>CM048744.1:833511093-834141093 GCA_026315105.1 Locusta migratoria
TATGTTGGAGCGAAAGTTCCCACCTCCGTAGCTCTGAGGGACTGGTGTTTGTTGGTACTATCCAAATGGCACGTGTGGTGTAACACGTGCCCAGGTCCCTGGAGTTATGCTGGAGGGCATGTTCTGCCACAGGATATTGGGTGTCCCCCAGGCGAACAGTCCATCTGTGCCCATTCATCCGCTCAGCCAATTTGTTAGTAGTCATACCAACATAAAAGGCTGAACAGTGGACACATGTCAGCTGGTATATGACATGTGTTGTCTCGCATGTGGCCCTGCCTTGAATTGGGTAGGTTTTTCCTGTGGTGGGGCTGGAGTATGTGGTAGTGGGAGGATGCATTGGACAGGTTTTGCAGCGGAATCGGTTGCAGGGGTAGGAACCATTAGGTAGGGAGGGTGGTTTTGGGATGTTGTAAGGTTGGACAAGGATGGGGAAGGCTACTCTGGGTGGTGTGGGAAGAACAGTTTGGAGTGATGGTCTCATCTCAGGGCATGACTTGAGAAAGTCATAGCCCTGTTTGAGGAATTTGTTGAGGCATTCCAGGCCAGGATGGTACTGGGTGACTAAGGGGGTGCTTCTGGGTGGTCTGGAGTTAGGAACATTGTTGTTGGAGGGAGAGAAATGGACAGCTCGGGAGATCTGTTTGTGGACGAGGTCTTTAGGGTAGTTGCGGGAGAGGAAAGCATTAGATAGATTGTTGTTGTAGCTGGTGAGGGATTCGGAACTGGAACAGATACGTTTCCCACGGATGCCCAGGCTGTGGGGAAGGGACCGTTTAATATGGAAGGGATGGCAGCTGTCAAAGTGGAGGTACTGTTGTTTGTTAGAGGGTTTAATATGGACTGAGGTGTGGATGTGAGACTCAGCAAGGTGAAGGTCAACATCAACGAAGGTGGTTTGTGTTTTGGAGAAGGACCATGTGAATTTAAGGTTGGAGAAGGAGTTAAGGTCGTGGAGGAAGTTCAGAAGGGTTTCTTCACCGTGAGTCCAGACCACAAAGATATCATTTATGAATCTATACCAAACCAGGGGAGGCAACTTCTGTGTCTTAAGGAATGCGTCTTCCATGCGGCCCATGAAGAGGTTGGCACAGGAAGGGGCCATCCTGGTACCCATAGCTGTCCCCCTGATTTGTTTGTAGGTCTGGCCCTCAAAGGTGAAGTAATTATTGTTGAGTATGAAATTAGCAAGTGTGACAAGGAATGAGGTTTTTGGGAGGCTTTCAGGTGGGCGATGGGAAAGATAGTGTTCCAGAGCTGATAGACCATGGGTGTGAGGGTAGTTGGTGTACAGGGATGTAGCATCAATGGTGACAAGGAAGCTATCACATGGGAGGGGCATAGGGATGGATTTGAGGCGTTCCAGAAAGTGGTTTGTATCTTTGATATAGGATGGGAGCCTGCAGGTTATAGGTTGGAGGTGTTGGTCTACCAGAGCTGAGACACATTCTGTTGGAGATTTGAAACCTGCTACTATGGGACGGCCAGGATGATTCTCTTTATGGATTTTAGGGAGTAGGTAAAAGGTAGGGATGCGAGGTTCAGGTGGAGAAAGAAGTTAGTTGTAGTTGTCTTTCTGATTTCGGTGTATCCTCATTAAATTTTGAGAGCGTTCTCTTTAGGAATGCCTAGAAAACGCCATAGTACAGGAAAGGTAAAAGCGAGGCGACGTTAGTTGGGTCAATCCAAATGAAGTGGTACAATAAAAATTAAGTTGGTTGCTTGACCATTTTAAAATATTTTAATTTTTTTATATGTGATTGCCCTATATTTGAGAAGTTCAAAACAGTTTTTTAAAGTAATTTATCTTGCACCTTTACTGAATGGCGGCCATTTTAATTTGTCGGTGCGCGCCGATTTTTAATTCTGGAGACATTAGCGAAAATTTGAATGCTATTTAAAAAATCAGTTACTTAGAATGAGGGGACTACCATATATTTCTGCAGATAAGACAATGGCTAAATACAAAAAAATAGGCCCCCAAAATTCGAGGTCGTCCTATACAACAGTACCAAAAAAATTAGATACGAATTTATTCTGAAATTGGTAATTTCACAGATGTGCTGCATAGTGCAGCTTCGACCTCCAAATGATATATATCGAAGCGGTTAATTACCGAAACACTATGTATCGAACAGGCGAATGTTATGATTTTTATAAATATGTCGTGATTTTAAAGGATGTGGTTAGGCAGAAATCTAACAACTTTGTGGGTAATTTACAAGAAAGCTTATACTCGAAGTAACTTGGCTGAAAAGATATATATTGAACGTACAACTGTAAATCGATTTAGTGTTTTTGGTTCAGAGCCGTAGAGTCGAAAGCTATGCGCCCTCACGTACTAAAAAAAAAAAAAAAATGTTGTTTAACCTACACCTAACCATCTTAAGGATACACTACAGACAACTTTTTTAAAAAGTGAATATAGAAAAAACAAGAAATTTTTTCTTTCTAGTCCATGAGGGCACGTAGCGTGCGCATCTCTCGTTCGGGAAATATTCGCTTATTCCATACATATCATTTCGAAACATATCGATTCGATATATATCGTTTGGAGGTCATAGCATCTCTATGCAGCACATTTGCGATATTACCCTGATGAAATTTACATTATGGAGAAAAGATTTACAAACACAAAGTTTTGCACAATTAAAAAAAATCATTTTTCCAGCTTTATTAATTTACTGAGTGGACAAGGATACATACGATTACCTATATGGCATAAAGCAGGAATAGAATTATTTACAATGCAGCTTGATTTAACAATGTCGCTTGTCAAAAATGATTTCTCAATATATCCAGAGTCGCAGTGAAACAATTAGAGCATATTTACGTACAGAGCAGTGAAAGGGTTACAATATTTCGAAGTTATACGCAACAATTGCGGCTTCCTGTGAAATCCTTTAAATTTGCTTCTCGGGCAATTTTGTGTGTTTTCATCCGCATAATAAGTGCATTGGCGCGATTAAACGTCGTCTCTGTGAAAGCACAACAGGAACGAAAGTTCAAAAGCTGGCCACAAACACTGCAACAAAGGGTGAAACCCAAGTGTACTGATCACGAAAACTACTTATGACGGCTTCTAACGGCATTTTTTTGGAACTTCCTGATGCTTTACTACCGAGTTGAATTCACAGGTGTATTTTTAGAACCTGAAAACTGGAAATAAAGGAGGACATGTATTCGGAAAATATGGTAACTTGGGGGTCGTCTTATAGGACAGATATATACTTAAACTATAAAATTTTGATGAAGATTTGTACCTCATCTTATCTGAAGGTCATCTTATCTGCCGAAATGTACGGTAATTCTTTGTGTTCACAATGAAATAAATAATTTACGCAGTTCTGGTCAGTAAATTGATCATCCTCCTAAAAAAAATAGTTGCCAACGATAGCAAACTAAACCGCCGCCACTGCAAGTAAAATGTAACCCCGGTAGGACACGAAGGTTTTTCTTCCTAGCTGTATCCCATATGCTTCACAATGCCATGAAAAAATATGCACCTTTTGATGGGTATAACCACTAAATTGTATGTAGAGTAGAAATAGCTATGGAGAATTGTGTTCTGTGCATCTTCTCAACATTAAGCTGGAATTACCACATGATACTGAGACAAATTCACTCTTTCCATACATTTATTGGCACTTACAAGTGGTTTGTACCACGTTGGCTGCAAAGAGCCCCACCTCCTTTTCGCAGAGCAACCACATAACATGAAATAATATCTAAACAAATGTGTCACAGAAGCAAAAGAAAGTTCAGGAAGCATCGCTAAAAGGTACATTTACACATAGTCATCCATCTTAATCGAACAAAAAAGGACCAAGATAAAGTCACCGATTAGTCGATTTTTCCCAATATCATGCGACATTTCCACCTTAATGTAAAGGACACTATTGTGATTAAAATTTGTAATTACTCACTTTTGGTGCGGACTATATTAAGATAGAGAAAGACATCTTCTTTTGCAGAGACAATCGTACTTAGAGTTATAATCTGACTTCTGAATATATAGTTCTATTACACAAGGTCAATTTCAAATTTGTGCTTTATGAAGTAATCACTGCAGGATGTGAGGACATGTATTCGCTCAAAAACGGGCCGATGCTGCTAACACGGTCGAGACAATTCACTGGAAATACTATATTTAATGGAAAGTTCTATACAGACAATCAGCTGATGCCATTTCTTCATTGATTACCCAGACTTATTTTATCACACCATGGCGTCTTATTTAAACAGACATGAACTGCTCTGTTGATTGAATTACCAGACTTTGAGCATTCGTCAAGTTTTCGATAATAGGGAGCACTGCATACAGAATAACTACATTGTCCCGAGTGCAACACTGCAACATACTAATACTTCAGCATACACTTACTGTGAGAGATAAACAGTTTAGTACTACACCATAGAACCAATACATGGTGCTGTTATTATTATTACTATTTCTCATCTCAACGATAGAAGTGTTTTCAGAAGTTTACGCCAAACAGACAATTAGACACCACAGTCTTAACTTTATGAACACAACCTAACATTGAAATTACAACCTTCTGGAGTACAGGCTTAAATTAATTTCACTTTTTGTATGAAAAAATTAATGAACATTCATCGTTTTCAACAATGACTTCTACTTGAATTTGACGTCTTGGCTATGAGAACTGAGTTTATTGATAGGCTGATCCCAATGAGGATTCTGGTTTTGCTGACCAAGAGACGGAACCCTAAAAATCCATGATATACACAGGTCCCCCTTTAACAACCATTGCAAAGCATGAGCATATAAGCTAGTAAATAAATAAATGCTTGTGACCTGAAACAAAAATGCCCAGCATTTCTAAATAATACAAAAATTAAAATATTTCATAAATGTTTTTGAGTCCACTAAATATCAGGGAATTCACCCAGCAAAGGCAATTTTTTCTGAGATGGTCATGCAATCAATTGCCTCCCCCCCTTTTTTTTCTTTTTTCCCCTCTGCTGGACCTCTCAGTATAAAATGACCCTCAGTCAGAACTGCATATTGAGGTTTTGTGGCATTATAAGTTAAAACATATATTTCTTTTTCTTTCTATCTTGAAAAATTTGTCTCAATAACCTCTACAACTTCAAATTTCCATTAAACTTCTCACTTGAAATTTATGCCAGTTCATGTATCCATGGGTTGGTTATCTAATTACATTAATAGCTGTCCTCCTCAAACTCAATTTTCACAGAAATAAACTGTTTCATGATAACTTTTCAGATTGACAAGGAAATACATCAAAACCTTTAACACTGACACACTGTTTTTTCTACCAATAGAACAATAATAAAACACAGTGTGCAGTACATGACAGGAACACATATACAAGAACAAAACAATATTTTTAATCTGAATAAACTCTCACCTCCCTTTGGCAAGCAGCTACATCTGCAATATTGTGGTAGTTCTTCAGAGGTGTCAAATTAGGTATGGGATCATACAGTAGATCACCAACATCCCGAACATGCAAATCTGTGAAAATATTTTGTAAATTCCTCTTTAATATCTATATAACAAGCACATGATCTAAAAAAATCATTTCAATGTTTAACTTTAAAGACATCTAATAAAAATGGAATGAGGATAGGTTGCAACTCACCATAAAGATGATTGCTGAGGAGCAGACATTTGTAGAAATAGACAATCACATTCACACAACTTTAAATTGTTTGCCCCAGAAAAAAAGTGCACTTACATTCACATGTACAGGGGTACCATTGGAACAATGGCAGTTGCACTCTTCACACTGTTGTTGTACATTAAAAAAAGATGAACAGTTACTATCAAAACTTTTTTGTATTAAACAGATCAAAAAAGTATCTATCATCTTTGTTTCAAGGTGTCTTGAACTCTGACATTGTATGCCTGCATTACAACATCAAGAATACAGTTCCTTACATTGTGCAAAGTTGACACTCAGCACACACAAAGATGTTAACAACCACGCATGAGCAGTTCCAGTATGATAAGAGTCAGTAAGGATGGCTGATCACTTCCAGCCATAACACCAAAAAGGAAGTAGACTGCTTGTGTTGACTGTAGTCATTCCATGCCTAGAATCTCAATTCCCAAGTATGATCATATCTGCATCGTTAGGCTCACATTTCCTTCTACCGTTCGTGTAAATAGCTGGATCAATCGTATGGAACTGCAGGGGCTGCCCCATCGTTGAGAGTTTCGGTCCAAGCTGCACAGAGATTTGTATGCGGACCTCTATGATGTGTGATGTTCTGATCTGTTTTACTCCCGACTTGGACTTTCGCAAGCACGCTCTTCAATCTGATGACCCATCTTTAGCAGAGGTTTGGCATATTGCGTGTACGTTCTAAGTTTCTGAAGCAGTGGGGAGTCAGCTTTCCACACAGGGCGAAGTATCCTCTGTAGACAATTCAGCCTGGGTATCCGCAGTGCCTGTTGCGGCAGTGGTGGTAGTCGAGTTGTAGCCCCCTCCTACCCTTCCCGCATCTCGGCGCCCACCTGTATCATTCACGTAGAGGGAACGGCAACATGCATCACCCACTTCAGAGAGCGAGTGGATTTCTTGTCTTTCGTGTGGGGCTGCCCATCCTTGGGAATCGTGCTTGCACAGACAGCCACGTGAAATCACTGTGGAAAATTCGGACACCTCATCCGGGTGTGAAGCTCCTCTCCTCGGGGCCGCATTGGAACCTCATGCCCTTGTGATTTTGGTGATTTGCCCATGGATATTAATAAGGTCAAAATTGTTTATTGACCTCTGCATTATGTGAAAAACTGTCATGCTTCAGGTGGTCACGGGCACAACGACCTCACTTCCTAGCTCAGCTTCCCCAAGTTAGGTCTGGCTCAGCGCGTACTTGTCGGCTATGGTGACCACCCCATTCCACTCCTGGGCTCATTTGCAGCCAAGGCCACATATCAGAATGTTAGCCACACAGTGACTTTTGTGGTAGTTAACAGTGTGGCAGCTACAAATATCTTTGGCCTCGACACATTCCATGCCTTTGGCTTTACTATTACTGATTCTGTCTGCTTGGTTTCCAATCAAATTCCATATGAGAGTTCTCTCAGCTAAATGTGGAGTTTCTGTCTTTGTTTGCGCCGGGTCTGGAGTGTGCTAAGAATTTTTGGGCCTCCATTACACTTAAACCTATGGCTCGCCCCATCTTTTATCAGGCTATGCTCCTTCCGATCACCCTATGTGGCACTGTTAAAACCAAATTAGCTCGCCCTACTGCTGAGGATATTTTGCTTCCTGTCACAGCCAATGAGTGGGCCTCACCTCTATAGTCGGGCCGAAATACGATGATCCCTGGCTCCGCCTACAGGGGTGGGAGACTGCCCCGGCCACATTAATTGATGCAACCATGTTGCCAAGTAGTTAGTTCGCTGCTGGACAGTACAGCTACCAGTCACTGTTGTCTGACAGAACTGGCAACAGTATACACTGCAGCCGGATGCGCAAATGCGCAGAGCACGCTCGCGTTCGACTTGCTCCAATGGTCTGCTGCCACAGCCAGCGCTCAAAGCCAATTGGCGCAAGCACCAGGGATCATCCTATTTCGGCTCGACTATAGTTGTCATTCGTAAGCCCTCAAGGGCTCTGTGCTTATGTGGTGACTTTAAGAAAACTGCGAATTTCCACTCCATCATTGATTCTTTATTAATGCCTTGCCTGGCAGAATTGGTAGGCCAGTTCTCAGGGGGCCAGTATTTTTCAAGATGGATCTGGTGGAGGCATATCTGCAGTAGCATTTGGATGATGAATCCAAGAGGGCACTGGTCATTTCTACACCTTTCGAACTTTTACAGTACTAGTGGTTGCCATTCAGGGTGGCCAGTGCCCCTGCAATCTTTCAGCATTTTTTCAAGCAGTTTCTAGCGCCAGTACCCTGTTGCGAGAACTGCATGAATGATATTGTGGTGATGGGGTCCTCAGCTGCAGACCACATCACCAACCTCTGCTCCTTGTTTTCTGTCTTGGAGGTGGTTGGCCTCCGCTGTAATTTCCACAAATCTTCCTTCTTCCAACCGTCTATCGAGTACTTAGTCTCCCACTCGGGGGTGTGCCCCATGACCATCGTGTGCATGTCGTGGCGGTCCTTCCCTGTCCTTCCTCCGATCAAGAACTTCGGGTGTTCCTTGGTAAGGTCACCTATTATCACTGCTTCCTGCCACAGTGGTGCACCCTCTGCACCAATTGCTGCGTAAGGGCGTCTCCTTCTGCTGGTCTCCAGCTTGCAAGTGAGCTTTTCGAGCACTTAAAGTGGCCCTCCTAGTGACTCCTTGCATCACTGCATACACCCCAGAGGTCCCACAAGTAGTGGTGGCGGATGCCTCCCAGCAAGGTGTTGGAGGCGGTGCAGGCACATTGGTTCCCAGATGGGTCAGAACACCCATTGGCATTTGCATCCGAAACACTTATAGAGGCCCACCGCTGATATTCTCAGGTGCACAAAGAGACTCTAGCCATCGTATTTTCACCCAGTACACAGACCACCACCCGCTAGTGTCATTGTTCCACCCTTCGGAGGACAAGGCAGACCGTCTCCAATGCTGGTGGGCCTTGTATCTCTCCTGTTTTAATTATGAGGTATAGTACCACCAATGCCAATCCCCGGTAGGCCCCAACCTGGCCTTTGACGCTGAAGAATTTTCGTGTTTCACGGTTGACGAGTCGGCATCGGAAATAGTCGTGGGTTTCCCTATCACTAGTTCACGGATCACATAGGCTACTGCTGCTGACCCTGTCCTCCAGGTATTCCTTATTTGGGCACAGTAGGGATGGTCACAGATCCTACGGGTCAGGCGTCGGATACTCTCCACAATTATTTTGCAATTCACCATCACCTTAGCACCTATGAGGGTATTCTACTTCTATCCACAAAAGAAGGGTTCCACTGAATGGTAATTACGGCAATGTTGCACTGCCGAATTCGAGATCTTCTACAATGCAACCACTGGAGCATCTTCCACACGAAGATGCTGAGCCCTCACCATGTATATTGGCTAGGCATACATGGGTGCTCTTGTTGTGCTCCCCGTTCATCCCTATCCCCATGGCCCGCTCCATCTGCACCTTGGAAGCGACTCCATGTCGATTGTGCAGGGCCTTTCTTGGAAGCTATTGGCTTGTGGTCCTTGACGCATACTCAAATTTCAAGTTTGTAGTTCACCTGACCTCCAGTCTGCAGACATTACTACACACTCTCTGTTGAAGATATTTTCTATAGAAAGTCTCCCAGCTGCGTTGGTGACTAATAATGGGCCTCAATTTACTTCACAACATTTTTGAGACTTTTGTTCTACCCAGGGCATCTGCCACATCCTGGACCCACAGTCCAATGGGGCGACAGAGAGATACGTACACTCTTTCAAGGTTCAAATGCGTAAGTACGTGCCGCGTCTTTTGGTGGCGGATGCACTCCTTCAGTTCCTTTCGTCATATTGGTCCACCCCTGCCAGTCTGCATAGCCCCACTGACCTTCTGCATGACCACCCTCATTGGTAACTGTTGTTCCTCCATCCGGGCTCTGCCACGCCCCCCTCCTAACCCTTTGTCTCGTTTTGCCTCAGGATCAGCAGTTGGGGCTCGAGGTTAAGGCTGTCATTCGGCTAGGGTCCCTGCCGTAGTCATTCGGGGGTGCGGCTGTCGTCTCTGTGAGGTCTGTTCTTCCACTGGTACCCTCACCCGCCACCACGACTAACTAGGGGTCCGCCATCCTTCTCCCTCATCTACAACCCCCCCTCCCTTTCCACAGCATTCCTCCGCATTCTACAGCGATGTTGGGGGGGGGGGGAGGGTCCTCTCCCAGATTCAGTCCCTCAGTCACCAGCCGATCAATGGGGCAAAGCTCCTGCCCCATTGGCGGACGGGGTCCACTTCCCTTCCGCAGCTCCAGTGGCCAGTTCCAAGAAGTGGACAGTGCCGAAGCCAGCAGTGGTGAGACTTTGCCGCCCACCCACACAGGCCTAGAGTTCTCAATGGAGGTGCTGCTGGAGAAAGGGATGGAGGATCAGCTGCAGTCACCAGTGCTGGGAGCGGTTGGACATCACTTGCGGGGGCAGCCTCCTCACCGCGCAAAGGGGTACCGTCCTTATAAGGTGGTTTCAGCAAGGGAGCGGTAGAGCTGCCTTCCAATCAGATGGAGCTGTCCCAGTTGCCTGAATTCTTCACCACTATTCTGGATTCTGCCCCCTTATCCCCCTCCCCCCTAGGGATGTCTTGGCCTAGGAAGCCATTTGAATCGCACACGCCTGTATAACACGTCGTCGATGGGCGCCGGCCTGGCCGCAATAGTTTATGGCCCAGCCACTGGAGGTCACGGCCATCGAGAACAGCTGCACATCATCTGTCAGTGGTGCATTGTCAAACGGTCGGCTGAGCCGAGACACAGTCAGTCTGTAAATGTACTCTGAGGAATAAAGTGTTTGTGCCAAATGGTGTTTATATACGATGAACAAACTAATTTCTGTTACTTATGTACAAAGTACTTGTACTACACTATAATGTAAAAATTCTGATACATTCTACATCCAGAGATATAATTGTCATTGGTTAGTCCAGAACACAGTTATTTATTTATGCACTAGATATATCTTTCGGCACAAGTGCCATTGTCAGGTGTCTTTCTGAAAAAAAAAAAATTCTGTTATCAATATGTAGCCAAGTACTAGATAAATAAAATTTACATACATAAAATTTTATAAAATTTCAATTATATAGTGGATATTATAGAAGGAAACTTTCCCAGTGGGAAAATATGTATAAAAAAATAGAGATGGTTTAACTTGCCCAAGGCACAGACTCATTGACAGATACAAAAACACAAATAAAAACACACACATACACAAAGATTCAAGCTTTCATAACCGTTGGCCGCTTCATCAGGAAAAGAGGAAGGAAAGAGGGAACCCATGCGGGTTTTAATGGAGTGGATGAGGAGTCATTCCAATCCCAGGAGTGGAAGGACTTACCTTAGGGGAAAAAAGGAAAGATAAACAACCACACACACATACACACACACGCAAACACACCAAGGTAGACATTTTCCCCCTAAGGATGCTTTTTTTCATACTCTCTTTATTGTGTTCTTTATAACAAATGGTGAAATTATGTCCAGTTCGACATAATTACAAAATATTTTATAGGTATTTAACTTTCACCTAGTTACGCATTCTTCTACAGACTTGCATTTGTCTTCTAGCCACTCCTGCTTAGACAATTTGGACATTCTTTCAATTTCACTTTTTCATCACCTGTACTCCATTTACCTCTTTCATTTACAGCAATTTTATATTTTCTTCTTTCATCCATTAAAATCAGTATATTTCCTGTGATGTGCAAGGATTTTTTTCTAACTCTTGTCTCTACCTATTTGATCCTCTGCTAACTTCACTATTCCATCTCTCAAACTTACCCATTCATCTGGTACTGTGTTATCCCCTGCCCCCATTTCCATCAATTTTTGCCTAAAGCTCCCACTGAAACTCACAATAACCTCAGGTTCCTTCAATTTAACCATATCCCATCTAATTTTCCTACCCTTCTGAAGTTTCAATTTTCATTCTACAGTTCATAACCAAAAAGATATGGTCAGAGTCTGTATTTGTCATTGGATATGTCATACAATTTAAAACCTTGTTCAGAATACATTCTGGTGTCTACTTTTCTCTTCCACATACACCTATAAACCTTCTTCCATGATTCTTAAACAAATGTTTGCCATGATTAAATTTTCATGTTCGTTTTCGTCTTCATTTGTATCTTTTTTTGTGTGTCTATTGGCAGTACCAAGATGAGGTACGTACTGGTCAGCCACTCTATGTCTTTTGAATAAATTTAAATATGTCAGACCTAATCATTGTATATTTATGTATGAACTGACAATGCTTATACATCAACACAATTGTCCGCAGACAAATAAATCAATTTCAATTGTTATAAACTGTACGATGGCTTGCAGGGAATATTTTTTAGATGAACCACCCTAAACAAAGAAAGTCATGAAGTAGCCTAATTTAAAGCATTTAAAGGGGGTCAGGTAATGTTATAAATTTTGAAATGAAAGTAGCAAGGATGATGGTATGCATATGAGCTGACTATCCAAAGAGAATGGGAAGAAAAACTAGAATAGAAAATGAAACAGAAACAAATGAGAATGGTTATGGGAAAACAACATTGGAACGCAATCAACTGAGTGTCCTTCTACACAATACTTCACATTACAAGGGAAATGTAAAATTATTGTCATGCCAACCCAGCAGTAGCCTACAATATATTATGGACACACACTCTCTCTCTCTTTGACTATTGCAATCCAAGTAAAAATGACTAATATTACTAACATTTGGTTGCTACAGCCTTACTGCGTGTATGCTACTTACTCACAGATTGCAGAGCACTAATGAGACCTGCTTGGCGCAGCTGCTGAGGTGATTTAGCCGCACCAAACTTTTTCTGAAAATCCAGAGATAGAGAAAATATCAAGGAAAAGATAAAATCATAACATTCAGATAGGCTATTCACACAAAATTTCTTATGCCAGAGAAACATAATAGGGCAATTTATGTTCTTTTATACAATGACTTAACATACAATATTAGCTAAAGCCTTTTTCTTTTATTTATTTATTTCAATGATGTAGTTAATTGCCTAGAGGATGTGTACTCTGATAAAAGTTGTGGCAATGACAAATCATATCTGGGCAAAAACATTGAAACACATTGTCTCCTTCATAGATTGCCATTATCTCTTAATGGTTGAAGCAATAATGGTATCAACCCACCACATAGTTGAGTCTTTCTTGTTCTTGCACCTTTGTTCCACTTGGACAGAATCAGTGTAATTAGATATGGCTCTAAAGAAGGAAGATTAAAGTCATGTCAAAAACGATATCATCAGAGACAGAAACTATGGTTCTGACATGGTTAATTTTAAGGTGCGGCGAGCTGCTCTTTCTGTCACATCATCGAGACCATTTGAAATAAATCACTAGGCCTACTAGTGCTAACTTTAAATGTGCAAATTTCAGAGAGGGGGTAATGAGGGAGGGGGGGGGGATTGGTAGAGGAAGCAAGTTCACCTTCTTCATTGATCTTTATGGCACAAGGAGCTGTGTTGAGGGACCAGCCAAGCCATGTTGACCTCCACTATGCCGACACTATAAACTATGTTTTATGTCCCAAGAAAGCAGAAATCATGCAAGGAAGTAAAACGCAGCTTAATTGTTTGTAGAAAAACATTGAAATAGGTATTGAGATGTTTAATAAAGATCCCAATTCCAACAGTTACATACACTTATTTCAAAGAAAGAAAACAGAACTAAATAAAGTGAAGAGTGACATAGTAAAACTGCAGACAAGAATGACTACCTCACAGATTCATTTCGATGAAGACAGAACAATATACATTTGAAACATTAGCAAAAGAAAGTAAATGGTTACAGCTGAAAGCCTGTGATTTTAATTATCGGTACTGCATGTTAGCTAACGCTGACTGGAGCCAACAAGAAATTATAATCGACTAAAGTCATTTACCAATTCAGAACTAGTGAGTAATATCTCAACTAAAAGTTAAAAATGTGATGAACTTTAAGTAGATGACACCGATGAAGACAATGCTGCCATGCTCTTTGAAGAACTATGCTATGATGTCCATTCCTATAACTTTGTAACATGATCTCTGGGGATCCTGACAGTTGGGATACCAGTTACTATGGAATAATGTTGGTCATCTTGGACTTAATCTGAGTTGTGGCCTTATTAGTTAATCAAAAACAGTTCACTTAACAAGATTATAATGATTGTAAAACTTGTATTCAATAACAGTACATCAATTCAGAATACAAAAGAATAACTATAACACCTAAGAATAATTTACCAGTCTTAGATGTGTATTCCAAGGAATAAATTAGGCACCAGATTACTAATATCACAACACTACCACTTAATCTGGTGACAATTTCAATTTATGGATTAGGTACATGTGCTGCCCTGTAGCAAGTAACTTAGATCAAACATCAGCAGGCATTTCCTTTGACTGCAAATATTTAACAACCACCGCATTTCTTTTGACACACTGTCAAATAAAATGCCCTTTAGCACAAACATGTTTTAGCCTACAATGTAGCACGGCATTTTCTGACAGTTTAATCGCACTCTGGTTGTCTTAAAATATTGTTACAAGGATTTTGCTGCTTCTTATGCAACAAACCCCCAATCAGCTGTCTCAAGTACACTGCTTCTTTGGCTACAGAATTCAGCCTCAGTAGTAGAAGTCGCAACATGCTTTAGCTTCTTGCTCTCTCAATAAACTAAGTTTCTTACTAAGAGAAAAATACTTACATATTGTGACAGGCCAGTAGTCAGATCATCTACAAAATTTGAGTCAACAAAACCAGTTACATGCAGATCTTCAACACCTCCGTTATTGAACACAAGGCCATAGTTCATTGTACATTTAAGATAACGAAGGACCCACTTTGCTGCCTTCCAGTGTACACTAGACAACTTGCTATTATACTGCCTTAAAATACTAGCTGCATAACGTATATCAGGTCTTGTGTTAATACTGATATGCAGCAAACAACCCACTAGTTCTTGATATGACATATGAATCTTGTCTCCCTGCACTTCCCAAAGTTTTAATCTGGCTTCCATAGGAGTTCCCAGAGGAGTACACTCAAACATGTTAAATTGTCTCAGCACATCTGATATGTAACCCTTCTGGTCAAGATTTAAATTACCTCACTTCCAGTTTCTGCTTATATACATTCCCAGACATGACTTTCCTTCTAGATCTTTCACTTCAAAATGTTCAGATAATCCCTGATATAACTTGTTTTTCATCTCCTTGTTATTACAAAATTAATTAAAAAAAACTTGTCCACGCACAAAGCAACAATTGCAACATCTTCACCTGACTTTTGAATGAATACACAATCTTCATCCGTATTAGCAACATAACAAAGGTCTGAAAGCACACTTTTTGCCTTTTCATTGCACTGCCTAGATACAACATTTTTCAGTTTATACGGGCCATTGGACTCTGATCTGGAACAAAATAGCTTACCTCATTTGAATAACTTAGATTCATCTTTGTCAAAGACAACATTTAGGTTAAATTGTATGATGCTTCTCCCCGAACTCCAGTGGTTATGTTGGCACCAATGGCTAATGACAGCAACTCATATGACCAATAAATGTTTTGTATTGACAACTTCAATTAAAACAAAAATTAATTTTTGCTGAACAGACAAGGGTACATACAAGAACCTGTCAACCATAAAGCAGGTACAATATTCATTTTGTTGCGAGTGAAACAAGCAGCAAAACACTTACTCTGTAGCTCGCGAAAAATATTAACGCAGTTCTATACTTCATTGTTCAACTGTTACCAACATAAGCACTGGAGCACTGTGAGAAGTGTCATAAAGTTTTACCTAGCATTTATACCCTTCTTATCCAAAGCAGACACTGACAACAAATTAGCAGCTAATCCAGGGACAAGGACAACATTCCTGATTGAAGTTATCTGGTGAATTGACAATAACATTTCCTCTCCCTTCACTTACAAATTCAATGTTATCAGCACACTTTTATAACTTTTTGTCCACAATTTTCTGGTATAAAATCTTGAAGCCATTCTTTTCTTGATGTCATATGTGTTGGTGTTCCAGAATCAATAATTCACTAATTCTGACTAAAATCAGATACACCGAGTGCACAAAACAAAGATTTATCTGTTCCCTTTAAGTTCTTTTTGGTAGATTGTTGTCTTTGGGGACACCAACTAGAAGTGACCATCCTTCCAGTAATTGAAACATTTTGTTATTTTCTTTTCTTGTTTATCCTTGGAAAAACTCTGCTGTGACTTCTTTACAATGTTTTGTGATTAAAGCACTATCAGTAACACATCTATCCAACATAAGGTATTCTTCCACACTTCCATTTAGCAAATTTTCTTTAATGGTGTCTGAAGTGAAATTCTCATCCTTAGTACTACATTCTATACCCATCTGGTAAGGCAGACAAATGTTTGGTAAACCTCTCAGCACAATGAGTGCAATTAACCCATCATCAACTGGTTTGCCTATGCCCTACAATTTGTTAGCTACATCAAGAATATGAGTTACATAGGTCTCAAATTTGATGGAAATTTTGATAATGTAGTGTCCAACAAATCATCCCAGAGATTCATCCACCTTGTTTTAGTTTTAACAGCAAGTCGGTTTTCTAGAGTATCCCCAGCTTCTTTTGCCTTCTTTGCGCATACAGAGATCTATCCACAAGCAAAAGAATAAGTGTCCATACATCTGTATCCTTCTCTGCTTTTGTAGCAGTACTTGCACCTACGGCATAGTCCCATAATTCCTCGCACATTAGGATTAGTTTCATTCCAGACTTCCATGTAATAAAATCGTCCTTGGCTGCTAGTTTGTCTACCACTGGAGCAGTGGTTTTTGTGAAGCCTGCATTTGAAGTCATTTTGGAAACCCAGTTTCACAGGTACAAAATCACTTAAACAATTTCATCCAAAATGAATGATCAAACACAAATTAGAATTACAAGACACAAACCATAGGGAGTATTCCATAAAATTTGATCCTGTTATCCAAATACAAATTTCTGTCTAGTCAGTTTTTCTAAATGTGTTTATGTTTTAACTTTTGTTCTGGATTCTGTACTGGGCCCATAACCTGTTAGTGCATCAAAAACAGTTCACTGAACAAGATTATAATGGTTGCAAAACTTGAATTCAATAACAGTACAAAAATCCACACATAAAGCTGACAAAAGAGAAAAGACTAACTATAACACCTAAGAATAATTTAAAAGTCTTAGATGGCAGGAATAAATTAGGCATCTCATTACTAATGTCTCAACAGGTCTCCTACCAAATACACTGGTTAGTCCCTAAACTGTTAGGGGTAAGTAAGGCTAGCAACCCAATTCCAATTGACAGACCAAGGACTCCTCAGTTACGACTTCGTAAATGATCTGGAATGAGATAGGGAGCTATTAATATCGATAGGAACTACACTGGGAAGAAGATAGAACTGGAAGAGGCTGCAAGTAAGACGGAGTGAGATGTTTCAGTCAAAGCAGGAAGAGCACCAGGGGGTGTAGCTGTTTACATCACGAGAAGCAATCAAACCCAGAATAATTCCAATAAGGTATTAAAAGAATGACTGATATGGGTAGGTTTGGCAATCTCCAGCAAAAGGATTAGGATTGTGTCAGTTTATTCACCCTGTGATGATGAGATGGACATATTCTACGACACACTGAGTGATGTAATTGTTATAGTAAAGGACATGAACAATGTTTTCCGTTCACAGGTGTCTTGAATGCAAGGATTGGAAATTGAACAAGGGTATGAAAAGATTATGGGTAAGTTTGGAGAGGATATGGTGGCCAACAGGAATGGGAAACAGCTCTTGGATTTCTGTGCCAATATCGGATTAGTTATCACAAACTCCTTTTTTAAGCATAAGAACATTCACTGGTAAATTTGGGAAGACAGAAAAAACATATCTGTCACTGGCTACATAATAACAAACTTCCTGGCAGATTAAAATTGTGTGTTTTAATCTGTGTGCCGGAACCGGGACTTGAACCTAGGATCTTTGCCTTTGGCGGGCAAGCGCACTACTACTTTCCAAACTTCACAGAAAATTTCCTGTGAACCATGCAAGACTAGCACTCCTGGACGAAAGGATATGGTGGAGACATGGCTTAGCCACAGCCTAAGGGATGTTTACAGAATTACACTTTCACTCTGCAGCGGAATGTGCGCTGATATGAAACTTCCTAGCAGATTAAAATTGTGTGTCGGAACCGGGACTCAAACCTAGGACCTTTGCCTTTCGCGGGCAAGCTCACTACCGACTGTGCTATCCCGACACAACTCAAGATGCCGCCTCACAACATTACTTCCACCAGCAACTCGCCTCCTACTTTCCAAACTTCACAGAAGCTCTCCTGTGAACCATGCGAATCTGTGAGGTTTGGAAAGTAGGGGGCGAGGTACTGGTGGAAGTAAAGTTGTGAGGCAGCATTGTGAGTCGTGTCGGGATAGCACAGTCGGTAGTGAGCTTGCCCACGAAAGGCAAAGGTCCTAGAATCGAGTCCCGGTTCCGGCACACAATTTTAATCTGCCAAGAAGTTTCATATCAGCGCACACTCCGCTGCAGAGTGAAAGTTTCATTCTGGATACATAATAACAGATCAGGAATTTAGAAAGGCAGTCTAGGACACACGTTTTCAGAGGGTTCTTTGATGATACTGATCATTATTTAACCTGCAGTGAATTTAGTTGTGGGAGACCAAAAGTGTTGAAAGTTAGGTCCAAATGTAGAAAGAGTGGAGAAGCTTCAGAACAAGGTAATTAGGAACAAACATATAACAGTGATCTCAGAAAGGTACCAGTTAGTTGAATGTAGTCCCTTACAGTCACTGGAAGAGGCATAGACAAGTTACAGGGACAAACTACTAGAAGTGGGTAGAGAATTTCTTGGTACAGTAGTGTGTAAAGGCAGAAAGAAGCAGACAGCTTGGTTGAATGATACAGTCAAGACAGCCTGTAAAAAGAGGCAATTCCAAAAAAGGTTCCACACTAGAACTCAGGCAGCTTTCTATATTGGCATGGCCACTAACCAGCTGTCCATTAATATGAATGACCACCGCCAAACTGTGGCCAGGAACAAGGTGGACCACGCTGTGGCACAGCATGCAGTGGATCACATGCTTGATTTCAATGGCTGCTTCACAACCCGGGCAAACTGGATCCTCCCATCCACCATCAGCTTTTCTAAACTGCACAGTTGGAAGTTATCCCTCATTTTCCTACCCCGAAATGATCCTGGCCTCAACCTACAGTAACTTCCCTTTTTTTCATACCTTACAGTTCCTACCTCTCTATCCTAAACCTCTCCTATTTTGAGTGGTGCATGAATATGAGTGTGTACTCGTTCGTGTGTACGTGCAGTGTGCGCACATTTTATTTTTATTTTTTATTTAAATTTATTTTTTATTTAAATCTATATTTATTTTGTTTATTTTATTTTTTTTCTCCCATCACCTGCCTCCCCACTCCATTCCTAAGCTGCATCTCGTTATTCCCATCTAGGCCATGCTGTTCCCATCCCCACCACCCATCCCCTCCGCCATAAAACATGATTCAAAGTGCGGCAGCCGGTGGTGATGATTGTATGACTGCTTTGTGTGCCTGTGTGATTGCGTGAATGTTCTATTTTCTGAAGAAGGCCATGGCCGATAGCGGAAAGTGTTGTATGTGTGTGTCTTTTGTATGTACATGTCACAGCTCATGGCCACATCTTTACTGTGAGTTGTAAGCTGTCCTTATTACTATATTATTAATTCCAACCTGGACTTTCCATTATTATATGTTTTTTAGGTATAGAATGGGCTTATGACTGTGTAGCTATTGTCAGTGCTACAAGATTATGGAATAGGAGACAAACTTTTGGATGCAATTAAAGGTCTTTACATAGATTGTGAGACAGCAGTTACGAGTTGACAGTAAATTTGTTCATGGTTCACAGTAGTTTCAGGGGTAAAATAAAGCTGTATGTAACCTGTCACCTTTGTTGTTCAAATCATCTGAGTGGAACATGGAATTGAATCTATGTTTTATAGATCTAGAAAAGGCTTATGACCTCTTACTAGGAGGAAGCTGTTGTCAGTCCTACAAGATTATGGAATAGGAGGCAAACTTCTGCACGCAATTAAACTGTTTACGTAGACTGTCAGGTAGCAATTAGAGTTGATGGTAAATTGAGTTCATGGTTCAGGATAGTTTCATGGCAAGGCTGTAACCTGTCACCTCTGTTGTTCAGACAAATGATTGCCAATTAGGCGGAACAAAGCACAGGTCAACAATTTCAAGTACTTCAGACATATTTTGTCACAGGATGGCAACATAGTGAAACTACTGGAATCAAAGTGTAGCAAAGCTAATGCAGTGAGTGCTCGCCTACTCTTTTCTGCAAGAAGGAAGTCACAACCAATACTAAATTAGCAGTGCATAAGTCTGGGAGGTTACAGCTTACCTTATTAATTAGGATGGGGTTAGAGATATGAAAGTAGAAGAATGATTGCAGGTACTAATAAATGGTAACAATGGCATGAGGGTGTCTGCAATGAGGAAATCAAAGAAAAACTGGTAATGAACACTGTAGATGAAGCAGTTAGAGCGAAAAGGCTGAAATGGTGGGGTCAAGTTACACACATGGGAGAAGCAATGTTACCTACAAAGAGACTATTAGGTTCGGCAGCACAGGGGCAGAGGAGTCAATGTAGACCAAGGAGAAATCACAATTTCGATTCGGTGAAGAATGATTTTGAAGTAAGAGAGAAGTAAGATGAGGAATCAATATTAGCATTGAGTAGGAGATCATGGAGGAATTTTATTAGGGGTGTCTACACTCTGGATGAATGCTGAAAGGCTTTACAATCTCTAATGATGATGATGATAAAACACAAATGTCAAATTTTTAGATGCAGAGCACAAACTCATTTGGTAAAATAAAGAAGGCTATCAACTGAAGGCGCATACAGAAAAAAAATAGAGGAAGATAAAAGGAAGAACAATGATAAAATCATAAGAAAAGCCTATTATCCATGCAAAGCAGCCTGGGCATTAGTAAATGAGCATAGGAAAAAACCTACTTCCTCTCCAAGTACCTGCAACTTTGTGATAACTTCGATGACTATTTTATTAAAGTTATAGAAGACACTGTTGCTGAAATCCCAGATTTCAGATCTGGATTTTGCTGTTTACTTACCAAATAAATTCCAGAGCAAAATAGAAACCTGGAAGAAAGTATAGCCGAGTGATATAGTGAAAATGGTAAACGCTTATAAAACTTCTGAGAGTCCAGATAGGCTATCTATGGGATGGCCTGTGCTGTCCTGAAAAAATTGTTGGTTTAATAGCACAGCCATTAGCAACAGCCATAAAAAACTGCCTATCTACAGAAGATTTCACAGATTTTTTGAAACTCATGCAGACAGTGCCAATTTACAAAAAAGAAAACCCAGAAAATTTGTCTAGCTTTAGACCAATATCAATCATTCCTGTACTAGCAAACGTGATTGAAACTATCATGAAAAGCCAGATCTTAACATAATTTGAAGAAAATAATATTTTCAATGATGCACAACATGGTTTCTGGAACGGGGAGTCTTGTATGGTACTACTGCTGCACTGGACTTATTAACGAAAGTAAAACAATCATTCGAGGAGAGGAAGTCTATGGCACTCACAATGTGTGATCTAAGCAAAGCATTCGACTGTATCCTCCACAAGATTTTGCTCAAAAAATTGATACACTATGGGGTGGGAGGTTCAGTCCTAGCCACAGTTCAATGTTACCTGGAAGACAGAAGACAAATTCTTTCAGTCCAAGGGGCAACATCCCAAGAACAGAAGGTGGAACACGGTGTGCTACAAGGTTCTGTCATAGCACCGCTCCTCTTTCTCATTTTTGTAAATGATTTAAGCCTAGTTGGTTGCACACTACAATTTGCAGATGACACCACTCTCATTGCCAAGGGGGGAAATTCAGCCCTAGCAGTACTGAAGTCTGATGCACTACTCAAAAATGCTAAAGATTGGTTCATCACCAGAAAGATTATAACAAACGAGGAAAAATCTCTGCGTATGGTATGCAGCCTCAGCAAAATCACACACTTGGACCATATAGAAAAACTGTTAGGATTTACAATAGACCACAAACTCTCATGGAATCTACACAATGAACAAGTATGCAAGAAACTTTCTCGTGTGATATACCTCCTAAGAAGGTTAAAGAAAGTCATAACAGACCAGTATATGTTAACTGTCTATCATGCTTTGTTCCATAGCAACAATACATACGGACTATCACTATGGGGTCACTCAGCAGGCTGCAAGGATGTGCTGCTGCTGCGAAACAAGACAGTAAGTTATTACATCCAGCAGAAGACAGGATCACTGCTGACCGTTATTTGCAAAACTGGTAATAACATCCGTTTATAGTCATTATGTATTACAGTGCCTCATCCATTTAAGGGAAAACCTTGATACTTACAGCAAGAGGAGTGACATCCACAAACATAACACCCAAAACAAAGATGACATAAATTTACCAACCTGTCGACTATCCAAATCAAGAGACAGTTTCCTAGTAATCGCTGGAAGGATGTTCATCACACTACCCATAGAACTGCAGACCCATCCACTGGAGAAGTTCAGGAAGCAAATGACAAACACTCTTAAACAACATCCACTATATTGAATCCAAGAGTTCTTTGAGAGTGAGGGGCGTGAAAGGACTCAGTGATAATTACAAAATGTAATTACATTATCCTATATGTATTCTTTAAATGAATTAAGTTAATAGAATCAGTAATAATTTTATTATACTGCATACATTGTAAATGAGATGTAATTCTGTAAATTAATGTAATTATATTGTAATTTTGATGCAGTCTGTCCAGCCATGTCTGGTGAACGACACAGACCTGGTAATAAATGGTAATGTATGCCTACGTTTCATCGGCAGAACGCTTCGAAGATGCACCAGCTCCACCAAAGAGACTGCCTACATCACACTTGTGCGTCCTCTCCTGGAGTACTGTTGACCCTTGTGGGACCCTCACCAGGTGGGATTGACGGAAGACATTGAGAAGGTTCAGAGAAGGGCAGCTCGTTTTGTTTTATCACGTTACGGGGGGAAAGCGTCACGGAAATGTTGCACGAATTGGGGTGGAAATCATTAAAAGAAAAACGTTATTCATTGCGGCGTGATCTGTTTGCGAAGTTTCAATCACCGACTTTTAGTTCTGAATGTGAAAATATTTTGCTAGCACCCACCTACTTAGGGAGACATGACCATCCCAATAAAATAAGAGAAATCAGATCGAAAACAGAACGATTTAGGTGTTCTATCTTCCCGCGCGCTATTAGAGAATGGAACGGTAGAGAAAAGTTATGAAAGTGGTTAATAAACCCTCTGCCAGGCACTTGAATGTGATTTGCAGAGTATCTATGTAGATGTAGATTTCAAAATCTACTCCAATAGTTACCTAATACAAATTTCAATTAGCAATAATATTTATGTTACAGAGGTTTTTTTAACTAAACCAGTATGCCAAATGGTGATAGTAGGCTCTGAAATTAGCAGTTGCATAAATGCTTAGTACAAAGTATGGTAGTAAATTTAAAATCAGCCAGTAACTTGTTTCAATATGTGGTAGCCCTAGCTGTTTTCTCACTGATATAAAATATGTTCAGTTGGAGTACAATAATCACAACTGGTAAAATATTTCTTAGTATACCTACTTTACTTTAGCTGCCCTCAATGGATGCTTTCCTTCACAGTTCCATTTATGGAACGCCAAAGATAAATAAATAAATAAATACTGGTAAATACAATAAAAAATAGAATACAGTCGAAATGAGAGATGAATGTAAAACATGTCAGGAAGACATATTAAAAATAAAATCAACATCATCTTGAAAGTACAAGCACTTGATAACTGCCCTTTTGGTTATATTTTACTGTATGTAAATAGCACATCTAGGCACATTATCTCCCGAAGAGCGATTTCCATACGGTAAAATGTTATCGCTCTTTTCACATTTCAGCAGGTGAAGTGATTCAAGGTTAGTGAGGAAAATCTAGATCTTAATTATCGGTCAGAAGTTTCACATAAACCAAGGAAGTGCTTTAGTAACATGCCACCTCACTCTGTTTCGTAACATGCATCTTGTTTTGTGTGCTGCGATGAGGAGCATATACAAATGGAGAAAAAATTGTATACAACGCCAAAAGGTGTTGCGCAATTTTTAGCATCTCACAAATATAAATACGTAAGATGTAGCTATTTCACTCGAAATGTGAACCTTCCTGTCAATAAATTTCCGACATCCATTATATTTGCAAATCATTAAGGTGCAATGCATCAAAGAAAACAAGAGCGGACATAATTGTTTCGAGAACAGTAACAATCACATTGCCAGCCTGCACGTCAACAACTACCCTACCTGTCCTTTGTCGAAGGGAACGCCAATTACTGATACCTTCCGGGCGAGCCCTCTTTTCGTCTCCAACAGGGCGCTGAATTTGATAACAGTCTTAGTGGATGCAGTCGTCCTTATAAAAGATGCCATACTTCAGAAGAAATCCCAAATGCATCCAGCGGGAGCTACAAACTGCTCGGAACTAAGAAGGCGCTGGCCTTATGATGACCTTCTTATCGAAATCAGACAGACCGCTCCAACACTGTCACCATATACTATCATAAAGCCGTGGTCTTTATAAATGACCACGCGCCTCTTCAAACAACAGTTGCTCAGTAGCTACTGAACTGTGAAGACGAACGGCAAAACTGCCGTTACACACAGCACGCACGTCGCGGTTCACCCTTTCACAGCGCCGAATGTTACAACAATAGAGTGACCAAGAAAATGGCTCTTATCTAATGTTTTGTACGCATTCCCCGTGAAGAACCGTGCAACGTGTTTCTCATAGCACAAACTAGCAGGGTACATATGTGAATTTAGTCGCTGGATAGAAAGTATATCTCTGCGCCACTTTTGTTTTTCTTTTTCTAAATAGATCATAAATATTAGAATCTGTGACAGCGAGTCACGTAAACAAGATATTTGGGAATGGCGTCTTTTTGTTTCACAAAAAATCGTGTAAGTCTTATTGTCATTATAGGTATTCGACTTCCCCCGTGAATCTTTATCAATACACAGCACTACAGCTGAAGCAAATTTTAATAGCGCGAGAAACAACTTTACGAACACAATTCTTGAAATTAATCACGATTCATGTCTGTTCCTGAAATAAAGTTACGTCCTTTTTCGGAACATTTCAGAACTATTAAAGTAGGTAGTCGTGTGCAATATTTATTTTTTAACTTCCGTAAATATGCATAGTCTCAGTGGCGCAGCCAGGATTTGATTCTGGGGGGAGGGGGGGCTATTTTTTTAAAATTAAAGCCTACTGAGTTCTTTAATCTATAAATTATTCTTACACTTTTTTTATAATGTAACCAATTATACTACGAAAATAATTGGATAAGAAATAAACTTATTTCTGAAAGAAAAAAAAACACACACACATACATACAACCCTAATAAAAAAATTGTCGTAACCGAAAGTCTGAATAATGATAATTCAATTAACATTAAAATAATATCTATAAAATTTCGCCGCCCCCATAATTTTGCCGCCCTGTGCAACTGCAGATGTTGCACCTGCCTAAATACGGCCCTGAATGGTGCGTATATAACCAGCTCGTAAAATGATTACGCAGCTTCTATGTTACTAGCCAAAGTAACTTGCAGTTAGCAATTGCCGGCCGCGGTGGCCGAGGGGACTGAGGCGCTCCAGTCACGGTCTGCACGGCCACTACGGTCGGGGGTTCGAATCCCCCCCTCGGGCATGGATATTTGTGCCGTCCTTAGTCTTAGCTAGTTCATAAGTAGTTTGTAAGCTTAGGGACTGATGACCCCGTAGTTAAGTCCCATAAGTTCTACAAACATTTGAACATTTGAAAGAGGCCAATTCTCCTCGTAAGCGCACAATGGTATAGACTTGTACAGGAGAATAAGGCAGTGGCGGATTTACCGGTAAGCAGGAACCTAGTTCGACAAATTTGGGGCAAAAATTTTTAAACTATATGTGTAAAAGTTATTTAATTTCATATAGCGAATGTATATTATCGTGTAAAAATTATTAAGGAATACATACTCCCAAATTATTAGTAGTATATCACAGTGCTTTTATTAGCTCAGAAACATACACAAAAAGTGTTTCTAGTGTAATCTTAACCAAAACGGGGTAGTTGTAAAAATAATCTGGGAAGTGACTTTCGGATCCCAGTTCATACACTAATTACGGACAAAAGGTGGTGTAATTAGCAGTGGCGTAACTTTTTTTAAAAAATTATATAACAACAATCTGGTAGAGGTGAAGATTGGAAACTTTCATTGGATGTGAGTGAATTAATCTTCAACGGGAGTGGTAGATGGTAGTCTGTCTGGAAACTGACTGTAAAATTTTGCTCATCAATCAGATCTCCCCCCCCCCCCCAAAAGCCAAGTCCTAGTTACGCCACTGGTAATTAGGACCACAGTGCTTGAAACGTAAAGCTTCAATTTCATTGAGGAAAAATTATAATTAGTATGATTGTGAAATAGTCTATAGAACTGTAGAGGTCGGTTGGCGACAAAATTTGAATACCTTATTGGCGGCAAGTGTGAAAATCCGTCACTGTAATGAGTGGACACGAACCTGAGGTAGGGGGAGGGGACACTTATGTAGCACAATATCGTAGTATTCTGATGCTGAAAGACGAAATATTTTTACAAGATTTCACGATAAATGGCTCCAGATAACTTTGCATTACATATTTAGGCTTTATGATACGTCTATTCCAAACGACCAGGCATTGGTGATGGCCCGTAGCTAATTACATTAATTATTAATTCGCAATGTCGAAAACTATCGACAGGCAAGTGTGACATTCTAAATTTTGTATCCGACAGGAAAGGGTGCTGGGATGGCCGTGACATTCCAAAAAACTGAGTCCAGATGTCCGACCCAATTCAAACGTAATAGCGGTGTGCATAGTTACAACACTAGGAGAAAGGGTGATATTCATTATTCAAGGTTAAATCTTACTTTGGCACAGAAAGGAGTGAATTATGCTTCCATAAAAGTCTTTGGTTACTTACAAAGTAGCATCAAAAGTCTGACAGATAGCCAACTAGTATTTAAAAAGAAATTAAAGGAATTTCTGAATGGCAACTCCTTCTACAATGTAGATGATTTTTTAGATGAAACTTAAAAATATATATAAAAAATTTAAAAATGTGAATAAAAAATCTTTAACATATTGTCATGTATAGACAACATTTACTTGACATATTCCACATCATTACGAAATGTCGTATGTATGATCTATGGAACAAGTTTTAATCTAATCTAACAATCAACACAGAACAAGCACGAACCCACGCCCGCAAAGGACCGATCTACCTGCGAAAAGCGGCAAATCCGGGTTCCATCCCCGGTTCGCTAAAATCATTCGTGTTTGCAAACTGCGAAATATTATCTGATTGTTTATTTAGGCTTTCGTCAAACTGAAAATGAATAAATCTGCTTGGCGAGGCAGCGCGAGAAGTGCGTCTGCGCAAAAGTCTGTTCTTTGCATGCGCTGCCTCTCTCCTCACGCCATGTTCCGCGAGGCAGTATAGTATACCAGGTATATTCGAAAGGGTTTCATCAGAGTCTAACATAGACTGTTTTAGACTGTGTTTTCATTTCGTTTTTCTTTTATTTCTCTGGTCGATGTAGTATACCGTACAGTGTTGCCAACTCCTGATAATGTTTTTCGCCAGACCAATACCTAAAAATTCGCCAGAATTAGATATCTCTGTGTTTTCTTGCAAAATAAAGAAAAAATAAAATATATTTTAAAATTTGGGGCCCGGTACCTTGTTTAGGCACCAGAAAAGTATCGAAAAATCCGTCAAAATTAGATATTCTCTGTTTTCTCCAAGGAGTTAGTTTTCTCGCAGAAATAAAGAAGAAATTAAAATTTATACTAAACATAATATTCGTTACTTTGTTTACAAGTATTTGTAAAGTATTTCAACATCCGGCAATCTCAGCCAATGTACTGAACTCATATCCAGAATTTCCCAAACTAACGCTTAAAGCAAAACATATAATTGTTAGCGTGTTATTGTTGCTGCTGAGGCTCCTATCGTATCTTTGCATCCAAACAAATTAAAGCCATATGCATCCGTAATGTTTATTTGACTGTCTTTTCCAGTCATCTGAGATGATTATTATTGGGTTTTAGCACAACAATTCATTAATATGCTATGCCACTGTGTTGCAGGGTCAGAAAAATTTGCATTCGTAATAGCTTTTTCAAAGAATTCTTCTTTTTTTTTCAAAATTGTTTTAAACCAGCAATACCCGCCAAAAAAAGTAAATGTCTAATACACTCTTGGCCATTAAAATTGCTACACCACGAAGATGGCGTGCTAAAGACGCGAAATTTAACCGACAGGAAGAAGATGCTGTGATATGCAAATGATTAGCTTTTCAGAGCATTCACACAAGATGTCACCGTTGGCGACCTACAACGTGCTGACATGAAACTTTCCAACCGATTTCTCACACACAAACAGCAGATGACCGGCGTTGCCTCGTGAAACGTTGTTACGATGCCTCGTGTAAGGAGGAGAAATGCGTACCATCATGTTTCCAACTTTAATAAAGGTCGGATTGTAGCCTACCGCGATTGTGGTTTATCGTATCGCGACATTGCTGCTCGCGTTGGTCGCCATCCAATGACTGTTAGCGGAATATGGAATCT
This sequence comes from Locusta migratoria, assembly GCA_026315105.1. Lineage (NCBI taxonomy): Eukaryota > Metazoa > Arthropoda > Insecta > Orthoptera > Acrididae > Locusta > Locusta migratoria. The sequence goes on from CM048744.1 coordinate 833,539,517, forward strand.
GTGGGTTCAGGAGGGCAATACGCACCGCCCTGCTGGATCCCAACGGCCTCGTATCACTAGCAGTCGAGAAGACAGGCATCTTATCCGCATGGCTGTAACGGATCATGTAGCCACATTTCGATCCCTGAGTCAACAGACTGGGATGTTAGCAAGAAAACAACCATCTGCACGAACAGTTGAACGACGTTTGCAGCAGCATGGACTATCAGCTCGGAGACCATGGCCGAACCTGTTTACAGCAACATGATGGTCGCATCCGTGTTTGGCGACATCGCAGTGAACGCACACTGGAAGCGTGTTTTCGTCATCGACATACTGGCGTATCACCCGGCGTGATGGTATGGGGTGCCATTGGTTACACGTCTCGGTCACCTCTTGTTCGCATCGACGGCACTTTGAACAGTGGCCGTTACATTTCAGATGTGTTATGACCCGAGGTCTACCCTTCATTCTATCCCTGCAAACCCCTACATTTCAGCAGGATAATGCACGACCGCATGTTGCAGGTCCTGTACGGGCCTTTCTGGATACGGAAAATGTTCGACTGTTGCCCTGGCCAGCACATTCTCCAGATCTCTCACCAATTGAAAACGTCTGATCAGTGGTGGCCGAGCAACTGGCTCGTCACAATACGCCAGTCACTACTCTTCATGAACTGCGGTATCGTGTTGAAGCTGCATGGGCATCTGTACCTGTACACGCCATCCAAACTCTGTTTGACTCAATGCCCAGGCATATCAAGGCCGTTATTACGGCCAGAGGTGGTTTTCTGGATACTGATTTCTCAGGATCTATGCACCCAAATTGCGTGAAAATGTAATCACATGTCAGTTCTAGTATTATATATTTGTCCAATTAATACCCATTTATCATCTGCATTTCTTCTTCGTGTAGCAATTTTAATGACCAGTAGTATGTATCCGTCAAAAAATCCGCCAACCATCAAAGCTAAATTTTATCTGTCAACTTGAAATAAATTTGACGTGGAATCCGTGAAGTCGGCAACGTTGATACCGAAGCTTCCATCTATGGCGTATCAAGAGGGGTGGGAAGGAGGGCGCGGAAAGAGTGCAGTCGCCCCCCCCCCCCCCCGCCAACTTGAAACTTTGGACGGGCAAGAGATGGTTTTTCCCTCCCCCCCCCCCCTCAGTATTTTTGATGGCAGCCATTTCTGCCTTTGACTGAAGCATATTGTAAGAACTGCTACAATCTGTCCTCTCTTTTCGTCCTATAGTTCCATGGTGACCTCGCCCCCTCACACCGACCAGTCCTGGTATCGACAATCGCAAAGCCCAGCCGTATAAGAGCAATTTAAAAGTAATTATGCGCTGCTCAAAACAATTTGGGGTTAAGTGTAATATCATACACGGTATACATATGGTAACTTACTTTACGAAGTTATTGATTACAACTGTAATTTGTGTTTTATACAGTTGTTGTTGTTGTGGTCTTCAGTCCGGAGAATGGTTTGGTGCAGCTCTCCACCCTACTCTATCCTGAGCAAGCCTTTTCATCTCCTCATAAGAACGGCAACCTACATCCATTTGAATTTGCTTACTATATTCGTCTCTTGGTCTCCCTCTGTGATTTGTACCCTACGCACTTCCCTCCAACGCTAAATTCACAATTTCTTGATGTCTAAGAATGTGCCCTACCAATCGATCCTTTCTTTTAGTCAAGGTATGACAGAAATTCCTTTTCTCCCCAATTCTGATCAGTACCTCCTCATTAGTTATGCAATCCACCTACCTAATCTTCAGCATTCTTCTATAACACCACATTTCAAAGGCCTCTTTTCCTGTCCCCACTGTTTATCGCCCATGTTTCACTCCCATATAAGGCAACACTCCACCCATCAGGAAGGACTTCCTTATGCTTAAATTAATCTTCGATGTTAAAAAATTTCTCTTTTTCAAAAACGCTTTTCTTCCCATTGCCATTCCGAATTTTATATCCTCTGCACTGCGACCATCATATGTTACTGCCCAAGTAACAAAATTCATCTACCACCTTCATTGTTTCGTTACCTAATCTAATTCCTTCAGCATCGCCTGATTTTCTAAGACTGCATTCCATTACCCTTGTCTTGCTCTTGTTAATGTTCATCTTATAAGCCCCTTTCAACACACGGTCCATTCCATTCAATTGCTCCTCCAGGTCCTTTGCTATCTGTGACAAAATTACAATGTCATCAACAAAACGCAAGTTTTTTATTTCTTCACCCTGAACTCCAAATTCCTCCTCCAAATTTCTCCTTGCTTTCCTTTATAGCTTCCTCAATGTACAAATTGAGTAACATTGAGGAAAAGGCTACAAACCTGTCTTACACCCTTCCTTATCTCTGCATCCCTTCCATGCTCTTCAACTCTGATAACTGCTGTCTGCTTTTTGTACAAGTTGTAAATAACACTCCGTTCCCTATATTTTACTCCTGCTGATTTCAGAATTTGAAAGAGTGTATTCCAATCAACATTGTCAAAAGCTTTCTCCAAATCTATAAAAGCTAGATATGTAGGTTTGCCTTTCCTTAACTATCTTCTAAGATATATACAGTGCGATAGCGAAAAGGTCATTATCGTTGGCGTCTGATGTGGTGTGTGGTCCCCTCGGACGGCCAGTACAGTTGCACACCTGCGTGGCATGGGCAGTATGAGTTCTTGGTCATCCTCCTTCCATGGATGCGATATCCGCTGTGGGAGGTGCTGGTCTGACTGCAATGCGTCTGCCAAGTGCATACAAGATATGGTCAATCGGGTTTAAATCCTTCAATTCCCTCAGCTACAAGCATGCTGTACATCAATGCAGCTCTGTGGGGACGAGTTTTGTCGTCCACCAGAAGGAACACATCTCCTGTTGCACCAGGTTGCAAAGGTTGAAGGATCTCGTCTCTATACGTCCGCCAATATTGGCTCCTGCTCACACCATTCGTCCAGAACCGTGATATCGTGATGTTTCTTGCAAAAATGTTCAAATGTTTGTGAAGCTTATGGGACTTAACTACGGGGTCATCAGTCCCTAAACTTACAAACTACTTATCAACTACCTTATACTAAGGACGGCACAAATATCCATGCCCGAGGGGGGATTCGAACCCCCGACCGTAGTGGCCGTGTTTCTTGCACATAAGAATGACTGTTCCGAGTTCCACAAAATCCTGAGTCATCTGTAAAACGGCTCTATTATTTTTACCCTAAGATTCTTACCTGTATGCCTCTTTTCGCACGTCTAGCTCAAACGCTAGCTTTCGCACGACTACAGATAGCAGCGATGCCTTCCCTGAGGCTTCTTTTTTGTTTTAATCTGGGCACACTGCGTCATATGTCATATAATGAAATTGTAAGAAACTGCTGTATCAAAGACGCTGCTATATGAAAAATTATTTATTAATTACGACAGGCCTGTTTCAGCACAATTGCCATCTTCAGGTTTATTCAATTTTACTTCCTTGCAAGGTCTTATTTGCTGTCATGATAATCTGACCATTTTATTGTTTTTAATGGTGAACACTGTTAGTATCGCTCTTATATATCAGTCAATTTCCGAATTTAATTTTCAAAAAATCGTGTGTTGATAGCTAATGCTGATAGCTGATACGTGATGGAGCGGTTTTCTATGAACGCTAATGTTATTGTCTCGGGCATAAAATTTCTATATTTTATTTGCAGTTTTTAAAATTGTTCAAAATGTTTGTAAATCAATCGGACCAAACTGCGTGGTCATCAGTCCGTAGCTTACAAACGTCTTAAACCTAGGTAAACTAACCTAAGGACAACACACACAACCATGCCCCAGGGAGAACTCGAACCTCCACGGCGAGCAACCGCGCGCTCCGCAGCGAGACGGTTTAGACCGCTCGGCTATTCCACCGCGGCAGTTTAAAATTGTAACCATAGAAATGTACGGTGTAGTACTTTATAAGGTGAGAGACAAATAGAAAAAGGCCCATAAACAAAGAAGGATTTTTATCATGACATTTTAGTAAAAGAAAAATGTAAGGGTAATTTTTGCCCGTGCTTGGTGCTCGTAGGGTTAACGTGCATTCCGAACCACGGTGCTACTCAGGGCCGGCGCAAGGGCAAGTGCCGACCCGTACGAGCTGCTAAATTGCCGCCCCCCCCTTTTTTTTACAAAACATTTGTGAAATTTTATATAAACAAATCTGTACGAAATGTCAGCAATCAATCGCAATGTTCTTACTTTTCAGATTTACCTAGGTTTCCACCTCTGTATGGCCAGTCTCAAAGCCTTTAATATGTGTTTACATCTAAACAGTCGTGTTGACAGTTACATTCAGCATGACGGTGTAGATGGAAACAACTCAAAGCATTAAGAACAGCCACACTGTGCCCGAAATCTATGTAGATCTGGAAAATAAAAACAGATATTGGGACTAATTGGTGACATTCTCTACAGATTTGTACAAAACAGTTTTTCTATTCTGCAATCTTGAAGGAGAAAAATTCTAACTTATGAGTAACGTGCATGCACAATACTAATTGTACGTTATATGAAAAGCACTTACCTATTACATCCCAAGTTGCAAGAAATTCGGACACACCAATTCTTCTGGTCTTACGAAACGCAATGAAAGTGCTTCTGACCAATCCAGACGCCCTCGGGCAACTACCGAAGCGAATTCTATATTTTTCTTTGTAGAGAATATCTATTGCCTGGAAAGGCGAAGTGGTGACGCGGCAGTGACAGAAACTAGGTTACGTGACGAGGTACAGCGAGACTACGGTTAATCTAGCGACCAAGAAGCAAAAAGCCCGCAATAATTATATGACCGATGATGTCGATAAATGTTTTATCAGGCAGCAATTTCTATGGTATTACGAACAATAAAAAGAAATACGAACTTTGCGAAAAGTGTACTACTTTTGTCAAACAGAATGAGCTTCAAAGCTAGCAAGTAAAGCATTAGAAGCAATGTTCTGTCTATGGATTTTCGTTTTAGAACGTGTCAAAATTAACGTTTTGTTTTGTGCGGACAAGAGGGCATTGTTGCTAAAAGACCATACTTTTCAGGTTTCCATCAGAATCAAAGCGAACACTAGTTTCAAAAAATGTTTGTTAAGCTTATGGGACTTAACTACGGGGTCATCAGTCCCTAAACTTACAAACTACTTACGAACTAGGACGGCACAAATATCCATGCCCGAGGGGGGATTCGAACCCCCGACCGTAGTGGCCGTGCTGACCGTGACTGAAGCGCCTGAGTCACCTCGGCCACCGCGGCCGGCGAACAATAGTTTACTTAGATGAAACATGGATTTACACGCATTATACAGTAAATAAATGTTGGCAAAGTAATAGTGTGCGAGTTGTATTGTAAAACCCAAGTCCCGGTCAGACTTTAATTGTTGTTCATGCAGGCAGAGACAGGTGTTTCATGGCTTAAAAACAAAACGTCCGACTAACACTCAGAAACGGACAGCAAAAATTTTTAAAGATACGTCGAAACCCAACTTATGCCAGGCTTACTACCAATATCTTTATCCCTTGTAATTACCCACAGCGTATTTGCCCATTCGGAATACTTCTAGGCATTGTAGGTGTTCGATATGTCTGACTGTTGTAATGTTCATCCATTTTTTCCCATAATGTGGGAAGAATAAACACTCGGAAACTGCTACTGAAGCGCTTAGCAAAATTGCTTCAGGCTTAACACGTAACTGCAGTACCGAACATTGCATTCGAATTTACAAATCAAATTTCGTCTCCTGCAAAATTAACTGTGAGTAAACGCACGGCGCGTAACAGGAAGGCTGCGCTCCACTCAAGAATACTGTCATGTGCGCCGGACTGCTTCCCCCAATCTGTTCCTTTGGCCTAAACACGACGATGCCGACACACACAGTGGCAAGGAAGAAATTATCCTCCTCCCTCTCTTGGTTCAACCGGGGCGGCCGGCAGGTAGTCGAGGCGCCATGCCACAGTTCCCTCCGAGGTTTGGAAGAGAAAGGGGGCGGCAGATTTTCCGCCCCTCGGAAAGTGCCGCCCCGTGCGGCCGCACGTTTCGTACGTGCCTTGCGCCGGCCCTGGTGCTACTCGACATTATAGAACCCGAATATAGGCCGCCGAAGAATCGCATGCGGCTTTTTCGGACACATGCACTGCCGCGCGCAGTGTTATAAACCACAGTGCCCGATTTTTCTCGGAGTGCAGAATTATTGGAAGATCCAAGACTGTAAGACTCCTATAAACCCGAACTGAACTGTCCGCCATTTTTTCCCCAAGCTGTAGGAGTTGTCACGTTCCGGACGAGCTCACGCGTTACCTCGTGTTTCATTCAACTCGCTCACACTCGCAAACTACTCACTGTATGAACTTGGAATTTTCATCAATGTCTTCGTTAAGAACTACACTACATATTCATTTTAGTTTTATTTGTGGCAGTTATTTATAAAAAGCATATACTGACAGTGGCGGCGCTAGACGAAAACTGGGCGTCGGCGAAATCGTCTTTGCGAGGCCCCTTTCATTTTTTCATTAATGAAGAAAATATTAAATGAGCTGAGTTATACATCAAAAATCATTATACTAAAATTCTATTATTATAATATACGAGTATTATTGCAATGACAAAAATTACAATAAACAAACAAATTAGAGAAACTTTTCATCTTTTTGTCACACAGAATTTTTTTAAGATCACATCTTAATACTAGCCGCTATTTCGACTGCAGTTGATAGTACTGACAACGCAGATGGTCTTTCTTCGATCACTGTTCTTTTAAAATTAGTCTTAATCAATTTTAACTATGTGAAGCTTCTCTCGGCCGAAGCTTTACTGATCGGAACTGAACATGATTCTGATTGTTATATAAACATTTCGGTATACTTCTTCCAAATAGTTTTCCAAAATGTACTGAAGAAATTGTTTTGCAAGTAATTAACTAAAAATTGCATCACTGTTGCACTCATACGGAAATAAATACGGACAACTAAATAGCTGCCGGCCGGGAATGGCCGAGCGCACTAACGCGTCATACAACGGTAAGCGAGGTCGCTCTCGTCGGGGATCGAATCCCACCCTTGGGTACGAATGTCGTGTTTGTCCTTTGGTCAAGCTAGTGTAAGTTAGATGTAGGTCGTCGCTACATAACCTAGCAGTTGGAAAGCGCCGTTAAACATCAAATATAAAAAAAGAAACAAAAAACTAAAATTTTAACAATGTTTCGCGAGGCCCCCACCGGCGCGAGGCCGTCGGCGGTGGCCGACGTCGCCGACGCCTAGCGCCGCCACTGTATACTGATAGTTTACGAACATGCACTTTCTGACGAAGTTACGGAATTTTCTACATGCGAGGAACTTTTTTCTGTTGAAGTTAGGTGAACACATTAAGCGAATGAAATGTTCAAAATACACCAAATTCATCTTCTCCAAACAGCAACTCTGTGAGAAATGTATAACTTGAGATAATGTCAGTTACATATTTAACGCACGGGATCCGCTCACCCGTGTAGTAGTAACACGTCTTCCGTATTAGAGCTCCTAATAATTAGGCACATGTTGTTACTGCATAACACCCGTACTTGAAGATACTGGTACTGACTTCTTTTAACCCATTAAATTTAATAGTTGTAAACTACAAAAGAGCTGTGTCTCTATGTAATATTCAATTTCAATTTTTCAGTTATATGAAAAGGATATTCTAAAATATCTCAATACAGAGTGGTTTATTATGTGAAGAAATGAGAACAAGTCAGTTCGTTAGCTAGTCAAGAGATCCTTGCTATCTGTCATTTTCAAGTATTCTCAAATAAATTCCTTATTAGATCTATTAACTTCCGTTCTGTTACTGCTAAGGAAATGTTACTCGTATTAGGTTTTGGAAACGGAGTAGTTGCTCAGTTGCTCTGAAACACATTGGACAAGAAGCAAAGAAATAAACATTTCTGAGTGACAAAGGAATATCTGCAAATCGAATAAAAATCACTAACTTTACTCTTTTTCATTCCACAACTATACATTTCCTTAAATAACGCGACAGTTTATGAAGTTTTGCGTAGTAACCATGTGGCAAAATACTTCCCTCTTTGCATGTTATCATTTGTCAAAATATCATTTTGATACCTCTAACCGTGTATGAGATACGCAATGATTCATTCTGGCCTTATCGCCATCGGAAATGAGTGCGCTAAATAAAATAAAGTTTAGCGGTATGAGTGAGAGGTAAAGATCTCCTCCCGCGAAAATAAAATTCAATCCATTAGGAAAGTTTCATACGCAGGAATATATGGTGCAACATACAGGAAACGGAATATCGTAGCACATATCCCTAACGTAGCACAGTCTCTTATTTCGAAGCCAATATCTTATTAATGACTATTAACGAAATGATGAGCATTTCGTCAGTCACAATGCTGACATATAAAGATTTAAGTAGCGGAAAAATTAAGTACTTCTACCAATTAGTTTTTGCAAAATAGTTTGTGAAAATTGGCAGGGCATGCGCCTCTACGCTGTTAGTGCAGCGCGATTCCAACCATGTTGGAGAAAAAATGACGGACGATTGAGCTTGGGTATTTAGGAGCTCTAGCCTAGGGCGGCCGTGGCTGTGTGACGTCAGGCGCCCCAGTGGATTCCCTGCTGTTGCTTTCGCTTGCTGTATCGCCCGCTTACAGTTAAAGACCCGCTGCTGCCCGGCCTACGCGCTGCCTTCATGCACGTTGGAATGTGGGGCTGACTATATGCACCATTCTGGATGCGAGGTCCGCCTGATATGCCAAAACTCTGATTTTTGCGTTTATCCAAACAAGTTTCGGCGTCTCTGTGCCATCATCTGTGAGTTTAATAATGGAATGTCCAGGTTGGAATAAACCCGTAACTCGTACACCTAAAAATTGTAACACATAAGGAATACCTGGATGCTCAAGGACCCACACAGGTTTTCAAATGTTTGTATAGCTTATGGGACTTAAGTACGGGGTCATCAGTCTCTAAACTTACAAACTACTTATGAACTAGCTAATACTAAGGACGGCACAAATATCCATGCCAGAGGGGGGATTCAAACCCCCGACCTTAGTGGCCGTGCAGACCGTGATTGGAGCGCCTCAGTCCCCTCGGCCACCGCGGCCGGCACCCACACAGGGTTTCGGTATGTTTTCGTTATAACAGGTGAAATTTAAATACGAGGTGCGTCCAGAAAGTAAGTTCCGTTTGAATTTATCTCCGCTGCAGCGCTGCGATTGCAGTTCCGCACATGCGCTGTAGACGATGTGTATCAAGGAGAAAATCGTGCGCCATTTGGAGATCGCTGTCAGTTACGTACGCTTTGTTGTGCTTGTTTGAAATGTCGGCGTTGATTGAAAATCCCGCCGCCTGTGAAATCAGGACGGTTCAAATGTTTGTTAAGCTTAAGGGACTTAACTACGGGGTCATCAGTCCCTAAACTTACAAACTACTTATGAACTACCTACAACTAAGGACGGCACAAATATCCATGCCCGAGGTGGGATTCGAATCCCCGACCGTAGTGGCCGTGCAGACCGTGACTGGAGCACCTCAGTCCCCTCGGCCACCGCGGCCGGCATAGGTCGGTGATTCGGTTTCTGAATGCGAGGAAAGTGAAACCAAGTGAAATTTATTGGCAAATTTGCGATGTTTACGGACAAAATGCGATGAGTGATTCGATGGTGAGAAGATGGGTCCGACAGTTCATTGGGGGGTGTAGTTTGTGCACGATGAAGAACGAAGTGGGCGTCCACCTTTGGTTACAGATGAACTGGTTCACGCGATTGATGACAAGATCCAGAAAAACCGTAGGTTTACAATTAGTGCTCTCGCTATTGGCTTCCCTCTAATTTCACTGTTTCCAACTGGTTGAAGACTCAGGCGGCAGATTTCTATGAAGAAGGTATACAAAACCTGGTGCCACGCTATGACAAATGCCTGCAAAATTTCAGCAGTTATGTGGAAAAGTAGTTTAAGAGTTGTAGAATTTTGTGCAATAAAAATTTCTTCTATATCTGTGTGCTATTTCATTTTATTACCAAACGGAACTTACTTTCTGGACGCGCCTCGTATTACTACTGTTTTAAAACTACAATTCTTATATATGGCCACATCTTAAAGACGTTAGAAGAAAAGGACAGTGAAGTGCATAAAATATGAAATGCGAAACTCATACATTCCCAAAGTCCTACACATCAGTTACAAATTATAAGTTACACAATTGAAACTTCACATTTAAACATACGTTGATGTCATATATTCTGTGAATATTAAATAATAACAACTGCAGGATCAGAAGTGACGTCTGTTCTTTCGGAACAGACGCCACATGTATATAAAATGGACTGTGCTTCACAACTGTAAACCAGAAGAAAAGTTCAAAGCAAACTAAAATTTTCTGCGGGCACCTCGTTTGGGAAATTTTACTATGACATTTTCAACCGAATAACTAATTGATTTATGAAAACATTGTACAATAGCAGGAACTAGGACAAAACTTCAGTTTTCAATTGTTTAGCGTCTTTACCAGTCATTTCAGTTACTTCATCCATCAACACTACAGAATCATTCTGGATATAAAACAGTGGAACATCTCAAACACAGTGATGTGGAAAATGAGCGCACTCCCGCGATACATTCCTATCTTTCTTACACGGGCACACTGAGCATCTTTTCATCTTTTGATTTAGAAGCACATGCTTCACTGTGAGCTTGGGATGTTCCTTATTCCTTCGAGGGAGTTCAAATGTTCAAATGTTTGTAAATCTATCGGACCAAACTGCGTGGTCATCAGTCCGTAGCTTACAAACTACTTAAACGTAGGTAAGCTAACCTACGAACAAATACACACACCAGTGCCCCAGGGAGGACTCGAACCTCCACGGCGAGCAACCGCGCGCTCCGCAGCGAGGTGCTTTAGACCGCTCGGCTACTCCACCGCGGCTTCGAGGGAGTCATGTCTAGAATATCAAACATGGAATTTCTGATATCTTTTCTAAAGAATGGTTAATCCAATCTTCTTTTCATAGAAATAACTTATGAGATGTGACCCTAGCTCAATGAAGAATTCTCTGCATGTCACACTATCAGTATCTTCTTTCCCACGATACGAAACAAAAGCATTTACACCTGCTATATCTAACCTAGTGTAGATGACTTCCATAGGTCATTCGTTCGATCGGACTATCTGCAGTATCTTCCTCTTCACTTTCCTAAGGCATAAAAAAAAAATCACTTTCAGCAAAGGTATACCTTGGTCCTCGAGACCCGATTACCTTTATAGAAACAAAAGTAATAAAGACAAGCTTGCAATGATGTAGTGGGCTGGTAGCTCGCCGGCCGCGGTGGCCGAGGGGACTGAGGCGCTCCAGTCACGGTCTGCACGGCCACTACGGTCGGGTGTTCGAATCCCCCCCTCGAGCATGGATATTTGTGCTGTCCTTAGTCTTAGATAGTTCATAAGTAGTTTGTAAGCTTAGGGACTGATGACCCCATAGTTAAGTCCCATAAGTTCTACAAACATTTGAACATTTGGCTGGTAGCTCAAGAATGTTCAAATGTTTGTACAGTCTATGGGACTTAACTACGGGGTCATCAGTCCCTAAACTTACAAACTACTTACGAACTACCTAAGACTAAGGACGGCACAAATATCCATGCCCGAGGGGGGATTCGAACCCCCGACCGTAATGGCCGTGCAGACCGTGACTGAAGCGCCTCAGTCCCCTCGGCCACCGCGGCCGGCGGGCTGGTAGCCAAATGACTGTTAGGAAAATACAGGGAGAGGCAAGTCAGTGTTACGACACACATCACGGCACTGCAAAGAAGAAATTTAGTTGTCCCTGGGACCCAGGTGTACCAGTTACGAGTTAATAATATAGTAATAAGAACAGTTTACAACTCTCCTCAAGGACGTGGCGACGAGCTGCGACAGGCTTATACAAAAGAAACACATGTACAACACTTTCAGCTATCAGCCATGGCCTTCTTCAGAAAATAGAACATTCACACAATCACACAGGCACACTACACAGTCATGCAACCGTCACTTCCGGCTGCCGCACTTGAGTTTATTTATTTATGGTATGAAAAAAGTACACATTGTTTTAGTAGTAACCTATGGTATTAGACCTAAAAGTCGTATATCTTAGGTTTGGCTATTATCTTGGTTTTTACATTAGGTGGTCTTGTAGGACCCTTTTAACATAATTACGCACTGGTAGCATCTGCAACCAAATAATCCGAGTGAACAATGTGATGACTTAACATGGTATTTCTAGTGTAAACCTGAAATTTGCTAAGAGAGGATATCTCTGTAATCGAACTGTATATTCTACTACTTACGGTTTGTTTAAAAGTAATGGGTGTGTGGTGTCAATAGAAACACGGAACAGTCCGATTATCAAATTTACTTTTTCACACTATAAACAGCATGTTAATTCATCACACCAATGTAATAACAACTACAAAAAATACGACATGTAGGCCTAATACTCAACTGTATATATATACAGGATGTCCCAGCTATCTTGTCCACCCAAAATATCTCTGAAACAATAACAGCTATTGAAAACGACTTTCACCGGTATCAATCTACGGCTGGGGCCCATGAATGTACATATTTGGAAACATTCTAAAACGAAAGCAAATGTGTTTTTTAACACAAACTTACGTTTTTTTAATGGACATCCTACATTTTTTCTTCAGCAATCCATGGCATGACAAATCGCATAAACAATGGCGTTGATTACATCTCAATATTCCAATTACATCCCGAGATATTGCGACGAGAAGTTGACGCTTGAAAAACCCGAAATACGCTGCTTATCAAGAGGTCCGAAACGAATAATACGGTCTGCTGCCATCAACTCTCATAAGCACATAATGGTTTCCCTCTTGCACGTTTTATGTGTCTACGTACACAATATGAACCAGTACCGATCGGTATACACCAGTCAGGTTGTCTTATTTATCCTGCATACCCAAAATAAGGTTTATCGAATGCGTTAAATGACCCATTGTGCATTTCGCGCACTCGTTCAACCAGGGCCTAGTTCTACCTAGACACGTGTCCAACGTAGTTCCTACTACAGCCACAGTTACCACTTCGCCTTGTTTGTGATTTGCGACCCATGCAAACTCCTGTACTCCACCACCCTCCGAGCATCCCATTTGTTGTTGCTTTGGCGTGCAGTACATCGCTTGCCAGTGTAGTCGTGCATCAGAGTAATCTGGTGACGGCACGGAGGTAGTACACACTGTGAATAAACCTTGTGTTGTGGAACTTATACTGTATTATGTACACACATGAAGATATGGTAGAAATGCTGCTGATCTATGGAGAATGAACGTTGACGGGCAATACGTTATTAGATTGCTTGTTTGTTTATAGTACTGTTAGAGAACATTATGATTATTACTTTAATATGTTTTCTACCCTACTCTACATACCTGTACTGTACCCTGTTGTAGGCGGGCGAAATTGTGTTCAGGCAGAACGAGTGTACAGAAGACGATTCCCTGACAAGCCATCGCCTTCACGCCGGATGTTTGGTCGTCTCACATCTCGTGTACGTGTAACGGAAAGCTTAAATCCAAGACCTAGACATCGTCCTAGAACACGCACAGATGAACGTGCTGAAGTTGCTGTGCTCGCTACCGTGGCTGTGAATCGTCACATCAGCACACGTCAAATTGAACGTGAATTGGTGTGTCGAAATCAAGTGCACAGCGTATTCTTCAACGTCATAAATTTAATCCTTACCATGTTCATTTACACCAAGATCTTAATGGAAATGACTTCAGCAACAGGGTAACATTTTGTCGGTGGGCTCAGCAAAAACTTCTGACTAATCCAAATTTTTTTCGCAGATGTTCTCTTTACTGACGAGGCATCATTCTCCAACAAAGGAATTGTCAATATGAGGAATATGCATTATTGGTCCGCAGACAATGCAAAATGGCTCCGTAAGGTAGAGCATCAACGTCCGTGGAAAGTGAATGTTTGGCGTGGGATTATTGGAGATACCATTATTGGATCTTTCTTTGTTAATGGCGTCCAAAAGGGCAGACAGTACTCCAGATTTATACGATACAATCTTTCTGTGCTCTTGGACATCGTACCTCTGAACAGGAGAATGGTCATGTGGTATCAGCATGACGGATGCCCTGCACATAACGACTTAAGAGCGGAGCGCGCGGTTGCTCGCCGTCGGAGGTTCGAGTCCAAAAAATGTTCAAATGTTTGTATAATCTATGGGACTTAACTACGGGGTCATCAGTCCCTAAACTTACAAACTACTTATGAACTACTTACGAACTAGGACGGCACAAATATCCATGCCCGAGGGGGGATTCGAACCCCCGACCGTAGTGGCCTTGCAGACCGTGACTGGAGCGCCTTAGTCTCCTCGGCCACCGCGGCCGGCGGTTCGAGTCCTCCCTGGGGCATGGGTGTGTGTGTATGTTTGTCCTTAGGTTAGTTTAAGTAGTTTGTTAGCTACGGACTGATGACCACGCAGTTTGGTCAGCTAGATTTACAAACATTTGAACATTTGATTTTATACAGACTGTCATAATATTACATCACGCTTGCCGCCTTGAGCATCAAAAAATATTCCATTACACTTATTGAAACGCACAGAAAATTTTCCATAAACAGATCTGTTTAAATAAATCATCCTATTACCAAATGCAGTACCAGCTTAAAACAAAAACAGCCCCCACTGCTAGCGAATTTGTCATTATGAAAAAGTCAGATGATGTGTATCGTTCTTTTTCTTTTGCATTTAATGTAAGAAGACTTTTTTTATTCGTAGATGCATTCCGAAGTTGACTTGCAAGCATTATGTCCTAGCGTGCCGTACACAAATATTTCCAGCTTGTTCTGTTAGACAAACAATTTTAAAATTGCGGGAATTCGGGACGGTTTAGCCATTTTGCGGGACATTTTCAGTAATCATCCCAATAGCGGCGTTTACACGGGCGCGCCTGCCCGCCCGCGCCTGCCGGCCGGCAGGAACGCCGGCGGAACCGCGGCGTGCCGGGTGAAAGTGAGTTGTGTGTCTTTCGACTACTTGTTTACTTGAGATAAAGCTAAATAATTTTAAATGTGAGTTGTGTGTCTTTCGACTACTTGTTTACTTGAGATAAAGCTAAATAATTTTAAATGTGAGTTGTGTGCCTTTCGACTACTTGTTTACTTGAGATAAAGCTAAATAATTTTAAATAGGCCTATGCTGTGACACAGCCGACTCTACACGGAGTCGGCTGTGATCAGCCAATTCGATAAACTAGTTTACTGTTGAGATAATACACACTCGGGCAATAGAAAAGTGTATAAAGGAAGGGGAATTTTTTTTACCTGCTACAGGCAATTGTAAATTATAGTAATTTAAGGGGATATTTCAAATGTTCAAATGTTTGTTAAGCTTATGGGACTTAACTACGGGGTCATCAGTCCCTAAACTTACAAACTACTTATCAACTACCTTATACTAAGGACGGTACAAATATCCATGCCCGAAGGGGGATTCGAACCCCCGACCGTAGTGGCCGTACAGACCGTGACTGGAGCGCCTCAGTCCCCTCGGCCACCGCGGCCGGCAAGGGGATATTTGACTGGGATGTTATTTAAACGTATTCCAGTAATGTCGTTCTCACTGTAAGTAGCATTTGTTCGTTGATGATGACGATGATGATTTGCGTTTTAGGGCGCTCAACAGCGAGGTTATCAGCGCCCGCATTTGTTCGTATTAGCACATTCATATCAGAAAAGCTTAACGCTCAATGCTATTCATTACTACTAGTAAATTGGTAATTTCTACAACGAAGTATAAGCATATATGTGTTTCATAGATTGGTTACTACAGTGCTGTACCGGACATATCAAAGCAGTAAGTAGGCTACCTACTACTTTTTTAAACACTAATTATCGTTTAAGGGCCAAGCATTGTACACAACAAACAAAAATTTCTGATTAAAATGCGGGAAGTGTTACACGCGCTACACAATCACATTCGTTGCTATAACTACAGTTCCACAACTGTCAATATCCGTACAATTCCCTCATTACGCAGCCCTAAACATTGGGTCGTATGAATAAAAAAGAGCACATGCTCCAGAGAAGATTCTCAGAGCAAAAGAACGTTCTCTGAGTAAGGTCTCAAATTCGTATGAATGAAAACTTCGAAGCATATGCTCTGAGCAGGTAGTGCATTCTCGCTACCTCCCCTCCTACTTGAGTAAGTTCTCCGCGTGTCATGTCCGCCACAGATCAGCTGTTCAATCGTGTATTTCTTTAAACTAGCCCAATCAGGAAAATTATTAAGTGTACAAATATGGAGTAGGCATCGACGTGTTCAGAAAGAACTGGACTGTGTTTAGATATTAGTTTGTTGTGAAGGAGGATATTACTAAGACTAAATATGCACTTTTTACGAAAATGTATTCTGCTGGCGATACAAAATTTTCGTCACGCGAGAAACTCGTTTGTTAATGAAGTGGGGTTAGCACAATTTGCGAACGATATAATAAGAATGCATCACATATTCATCTGTTACAGCGTGGAATGCTGCCGGAGTGTTCTAACACGAGATAGGCCTTGTTAAATATGACACGCAATGGGTTGCTCATAAGCGTTAGGCCATGCGATTTTGAACAATAAACACGATGCTAGGTATGTAATTAATCAGTTATTAATTTTCCTGTCGTGTTTACTTACTTCTAACATGACAGAAGTTACGATTACGATGTCAGAAAACGCATCATAAATAGCCAACCGGTTTGGATAGAAACAGTACTTCAGTAGGCCTACCTGGCATTGCAGCAATATTTATTTTGTGATAGAAACTGTGAAGTCCTGGGATACACTTTATTTGGAACTAACAGCATAAGGTCTTACTAATAGATCCTATTTTAAAACAATATTATTTTGCTATGTGACTGTTTACAATTGTAAATATACACGCCAAACAAATGAGTAAACACGCAGCTGAATCCATTTGTGTTTCATTTTTATGTCGGTAATGAAAACACCTCTTACACCACTCTCGTCACTGTATAAAATGCTGGAAGTGTCACACGATTTTTCCGAAGGAAGATACTCGTCAACAAAATGTTTTTATTTGTATTAACTTTATAGATCGACTCGTATTTCTTAAAGGCTACATATAAAGGAACTTGCTTTTGCCTTCTAAGCAACAAAATTGTTGTCATTTCCATTACAAACCTCAGTAAAACGTAACCTTAATAGAAGTTACTCAGCACGGAGTATGCCATAGAGCTCACTCCAGAAATCTGAGAATGTTCTCCCGTCGTGAGAAACTTCTGCAGTTTTATTCATATGAAATTGGAGAATGTTCTCTGTTGGGAGCAACTTCTCCCACCCCGTTACTCAGGCCGAGAACATACTCCGCTGAAGTATATTCTCCGACTCACTTTATTCATGCGAATCTGAGTATGTTCTCTGCAATCCAGAGTATAAAGTAGATACTCCATTTTATTCATACGGCCCATTAACTCGACGCAACAGCGATCGACAAATCGATAGTCTGGTTTCAGGTCGACTTCACAGCGCTGCTACGTCACAATTACGTCGTGATTGCAAAAGATAGTGTGAAAACTGTTTCACCCGCGGCGTGCCTCGTGGAGCGGCGGCCGGCAGCCCGGCAGCGGGTGGCGCGCCGCTCGCCGTGCAGGAGCGCACGACTGGCGTTTCGGGCGAGTCCGAAAGTTCTGCGCGGCGCGGCGGCAGGCCTAGGGTTGCCAGATCTCCGGGCGCCGCCCGGAGCAGGGTTGCCAGGTGTGGCGATTTTTCGCATTCTTGGCTATCTTTTTCTTATAATAGTAGCCATTCTAGCAGTCTGGCGACTGGCGATTAAATTTGGCTATTAAAGGAATTGGTTGGCGACTTAATGGCTATTTTATTTTACTTCAAATACAAAAAATGTAAAGCAATCACTCTTTAGACATTACGTCAATGATACCGGCTAAACTTCGGTAGAATGCTGAAGAAATGTAATCTACCTACACAAGTTAGCACAAATGTTTTCAAGTGTCACAGAGATGTAAAAAAAAACTCAGCTTACAGACTCTTGAAGACAGACGTAAACTACCTCATGTACCCTACTTACGATGGTTCAAGAACAGGCTATAAATGATATCTCGAAGTATACTACAACACCGTATGTATGGCTCCCTCTGAGAACACGAGGATAAGTTTATATAAATTACAGCATGCAAGGAGACATTTAACAGTATTTTTTTCCGCGTTCCATACGACAACACAAAATAAAATCGTAAGAACTGCTACTGTGAAGCGAGCCCTTTGCTATGCACTTATCAGTTGTTAACAATGGTTTACATAGTGTAAATGTCGATCGAGAACACGCGGTGATTTCCCAGTCGTTCTCATGGCTGGTTTTTCAATGTGTAATGACGCATTATTACGAATTTTAGTCCATCTCACCTCTAAATATGAAATGCTTAGTCTACAATTATAAATTACCTCACCTCAAAATGTTGTAATGATTTTGTGTGTATTACAGAAATGTTTGAAAGATTTAATAACTCTATTTAACATCTGTAAATATTTGTTTTTAAGAAGATGAAAGTGATTGGTAATCGAATCTATGCATGAGAACATCCATTGTTTAAGTTTGATAGAATGATTCTTGAACAGTTTTGTTTGTAATTTCTATAAGTTATGAAGTTAATAAAGGTGATAGTTAAATGAAAATGAATTTCCGGAGTCTCTCTATTATATTTACAATGTGACAATATTTTAACTGGCCTCATTGTCAGTTGGTGGTGTGTCTGGGTTCAGTTCTTGGATGGACTCAGGTAAATGTTTCTGTGAAGTATGAGTTTCCTTCGAAAATTCAGTCTGATGTCTGTGAATGTGAGAGTGCCACAATTTGTGTTACTTTTTACTCAGTAACCTTTTTACTCCCTGAATTCCAGGATTATTATTGTCGAGTAACATGCCATAATTACCATAGCATAATAATGTTAACATATTAAAGGTTGAAATATTTGGATATTTTTACTGATGAAAAGATGGTTATATATTGGTATTTTATTGATGAAAAGATGGCGGTATTTTGGCTACTTTTTGGTTAAAATTTGGCGACAGAGCAATAGAAAAACCTGGCAACTCTGGCCCGGAGTGCCCGGGCTTGGAATGAATTCTCCGGGTCTACGGGCCAATGACTCTCATCTCCGGGCTTCAATGTAACCTTCATCTTAACTTTTTTTTTACGACGCTTTTTAAGTACTATGCTCATGTAGCGACGATCTACATCGAACTTAAACTAAGGACGAACATAACGTCCATGCCCTAGGGGGAGGATTCGAACCTCTGGCGGTAGCAGCCTCGCGCACCGTGGCAAGACGCCTCAGTGCGCTGGGTCATTCCCGGCCGGCTCCTCTCTAGTAATTATGAATAACTTTGTATAAATGTCAATTTCTTATTGCAACAAAACGCAACTTTTCTGTTCTTCCTGTGAAAACTTTTCATTGTTGCGTCGGTAATAATCGGCTAGCGCATTATTAAGCAAACACTGTTGCGGCAACGTGTCAACTGGCGACGTTTATTGTTTGTGTTCGTTCGTTCATTGTTTGTTATCAGTTTACCGGCAATTTTTGGTATACTCGGATCGTGTGAGAACAGACAAGCTTACATTAACTCAGATTAGTGAGTAATAACAGTGAAATGAAGAGACGATATCTACTTTCGTTCCGTGAAGAATGGTTGCAGAAAGAAAATTATAAAGAGTGGCTACAAAAAGTCGATACTGATCAGTGTATGTGTAAGTGCAGAATATGCACTATCTCATTTACTTGCTGGGAGGGAGGAGATGATTAGGTGTTTTTTTTTTTTTTTTTTTTTTTTTTTTTTTTTTTTTTTTTTTTTTTTGGAATTCATGTGTTATCCTGGTTGGGGGGGGGGAGTTGGTCGCAGTTGGGGGGGGGGGCGTGAGTCATTGGCCAAGGGTGAGGGGGGCACGTCTGGTTTCCGGGCCTGCCTTGAGTTCAATCTGGCAACCCTAGGCAGGCCAGCGAGTTGCAGCTGCAGGGAGGCCGTGTCCGTGCTATCGCTAGGGTTGCCAGATCTCCGGGCGCCGTCCGGAGTGCCCGGGTTTGGAATGAATTCTCCGGGTCTACGGGCCAACGACTCTCATCTCCGGGTTTGAATATAACCTTCATCTTAACTTTTCATTTTTTTTACGACGCTTTTTAAGTACTATGCTCATGTAGCGACGATCTACATCAAACTTAACGTAACTTAAACTAAGTACGAACACAACATCCATGCCCTAGGGGGGGGGGGATTCGAACCTCTGGCGGGAGCAGCCTCGCGCACCGTGGCAAGACGCCTCAGTGCGCTTGGCCATTCCCGGCCGGCTCCTCTCTAGTAATTATGAATAACTTTATATAAATGTCAATTTCTTATTGCAACAAAACGCTACTTTTCTATTCTTCCTCTGAAAACGTTTCATTGTTGCGTCGGTAGTAATCGGCTAGCGCATTATTAAGCAAACACTATTGCGGCAACGTGTCAACTGGCGACGTCTATTATTTGTGTTCGTTCGTTCATTGTTTGTTATCAGTTTACCGGCAATTTTTGGAATACTCGGATCGTGTGTGAACAGACAAGCTTACATTAACTCATATTAGTGAGTAATAACAGTGAAATGAAGAGACGGTATCTAAGTTCGTTCCGTGATGAATGGTTGCAGCAAGAAAATTATAAAGAGTGGCTACAAAAAGTCGATACTGATGAGTGTATGTGTAAGTGCAGAATATGCAATATCATATTTACTGTTAAGTACGACGGAGTGAAAGCTGTGAAAAAACATTTACAATCAGAAAGACACAAAGCGAATATTACCACACAAAAGAAGAATCAGTCGCTTCTTAAATTCTTGCTGAAACAATTTTCTGCAGAAGACGACAAAGTCTCTGCAACGGAATTAACTTTGACTTACCATGGTGTGAAACACCACCATTTTTACAATTCTCATTATTGTGGTAATAAGCTATGTTTTTAGAGATTCCTCAGTGGCAACGAAAGTAAGTTGCGGCCGAACAAAAAGCGAGGCATTAGTAAAAAATGTGCTTCTGCCTTATGCTAAAGAGAAGCTACTAAGCGAATTAAAGCAAAATGTCCCGTTTTCATTAGCATTTTTTTTCCCCTTTTAGAATTCACATGTAATCCTGGTTGGGGGGGGGGGAGTTGGTCGCAGTTGGGGGGGAGGTGAGTCATTGGCCAAGGGGGAGGGGGGGCACGTCTGGTCTCCGGGCCTGCCTCGAGTTCAATCTGGCAACCCTAGCTATCGCTGCAGCTGGGATGTGCGTGCCACTTGCAATGAACCGAAAGAAATCAGAGCGCCGTGTTTGGGTGAAAGAATACAGCCACCGCTAGTCATTTGCCTTTAATTACTCAACTGCGCGATAATTTCCCCGATGATTTTAAAAACTATTTATGGATTGGACTGTGCCTCGTTTAACATTTTGTTGGATTTGATTAAGCACAAAATTACCGAGACAGATACAGTGATGAAAACAGCATTTCAGCAGAAGAACGCCTAACAGCGACACTCAGGTTATCTCGTGTTCGGAATGTCGTAGAAAATGCTTTCGGCATTATTTTTTCACGTTTTCGAGGGTTAAAGACAGCCATTAATATTAAACCAGAAAAAAATGTTATGTTGTTTTGGCTATCTGTGTTTTGCATAATTTTATGCGCAGAAACAGTGATGGCTATCTATCACCATCAGCTGTGGATACGCCGGCCGCAGTGGCCGAGCGGCCAGTGACGGTCTGCACGGCCACTACGGTCGGGGGTTCGAATCCCCCCTCGGGCATGGATATTTGTGGCGTCCTAGTTCGTAAGTAGTTCATAAGTAGTTTTTAAGTTTAGGGACTGATGACCCCGTAGTTAAGTCTCGTAAGCTTAACAAACATTTGAGCTGTGGATACAGAGACCTTCTTACTGCGCAGAGCAGTTTGGCGACAAACAACGGAACTACATAGTTTATAAAATATGTTACGTAAAAATCCAAACAAAAATGATAAAGCGAATAGAGAGTTATGCAAGAAATATTTTGTTTCAGAAAGGAGTGTGTCTAGTGAAGACGAAATGTTGAAATTAGGAAGAGCCTAAGAATTTTTATTTAGATGTTTGTTAATTAAGTACTGTAATCTCACAATATATATTTTTGCCTTCCTTTGTTACATCTGTGATTACGTTCGAAAAATAAAACAATTTAACTCTAACCTCTTCATTTCCTTCGGTACATTGCTGCTCCTCAATTACAAAAACCTCTTCTGCGACGATACTGTCATCGAGATGCTCTTCATTTACAGCACACTTATCGGCGTCACCCACGTATCTTTCATATTCTCCATCCATATTCGATATGCTTGACGACGTAAGCTCCTGATCCGTTATGAATGTTAGGTCATAATACCATAGATTGAGCACATAAACTTCATCACTCGACCTACCACATCGATTGCTGTCCAAAAAATTTTTCATTTCTATTCGAAACGAACCACGTAAACTTTGATTTTTTTTTTTTTTTTTTTTTTTTTTTTTTTTTTTTTTTTTTTTTGCAACAAATTCCCTATCAGCATTATGAAAAATTATTTTGCATAAAGTTACCAGTCTATCATATGCCTCGTTTTTTTAGGTTTTTATTTGTGTAGTCCTTACTACGAATTCGCCACAAACAAGGCAGTTGCCGGTATAATTCAATAAATTCATTAAGGAATTCCTTCGTCCAACAGCGTGAGTCTGCCATGGTTTTGGACTGCAGGCGCAGCCGTCTAAATCTGTACTGCAAGCGCGGCCGTGTAAAACGTGAGGACGTTCCGCGTGCCGGTTCTGCGCGAGGGACGGAGTGGCCGAATCCCCCCCCCCCCCCCCCCCCCCCCGAGTCGGTACCTGCGTGGCGCGGCGCGGCGCGGCGCGGCGCGGCGCGGCACAAAAACAACGACTCCAAATGCGGGACTGTCCCGCAGAATCCGGGACGGTTGGTCGCCTTACCCTTTGACACCTCCCCCCTCCCATCCGAATCCGCCCGTGCAATAGAGACTGCGAATTATTTAATTAAACAATTATTAATTTTCAGATAAGTGATAGAATACAAGTACTGAAATTGTTTCGAAATGTAAGTTGGATACTGGTACTCTTAAACTCTAGGTCACTGTACTTACCATGGATATTGCAGACAAAGAAGTACCAAGAGATACACGTGAAAAGAGGAGCTGTGGTGATCAACCAACAGTTAGTGAATCTTTCAAGAGACTAAAGTCATACTAAGGTAACTATTTATAAATTCGTAATGTAATAACATATTTTTAATTATTTCGTGTCTCTTTCTTTCAGACAAATAAATAAAATATGTGTGCTAGCATTGCTTTATTTTCTGCGTATCAAACCTCTATACCATAAAAAATAAATCTAGGGAATATTTATTACCAATTTATTACCAAATCTTCGTCACTCATCAGCCATGGCTGGACAGACAGCATCAAAAATACAATATTTACATCACAATAAAATGAATCTAACAACTGTGATCAGATTACACATATTTTAACACAAATTGAGCATAATATGCACTTAACAATAACTGCACAATAATATTAATACAATAACAAACAAACAAGTAGTCTATTCTTGATATCAAGTTAAAAGTCAGGTAGCCACTGTGATATCGTTGGAAAAAAAAAAAAATCTTCAATGCTGTACATTGGTTTCTCTTTTAATTTACAGAGAATGGTGTTCCTAAATTGCTCCAGTGGTAATAATTGTATTTCTTTTGGTAGTACATTAAATAATTTTATAGCTACCATTGGGAAGCTGCTTTGTGTCTTTGTTAAAAGACATTTTGGTCTGTCTTTATTACGAGTGCAGTTTATAAACTCAAATATATAGAGCGCTGCCATCTAATATAAGCGGCATTAGCCGCAGCGTTGCAATGCGCATGCGCGGCTGTGGATCAAATTCTCTACTGAACCCCCTGGAGGCAGCATATGGTCGCTCCCGTGGCAGGGAGGGGCGAAGGGAAACGCTTCGTTTAACATTAGCGTTGGAGCTGGTAGACACCAGCTCCCAAGGTACTGGCTACTCGATCTCTGGCAGTTATGTAGGAAACAGAAATGGTCCCAAAGCAAAGGCAATGGAGCTACTGCGCAACTCGCCTTGCGCATGCACAAATCCTCCATGAAGCTAACATGCACCATTCATATTCTTTTTGGCGCATTGAAGATTTATCAAAAATACGTCATATTTGATGAAATATCTTACACCTATAAATTAAAGACGCATCAACTGTAAAAGCCCAAAGAAAAAAAAAAGTTCAAATGTTTGTTAAGCTTAAGGTCTTCACTGTGGGGTCAACACTCCTTAAACTTACAAACTACTTATGAACTACCTTATACTAAAGACGACACAAACATTCATGCCCGAGGGGGGGATCGAACCCCCGACCGTAGCGGCCGTGCAGACTGTGACTGGCGCATCGCAGACCGCTCGGCCACTCCCAGCCTTCAGCAGAAGATGCGATCATGAATAATAATGAAGTCACTGTTCTCCACCTAGCAAGAATAGCCGTGTGGTGAGCGGCATTTTGCTGCGGTGTTGAAGGCAGTGGGTTCGAGACTAACTGCAAGAAATTTTTTTAACCCAATCTTCTTTCTAACAGATACGGGTACAACTGTGACTTTTGTATTGTTGATTGATTGATTCTCTCAGAGAAGCCAAAGCAGTCTTGGTCCAGCCAACCACTGCCCGCACCGAAACTAAGTTTATTGTGCGGTATCGCTCCCTGTATATCTAGTAAAGCCAACCAATGCCCTTGAACAGTGCAAGGAGTCCCTTTACCAGTTCTTTATTAGACACAATTTCTTCGGGTCTGGTTGTCCCAAATGTTCTGTGCCTTTTACTCTCCAATGCAATGCATTCGAAGATTAGATGTGATGCAGTTTCATCACCGTCATCACAGATCCTACATTTAGGGTCCTCTTCTGTTATTCCCATTGTATGTAGGTGTTTTTTGAAATTCCCATGGCCTGTCAGCAATCCAACCATGAATCTAATCTCTCTCCTGTTCAGGCCCAGGATTGCAGAGCTTCTTTTAAAACGTGGCTGTGGCATCATTACCTTGCCAAGTTTTTGTTGGTAGACTTTGGTCCAATATTCTACGTGCTGTCTTCTGAGCCAGTTACGTAGCTCCAATTTGATCATTGCCTTGGTGATTGTCAGTACAGGTTCCGGTCCAATAAATAGAGTCTCTGCCCCCATCCTGGCTAATCTGTCGGCATGTTCGTTGCCACTGATCCCCGATTTGTATTGTTACTTGCCACATTTCTTTGGACGTTTTTGCAAATAAGTCGTGATTTTGAGGGTAAACGACATTTCTACTCTTAGTTATAACAAATACATAACTAAATGAAATAAATCTGCACTGTATGAGGTTTAGATGGAAAACCAAACTGTGGCGAATGAAAATTTGTGCCCGGCCGGGATTCGAACCCGGGATCTCCTGCTTAAGAGGCAGGCGCGTTGACCACTCTGCCACCGAGGACACAGTGATCAGCACGAATGCAGAGCACTCTTCCACACACAAATCTCCATTCGCCACGCTGTCTCTTTCCTATACCACAGCCTATTTATTCTATAATGCTCGCAGCCACAATACTGTATTCCCGCATCAGGGAGAACAGACCATGAGGAGGTATCGAGACACAATTAATTGTCGTCAGGAGCCCAGCCTCGGCCTGCATACTATTATATATACTTTTGACGAATTACAGCGTTCAAATGAATTAAATAAATCGCAATTTGCGATGTTATGGCTTCAATTGCAAATTGCGATTTATTTCGTTCATTTGAACGCTGTAATTCGTCAAACGTATATATAATTAAATATATAACTGAAAAGATGTGGCAGAGAGCAGCCTTTGCGCATGCGTAAGGTTAGGAGTGGGTGCTGCTTACAATGACACGTGACCCGAAGGTAAATTGTGTCTTCATCATAACAGGTGCATTTTGTTACACTCACTTAACAGTGTAATCAGTTATTGCTGTGTTTTAGTGTTCACGTGCTTATTCAAGTGCGCTTGGTGTTTATTATAAAAGAAAAATGGAAAACGTTCAGTATATTTTAGAAACAAATTACTTAGCTTTAAGATTGGAAGAAAAGTGTGAAATAAAGAAGTTTGGTAGGCCGACGCCTCAGCTCGAGTTGAAGCAAACGCAAACAAGCCAAGGTAAGGTATACTGCAGATCTTTTAACGATATTAGACTCGAAGGGCATGAAAGGAAAGCATCAGTTGGGAAGGGAGTAAGACAGGGTTGTAGCCTTTGTCCGATGTTATTCAATTTGTACATTGAGTAGGCGGTGAAGGAAAGCAAGGAAAATTTTGGAATAGGGATTAAAGTTTAGGGGGAAGAAATAAAAACATTGCGTTTTACTGATGACATTGTAATTCTGTCAGAGACAGCGAACGACCTGGAAGAGCAGTTGAATGGAATGGACAGTGTGTTGAAGAGAGCGTATAAAATGAACATTAACAAGAGCAAAACAAAAATAATGGAATGCGGTCTTAGAAAATCAGGCGATGCTGAAGGAATTAGATTAGGTAACGAAACAATGAAGGTGGTAGATGATTTTTGTTACTTGGGTAGTAAAATAACATGCGATGGTCGCAGTACAGAGGATATAAAATTCAGAATGGCAATGGGAAGAAAAGCATTTTTGAAAAAGAGAAATTTGCTAATATCGAATATTAATTTAAGGGTAAGAAAGTCTTTTCTGAAGGCATTTGTGTGGAGTGTTGTCTTGTATGGGAGTGAAACATGGACGATAGGCAATGCCGACAGGAAGAGAATAGAGGCTTTTGAAATGTGGTGCTACAGAAGATTGCTGAAGATTAGGTGGGTAGATCACATAACTAATGAAGAGGTACTGAACAGATTTGGCGAGAAAAGGAATTTTTGGCATACCCTGACTAAAAGAAGAGATCGCTTGGTAGGACACATTCTTAGACATCGAGGAATCGTAAATTTAGCATTGGAGGGAAGCGTGTGGGGTAAAAATCGCAGAGGGAGACCAAGAGACGCGTATAGTAAGCAGATTCAAGTGGATGTGGGTTGCCGTTCTTATGAGGAGATGAAAAGGCTTGCTCAGGATAGAGTAGGGTGGAGAGCTGCATCAAACCAGTCTCCGGACTGAAGACCATAACAACAACATAACAACATAGGCTTGCTCAGGATAGAGTAGCGTGGAGAGCTGCATCAAACCAGTCTCCGGACTGAAGACCATAACAACAACATAACAACGTATCTAAAGGGTGGGGGGGGGGGGGGGCACTGCCAGCAGCAACTAGGTCTGCTATAGCCGGGCGGATTGCTAATCACCTGATAGACCTAATATTGAAATGTTTCGGAGAATGTACGGAAGGTTCACAAAGAACCTCTGATCTCACTGCTGTCTAATTTGCAATATCCAAGTAGCGAACTATCGCTAATTGAAATGCAGTGGAATGCTGTAAAGTTTACAGTATGAAAAGACGTAGAGAACACTTCAGAATTTTGGTCAGATGTTGGACAGTCTTAAGACACAAATGATAAAAATTCGTTCAAGAAATTGTTTAATTTAGCTTTTTCCACTTTGTTAATACCTTATTCAAAAACTAAAGACGAAAGAGCTTCTGGCTAAACTGCAGAGTCTGTTGCCCACTCGCTGCATATGTTGGCAACAACACAGCAGTCAACCATGGAGCAGGTGTATGTTTTATTTATTTTGTGGACTGTACGAAACAGTGATTTTATTTTTAGTATGTGAGGGCGCGTGGCGTCCGAATCTCCGGTCCAGTTTCAAATGTTTGTATAGCTTGTGGGACTTAACTACGGGGTCATCAGTCCCTAAACTTACAAACTACTTATGAACTAGCTAACACTAAGGACGGCACAAATATCCATGCCCGAGGGTGGATTCGAACCCCCGACCGTAGCGGCCGTGCAGACCGTTTCTGGCGCGCCTCAGTCCCCTCGTCCACCGCGGCCGGCAGCGATTTACAGTTGCCAACATACGCGCCATGCTAAAAACACGGGCAACAGACACTGCAGTTTTACCGAGCTTCCTCTGTCATGAATGTAGTAAAATCTAAACTAAGAAATAAAATGAAGGTAAATATGGTAAGCGCAACTTTGAATATGCGCTCAGAGTTGAAACTAAATGGCAAAACTTGTTATTCAGACGAATCGTATCCTGATGTAATAAATATGGTTGGAACAATGCAAAGTTATTATAAATCTTCTACCTCTGCCTTACAATAAAACTGGGTGTGTGATGTAACTGAAAATTAATAAAATTATTATAAACGCTTGTACCTAGTGCAGGGCCGGATCTAGGGGGTGATAAAGGGGGCAGTTGCCCCGGGCGGCAGAATTTAGAGGGCGGCAAATTTTGACCGACTCTTTTTTTTTCTGAATGTATCTTTCTGGTATAATTTAATAAAATTAACTGACAGAGAATTATTAACTGTAAAATGACTGCAAGAAATACCGAAATCGTTTAATAAAACTAAAATTCCTGGTTGCTGACTTCAGTGTTGCCCTGTCACAGATACTTCAGCTAATCAAACTTTAAAAATCTACTAGATATTACCCAGAATGAGGGAGATGTTTGCGTTATTGCATAAGTGAGTGCACAATGTTTATTAATTTGCATAATTTCCTTTTTCAGATAAATGAATATTCATATTTCATATCAAGGTAATATTTGTAGAAAAGGTGAAATTGAATAACGTTCCAGTCCTTATATGAAAAAAAAAGTATTTCAGGTGCGCACACTTGTTATTGAAAGTAAAAGCATTAAGGATCTAGAGTCCTCTTTCGGTAGCGGTGGAATTGATAGACATCTACACAGGATACTCTGTAAATCACATTTTAGTGCCTGACAGAGGGTTCATCGGACCACTTTTATACTATTTATCTCCCATTCCATTCTCGAATAGCGCACGGGAAGAAAGAACATGTGAATCTCTCTGTTCGAGCTCTGATTTCACGTATTTATTCAGATGATCATTTCCACTTATGTAAGTGGGAGGCAACAGTATATTTTCGCGTTCGGAGGAGAATGTTGACGATTGTAGTTTCGTAAGTAGCCCACGTCGCAGCGATAAACGCCTTTGTTCTAATGATTCCCATCCCAGATCCTGTATCATTTCCGTGACGCTGTCTCCCCTGTATCACGACAATACAAAACAAGCTGCCGTTCTTTCGACTCTTTCGATCTCCTTCGACAAACCCACCTGATAAGTATCGCACACTGGGCAGCAAGACCAGATAAAACAGGAGGAATCTCACTGTATTATTGATGCTGTCCTTTTTCTGGCTATGCAAGGAAGTCCGTTTAGAGGAACAAAAGATGATGGTGATTTTGGTGATCAACATAGCGGCAAATTTCTAAATACAATTGATCTCATATCATACTATAATGTCCCCCTTCGTCGGCGTATTGAACGCCACAAGAAAGGTCAGATTAGCTATTTTCACAAAAATATACAAGATGAGTTCCGTGACTTGATTGCTGACAAAATAAAATAAGATATAATTAAAGATATTTTAGCTGCTAAATACTTTTCACTAATGTTTGACTGCACTCCAGATATCAGCCACAATGCGCAGATGACACAAGTAATTCGATATGTCAAATCGAATGACTCAGAGGTTGTGGAAAGTTTTACTGACTTTTTTACAGTTACAGACAAAACAGGAGAAGGCCTTAGTCAAGAGATACTGCAAAAATTGGAACAAGATGGGTTGAACATTACGTACTGCAGGGGGCAGTCTCATGACAATGGGGCAAACAGGGCTGGAAAGTACAAAGGGGTCCACTCAAGAATACTTCAGAAGAATGAACTGGCCTATTTCGTACCATGTACTGCTCACTCTTTAAATTTAGTAGGAGCAAATTCAGCAGACATTCTGCAAGATTAGGTGATACGCGAGAGTAGATGCGGTTGAAGCTGTCTACAAGCATTTTTATAAAGTTTTGAAGGCCCAGGAAGAAACTGAAACTTATAAATTGTCAACTCCAGAAACAAAATCAGAGACAAGATCTATTTTAAAACATATGAGAAAACTCAAATTCATTACTTTAACTTGTTTCTGGTATGCAATATTAAAATAAATTGCTCATGTTAATCAGTTTCTGCGAAGTTAATTTTTAGAATTGATAAAGCTGTTCGAAACATTCAAGGACTTTTGGGCTTTCTCAAAACTTCCCGGGATTCTTGTATCTCTGAAGTTATTTCTGAGACCAAAGTGCTAGCAGAAGATAATGAGGTATCAACGATATTCTCCGAAAAGAAGATTCGAAGAAAGAAGAAAATGGCCGATGAGCTTTGTGAGGATGATGTATCCAACATTCACAGAAAACATAAGGAATAATTGACAGAGCTTAGTACCAAGTTTGCCGCACTTGAGAAAATTGGTGCAAAAATTAGTTTTCTATTTGGTGTGAAAATTCGAGAAATGGAAGTGGAGGACTTGAAGGCCAAAGCAGCGGAACTGGCAGAAGATCTTAGCGAGGAAGAACTTGAAGTTGAAAGTTTCAGACAACATGCCCTGGCAGTAGACAGAGCCTTGCAAGATTCCACTGCATCATCAACATTAAGTTTAATTTATAAAAATAAATTGGTAGAGGGGTATCTCAACCTTACTACAGCTTTAAAATATATCCTACCATTCTAGTTTCTGTTTTGTCTGGAGAAAGAAGTTTCAGAAAGCTGAAACTAATTAAATACACTTGAGGAGCACGACTGCGTAACAAATCTGAGTATAATATCCATAGAGCACAAACGAGCTGCTTCTCTAAACTATGATGATATCAAAAACATTTTTGCAGCAAAAAAAGCACGAAAAGCGAAATTTCGAATTGATTTTTGTATTATGAGTAATCTTATATTATTTTTGTACGTATTAAAATTGTTCTGTTTTCCTTTGATCTTAATTCAGTCAATAAAATAAGTTCATGTTGTGAGAGTGTGACATTTATTTAGAAATATGTAACCCAATTAGCGTCAAAAAGTCGATTCTTAGGGAGGGGGGGGTGAAAGAAGGGGCGGCAAATTTAAGCTTGCCTCCCTTGGCAAATGTCCTAGATCCGGCCCTGTCTAGTGTGTTTTTATGCTGGCGGTTTTGACTGACTGGAGAAAATATTCCAACTGATTTTTGACAGAAACTTCCGACATGGTTGACTGAATGTTAACAGTTTCGTTGGCAACACTGACACTTTGCCATTGCTACTCAGATAACTCTAAGGCCGACAGTGTCAACTTTTTTTTTTAGAAAGAATCTGTCACAGTGCATCGAAAATGGCGGATGAGTATTTGTTGTTAACCTTAGTTGTTGGTTACATATATTATAAATTTCTATTTATACACTACGATTGCGTGTAGGCATACAACAATTGCAACGACTAGACATTTGGAAGACTGAAAACATTGGTGAGGCTTGGTCTGCAGTGGTGTTCTGCTCTAAAAATTGCAAGAGGTCGAACCAGTTCACTTGTCACTGGTGTCCCCTTTTGAGAGTTGGCTTCTGAGTTGATGTTTCGACTCAGTGAATCGACTCAGCGAACTGCTCGACTAAGTAGAAACTGGAATCGGCACTGTTTCTAAACAACGAATCTTGTGATTCATGTATATGAGTCTAGGTACCGTTAACATGCGTTTCGCTGTCCTGTCCGTCCGCCTGGGTGAGTTCGACATAGCGCCACAGTTAGACTGTGATAGCGCTCAGGCATGCAACAAGTTTGAAATTTTAACTCTAGAGTGTTCCCCTGTCGCACCACGCGGGGATTTGAATTATGCTACCCTTCAACTAAGGTTTGAAGACTGGGATACCATCGAGAAAAGCTGTGAAGTTCTTTGGTGATATGAGGAAGTTTCGCGTGAACTAAGTAGTGTAAACTGCGTTACTTTATGTTCTTCCTAAGCTAAGTGATTACTGAAATATCGGGATCACCTTGGAGAGAAATATCCAGATTTGAACATTTCATCTCTCGTTAGATGTCTCAGTGGGGAACTAAAGGAGAAAATGTCGAAGTGATATCATGTTGGGTATCATAATTTGAAAGCTCTCTGGGAAGCAATGTTCCTTGACCCCCGTTTCAAAGAATATGGATTTGAGTCAAAGCAGGACGAACGTTACAAGCAAGTGTTATCAAGCATAATTAACAAATGTCGCATGTTGCGGAATTCGACAACGCAAACGTAATTTTCTAGACCTGCACGCAGTCAGCTGAAAAGAGCTCTACGTCAAGCTTTGTATGAAGATATTTCGACGCAGATGTAGGAATTGTTGTTCGAAATCAGACGGATAATACAAGAGCAGCAAGAATCATTTAAGTCGACAATTATATTGCCATGCAGCTGCTGCCCCGAACTGAGGACCCTCTTCTTTAGTGGAATCAGCAGCGACACATGTTTCCATTATTTGAAAATGTGAAGCGATGTTTATGCAGTGTTGCTACATCTGTACCATGTGAAAGCATCTTTTCGAAGCAAGAACAACTAATTTCAGTCAGACGAACTCGCATTATCTGTAAGAAGATGTCAAAAATAACGTTTTTGAGTTTCAATTCAGAGAAACTGTAAATGAATCTCTTTTATTTGACTGACTGACAATGAATATATCAGAATACTTATCTGGATACTTGAAAGTTTTAGTTCAGTTTTCTGATTTCGTCACGTAAATTGTGAAATATTTTCCTTGTATTGATACTTGTAGTAAAATCTGTTGATTGCATTATATATGTCATCGGAACCAATCTTAAACAGTATAATGTAGGATGTTGAAGTTTGGAAAAAGTTTCACGACTTTCGCATTTGAACATTACTACTTTGTGCTTTCTTTGTTACAATATTTGATTGTATGAAAATACGAGTAGCACAGTCGGTACTAGCGCTTGTCCGCGAAAGGCAAAGGTCCCAGGTTCGAGTACCGGTTCCGGCACGCAATTTTAATCTGCCAGGAAGTTTCATATCAGCGCACAATCAGCTTCAGAGTGAAAGTTTCATTCTGGAAACATCCTTTAGTCTGTGGCTATGCCATGTCAACACCATATCCTTTCTTCCAGAATTGCTAGTCTTGCATGGTTCGCAGGAGAGCTTCTGTGAAGTTTGGACAGTAGGAGGCGAGGTACTGGCGGAAGTAGAGTTGTGAGCACGCATTGTGAGTCGTGTCGGGATAGCACAGTCGGCAGTGCGCTTGCCCGCAAAAGGCAAAGGTCGCAGGTTCGAGTCCCGGTTCCGGCACGCAATTTTAATCTGCCAGGAAGTTTCAGATCCAGTGCCGTTGAATTCAATCTAGTGGATAACGTATTAAAGCCCCATTGACATTTCATAGATGTTTCGTCTTTGCTATATGACACTACTGTGCCATGCTCTGCAGCTTTCTCGGCTCACGCGAATCTACATCTACATCTACATAGATACTCTGCAAATCACATTCAAGGGTTTATTAACCACTTTAATAACTTTTCTCTACCGTTCCATTCTCTAATAGCGCGCGGGAAGAAAGAACACCTAAATCGTTCCGTTTTCGATCTGATTTCTCTTATTTTATTGGGATGGTCATGTCTCCCTAAGTAGGTGGGTGCAAGCAAGATATTTTCACATTCAGAACTAAAAGTCGGTGATTGAAACTTCGCAAACAGATCACGCCGCAATGAATAACGTCTTTCTTTTAATGATTTCCACCCCAATTCGTGCAACATTTCCGTGACGCTTTCCCCCCCGTAACGTGATAAAACAAAACGAGCTGCCCTTCTCTGAACCTTCACAATGTCTTCCGTCAATCCCACCTGGTGAGGGTCCCACAAGGGGCAACAGTACTCCAGGAGATGACGCACAAGTGTGATGTAGCCAGTCTCTTTGGTGGAGCTAGTGCATCTCCGAAGCGTTCTGTTGATGAAACGTAACCTTTGGTTCGCCTTCCACACAATATTATCTATGTGTTCTCTCCAGTCAAAGTTGTTCGTAATTGTAACTCCTAGGTATTTGGTAGAATCTACAACCTTAAGGTTTGACTGATTTATCGCGTAATTGAAGTTCAGCGGATTTCTTTTAGTGGTCATGTATATTACTTCACACTTTTCTTTATTTAGTGTCAATTGCCAATTTTCGCACCATGCAGAAATTTTGTCTAAATCGCTTTGCAGTTGCTTTTGATCCTCTGTTGACTTCACTAACCGATAAACGACAGCATCATCCGCGAACAATTTAAGGGAGCTATTCAGATTGTCTCCTAAATCGTTTATAAACACGAGGAAGAGTAGGGGACCTATAACGCTTCCCTGTGGAACGCCAGATATCAGCGGAGGTAGCGGGACGCAGGGCTGCGGCACGTCAGTGAGTCGACTCACTAGACTCAGATGATCCGTATGTTTCGAAACAGTGAATTGATCCTAACTGCCCATCACTATAATTGATAGTATTGTGTCGCGCTTTAAGTAAACAAAAAATTTTGAAATATTTATCTTTGTGTAAATAGTATTTGTCTCCGTGGTCAAAGAATACGTTAGTACATGAAATTTTAACACAAGTGTGGTAATAGAAAAAATAAAAGTAGACCTGTGCACATGACAATCTTTAACCTAAGTAAAAAGACTTAACAATAAAACAAAAGAATTAACTTCTCAATTTCTCCAGACGTTCCTCGACAGAATAAAAGGAGTGAACCACCGTAACATTTTATTTGTTTAATTCAAAATTGGTAAATTAACAGATTAGATAAGTTTTTCGTTCCGTAGATCCATGCTGAGGAGATCCTCGTGGATATGGAACATGTGAAGAAACAAAATTTACAAGCTGAATAATAGATAATACTAATAATATAAATACATATACATACATTTTAAAATTTTTTTTGATTTTTTTTTCAGCTGATAATATAATGATACTAATTTAGTATGAATAGCGATACATGCTATATTTGGTACAATTTACAAATTCACTAATGAAGTAGAAGGTGTTGGACACTAGAAAGTCTTTTAGGCTCCTCTTAAACTGAACTTTATTTCTAGCCAAATTTTTTATACTTGATGGTAAATTATTGAAAACGTATGTTCCTGAGTAGAGGACCCCTTTTTGAACTAAAGTAAGTGCTTTTAAATCCTTGTGTACATCATTTTTGTTCATAGTATTGTATGTATGAACAGAGCTGTTTGTTGGAAAAAGGGATATATTATTTATGACAAATTTCATTAAGGAATAAATATACTGAGAGGCAGTAGTTAATATACCCGGTTCTTTGACGAGGCTTCTACAGGACGTCTGTGAATTTACTCCACAAATAATACGTATTACACGCTTTTGAACTCTGAAGACTTTTGACTGACTTGAAGAGTTATGCCAAAATATCATACCATATGACATTATGGAATGAAAGTAAGCAAAGTATGCAAGCTTTTTTATTTTTATGTCTCCTATGTCTGATAACACTCGTATTGAAAATACAGATTTGTTGAGTCGTTTCTGCAGTTGTGTGGTGTGCTCCTCCCAACTAAATCTATTATCAAGCCGTAATCCCAGGAATTTAATACTGTGAACCTCTTCTATCTGCTCTTCTTCATACTTAATGCATATGCTAGTGGGAAATCTCTTACATGTTCTGAACTGTATGTAGTGTGGCTTTTCAAAGTTTAATGACAATGAGTTGGCTTTAAACCATTTATTAATGTTCATGATAATACCATTAGCAGACCTTTCTATAACTGTGCTTGATGTACTTCTTATTGCAATACTTGTATCATCTGCGAACAAAACGAACTCTGCTTCTGGCAGTGTAAGTGATGAGAGCTCTTTAATGTACACAAGAAAAAGCAATGGCCCTAAGATGGATCCTTGTGGGACACCACATGTAATTTCTTCCCAATCCGATGATGACTGTTGGGTTAACTCATTAGTCACTTGTACTGACACCCTTTGTTTCCTGTTAGCGAGGTACGACTTGAACCATTTTGCAGCATTTCCCCTGACACCATAGAATTCTAATTTACTTAAAAAGATGTTGTGGTTCACACAAGTAAATGCCGTTGACAAATCACATAAAATGCGTGCTAAATTCACACTCATTTAATTTGTCTTATTTTTGGTTGATTAACATTTTAAATGCAACCAGGAGCAGTGCTATGTTACCGCACCCCGCGAGGTTTGATAGCAAAAATACGAGGTTTGATAGCCAAAATATGAGGTTTTTGGTTGCTTATGTACGACGAAAATAGTTGTTTGGATGGCAACCTTACGTGCAACCAATACTCACTTGATCGATAATGAATTTAGCAATTGTCATCTAGCTTTCGGCTCGATGCAGTTCGTTTTTATAATCAGCCTTATACAACTGCATAAATTTAGCTGTTGCGACGACACACAATACGAATTACGCGGTCACGTTTTCAAACAGTACGCCAAAAACTGGTAACTGCGATTCTAGCGCTTCAAGCGGTCACATTTCTCACCGAAGGGGAACGCTTTCATTGATCAAATCTCCTGCCAAAAACTGCTACTGCGGTTCTAGCGTTTCAAGCGGTGACATTTCTCACCAAAGGGGAACGCTTTGATTGATCAAATCTCCTGTGAACAGCTACGAAAGGCAACCTTGACCGAAGTTCCATATTACACTATCTAATTTTCCTTGACAAAAAATCTTCGTCAAAGAAAAGTTGATTGTAATATCGGCCTAATTAATTCAATTACCTATCCGAACAATTGGAGTTATCAGTGTGAGGTTTTTCAGCAATATTCGTCATGAAACGAGCGACAAAAATAATGACTTTCTTCACTAAAAACATAATACAACAAGTAAGTGACTCTTTGCGTATTAGGCGGAGCAGTGTTTTTCGTTCCTACTTCACGTAAGTACAGAATACAGTTTTGAATTTATTAAGTTAACGTTATTTGAGATTACTCAACAATGTGGTCCACAGTGGTTTCGACGCTGCGGCAATGTAGCTAATGTATATAATTCTCGAAAGTGTAATGAAACTCCCAATTCAACATGACATTTTTTTTTTCTCAAACTCCTACAGAACTATTGAAATTTAGTACAGAGAACTCTAGAACTACAGGACACCTGAGCCATTTTTAAATGATTAAATTGTGATTATAATTTTTATTTCGGGATATTCAAATTTTGTAGCGATTAGGCCTACTTCATAGTAGAATATTTACGAGGAAAAAAAACGCAACCGGTCGAAAATGCAATGACAACTCCACACGACTTTAACGCAATTTTGTGTAGTTTCTGCTCCTAATTTATGAAGTTATCTCCTAAACTATTATATGCACGAACAAGTAGTGAGATTTTCTCTAAAACTATTAAAGAATTATACGGTTTTGTGATCAGAATTTTTTACAATTTTCGAGTACTAACTTATTGATTTTTTTCGGAAATTTTCAATTTTGTCAAAGAACTGTATAAATATTGTTTATCTATCTAGAACTGCGAAGAAATATATTTTTCGTAAAATGGGTGACAACTTACTGTTCTGTAAAACTTGATTCTCCATTGTTGTAATTATCTCATAAAGAATACACACAAAAATTGCCATTAGGGTATTCTGAACTCGTCGGGATGTATTCAGAAATGTCACCAGAATTTGTGTTCTCTAATAATGAATTTTTAAAAAAGACATTTTAATTAATTTCCTCCCATACATTTTGTAATACTATGTAAATTTTGTACAGAGGAACCTCGGCCTAGAACTCCATTTTGTAGCCTATAACAGAACTGCAGTAAAGAGTGCAGCGAGGTTGCAGGATTACGTCTTTTGTGTCATTTATACCCAGTATTAAGCGGTAACGTAATAGAAAATTAATTATTGCAGTTAATCTAGATAACTAAAGGGAGAGATAGTATATGAAAAGAACATTATCATTCTATAACACCGTGTTCTGTTGCCCGCAGGATAGCCAGGTCAAAGGATCCGACGAGACCTGATAATATCTTCACATTTTGCTCAATCTAAGGGGGGCACACTACTGTTTCTGAAGGTGAACGTTATTTTTCAGACTGTTTCTGCTACTAGTAAATACTGTTTTGACAATTTAATTATAACTGCATGGTTTTCTGTAAAGTAAATGATATTACGTCATCTGCAATTGAAACGAATTAATTAAAATTATGGCAGCGGTGGGATTCGAACCCACGCCTCCGAAGAGACTGGTGCCTTAAACCAGCGCCTTAGACCGCTCGGCCACGCTACCGATGCACCGTAATGTCTCCAAATTGTTATATCTGTCAAGCTTTTCTTGATCAACTAATATACATTCATAACAAGTGCAGGTCTAATATAAATAATATGCAATGGTCGAATAGTGTATCAGTATCTGTTACTATATTGTTTGTGGGTTTTTGTGCAGGTGCACCAACACTGACGACTTATGTGTGTACTGTGTAGCCGTGGTACTTATATAGCACAACCTTGTACTTTCATTGCATTACTAGTGCTTTTCTATAGTTCCCAATGCTGTCACACTAGAAAGTGACCGAAATTTCACTACATATCCGAAGCCTGATGACTGTTTTCTAAGTATTTATTTCCGAAAGTGACTTGGCTATACGGTAACTTTTTCTGTCGCCGCGTTTCACTCAGGCCCTACACTATTAGTTTGACAAATAGCATTACAGCGGCATTTGTTACCGACTCTGTGTCAGAGTTACAAAATCGATGTTTTACAATACTCATAATAATATCCAGACACCAAAATTTGGACAAATTACTGTTTACTTTAGCAGAAATAGGCCTACGTTTCACCTACTACTAATAATTTAGTTCCATGTAACAGCCTACATATTTTTGCACCAGGCGAATATATCAATCAGTGAGACTATTTTAGACAGGGTCACAGGCAAGGGGGGTATGAAGGGGATCGAAAGCACCCCCCCCCCCTCCTTACCACCGCCACTGCGAAATTATGTTGTAATACTTAACAAGTTAGAATGAATGTCTTAATTTACAGTTTCATTGTGTGACACATTATGAAAACTGTTTTTCAAATTTAAAAGAAAATGAAAATTGTTAATTTCTCAAAAAGTGCATCTTCAAAAATTTTTACAGAATGCTTTGCTTTACTGTTAACTAATGCCCTGAGTATAAAAGTGGATATATTATGTGTTCACTTTCAAAAAAATTACAGATTTAAGTAGAAATATACATAATTTCATTCTTAATGTATCTAAATACACATTAAAATTTGATGTTAATACACACACATTCTAAATGTGCAAAACCTAATTTATACGGTCTGTGTTTTAAGGTTTAACTTCTTGTTAAATGCTTTTTTTTGTTTTTTTTTTTTTTTTTTTTTTTTTTTTTTTTTTTTTTTTTTTTTTTTTTTTTTTTACAGTTTCATCCCCAGAAATGTGATACATTTTTCCTGGTGATGTTACTGGGTTTACCTTACAAAGAATATCATTAATAGATATCTAGAAAATATCTGGTTTTATAGGAAATGTGTAACATGGTGATGG
This sequence comes from Locusta migratoria, assembly GCA_026315105.1. NCBI lineage: Eukaryota > Metazoa > Arthropoda > Insecta > Orthoptera > Acrididae > Locusta > Locusta migratoria. The sequence goes on from CM048744.1 coordinate 833,579,037, forward strand.
GCCACATGAGTGAGAGAATGTAACTTTAACTTCATCAAGGTCTTCGTCTTTTGTTAAAATATAACCTAACCACCATTTCTTGTCATAGACAACAGTAAGATATCCATAAATCTCTTTCAAAGCCAGTCTTTCTCAATATTTTGTAACTGTTTCAACAGGAGTTTCTGTTGTGTCTGAAAAGGTTTTTACCAATATTTTTGGTCTACTTGAAGCATTTGGTATAAACACATGTAACTTCTGTGTCCCAGTTATGGATTCTGTCCAGATCAGTACCTAAAATCTGGTTTTATATTTCTTAGTTGAGGTATTTTATTTCAGTACGAAGCACAACACAAAGATCTTTCTGACAAAAGTGACTTTATTAGTAACCACTGTTTGTTTTTGTTTTTCTTCCATAGCAAATAGCTCACACTACCAACATAACACAAAATAAATATAGTAATGCCAACTGTGGCTTTCATTAAAAAGAAACATATTGTCTTTGATTACTGCACTTTGTCTTTAAATATCAACACGCTCCCTTAAACAAAACAATATGTTAATAAAAAAAATATTCAAAATTCAAACACTGTCTCTTTATATGTATCTGTCAAACATCAACTTTTTCTTTAATCTTTTGAAAGTAATACTTTGTAGAGGTTTAGTTAGTATGTCCGCAACTTGTTCTTGTGTTTCATATTACTGTATCTTGAACCAGCCATGATTCAGTTCATCACTTATGAAATGGTACTTTACATCAATGTCCTTGCTTCTTCTTGACATTTGACCTGATTTTATCATTGCTATTGCACTTCGGTTATCCACACACAGTGTCATTTTGATGTTTTCACCCAGCAACTGTTCTAGAAAAGTCTTAAAGACCTTCATTTCTGGACAACATTGTGCTCCAGAAATGTATTCTGCTTCAGTTGTAGATAATGCAACCACACACTGTTTCTTGCAACACCAAGAGATTGGAGCATTATTGTACAGAAATACATACCCTGTAGTGCTTTTTCCGTCTTTCCTGTCACCTGCAAAATCTGCATCACAGTAAGCTACTATTTCTTGATTTTGTTTTCTTGATGGGTAGAATATTCCACTCCCTGTTGTTGAATTCAGGTACCTCAATGTTCTCTTCAGATTTTGAATGTCAGAATGATTTGGATTACTCATTGATCTTCTTTCATAATTTACTGCATAAGCTATATCCAATCTTTTTTTGCATGCTAAATACAATAGACTGCCTATTGCTTCATGATATGGGAAATCTGACTTCGTACCATTGGCTGCTTCAATGTCTCCTTGTGATGAAATTGGAGTTTTCACACTTGTTGAATTTTCCATTTGATACCTTTTCACTACTTCTGTAACATATTTTTCTTGATGGATATAAATACCTTCTTTTGTTCTTTCAATTTCTATTCCACGATATGCTGTTGGATCTTCATCAACTGTAATGTCAAAAATTTTTTTCCGTTTTTTTAGAAGATTTTTCATTTGGCAGATGTCTTCTCCAAATAGAATCCCGTCATCAACATGTACAGCTAGATACAATTTTTTCCCAGTATTTGCTTTATACACACATTGGTCAGATTTCAATTGGATGAGATTTTCATGTTTAAGAAATTCATTCAATTTCTTATTCCACTGCAAAGGAGCTTGTTTTAATCCATACAGTGCCTTTTTCAACAGGCAAATTTTCCCAGGTGCTTTGTATCCTTCTGTAACTTCCATGAAAATTTCTTCTCTCAGTTCACCATTAAGAAAGGCTGTTTTGACATCAAATGTCATAATTGTCAAATCATCATCTGCAGCAAGTGCAAATAGGTATATCAGTGAATTAGTTTGTACAACAGAACTAAAAAGTCTTTAAATCCAGTTTTCCTTGATCCTGTTGACATCCTCTTGCAACTAGCCTAGATTTGTACTTTCCATTGTCCTTTTTCTTGAAAATCCATTTCCCTGTAACTATTTATTTTCCATGAGCCATTTCTTTATCCACCAGAGTACATGTTTCGTTTTTCTTCAGTGATTCTCTCTCTTCATTTATAGCCTTCATCCAGTTTTCTTTGTCTTCATTTTCAGTGCACTCCTTGTATGTGAGCATGACATAATCATCATATCTCTTTGGCAAATGTATCTGACGGTCTCTGATATGTTTCTGTATCTTCTTTTGGATCTCCTCTTGCTTCTTCATCTGGGTCATCTCTTCTTTCTTCTTCTTCATCGTCAAAATCTTCTGGTCTTTTCTTCTTCTTCAGTTAGGCTGGTATTACACTATCAAGTTATTGGACAAAGAATTGGACAAAAAACTTGGATGAAATATTAGTCATATTTTTTGATAAACAAATTGGATGAAAAGCAAAAGGGGGTATTACACTATCATCCAATATTTTGTCAAATTTGCTTCAAAATGGCGGTGTAATGCTCAGCTATTGTTTATACTACAGTTGCGTTGTGTCTGCATTTAGAAGAGAAGGAGGGAAAAAAGAAAAGGAAACACACTTGGATGAAACCGTGGGTGTCAGAGCGAGATAAAATTTGTTATGGGACCAGGAGGATTTTTCTTTTTTATTCCGTCGGCAGAACAGCCAGGCCGTTCACTGCTAATTATTTTGTCGCTCTTCATCCTTCAGTTTGCAATAGAGTAACAAAAAGGCTGACTCAAACAGTGTATACAAATAAGATTGTTAAGTTGATAAAGCAAGTTTCATTAAATAAAGTTTTAAATGGAAAATGTGAGCACTGACAAAGAGGATAATCTAAATTGTTTATGACGTTATTAACAATGTAAGGGAGGAAACATTGCTGATAAAGTAAATAGGCTCTATTTATTTCCTTACAAAAATTGGCTGACGTATTTATGTGTTCATAGATTCGCTTGCAAACAGATGTCGATGTTTTGAAAGTTGTTTCATTTCCCAGAACTTAGCACACCACATTACCAAAATCATACATTCTAAAATCTGCTTCGGCTGTATTAAGATTTAGGGGTATTACTTAAATTCCGATAGTATATAATGACTTTTTTATATCACGGATTGTAACTCAACCTCACTTTTGCCGCAGAGTATTGGGCTACGCGAATTGACGTGACGGACAGTGTGAATTGGCCTTGTCACCTGTTATACAATGCCCCATCTGATTTTTAAAATTTTGTTGTTGCTAGAAAACACTACACAAACATTCCACTACTAGCCATGTTTACGAATATGAACGTTATGTCCAAGTAATGTCAGATATTTAACCTCCAAATAAAACAGCTGTAGTGGTGAGGAAGCTGTATACTACTAGCGCTCCAAGCGGTCACATTTCTCACTGCAGGAAACAGAAGACGAGCGATTTCTTTGATCAAATCTAGGCCGAGGCCGAGATTGGATGAAATATTGGACGATGTTCGCATTACACTACGTCCAATTTTTCTTTGTCCAATTCTTTGACAAATAATTTGATAGTGTAATACCGGCCTTAGATTTATTCTTTCTTCTTTGCTTCCCTCTTCTCTGTCTTCATACTGATGAGTAAATTCAACATCTCTTGCGTCAGTGAATTTTCCTGTCTTACGATTCCATATGACATAGCCATTGCCTGTATATCCTACAAGGACACCTCTTTCACCTCTTACACTCAGTTTTTGTAAATATCCAAGACATTTTGTGAACACCGCAGATCCAAAAATACCCAGTCTAGACAAATTTGGTCTTCTTCCATACCACATTTCCGCAGGAGTCACATCAACAGCAGTAATAGGACTTCTGTTCATAAGATGTCAGAACTGCATAGCCCCACATTTTGTTTCCAATTCTTGAATCAAACAACATGGCCCTTACTTTGTTCATGTTAGTAAGATTAATTCATTCTGCTTCGTCATTCAGTTGAGGAGACTCTTTAATAGTACAGTCTATCACTATACCCTATACCCATCTTTTTACACCATTCTTTAAAATCAGCACTTCTGTACTCTCCTCATCTGTCACATCTTATTTTTTATGTCTTCATGAAGTACACTTACCAGGCGAAGGGGCACAGGCAGTAATAGCAACAAATAAACACACAGACACACACACACACACAAAAATGCTAGCTTTCGCAGCCTAGCTGCTTCATCAGGCAGAAGGGAAGGAGAGGGAAAAGGAATTGATGAGGGTTTTAAGGAAGGGGGTAAGGAGCCATTCCAATCCCGGGACAGGAAAGACTTACCTTGGGGGAAAAATGGAGGGTAAATAAATGCACACACACCCACACATTTATACAGACACAAGTACACTTAGGCAGACATACTGTAGAACTGTAGAAAGCAAAGAAGTTAGAAGTTAGACAGAGATGCCACTTGAGGCAGAGGCTCTGTCCAGAGAACCAAGGCAAAGATGTTAAGATGGTGGGTGGGAATTCGAATTTAGCGGAGGTTGAGACCAGGTGGGCAACGGGAAGAGAGAATATGCTGAAGGGCTAGTTCCCATCTCCGGAGTTCTGAAGGATTGGTGTCAGTGGGAAGTATCCAGATAACCCGGACGGTGTAGCACTGTGCCAAGATGTGCTGGCCATGCACCAAGGCATGTTTAGCCACAGGGTGATCCTCGTTACCAACAAACACTGTCTGCCTGTGTCCATTCATGCGAATGGACAGTTTGTTGCTGGTCATTCCCACATAGAACGCTTCACAGTGCAGGCATGTCAGTTGGTAGATCACGTGGGTACTATCGCAAGTGGCTCTGCCTTTGATCGTGTACACCTTCCGGGTTACGGGACTGGAGTAAGTGGTGGTGGAAGGGTGCATAGGGCAGGTTTTACAACGGGGGCGGTTACAAGGGTAGGAGCCAGAAGGTAGGGAAGGTGGTTTGGGGATTTCATAGGGGTGGACTAGGAGGTTACGGAGGTTAGGTGGGCGGCGGAAAGACACTCTCAGTGGAGTAGGAAGGATGTCATTTCGGGGCAGGATTTTAGGAAGTCGTATCCTTGCTGGAGAGCCACATTCAGAATCCGCTCCATTCCCGGAAAGTATCCGGTGACAAGAGGGGCACTTCTGGGGTTTTGTTGAAGGTTCTTAAATTGGGGGGATGAGGAAGTGGCTCTGGCAATTTGCTTCTGTACCAGACCAGGAGGATAGCTGCGGGATGTGAAGGCTGTTATCAGGTTATTGGTGTATTGGTTCAGGGATTCAGGACTGGAGCAGACTCGTTTGCCACGAAGACCTAAGCTGTAGGGAAGGGAACGTTTGATGTGGAAAGGATGGCAGCTGTCATAATGCAGGTACTGTTGTTTATTGGTAGGTTTGATGTGGATGGATGTGTGTAGTTGGCCGTTGGATAGATGGAGGTTGACATCGAGGAAAGTGGCATGGGATTTGGAATAGGACCAGGTGAATTTGATGGAACCAAAGGAGTTGAGGTTGGAGAGGAAATTCTGGAGTTCTTCTTCACTGTGAGTCCAGATCATGAAGATGTCGTCAATGAATCTATACCAAACTTTGGGTTGACAGGCTTGGGTGTCCAGGAAGGCTTCCTCTAAGCGTCCCATAAATAAGTTCGCGTACGAGGGGGCCATCCTGGTCCCCATGGCTGTTCCCTTTAGTTGTTGGTATGTCCGGCCCTCAAAAGTGAAGAAGTTGTGGGTTAGGATGAAGCTGGCTAGGGTATTAAGGAAAGAGGTTTTAGGTAAGGAAGTGGGTGGTCGGCGTGAAAGGAAATATTCCATCGCAGCGAGGCCCTGGGCATGTGGGATATTAGTGTATAAGGAAGTGGCATCGGTGGTTACAAGGATGGTTTCAGGAGGTAACAGGCTGGGTAAGGATTTCAGGTGATCAAGGAAGTGGTTGGTGTCTTTGTCTTTTCCTCTATAATATTTTTATGTCTTCAGATTGAAATGAGCTTCACTTTCACTTACATATTCCTTGATGTAATTTTCTGTTTCATCTTTAGTATGCAAAAGATACACTTTCAAGAAATGTGTGTAATCATCAAGACACATTAAAAAATATTCTTCATTATGGTAAGTTAATGGACTTATCTTACCGCATACATCACTGTGAATAATTTCCAGAGGTCTTGTTGCTCTGTACCGCACTGTGTTGAATGCTTTGCCATGACACAAGTTTCACAAAAAGGCATTTCTTCTTCTAACACAATCTTGTCCACTCTGTCACACAGTTCTGGTGTTTTCTTTAGATAATTGTAGTTCAGGTGTCCTAGTTTTTTGTGCCACTGAATGATTTCCTTCTTTTGTCTCAGCAGTACTTCTTTTATAGAGTCCACTTTGATATTGATGATATACAGTCCATTTTCTGTTTTATTGCCTTCTAAAATAACATTTCCATCTTTCACAATCTTCACCTTTTCCTTGTAAAATATTGCCACTTCCCCTTTTTCAGTAATGGCATTTACTGACAACAAGTTTAATGACAGTTCAGGAGCATGTATTACATTTGTCAACATCACCTGCTGTGATTCAACTGTGCCAACAAGATTAGACTATATAAAATTTCCATCTGCAATCTTAATTTTTGTACCTTCACAGCTCTTCACATTTGACATAATTTTCATTTTGTGTGACATATGCTCATTACTCCCACGGTCTACAACAAACTGTGTATCTATTTTATTAATTTCCTTTTCTTGATTTTCTGTCGCAGGTACTTCTGAGAGAAAAACTGTCTTTGGTGCTTTCTTCATCTTCTCATGGTCTTCTTTAAAGAAGCATTTTTCTGCTGAATGATTTGTTTTTTCGCAGTATTTGCATGGAGGCAGTTCCTGTTTCACCCAACACTCTCCCACATGATGTTTTCCACGTGTAGAACACTGTATTTTCTTATTGTTATTAGTAAGTTTATTTTTACATTCACTTACAAAGTGACCTGAACCTCCACATCCAAAACACTTCACTGTTTTCTTACCTTTTTTATTCTGGTTTTTCTTCTTGTAAACTGCAGCCTTAAAAGCAACACGTATTTCTTCCTTTTTCTTTATTTTATCCTCTTCAGTGTTTTTTTCGTTACTGCAAGTAGAGTCCCAAGCACTTCCAAAATGTCTATATTCATCCAGCAATTTCGTCATTATTCTTGTAATCAACACTGTTTCGTCAACATTTTGCCCTAACTTTTAGCGTCTTTTAATTTTGGGATGTTGTTTAATATTGTATAATCTACTGATGAAGCCATTTTTTTTTTTTTTTTTTTTTTTTTTTTTTTTTTCAAACACAACGCACAAGTCATTTTCTCAGAAAGACACAGTCTATTAACATTTGTAAATTTTCACCGTATTTTTTCTCCAGATTTGTAGCACGTCCTGGGCCCATAACCTGTCAAGATCAGTAGCTAAAATCTGGTTTTATATTTCTTAGTTGAGGTATTTTATTTCAGTTCGAAGCACAACACAAACATCTTTCTGACAAAAGCAACTTCATTTGTAACCACTGTTTGTTTGTTTTTGTCTTTCTGCCTTAGCAAATAGCTCACACTACCAACATAACACAAAATAAATATAGTAATGCCAACTGTGGCTTTCATTAAAAAGAAACATATTGTCTTTGATTACTGCACTTTCTCTTTAAATATCAACAGAAACAGAGTGACTGAAGTGCTCTTACAGACATCTCTCAGTCTGAATGTACTCTTCTGGTGTAGAAAATTCAAAATGTACAGCTGTAATGTTTTTAACTGTCCAATCATAAAGTTGTTGTCATTGTAGTTAAAGTTTACATATCAGTATAAGTGACATCTATGCACTTTAGATTATTGTATACAACTGTTGACATCACAAGATGACGACTTTGTAAAAAAATGTTTTGACCAGAAGATGATGGCAGAGACCATTGAAACTGGTCGTCAAAATAAAATTATATATTAATGATCTTGGCTTTATGCTTTTTGAAAGCTGTCCTTACTTTATTGTTTAATTAGAAATTTTGGTTTTTCAATGCCGTCTAGTGACTTTAGTGAAGACTGGATTTATTTAGACTGGTCTGACACTTGCTACGATACATTTTTATAAACTAGGACTGTCCATGGAAGAATCAGAAAGTTCAGAAATACACCAGCAGTGAGCCACTTTCTAATTACTGTAGTTAATGGTCCAGTGATTTCATAGATAATTTTCTTGACGACATCTCAGTTATGCTGTTACTATCAGAAGGCTCAAAAAAATTTACTATCTTTGTTATTTCATTTTTTTTTTGTTAGTCCTCCAGTTTATTATGGTGGACCTTATGTAATTTATTATAGTCACTGCAGGGCATAAATTTAAGTCTGCACTTCATAGTTCTTCTCACAGTCTCAATAAAATAAAGTTATATGACTATACAGTCTTATGAGAGATTGTGTTTTTTCTTGAGTTTATTGATCAGATTTCAGGCTGCATTTTACGGTTTGTGAATAATTCAAAGATCCTACCTTTGCTTTTCTTTTTGCATTCTTCTATATCTTCTGTATAACACTTTTTTTCCGTGTAGGCCTAAGTATTCACTGTAAAACATTTCCCTTTGCACTCATATAGTCACAGTTTTGAAGGTAAAATCTAAGAAAAATACAACCTACAGTTTTTTCATGCCAGTAGGTGCAAATCATTTTCCCCATAGGCCTATATACCTTTATAAAAATCTGAGGTGAAGATGTTTGTCTGCAATGAACTCCAAAACTACTCAACTGATCTTAATGAAATTTTGAATACTGTTTGTGATTTGATCCAACCTAAATGAAAGGATAATTTTTATCTCAATTAATGAACTCAGTATATTTTATTGCAAATTAAATGTTGTTAACTAGGGTGGGTAAGTATCTAATAATTTACACTGCCTTTTGACTACACATCTGGGCTTGCGGTAAAGTGTTTGACAGTAAAGCTAAAGGTCATAGGTTCGAAACTTGCTTGGATCATTGATTTCTTCAGTCTGGGTTTTAACCTAGGCTTTACTTCTCAATGATGTGAGGAGTCACCAGAACCAACACATGGTTTGAATTCCATTCAACTGTATGTTACCTTTCACAGTTGGATAACTGGGTTAGGTTAGGGACATTAAAGTTGTTGAAGTGATGTCCAGTTGAAAGAATTTCACCAGGCCACAGAACCACATGAATTATAGTTACAATTGATTTGAAACATTTCCTTCATGCTACAATTTATTTCACATTACATGTGTTTCCAAAATTTACATAAGATGTAATCATGCTTTTTAAATATTTCATGTTTTTCATTTTATTCTAGTTGTGCTGTGTATTGAGAATGAAACTTTCACTCTGCAGCAGAGTGTGCGCTGATATGAAACTTCCTGGCAGATTAAAATTTTGTGCCAGAACCGGGACCTGCACCTAGGACCTTTGCCTTCTGGTACACAATTTTAATCTGCCAGGAAGTTACATACTGCAGAGTGAAAGTTTCATACTGGAAACATCCCTTAGGCTGTGTCTCCACCATATCCTTTCTTCCAGGAGTGCTAGTCTTGGGTCAATCCAAATGAAGTGGTACAATAAAAATTAAGATGGTTTGCTTGCCCATTTTTAAATATTTTAATTTTTTTATATGTGATTGCCCTATATTTGAGAAGTTCAAAGCAGTTTTTTAAAGTAATTTGTCTTTCACCTTTACTGAATGACGTCCATTTTTATTTTACGACTTGTTTTGATTTTTCAGTCTGGAGACATTAGCGAAAATTTGAATATCTCTGCACTGGGTTAAGTTACAACATTGCAATTGACATGATTGTTTTTAGAAAAGTGTCCTCTACAACATTGTTTATTACACAAAATACCCTAAATTCAAAAATAACCAGTCTAAATGACATCCAAAATTTGGACAAATTTTCAAAAATCCACTTTTTAGGCCCAATAATAATATACACGGAGTTTTTTCCAGTAATTAGATATCATACTCTACTAGCCTCATATAGAGCAAGAACACTTACAAATGTTTCCTTAATTTTATTATGAATTTTTGAAATTTGAAAATTTTCATTTTTTGTAAAGTTTTAGCCTAGTTATCTCAGATGGGACTGAATATAAATATATGATTTTTGCACAGTTTGTACACCTATATGATAGCAACATGATGTAAAAATTTCAACACTGATATCTGTGTGTGAACAAAGATATGAATTTTTGAAAATGAGGAAATAATTCACGTTACTATACAATTGATCTTATGGCTGTTACCAGTGTGTGTTCATGTGTGATATTGGTAGAATATAATCAATTATTATTGAAGCAAGGTACTGAATTATATACAAAAAGTGGAAATATCACTGACATTAACATTTATGTTATTTTGACATACGGTATTTAAAATAAATTAATTGAGAAATTAACATCCTTCAAGATGAGACTATTCCTGAACCTGGTGGTGAATGTTAAGAACACTTATTTCTTCTGACAGCTTTTGTGATGTAGAATAATACCTCCCAGTTGCTATGGTAAGTTCAAGCACTGAAAGTTTCCTTAAAACCTTTTTCGTTGGTATCCAAACTTTGTCACTATTAGATTTCTTCAATGATGTTCTTGGGCCAGCAGTAAGTTTTTTGTAACTGACCCATAAACTGTTTTGTGACCCACTTCACTTGTTATCTGTCCATGTTATTGCATTCCAGTTAATCTCTTAAAATTAATTACAAATTACACACAAAAGAAAGCACATAACACATTCTACACTCTCGATGAAGTATGTACATCCATTCTAACAGAGGTTTCAGAACAGACTGACTACAACAATGCCACACACAGCAATAATTTAATTCTTTATTGACAATAAACCTAAACGTAAATGGGCATTTTTATTACAATACAACACAACCGAAAGCTCCTGTTTAATATTGCATTATTAAAAATAAATAAACTAAATTAATATATTAATTCAACCATAAATGTTTTAAATATATTTATTTTTCATTCTTGATGAAACACATAAACACAAGTAATACATCTTTAAGACTGCTTGTTACTGATGCATAATTTATACTGGCTAACAAAGTGAGACTGATTGAGACAAACATATACTGACTACATCCTGGGTCAAAACTGATTTCAGACTGACTGTGTTCAAAGTAATACTATTTGCGTTCCCGCCAATTCGCGCATATTAATACATATAATTTCGAGAACATTCTAGAACACGGAAGTTACAATATTTAATATAAAACAATTTGTTCATGCAATATAAATAAATCTTGCTTTACATAAAGATACACAAAATTATGACAAATGCAACAATAGATTTTTCGTATCAAAACAAACAATACAAAAGATCTTAAGTAAATAACATTTAGTGCAGTGTTAATATATGTTTACATTATTTAAAATTGTTAAATCAAAGCAACTAATCAATTCTACAGTCAGCAAAGTATTACATTATGGTCAATACATTATAGAAGACTTCAGATATTATTAGTTAACAATTTCATTAACAAACTCATTATTGTCCAACATTAAGCTTACGACTTTATTTATTTAGTTCATTAAAAGACCCAAGTAATGAAAGTGATAAGATCAATGTGACTTGCCATAAGTGCCATAAAATATTTATAGCCGGCCTCGGTGGCCGAGGGGACTGAGGTCCTCCAGTCACAGTCTGCAAGGCCACTACGGTTGGGGGTTCGAATCCCCCCTCGGGCATGGATATTTGTGCCGTCCTTAGGATTAGCTAGTTCATAAGTAGTTTGTAAGTTTAGGGACTGATGACACCGTAGTTAAGTCCCATAAGCTATACAAACTTTTGAACATTTGAAAATATTTATATTATATAAACATGGAATATGAGGGTACAATATCATGATCAAATGTGGTATCGTACAATTCATTTATTCAAACAAATGGGATTTTCTAGAGTATATACATTACAATACCCTCTCACACAATGTCAGACATCACATTTACAATCAGCAAAAATTTTAATTTGAAACTACATATCTGTCAAATTCAATTTTAAATCATGTTACTGTAAGTAATTTTAGTATTTCAAACATAAAATGGCTGATTTTTTGGGAAAACTGTTACCAAAAGAATATTTTACTGCTGAAGGCACAAATTTTTCAAATGCATAACTATTTAAATTAAATTACCAAGACATTAGATACAGAGGAACAATAAATTATTTTATAGTACAAGTTTGGATAAGCAGACAAAATTTTGTTAAATCATCATTACATAGCATAAGTACATTCTGAAGTTATAATGGATAAAAAGAATGAGCTTACATGTTAACCAAGAGTGTACATAACATATGTGTAAACAGTACATAAGTTTCAAAAAATGAGAAAGTATCAAGTTTCAGAAAGACTGTATAAAAATGATTACCAGAACAATCTTTTGGTTGTGAGTGTACATAGAGTAAATTCTTAAGAAGTTATTACAATTTTTAAACACTGGAAGTAATTTGATAATGCAAAATTACCAATTTTTTCAAATTCAGACAGATGTGAGAATTTTATAATAACATACTTAGCAAACAGTCATAACAACATTGATCTTGATAATTATGTGAAGATTATTGCTATGTGACTATTGACAACAAAATAAAATGATGATAAGCAGTAATATGTCTTAATGGCAATATAAAAGTGTAAACTAGTTTATGACATAATACATCAACGACTGTGACCAGAAGTTTTATGAACACAAACCCTACCAGTTGTGAATACCATAGAAATACACTTATAAAAATTATTAAGTTCATAATAGTTCATAAATATAGGATCCTTTCATATTATTTTATGAATGCAGTATCTAATATAATCCTCATTCCAATAACCTCCATGAATAACAACAAAAGACCCCAGCCGTCAACATCAGAAAGTTAACCACACCAGAACTTTCAAATAATCAGAGCACAGAATGTATAGTCAAGTTTGGTACACAAAATTTACAATCAAAGTTGCCATCCCTTCCACATCAAAAAATCCCTCCCTTACAGCCTGACCACCCATGGTTGGCATATTGACAGTAACAAGAACTCCTTTTCTGAACCCTGAAGGACTCACAAAGGCCTTCACAGACAGAAACTACCCCACAGACCTAGTCCGCAAACAGATCTCCCATGCCATATCCTCACACACCCCAAATCCTCCTCCTGACACCAGTAACCATCCACAAAAGAGCACTCCCCTTGTCACCCAGTACTACCCTGGACTCGAACAACGAAATTATGTCCTTCACCAAGGTTTTGATTTTCTATCCTCATGCCCAAAAATGAGAGACATCCTGCCCAAGATCCTTCCCACCCCTCCTAAAGTGGTGTTCCGTTGCCCTCCCAACCTCCGCAACATCCTAGTTCATCCTTATGCCACCCCGAAACCCAGCTCACTGTCACAGGGATCATATCCTTGTGGAAAACCCCGCTGCAAGACCTCTCCAATCCTCCCACCCAGCACTTCCTATTCCAGTCCTGTCACAGGCATATCCTACTCTATCAGAGGCTGGGCCACCTGTGAAAGCAGCCACGTAGTTTACCAACTGTGCTGCAAGGATGGGGCCCCTCCACACCCACACCAACGTGGTGACCATCACAAAAGTTCTACTGTCACCTCCGTAATTAGGTTAGTTTGCTAAGGTGGATCACGGGATGTGGGGACGTGTGGGCACAATCACCCATTAATACGGTGCATCTGGAGATAGAATTGGTCGACAGGTATGCGAAGGGTAAAGGTATGTAAGGGCAGAGGAAAAAAAGTGCCAAGGCAAGAGCCAAGGGAAAAAACGTCTGCGACAGTGGGGTAGGTATGAAGGGCAGTAGCGGTATGCTATCTGCGACAGATCATGCAAGGTTTGGTATGTTAGTAATGGGTATTTTCTCAGTACCGTTAACTTTGTAAGGTTCGTCATAAAGAATCAGTCCGTTTGATGCGAGATTCTGCTGCAGCTGAACTCCAATGAAGTCTCCTGGGTCGGCAGCGGCAGTTTACCCGTTAACATCGGCTGTGGCAGAATACCTGTAACATAGTCAAGTTTGTCATGGTTAGGCAGTTCGGTCATAGAACAGGCTAAGTGTGTGGGACTGTTTAGGTTTGTTTGTGTTTAGTGCGATGAATATGGTTTCCCTGCTTTGCCTGTAGGTCGGCTGTGGGCTCAGCTGGCATTGCCAGTCAGATTGCTGTTCTGCAGGGGTTTGCCACGTTCATCGTGTTTGTGAGTTGGTGTTCCCTACAACCGTAGGTGGTTAGTCTCTGAGGAGAAGTGTTGTGCTGCGAACACTGTGCAGCTTTCTATATTGGCATGACCACCAACCAGCTATCCATTAGGATGATTGGCCACCGCCAAACTGTGGCCAAAAACAAGGTGGACCCCCACTCTGTGACACAGCATGCAGCGGAGCACATGCTTGATTTCAATGGCTGCTTCACAACCTGGGCCATCTGGATCCTCCAATCCACCACCAGCTTTTCTGAACTGCACAGATGGGAGTTATCCTTACAATACATTCTCCGATTCCGAAATCAACCAGGCCTCAACTTACGATAACTTCCCTATTTTTTTTTTCCTCCATACCTTACAGTTCCTACCTCTCTATCCCAAACCTCACCTATTTTGAGTGGTGCATGAATGTGCGACCATGTGTGTGTGTTTGTGTGTGTGTGTGTGAGTGTGTGTGTGAGCACGTATGTGTGCGCATGTGTGTGTGTGTGTGTGTGTGTGTGTGTGTGTGTGTGTGTGGGCATGTGCGTGTGTGTGTGAGTGTGTATGTGCTCGCGGCCTTGTGTACTTGCAGTGTGAACACATTTTATATATTTATTTTATTTTATTTTATTTTTCTCCCCTCACCAGCCTCCCAATTCTATTCCTAAGCTGCATCTCGTTATTCCCATCTAACCCATCCCCACCACTGTGATGTAACCTTCCTATCCCCTCTCGCCTCCCCTCCCCTCCCGTCCCTGATTCGCTGCAGAGCATGATTCGAAATGCGGCAGCTGGGGGTGATGGTTGTATGAATGTGTTGTGTGCCTGTGTGATTGTGTGAGTGTTCTATTTTTTGAAGAAAGCCATGGCCGATAGCTAAATGTGTTGTATGTGTGTGTCTTTTGTATGTGGCTGTCGCAGCGCATCTCGTCGCCACGTCTTTGCGGTGAGTTGTAAACTGTCCTTCCTATATTATTAAATATAATCATTACATATACAAGATTTCAATATTTAGTGAAAAATCAAACATTAGTACTAGAAGAATGTAACATACAAATATTTCAGATTATTCAAACGAGAGACTGTGTGCAACATGAAAGTACTATTTTATCCTAAGATGTAACATTACAGACCGTTAATTTTAATTGTGCCCAAAGATTCTCAGAATATCCTACATAGAGTACTTTGGAAAGCAAAGACATATCGGAAACTTTGACTATTAGTTTAAACAGGAAGCATTACACAACTTTAGCCCTTGGCATCTGTAGATTATTTGGATTATGCAACAATTTTAGTTTAGTACGATAGATACAGTCAGCTGCTGAAGCAGTTCAAGAGTTTTCTTAAAATGAAAGTGTCTACTAATGGCTATTACAAAACTTTTATGGGTGTCATATGATATCAGAAAATTTTCTTATTACTTAATAAAAAAAAAGTGCATGGGACCAGAAAAACACCATTTTATCCAAAACTTTGATTACATACAGTTAAACTTGATCATGTCATCAATAGTCTCAATATATTTTGCACAAAGAACTTCAGAAACAATACTACCATCACAGAAACCCAATCAGTTTAAGCAATAAACAGTCTTACAGTTTTCAGAAATAATATGAATGCATATGCATGCATATGAATGCATAGTATGTAGTATGACACTTTTACCAAGAAACAGAATGCATAGAAAAATATGAAAAAGAGCTTAGCTTACTGAATGATATTGCAGTCAGTTTCATGAAAATGTACCTCATTATGTTTCTTATACTAACTTTGAATAGTAATCATAGTAGTGACGTAAAATAGTGTTTTGCAACTTACACAGGCCTACTGTCAGTGAATATTTTAAACTTACACATTAACATTTAGCAAAACTTCAAAAGATTCAATAGATGTCAAATAGTTTACTAAAAGTTTATGAATTAAAGACAAAAATACTGTACATTCCAGTTTAAAGCAAATAAAATCAATTATAATGCCTGAGCTTGCTTGGGATTGTGTTTCATTTATGAGAGATCCCATACCAACAATCATATGCCTATTTCTTTTTTACTTTTTGATGTTTCTACCAGTCTGGGTACAATTTTTCGCAGCTCAATTCTAGCTTTTTCCATATGCAGTATAAATAATTTTTTTATATTTCTGACTTTTTATGAGTCAAATCAAGTAGGATATGGCCAATTTTAGTTAAGACAATACCACTCAAGTTTACATTTTCAGGATTTCAGGTTTGTTTTTGACACAACATAGTTTGATCAGCAACTTCCGTACCTTCAACATTTTCATCACAAACATTTTTAAACCTTTCATCATTAGCATTAAGTTCCCTATTTTCAACATTTACATTTTCAATATCCTTCTTAGTATACAATTTACCTGCTTCATTACTTTTTTTCACAAAATCCCTACTTTCATCATTATCATGATAAGTATTATCATTAAGAAGCATAAGATTCTCATCATCAACATAAACATCAACATTGTCATTACATTGTTCTGTACATAACTCCACAGACACATCGTTACTGTCAAAATAATCCTTATCATCAGAGCTACTACTTCCATAATCAAAAATTTCATCAACAGTTTTCCCATTTTCGTTTTCAGTAGGTAACCTCTTACAAGAAACATTAGATACCTCACTTGTGTCAACATGAACATTATCTTTTACCTCAACAATACAACTGTCACACTCTGGTAAAATGTTATCGCTTTCAGTAGCATACACAAAGTCTAAGCTACAATTATCAGATTCAGATACAAAATTCTTGTCACAATTAAGTACAAGTATAATCATTTTTAAATTTGAAACTTTGTTTAGAATTACCTTTGTATTTATTTTTTCTATTAAAATTTTGATTACCATAATCATTACATCTTTGCCACCCCCCACTCCATTTATTACTATAATTAGACCTTTGCCTTTCAACAGAAATGTCAATTTTAAACACAAAATTAAAAAATTCATCTATATAATTATCAGGGGCATGTATTAATTCCCTCTGCAAATACTTTGGTAGCCTATTTTTTATCACATGAATTTGTGCCCTAACATCTAATGGACAATCCAAATAAATCAAAGTGCTTATCTATTTTTTGCAAAGATCAAGCAGTCCCCCTGGTTTTCCTTTGAAAGCTGGTCCATATATAAATCTACTTTTAACCCTGTGTTGTTCACTTTCTGATCAAAACTTATTTAAAAAACTTTCTTTAAATTCTTAAAAATTTTTCCAAAGTTTTCTGTTTGTATTAGCCCAGCTTAATGCCTCACCGTTTAGGTGATACTTAACATATTTTATCTTATCAACATCAGTCATACATGACATAAAATCATTTTCACAGCTTGAAATAAAATCTACAGGGTGCAAATCATTTTCTGGGAATCTTCTTACAGGCATTTTAGACCATAAACCAAAATGATGAATGACATTTGTTACAAGACATTTGTTCACATAATCACCTGATGATAAATTGTTAACCTTTTCCCTATTAACTTCCTTACCAAAGTCTACACTTTCACCTGTCTGTCCTGCTAACTCTACATTATGAAAACAACTCTTATATAATGTGTCACTTATAAGGCCTTCACACAAAGCTTTAAGTTCATTAATTAGTTCATCTTTAATTAGATTTGGTTGGTCTGCTAACTTTATTAATAAATTATATTCCATTTTGTTAAGCACTGATTCTAACATGTTTAAAGTTTTATTTTATATGTAAAAAAATTGATGAACTCCACTTACCAGGCGAAGGAGCACAGGCAGTGATAGTAACAAATAAACACACACACACACACACACACACACACACACGCACACACACACACACACACACACACAAATGCTAGCTTTCGCAGCCTAGCTGCTTCGTCAGGCAGAAGGAAAGGAGAGGGAAAAGGAAATGATGAGGGTTTTAAGGGAGTGGGTAAGGAGTCATTCCAATCCCATACCGGTTAAATTTATTAAGATTTCATCCATAAAGCATGTGTACATATACCTTTTCCTCTACATATTACTTCTTCATTGTTTCTGGAACATTGTCACATAAGTAGGTTTCCAAAAATCGACAGTGTTTTCCTGGGCCGAATGCAATATTTGTGACGTATTTTATGCACTTCACTAAAGCCACATTATGAATACTTCACCTTTTGCAGTTGTTCAGTGGTAGATGTTTTAATTGCTCACCTGCCTTCATATAAATATGCCAACATTAGGACTACGGATTCTTCCAAGTCATGGAATTTAACCATAAATGTGACATTTTTAATTTTAAATATATTTATTTTTCATTCTTGATGAAACACATAAACACAAATAATACGTCTTTAAGACTGCTTGTTACTGATACAGAATTTATACTGGCTAACAAAGTGAGACTGATTGAGACAAACGTATACTGACTACTTCCTGGCTCAAAACTGATTTAAGACTGACTGTGTTCAAAGTAATACTAACTTGCGTTCCCGCCAATTCGCGCATATTAATACATATAATTTCGAGAACATTCTAGAACACGGTAGTTACAATATTTAATATAAAACAATTTGTTCATGCAATATAAATAAATCTTGCTTTACATAAAGATACACAAAATTATGACAAATGCAACAATAGATTTTTCGTATCAAAACAAACAATACAAAAGATCTTAAGTAAATAACAATTAGTGCAGTGTTAATATATGTTTACATTATTTAAAATTGTTAAATCAAAGCAACTAATCAATTCTACAGTCAGCAAAGTATTACATTACGGTTAATACATTATAGAAGACCTCAGATATTATTAGTTAACAATTTCATTAACAAACTCATTATTGTCCAACGTTAAGCTTACGACTTTCAATAATTTATTTATTTAGTTCATTAAAAGACCCAAGTAATAAAAGTGATAAGATCAATGTGACTTTCCATAAGCGCCATAAAATACTTATATAAACATGGAATATTAGGGTATAATATCACGATCAAATGCGGTATCGTACAATTCATTTATTCAAACAAACGGGATTTTCTAGGGTATATACATTACAGCCCTCACACTGGATGGACAATTGCGTCACTTCTTAACCTGTGATGTCACCATCCTCTGCAGATGTCACCCCCTAGCTGTGTCTGCACAAATCACACTACGATCAGCCTTCCAGGTGATGTTCGTTCCTGACAATGGGCACACCACATCTACACCGCCCACCAATCCTTCTGCACCGCATCTCACACCAGCTTCTGAGCATCTTCCGCCTGCCTCCTCAACAGTACTATCTGTCCCTGCCACACTGGTTTCATACGAGTCCGTCTCCTGCCTACACAGCCTCCACGCTTCCTTACAACACTGGACACTCCTACCACGTTGTAATACAACTGCTCCCCTACCAGTTCCCACTGCATCGCACATGGTGGCACACGCCTCCCAATGATGCAGGCCATGCCCTCCTCATTGTCCAATCAGTCCAACTTACAATGCGTGGCCCCACAACCTCTTCTCCACTACACTGACTGGTTTCACTTCTGCTATCATGCTGCTCACTCATGGCAGGGGGTTGCTCTGTGGCAACCATTGATAATAAACTTACATAAAGTGTACCATCTTTATGATGATCTTTGGTTTTCCTCAGGTGGTGGGAGATTGTTTGTGAGAACCAGTCACTAATTCACTCTCATCTTGTGTGCAGCTCTCAGTAATAAAGTGCATTAATACAACATTTAGTATGTTATTATTCACCAGTGCTTGGATTAATCATACAGTAAAGGTAGGGGGCATGGGAACACAATGGGAAAGGGTGGAATATATACAAAACAAACAGATGTGAATTGGGAGCAGGGAGGGGGGAGAACTATTAGATGTAGAGTGTAGGGGCGGTGCGTTATCATAGGCTGAAGCTAGGCTGGTTGGACGACTGTAGGATGCCTTGGGTTGTAAAGCAGGCGTTAAAACCAAGCATGCTACATTCAGCAACATATTGTGACCATTCGTAGGTTACAAGTCAGAATCAGAATCAGATTTTTATTGTCTCATAACATACAAGTTAAATCATTGATTTAGTGTACAGGAGACTCGTCAGTATAAAATAATAATATATACATACAATGTAGTTATAAAATCACAGTACATAATTATATGTTTTTATCCTGCTCACATACTCAGATCATCATTTAAGAATTCATCAATTGAATAATAGCATTTTTGTACCAGAGTGCTGTATAATTTTCTTTTCATTGATTCGGTTTCAACCTTTCGAAAATGTGTGTTTTTTAATTTATTACATATTTTCATTCCCATATAGTGTGGGGCCTGGGCATATAGATTTAGTCTGTGCGTAGGTAGCATGAAACTGTCTTTGTTCCTCGTTTCATAATTGTGCTGGAAGTTATTATGAAGAAATAGTTCTGGATTATTATTTATGAATAGAATTATTTCGAATAAGTACAATGAGGGAACACTCAGAGTATTTAGATTTCTTAATAATGGCCGACAGGATTCTCTTGGCTTTGAACCACACATGTTTCTTATAATTTTTTTCTGCAGGATTAATATTCTTATCATAGTGCTAGCATTTCCCCAAAATATAATGCCATATCTCACAATTGACTCAAAATAGCTACAGTACACTATTTTTCTTGTGTCTAAACTAGTTACATTGGCTAGGATGGACATAGCAAATGCAAGGCTGTTTAATTTGTTTTTTAGGTAGTCTATGTGTGAGGACCAGGATAGATTGCTGTCCAGTTTCATTCCCAAGAATTTAACATGATCTGCTTCATGTAGTTCCTGACAATTGTGCTTGATCTGTATGTCATTTAATTTAGACTGTTTTGTCTTAAACTGCATTACCTGAGTTTTTTTTTATATTTAATTTTAGACCATTTAGATGGAACCAGACATCTAGGTTTTCTAGGGTCTTTAAGACATTATCAGGAATTTCGTCTGCTTTTTTGTTTTCGATCAGTACTGACGTGTCATCAGCAAATAGAACTGAATGATAATTTATATTTATGGGTAAGTCATTAACATAGAAAAGAAAAAGGATTGGGCCTAAAATTGAGCCTTGTGGTACCCCCTGTGGGATAGTTCTCCACTTAGAGGAGTATTTTCCTTTGCTCGATGTTATGACAACCCTTTGTTTCCTCTCTGTTAGATATGATGTACACCACTGTAGGGCAGTACCCATAATTCCATACTTTTCCATTTTATATAATAATAGGGAGTGGTTCACACTGTCAAACGCTTTGGACAGATCACAGAATATTCCTGCTGCTTTTTGTGATTTGTCTAAGGTGGAAGTAACTTTGTTGACAAATTCATTGATAGCATAGATTGTACTTTTCCCTTTTTGAAAGCTAAATTGCTGTTTTGATATTATATTATATTTGTGACAAAAATTTTGAATTTGAACTGCAACAATCATTTCAAATATTTTGGAAAACACGGGAAGGAGTGAAATTGGACGGTAATTTCTCATATCTTCTTTAGAGCCTTTTTTAAACAATGGTTTCACTTCCGCATATTTTAGGGAGTCTGGAAAGTAGCCTTCTTTAAATGATTGATTGATTATTTTACACAGAGGATATGCTATTATATTTGAAGCTGCTTTAATGACCTTTGAAGGTATTTCATCCCATCCCACTGAATTTTTATTTTTTAGGTTTAATATAGTTTTTTCTACATCTTTTACTGTTACTGTATCGAATTTAATTAGACACTCATTTTTGTTCAGACTAGAGCCAAATAGATGTAAATTATCTTGATATGAGGGAACATTAACATCAGATTTTGCTACTGTTATGAAAAATTCATTAAATGTTTCTGATATCTGAGCAGGATTTACAATTATTTTGTCTTGTATTTTTAGTTTAGAAATTTCTTGGTTGCTCGGTTTGATTCCAAGTTCAGATTTGACAACTGTCCACACTGCCTTAGATTTATTTTTGTGCTTTCTGATGAATTTAGTATTTGCCATTTCCTGTTACCACCTTCCTAAACAATTTTTTATAAGATTTGACATATTGAATGAATTCAGGACTCTTATTGGATTTCAGCTCAGCATGTAGTTCCCTCTTTCTTTTACTCGATATTTTTATGCCAGTAGTTATCCATTTTAGCTTACTTGTTGTTTTTCTTTGGCAGACCGTGGTTGGAAATATTTCATTGAAAACATGCATAAAACTATTCAAGAACCTATCAAAATTTTCTGAACATGAACCTTCATGCTGCAATGACCAATCTATATCATTTAATCTACAACAGAATAAGTTAATGTTGTCTGGATTAAATTGTCTCTTCAGGAAACATTTCCTCCCATTTTCTTTGTTTGTTTTTAATAATTCCATAAGCAGAGCATAGTGATCTGAGATGCCTAGGTTTAAAGTGAATTTGGCATTCTCATTTAATGTATAATTTGTTATTATGTTGTCTATGCAAGTTGCTGATTTATCACTTACCCTGGTGAATTCAGTGAAATTTAATCTAAAGCCATATTGTTGAATTAAGTCATTAAACTTCGTTGAAATGCTTGTTTCACTTGCTGTATCTATATTGAAATCAGCCCCAATTATAATTTTTTTCCTCATTTCTTTCGTGAGTTTTTGTAGGAGACATTGGAATTTGTCGAAAAATAATTTGGTCACATCATTACCTGGAATCCTATATATAGATATAATAACAATATTTTGTTGTTCAAGCTCTACACAGCAACTTTCAAATATAAGTTCTTCGTGAAGAAAATTAAAATCATCTCTTTCCTTATATTGTAGCGAGCTGTTAATAAGAATACAGGAGCCTCCGTGAGTTTTGTTTTTTCTACAAAAACTACTAGCTACATTAAAGTTTTCTAATTTATTTAGAACTGTGATAGAGTCTTCTGTGATCCAATGTTCGTTTAAGCAAACGACTTTGATGTTTCTACCTTTGGAAAGAATAATTTGCAGCTCGTCAATTTTTGCAATTTTATTCTGTAGATAGGTGGCACGCAGGCCATGAATGTTCCAGTGCATTCACCATGAAGATGACCTTTGAGCTGCAGATAGGCACGAAGTAAAGACAATCACATGCATATAAGTTAGCTTTTCGCCACAGCTTCATCAGAAGCAAACTCACACACATTGATACAATCACACAGACACAGATCACTAACATATGACTATTGCAAACACATCAGCTGGAGATGAAAGTAGTGTGTTAGTGAGCTGGGCTTGTGTCATTGTATGGATGAGAGTGTCTATACTATCTGATTAAGGCTGTGCCTAAGGCTGACCTGAACTAAGCTGTATACATGTCACTGTCTTTCCTACATGCCTGTCTGCAGCTTGACAATTGTGTTTGTGGTGAGTTGCAACCTATGGGCATTATATTGTTGAATTCGAACCTTGATGTTTCATTGTTAGATCCTTTTTTATCTGAGTATTTTGTTTTTGTCTCCCATTTTTACTTTTTCTTGTGCATAGGATACTTTGCTCATAATGGCAGCAGAATCCACTATGATAGGAGACCACTCATGTTCAAATATATTTCATATTTATTTATCAACATTTGACCATACACATGATAGGATTTCACAAGTTATATACACAGTAGGAACACAGACTCTTGTGGTGATAAAATTGAATAAAAATTTCTTTAGCCTACAGCCACAAGATGTGGATAAATGTCATGAGCATTTGGACAAGCCCTTCATGGCCATTGCCTAGTGATATGACTGCCTTATATATTTTGGCTGCCCTTACATATTCTGGCTGCCAGCTGTGACACCACTGCTCCTTACATCATCATCAGATATGGGACTTCTTTGACTCAGCCTTCAATGTATCTACTACAGTTTTATGATTGCTGGATACCAGACTGTGCTAAGCTGCATCTATCCAGGGTATTATCGATTATTTTGAAGTCTTTCTTAATTACATGGTCCCAGAGACTGTTAGGGTGACCATGTTTCAAAGCATGCTCAGATAAAGAGGATTTTTCAGGATAATGTTGTTCTACAGTGAGTACTGTTTGTCCAGTATTAGATTAGTCACATGTGCGAGGTATCTTGCAGACACCATGTATTTCTTCATCTAACCTCAGCAATTGCCAGACTTTTGTCAAGGTGTGAAGATTGATTTGATTTTGTAACTTTTCAGCAGATGGCTGGCATTGCATAATATGAAATCACATAAGGGCAAAAAATTAAAGAAAACTTGTCTCTTCCCCTGCTCCTTATCGGGTTTTTTATTATGATTCTTGCTTCAGATAACTTCATTTATTTAGTGAAATATAGATGTTCTTCCTGAAGACCTTGAGTAGGTGATTCATCTCTTGGGGGCAAGTTGATGGTGTCTGATATTGTTCTTGTATGTGAACCAATGTTTGTAACACAGTGCAAGTACAGATTGGTAAGAGTAGGTTTTATATAACCCCTGTGGCAAAGGCATCCATTTTATTTGCATTTTTCTGGGAAATGAAGAATCTCATGTATCATTTTTCTGTCTGACTCATGAGTGGATGCTGTTAATGCAGTTGAGATGTGAAATAACTTGTCAAATGTTTCACATCTGTGGGTCCAAATGAGTGTGTTGCGAACATGCCCTGTAAAAGACAACATCATCTAAATTCTCCATGCAGAGGTTTGCAACAGCTGGGAATAATGGCCTTTTTCTATACTTACCATTTACTTATTTTGCACAGTCTCCTTCAAAGTAGTCTTCTCCTCTACTGAATACCTGCTCCCAGGGCTATTTCCACTTCACACATTATCCAGGCTCCAAACTGAGATAACCTCTTATTCTCTTAAATCCAACAGTTCGTGCACCCTCTATCCTACACCACCCCCATTTCTTGTGTAAACAATCTCACCCCCCCTCACCCCCCTCTCTCTCTCACTGTGTGTGTGTGTGTGTGTGTGTGTGTGTGTGTGTGTGTGTGTTTTGTTGCTTTTCTGCCATGCCCACCAATGCCATACCCACCAATGCCTTGCGACGCTCCTGTCCTCCCTCCGATCTATGACATAATCACAGTTTAAGGCTGTGCTTGATATACAACATTTAAAAGTTCATAGTTCTGTTGAAATATTTTGCCATGTCAGTTGGCTGTGCTGTACCTCGTTGTCTTGTAGTATGTGGTACAGCTTTGTTGCAGATTTGCTTATAAATTCATCTACATCTACATGGAATAATCTGCAAATCACATTTAAGTGCCTAGTAGAGGGTTTATTGAACCACCATTATACTATTTATCTCCCATTCCATTCTCGAAAAGCGCACGGGAAGAAAGAACACCTTAATCTCTCCGTTTGAGCTCTGATTTCTCATATTTTATTCTGATGATCATTTCTACCTATGTAAGTGGGAGTCAACAATATATTTTCTCATTTGGAGGAGAATGTTGGTGATTGTAGTTTTGTAAGTAGCCCATACCACAGCGATAAGTGCCGTTGTTGTAATGATTCCCATCCCAGATCCTGTATCATTTCCATAACGCTGTCTCCCCTGTATCGTGACATTACAAAATGAGCTGCCCTTCTTTGGACTCTTTTGATGTCCTCCATCAAACCCACCTGATAAGGATCCTACAGTGGGCAGCAATACTCCAAAAATGGATGGACAAGCGTAGTGTATGCAGTTTCTTTTGTAGTTCTGTTGCATGTTTTAAGGGTTCTGCCAATAAAACGCCGTCTCTGGTTCGCCTTTCCCATGACATTATCTGTGTGTTCTTTCCAATTTAAGTCTTAAGTAATAGTAATTCCTAGGTATTTAGTGGAGTTTACGGCCTTCACTTTTGATTTATTTATCTTGTAAACAAAGTTTAACGGATTTCTTTTTGTACTCATGGTGGACGACTTCACACATGTCATTAAATAGATTCAATTGCCAATTTTTACATCATACTTATATCTTATTCAGATTGTTCTGCAATTGGTTTTGATCTTCAGATGAGTTTACTAGACGGTAAATGACGGCGTCATCTCCAAACGACCTAAGAGATCTACTTAGATTTTCCCCTAAATTGTTTATGTAAATAAGGAACAGCAGAGGACCAATAACACTACCCTTTGGGACGCCCGATATTACCTCTGTTTTAGTCAATACCTTAACATTGATTACTACGAACTGTGTCCTCTCTGACAGGAAATCCCCTATCCAATCACAAATTTGGGGCGATATACCATAACCATGCGATTTGATTATAAGCCGTTTGTGGGGTACGGTTTCAAAAGCCTTCTGGAAATCAAGAAATACAGAATCGAGTTGTGAACCCTTGTCGATAGCACCCATCACTTCGTGTAAATAAAGAACTAGTTGTGTTTTGCATGAATGATATTTTCTAAATACATGTTGACCTTTGGTCAATATATTGTTCTGTTCGAGTTAATTCATATTTGAATACAGGATATGTTCCAAAACCCTGCTGCAATTCTGTAGAAGAGGCATTACAAGAGCATTACCACTCTTGTAATGTGTTTGTTGGTGAAATTGAAGTGCTCAGAGCAACAACAGATATGCTTCAATAAAACTTCTGAATTCACAGTTACTTAGATTCACTGCAAAACATGACAAATTACAATCTTTAGAGAGGCATAATGAAAAGCTACAGTTCTGTGAGAGGCATAGTGACGGCCTCAAAAGTTGGTACGAAACTGAGAGAAAGTGGACTCAAACAATCCTCCTTATATACTAATCATGATAACTGGTTACATTGTTAACATTATAAAACATTAACCCTCTGTTGTGCACATGGGAATGTGGAACATCATCTTCCAAGAGAAGTCTGTCTGGACCCCACTCACATTTTTCGCACTGGCGCTGTGTAATTGCGTTGGACAGGCATAAAGCTATCAAACAACAAATTATGAGATTCCTTTGTGGAAATACAAGCCTGAAGAAGCAAAATTGTTTCTGGTAGAATGGAATAACACGTAAAAGGCATTCAGTTACTTCAGAAAGCCAAAAATGCAAGAAAATGGTGTGAAATTGGGTACCTTGTTATATAACAAAAAAAAAAAAAAAAAAAAAAAAAAAAAAAAAAAAAACAGGTAGGTAATTTATTAACACCAGATACACATACAAATTTGAGGGAAAGTCCTGTTTGGCAACAGCCTTATCTCTTGTATAATTTTTTGAGAAGGATAGGTTGTTACTCACCACAGAGACACCGCAGAAAGGCACACATGGCAGAATACAACTTACAGTTCCTACCTCTGTATCCCAAACCTCTCATATTTTGTGTGTTTCGTGAATGTGCGTGCGTGCTTGCACATGTGTGCATGCGTGTGTGTCTTTGCGCGCATGTGTCTGCATGTTTCTCCCCTCATCCGCCTCTCGACTCCATTCCTAAGCTGCATCTCGTTATTCCCATGTAGGCTGTGTTGTATCCGTCCCCACCACCGTGACATAACCTTCCTATCCCTTCTCCCCTCCCCTTCTTGATTTACACTCCGCAGAGCGTGATTCGAAGTGCGGCAGCCAGAGGTGATGATTGTATGACTATGTTGTGTGCCTGTGTGATTGTGTGAATGTTCTGTTTTCTGAAGAAGGCCATGGCCGATAGCTGAAAGTGTTTTATGTGTGTGTCTTTTGTATGTGCCTGTCGCAGCTCGTCACCACATCTTTGCGGTGAGTTGTAAACTGTCCTTATTACTATATTATTAATTCCAACCTGGACTTTCCATTATTATAAGAATAAGTACTGTTCTATTGTGTATTAAGGTATAGAGACTTTGCATAACATTTACCATTTGTAACTCTGTACACAAGACAGTATGATTTTACACAAAGAATATGTTCTAGTATGCATGACTGAACATTCCAAGTACGTAACTTGTAAAACATTAGTAGCTCCATCATGTAATTGATTTGATAAACTTTGTATGATTGTAAACTTCAAAGATAAAAATGAAAATTGAGTTTTTCATCAGCCAAAGCTGTGTCATATGTACAATATACTGTAATATGGTCACCTCAAATCAGTAATTGATATTTTCCTTTTAAGCTGTAAGCTTAAGCATAGAAATTGAATGTTATGTCAGTCATCTCTGTGTGTCCTATGTGTCATCTCATGCTGTAAGCTTAAGGATAGAAATTGAATTTTCCGCCAGTCAACTCTGTGTGTCCTATGTGTCCTCCCATGCTTTTAGTCACTTTTGTACTAATTAATAGCAAGTCCTTCTTGACACATCAAAGTACAACATAAAATTAACCAACATAAAAGTACTACTGATTGACTAGCAGTTAGACATTTTGGAAAGAGCTAAAGAATTAGAATTGTTTAGCACTGCGGACGTGACTAACAGAAAGATCACAGTACATAACTGAAGACCCAACCTGGTGTTAATAGCTTGACAGGTCAAAGAGTGACCTGCCCCTCTGAAGGATAACTGCTACTTATTTACAATAACAATTTGAAAACATAAATAAATAATACACTTTAACATACTTTTGATTATACTTATGAGGTTAACTAAGTTATGGGGTGTCAATTTATACATATAGATATGGTATCCACACTGTTAATATATCATGCACAGTACTTTTATCAATACTCTTACAAATATCACCCTTATAGAGTTCATGTAAATGGTAGTCTACCAATACACAAGTTTACTTTGTATTTGGTGTATAAGGTTTTAAGGCTGTAATGTTTCTCTAGCCGAAAAGTCTTCCTGATCTTGGGTAAACCAGTCAGCATGCACTGGGATATGGATTTTCACTAACTTCAGAAGGTCTTATATAAATGTGAAAGAATTTTTTCAACACTGAAGTGAGTAATTTAGGTTTTTCATGAGTTCTTACTAGACATAAATCTCCAATTTTCGTTTACAGGCTTTAATTTTAATGTCATGTCTAGATTTTCTAAGATTACATGCTGGATAGAAGTCAACAGGATGGAAGTGTTTCTCACCTGGGAAACTTCTAAGTGGTACATTAGGTGAATTAGCATACCCTGCACTTAAAATTGGTAGTGCCTGTATACCTTCTAGAAGCTGTTTTACATCATCCTGCATTTTTGTGACATTATGTTGCAAATTGTTTATATTTGAATCTAAATGGGTACATTGATCCTTTGTAGAATCAGATATTATTTCAATTTTATTGTTAAGGTTATCGATGTGGGTATTGGTTTCTTTACAAAACTTATTAAGATTGTTACTGCAACTTTCCTCTATTTTAACAAACTATTCATCAGATTCATCCCTATGGTTCTGAATCTGACCTATGACAACAGAAACATTGTCGCCAACAGATTTTACTTCCTCACTATTTCTTCATATATTGGTAAATGTCACAGACACTTCACTTTTCACCTTACTAAGATGAGTATTAAACTGCTCTTCTAACTGGGTATTTGATTTTTTTTTTTATTTTGACACTTAGCTGTTCAAATTTATGATCTAGTTTTGAAATTAACTCATATATTTTCTCATTTGTTTGACCAATGTCACTATTTAACTGCCCTATCACTTTCTTTAAGCTGGTCTCTAACTCTTCTTGCTTAGAACTTAATTTCAAAAACTGTTGTTATAACACCGTGAACTTCTCATTAATTTCAGCATTAAAATGATCTAGTTTTGAGAGTCGATCATTCAACAGTGAAAACTGTTGTTTATTTTCTGCCCTCGTTTCAGCATTTTATTTACTAATCAATTAAGCAAGAAAATCAAAGCCTACTGGTATTTCAGTTTTGTTTCAACATTTTCCTCACTTCTTGCCATTTCAATTTGGGAAAAATATGGAATGTCAACTAAGAAAATGTGAGCACATTTCTCTCAAGACTCAATGAAACCACCTGGTCATTCATCAACCAGAGTTTAGCAAACACAAACTACAATACTTTGGTTTCAGAATTCTTGTACATTTTCAGTGAATGTTTTCCCTTCATTACTGCATGTGACAAATACAATAAATACAAACAATACAATAAAATAACTGAAGGCATCAAAATTGCTTGTATTAGAAAGAAGGAACTGCACATGGAAGCAAAGACAAACCGTGATGCAGAGTTTGTCATATATGTGGAAAAATAAAAAAAAATATTTGACAGAGTCATGAATCCAGCAAAACTAATGACAAATAGTCAGAACATTGCAAATTCCATGAATAAATCAAAAGCTGTGTGGCAGATTGTGAAAACTGAAATAGGTTCTGAAAAAATAAATAATTTCAATTTTAAATTAGAGATTGCTTGGGAAACTGTTGCAAACTCCAGACAGATCTGTGAAGAATTCAACAGGTACTTTACACCTTCAAATAAATCTGACAATTTCTCTCCTCCACATGTAAGACCCAATACCGGTGGACCAGGAGAATTTAAATTTTCTCATGTACCCTGCATTATAAAATCCCTAAAAAAATCTCATATATGTAGGCTGGGATGAAAGTCCGACAAAACTCATAAAGGCAGGAAGTGACAGTATTGCACCCCAACTCTGCCTCTTAATAAATCAATCATTTGATGAGGGCTGGTTTCCAGAAAGGTTGAAATATGCAGAAGTTCAGCCTATCCACAGAGCACTTGCCTGCGAAAGGTAAAGGTCCCAGGTTCGAGTCCCGGTTCCAGCACACAATTGTAATCTGCCAGGAAGTTTCATATCAGCGCACACTCCGCTGCAGAGTGAAAGTTTAATTCTGGAAACATCCCTTAGGCTGTGGCTAAGCCATGTCTCCACCATATCCTTTCTTCCAGGAGTGCTAGTCTTGCATGTTTCGCAGGAGAGCTTCTGTGAAGTTTGGAAAGTAGGAGGCAAGGTACTGGCAGAAGTAAAGTTGTGAGGCGGCATCGTGAGTCGTGTTGGGATAGCTCAGTCAGTAGAGCGCATGCCCATGAAAGGCAAAGGTCCCAGGTTTGAGTCCTGGTTCCGGCACACAATTTTAATCTGCCAGGAAGTTTCATATCAGTACACACTCCGCTGCAGAGTGAAAGTTTCATTCTGGCTTCAGAATACTATTTGTAAAACCAAACTGGTATTGCATCCAGACCAGCACACTTTTTCATATGTAGCTCTCTCAGCTGCTTCTCTACACCGAAAATACCTATTACTATGCTCTCCATTTCGGAATTAGTATATTGATCAAATGATGGTTCATTTGTGCGGTCCTCCTGTGCGAAAGGTTTCTTAAAGGTTAAATTTAGAACTTCAGCTTTCCATTTGCTTTCTTGTATTACTGGCCCGGAATGATCAACAATTGACTGGATAGTGGTCCCGCTTATCAATTTTACATAGGACCAGAATTTTCTCGGGTTCTCGGAAAGATCTTTTGCTAAGGGATGGTTGTGATAATTATTGTATGCTTCACGCATCGATCTTTTTATAGATGCACGAATCTCTATTAACTTTTGCCTGTCATCATTTGCATGTTCTTTTTTGAACCAAGAGTGCAAGTCTTTGCTTTCTCAGTAGCTTCTGAGATTATTATTATACCATGGTGGATCTTTTCCATTCTTAATCAACTTTACAGGCACATATTTCTCTAACCCTTCATGTGCAATGCACTTAAATTTAGTCCACAATTCCTCTACATCCATAGTACTGGAACTAAACAATGCCTATACCTATAATGTTGGCCAGTTGTAGAATTTTGGAACATGTATTATGTTAGAGTATAATGACATTTCTGGAGACTAGAAATCTGCTCTGTAGGAATCAGCATGAGTTTTGAAAAAGGCGATTGTGTGAAACCCAGCTCGCGCTATTCGTCCACGAGACTATAGGTACATAGACACGAGTTCTCAGGTAGATGCTGTGTTTCTTGACTTCCACAAGGCATTTGACAGAGTTCCCCACAGACATGAAATTGTGTGATTGCATTGAGGAGTTCCTAGATAACAAATTGCAGCATGTAATTCTCAATGGAGAGAAGTCTTCCAAAGTAAGAGTGATGTCAGGTGTGCCACAGGGGAGTGTTGTGGGTCTGTTTCTGTTCACGATGTATATAAATGACCTTGCGGATAACATCAGAAGCTCACTGAGGCTTTTTGCGTATGATGCTATAGTATATAGAGATGTTGTAACAATGGAAAATTGTATTGAAATGCAGGAGGATCTGCATCGAATTGACACATGGTGCAGGGAATAGCAATTGAATCTCAATGTAGACCAGTGTAATGTGCTGCAAATACATAGAAAGAAAGATCCTGTATCATTTAGCTACACTATAGCAGGCCAACAACTGGAAGCAGTTAATTCCTTAAATTATCTGAGAGTAGGCATTAGGAGTGATTTAAAATGGAACGATCAAATCAGTTGTCGGTAAAGCAGATGCCAGACTTAGATTCATTGGAAGAATCACAAGGAAACAAAGGAAGTAGGTTACAGTACACTTGTTCGCCCACAGCTTGAATACTGTTCACCGGTGTGGGATCTGTACCAAGTGGGGTTGATATAAGAAGTAGAAAAGATCCAACAGAGAGCAGCACCCTTTGTTACAGGATCATTTGGTAATCGAGAAAGAATTACGGAGATGATCGATAAAGTCCAGTGGAAGACTCTGCAGGAGAGACGCTCTGTCTCTCGGTACAGGCTTTTGTCGAAGTTTCGAGAACATACCTTTACTGAGGTGTCTAGCAGTATATTGCTACGTAGTATCTCGTGAAGAGATCATGAAGATAAAATCAGAGAGATTAGAGCCCACACAGAGGCATACTGACAATCTTTCTTTCCGCGAACAATACGTGACTGGAATAGGAGGGAGAACCGATAGTGGTACTCAGGTACCCTCCGCCACACACCATCGGGTGGCTTGCGGAGTATGGATATATATGAACATGTACATGCTCATTCATTTTCTAAGTGCAATCCAACAAAAACACGCTCCTAGCCTTCTTGATTGGTGTATGAACTTTTGTCACAATTGATGCTATGACGATATCATGATCACTAATTCCTGTCTCTCACAGACATCGTTAATAAGGTCAGGCATGTTCGTAGCTATAAGGTCTACAATATTCCCAAAGCATGTGGGTTGCCTGTTTTGGTGAAAACAAAAACAAAATAATGAAGAACTAATGCAGAAAACTGAAACTCTTCAAGAACTAGAAAACTGGATAAATAATAATGCTATGAAACTGAACTAAACAAAAATGCAAATTGTACATTTCAGACAAAACAAAATAATGAATACATATCACAGTTAAATTATGAAGCTAAACAGCTGATTCCTGCAGATGCTGCTGTTCAATTTCTAGGTGTCACTATCAATGTGTGAAGATATAGTTAAAATGCATTTATATGTAAGCATATGTTGTTGTATTGTATACTTACATAGGCATAAAAGTGCATTGACTGAGCAGTCACCTATATTCCAATCAAATGATTGTATATATCACGTCATGTACCAATGAATATTCTATTCTATTCTATTATAGATGTCAATAAGCTATCATCCGTAAGGATGGCCAAGATTGTACAGTAAATTTTCTCAAGAATATCATCATTGAATATGTTTACGAAAAGTTAAATTTACTGGTTTGAAGGCGCCTTTAGTAGATAAAAGTAACTTTGAATACTGTGTATACAAAAGAACATGACAATAAATAGAAAATTGAAGGAATCAGAGGTGGTTCAGAGTCTCAGAGGGTGCGTTAGGCAAGGAATGGCTGAAATAGGCGAAAGTAATTTAGTGAAAGGAGAATGGGTAGCTCTGAGAGATAGAATAGTGAAGGTTACAGAGGACCATATATAAGCAGACAAGGCCTAATAGAAATCCCAGGATAACACAGGAGATGACTGAACTTCACTGAGCAAGTGAAGTAGGCAAAAGGGAGTACAGACGGCTGAATAATGAGGCTAAGATGAAGTGCAGGAGTGGCTAAAGGTCAAATGCAAGATTGTAGAAGAAAGTACAGCTAGGGGAAAGACAGATACCACCTAAAGAAAAATAAAACAGATATTTGGAGACAAGGAAAGCAGCTACAAGAATATCAAGAACTCAGATGGAATACCAGTACTAAGCAAAGGCGGGATATCTGAATGGTGGAAGGAATTTACAGAGGGCCTATAATGAATAGTCGACAGCCACGACTCTTCAAAACGCTCATGGCCAGCGCAAGGCTGGCAAGGTGCCGTCAGTCGCGGCCTCACCACCAGATTTGACTAGGTGGGCAGGGGCTCACTTCAGTCGCAGTCTCGGCACCCAGCTCATAAACTGTGTTCGCCAGCTAGCCCTCCTTCCCTGCCGTCTGTCACCAAGATGACATGGTGCGATTATATAGAGGGAGCGGTGAAGAGTCGACAGCCACAACTCTTCGAAATGCCTGCGAGGGCTGCACGTTAGCAAACCCAGCCGCGCTGCAGTTTTGCCGACGGCGCGCCGGGGTTTGCTGCGTGCAGCTCTCGCACCTCACACATGCACCAGTGACGTCTAACAGCCAACAGAGCTGAGTAGCTGAATTACGTCAAGTGGATGGTGACTCAGTTCTTTGCTGCCTCAGGACATGTCATGTTGCCTTTTTCAGTCTAGCCATGGCAGCCTTGTACATGTGTTGTACTGAAGATAAAAGGTCTACTTATTTTTACCAATTGCTATAGAGCAGGAGGCTCATTTGTGTTGTATCTTGCTGAGGAAATATACATAAAAGTTATGTATTAGTCTGAGCTTTTCATTTCATGTGTTTTACTAATTAAAATGATTGTTGCAGTTCAACTACAATATTTCTGTCACAAATTTAATATAATATAAAAAAAATCAATTTGGCTTTCAAAAAGGGAAAAGTACCGTCTATGCTATCAATGCATTTGTCAACAAAGTTATTTCCACCTTAGACAAATCACAAAAAGCAGCAGGAATATGCTGTGATCTACCACAAGGCTCAATTCTAGGTCCAATCCTTTTTATTTTCTATATTAGAGACTTACCCATAAATATAAATTATCATTCAGTTCTATTTGCTGATGACACATTAGTACTGATGAAAACAAAAAAGCAGACAAAATTCCTGAAAATGTCTTAATGACCGTAGAAAACCTAGATGTTGGGTTCCATCTAAATGGTCTAAAATTAAATATAACAAAAACACAGTTAATGCAATTTAAAGACAAAACAGTCTAAGATAAGATAAGATGCTTTATTCACCTTTGAGCATTTTTACATGCAATCGGCGTCGTCAAGGTTAGATAAAATAGTAATAATAATAAAACAAAATAGCAGCAATAAATGACCTAGAAAATCCCATAAGATAGAAGAAAATAATATGAAATGAATGTCCAGAATAATAAACAATTACATTATAGTTATCAGGTATGTACACTACCATAAATAGATATCAGACAATAAACTTACAGATGTATTACAATGTGTTCAAGAGAGTAACAAAGTTATACTCCCATACTATGTACATAGTTATATAATAAACAACACTTTTTATTTGTAATTTATTATTATAAGAAATTTAAGTCTTTTGTCCCACATTCAAAAAACTCTTGTGCAGAATAAAATACCTTGCTTTTAAACCATTTCACAATAGTATTTTTAAATTGATCTACTGGCACTGTGTATGCTTCCTTTGGTAATTTATTGAAGTATAGGAGTCCTAAGTATTTGTAACAATTGTGCGTCTTAGCCAGTCTAGCATATGGCACATCAATTGTGTGTCCACTTCTTGTGCTGTGGTCATGAATTGTCATTCTTAGATCATAGTTATTTAAATTTTCTTTGCCATATACTAGGCAATTGTATATATACAGGCTGGGTACTGTCATGATGTTTAATTCTTTGTAGTAGCCTCTACATGAGTCACGTGGGCTAAGTCCTGCAATACACATAATAGCTTTCTTCTGCCATTTGAAAACTGTTTTTGAGCCTATAGAATTACCCCATAAAATTATTCCGTAGTACAGGTGAGAATGAAAGAATGCAGAGTATGCATATAATAGAAGTTCTTTGCTGACACTACTCCTCAGTTTGTATAGCAAATGGAGAACACAGGCTAGTCTACTGCAAAGTTTATCTAAGTGGGTATCCCAGTTAAGCTTTTGATCTATGTGAAATCCTAATAGTTTGACAGTTTTGTTGTCTTGGCTAGGAGCAGTGAGATTGAATACAATTTCTTCAGTTTTACTGTCATTTTTCTGCAGGACATTGGCTTCAAACCAAGTGTTGCATTTCTCCATTGCTACTCCCATGTTGTGTTGCACATTTTCAAGATTGGTGTCACATGTTATGACAGTTGTGTCATCTGCATAAAGCACTGCATCACATGGCACAACTGTAGGTCAATCATTAATATAAACAATGAAAAGGAAAGGCCCCAGAACAGATCCTTGGGGTTCACCCTTTAGAACTGGAAGACATTCTGACGATTCATTATTTATCTTGACTAACTGTTTCCTGTTCTCCAAGTAGGACTCCATCAGGCATATAGCATTCCCTGTCACTCCATAGTGCTGGAGTTTTTTTTATAAGAATATTATGGGACACCATATCAAATGCTTTCCTGAGGTCCAATAATGTTGCACAAACAATCTCTTTCTTTTTAAAAGAACTGTGTATTTTTGATACAATACTCTCAACTGCTTTGGTTGTAGATAGCCTGGATCTGAATTCATATTGTCAGGCACTAAGTATATTATTAGTTTCAAAGTATTGATACACCTGTTTGTGCATGCAGTACTCAATTATTTTTGATATTATAGGTATAAGCGTATTGGTTGATAGTTCTCTAGAGATGTTACTTCACCTTTCTTATATACTGGTTTGACAACAGCACTCTGGATAGTGGCCTCCTTCTAAGATCTTATTGATTATTTTAGTTAGTGGCTTTACAATTTGTTTTCTGACAGATTTAATAACAAAATTTGAGAGGCCATAGTAATCCTCTTCTCTAGAATTACTGAGATTTGCTACAGATTCATAGACCTCTTTCTCTGTTACACGAGACCAGCAAAAGTTGTTTGTGAGATTACTGCTTGTTTCTGGCAGTAATGCCTCTGCCTTCCTCACATCCTGCATTGTAGTGTTATCTGAATGTGGACCAACAAAATGCTCATTTAATGTGTTGGGTGAAATAGGTATCTGGTACTCTCTATGATCATAATTCATTTCTGTTTTGATAATTTCCCATGTAGCTTTGCATTTATTTGTTGAGTTCAATATATATGCATCATTAGCTTTACACTTTGCTGCCTTGATTTCATACCCGTAAAGCTTTTTAATTTTCATGTAAATCTCCTTGTCAGCATTATAATACTTTGCCTTATCATGATACAGCAGCATCAGAATTCTTATTCTGTTTAAATGTGGAGTATACCAGATTTTTAGATTTTGTAGTTTACTGCATTGTCTCTGCTTCACTGATTTCTTTTTGTTTTTAGGACAACATGTTTCAAAAAGTTCAGCTAATAGGAGTAGAAATCTATTGGTTGCTTCATTTGCATCTACATTAGTTATTATTTCATTCCATTTTACAATATTCAGTTTACTAATCAACTGGTTTAGCTTTGAGTCATTAATTGGTCTTATTATTCTGTGTTCAGTGGAGGTTTCAAGTATTTTATGGTTAAGAGTCTGTCTGAGCTATAGCCCATCATGAACAGAAATGCAAAGACTAATTGTGTCAAAATCAGTTTTGTTTAAATGAAAATTGCATATTATATTATCTAAGCATGTAGCCTGCCTTGTGGGTTAGGTATTTATGCAGTAGAAGTTGAGACATCTTAACATGTTTAGCAAATGGTTAACATTTCTATTCTTAAACCTAATATCTATGTTTATGTCACCAAATATTACTATCCTGTAATTTTTGTGTTTAACTAACAAAAGCATCAATTTCTCCAGGTTTTCCACAAATAAACTTTCATTGTGTTTAGGTGGACGGTATACTGATCCTACAATAATTTCCTGTTTTGGAAATTTTATGGCTGCAGCTACAAATTTTTCCTCTATGCACAGTTCACTTACATCTATAACTTCATATATTAAATACACATTATTTTTAACATACATAGACACTCCACCATGTTCAACATTTGTTCTATAATAGCTACTTGCTAAGTCAAAACCAAATGGTACATATAATTTTAGTTCATCACAATTAAGCCAATGTTCATTTACTGACAGAATACTGCAGTTTAAGTTTTCCAACCAGAATTGAAGTTCATTAATTTTATATTTAAGAGACTGCACATTAATGTGCAAAACCATTACATTTTGTCATATGCTATTTGTGCAGCTGATCCTAAATTAAATGATACACAGATTAATTTCAATAGTCATCTGCGGAGCCTGTTCCTCCAGTGCTCCCGCCTGAGCAAATGGACATCGACATACTGGGGCAGATATCAGTACGATCACCGTCTTCGGGGTGCACCTGCTATGGGGATGTCAGCCGCCATTATGAGACCGGGTTGCCATCTCATCCGTCCAGTTCGACACTAGCTGGGAACGTGCACCTGTCAGTGTTTTTCGATCAGTGGAATGACTAGGTGGGCAGGGGCTCATTTCAGTCGCAGTCTCGGCACCCAGCTCATAAACTGTGTTCGCCAGCTAGCCCTCCTTCCCTGCCGTCTGTCACCAAGATGACACGGTGCGATTATATGGAGGGAGCGGTGAAGAGTAGACAGCCACAACACTTCGAAATGCCTGCGAGGGCTGCATGCTAGCAAACCCAGCCGCGCTGCAGTTTTGCCCACGGCGCGCCGGGGTTTGCTGCATGCAGCTCTTGCACCTCACACACGCACCAGTGACGTCTAACAGCCAACAGAGCTGAGTAGCTGAATTACGTCAATTGGATGGTGACTCAGTTCTTTGCTGCCTCAGGACATGTCATGTTGTCTTTTTCAGTTTAGCCATGGCAGCCTTGTACATGTATTGTACTGAAGAGAAAAGGTCTACTTATTTTTACCAATTGCTATAGAGCAGGAGGCTCATTTGTGTTGTATATTGCTGAGGAAATATACATAAAAGTTAAGTATTGGTCCGAGCTTTTCATTTCATGTGTTTTACTAACTAAAATGATTGTTGCAGTTCAGATTCAATATTTCTGTCAAAAAATTTAATATAATATCAAAAAAATAAATTTGGCTTTCAAAAAGGGAAAAGTACCATCAATGCTATCAGTGAATTTGTCAACAAAGTTATTTCCACCTTAGACAAATCACAAAATGCAGCAGGAATATGCTGTGAACTATCCAAGGTGTTTGACGGTGCGAACCACTCCCTACTAATATATAAAATGGAAAATGTACGTCATTTCTAATGGAGAGGAAAACAAAGGTTGTCATAAAATTGAGCAGTGAAAATA
Source organism: Locusta migratoria (assembly GCA_026315105.1). Lineage (NCBI taxonomy): Eukaryota > Metazoa > Arthropoda > Insecta > Orthoptera > Acrididae > Locusta > Locusta migratoria. Next base: position 833,618,301 of record CM048744.1, read on the forward strand.
CTCCTCTAAGTGGAGATCTATCCCACAGAGGGTACCACAAGGCTCAATTCTAAGTCCAATCCTTTTTCTTTTCTATATTACATATTTACCCATAAATATAAATTATCATTCAGTTATACTTGCTGATGACACATTAGAACTGATGAAAACAAAAAAGCAGACAAAATTCCTGAAAATGTCTTAATGACCCAAGAAAACCTAGATGTTGGGTTCCATCTAACTGGTCTAAAATTAAATATAACAAAAACACAGTTAATGCAATTTAAAGACAAAACAGTCTAAATTAAATAATATACAGATTAATTACAATTGTCAGGAACTACATGAAGCAGATCATGTCAAATTCTTGGGAATAAAGCTGGACAGAAATTTATCCTGGTCCTCAGACATAGAATACCCAAAAAACAAATTAAAGAGCCTTGTCTTCATTTAAAACTTCCGGGCTGATAAGCCGTGGTCGATTTATAAAACTTTCCCCTAACGTTTCATCTTCGGCTGCGGAAGACATCTTCAGAGGTAGAGTGGCGAACTGAAGATGTCTTCCGCAGCCGAAGATGAAACGTTAGGGGAAAGTTTTATAAATCGACCACGGCTTATCAGCCCGGAAGTTTTAAATGAAGTTGACACCGGCCGTGAAAGTTTGCATTGTATGATAAAGAGCCTTGATTTGCTATGTCCATCCTAGCCAATGTAACTAGTTTAGACACAAAAAAAGTAGTGTACCGTTGCTATTTTGAGTGAATTGTGAGATATGGCATCATATTTTGGGAAAATGGTAATACTATGAAGTATGGATGTAGATGTCCATTCATTTTCTAAGTGTGATCCTAACAATTGCTTATCGGCTCTATCCAACAAAAACACACTCCTAGCCTTCTTGATTGGTTTATGAACTTTGGTCACCATCGATGTTAGACGATCAGTCTACACAGACATTGTTAATAAGGTCCGGCCTGTTCGTACCTATAAGGTCTAAAATATTTCCATTGCTTGTGGGTTGCCGGTTTCACTGCTGAAGACAGTTTTCAGAGAAAACTAAACAAAATACTGAAGAACTAATGCATACAACTAAACAAACTCTTCATGAACTAGAAAACTGGATAAATAATAATGCTATGAAATTGAACTTACCAAAAATGCAAATTGTACATTTCAGGACAAAACAAAATAATGAATACATATCACAGTTAAATAACAAAGGAAAAGAGCCGATCCCTGCAAATGCTGTTAAATTTCTAGGTGTCACTGTCAACAAGAACTTCCTGTGGTCTAATCACATGGACTGCTTGGTAAAGCAGTTAAACAGCTTTGTCTATGCCATGAGGGTCTTAAATAAAATAAATGACTTAGCAGTCGAGAAAATGGTTTACCATGCTCATTTTTAACAGTGGTCAGATACGGCATAATATTTTGGGGTGCTGAGAAACCAACCTCCTCAGAGTGTTAAAGATGCAGAAAAAAAAAAGAAAAGAAAAGAAAAAAGAAACCATCAGAGCCATGAGAGGAGCAGACAATAGGCAATCATGCAAACCATCATTCATAAGCCTACACTCAGAGGGAGTTAGGCAAGGAATGGCTGAAATAGGGGAAAGTAATTTAGTGGAAGGAGAATGGGTAGCTCTGAGAGATAGAATAGTGAAGGTTACAGAGGACCATATATAAGCAGACAAGGCCTAATAGAAATCCAAGGATAACACAGGAGATGACTGAACTTCACTGAGCAATTGAAGTAGGCAAAAGGGAGTACAGACGGCTGAATAATGAGGATAAGATGAAGTGCAGGAGTGGCTAAAGGTCAAATGCAAGATTGTAGAAGAAAGTAAAGCTAGGGGAAGCACAAATACCACCTACAGGAAAATAAAACAGATATTTGGAGACAAGGAAAGCAGCTGCAAGAATATCAAGAACTCAGATGGAATACCAGTACTAAGCAAAGACAGGATATCTGAATGGTGGAAGGAATTTACAGAGGGCCTATAATGAATAGTCGACAGCCACGACTCTCCAGCGCGAGGCTGGCACGGTGCCGTAAATCACGTCCTCACCAACAGATTTGCCCGTGGCCTGTTGAAGCTCATACACCACATACATGCGCCAGTGCCATCTACCAGCCAGCGGAGCTGAGCAGCTGAATTACTTCAAGTGGACTATCAGCTGCACCCATGTAGAGTTCGTGATTCTGCCGTTAGCTCTTCTATTCCAGATGTAGCTGTCGCTGGGATGCTGCCTCCCCCCGGAGCCCTTTCCATCTGCGGAGCCCGTTGGTCCGGTGCTCCCACCTGAGCCAATGGACATCGACATACTGGGGCAGACATCAGTACGACCACCGTCTTCGGGGTGCACCTGCTACGGGGATGTCAGCCGCCATTATGAGACCGGGTTGCCATCTCATCCGTCCAGTTCGACACTAGCTGGGAACGTGTACCTGTCAGTGTTTTTCGATCAGTGGAATGACTAGGTGGGCAGGGGCTCACTTCAGTCGCAGTCTCGGCACCCAGCTCATAAACTGTGTTCGCCAGCTAGCCCTCCTTCCCTGCCATCTGTCACCAAGATGACACGGTGCGATTATATGGAGGGAGCGGTGAAGAGTAGACAGCCACAACTCTTTGAAATGCCCGCGAGGGCTGCATGCTAGCAAACCCAGCCGCGCTGCAGTTTTGCCCACAGCGCGACGGGGTTTGCTGCATGCAGCTCTCGCACCTCACACACGCACCAGTGACGTCTAACAGCCAACAGAGCTGAGTAGCTGAATTACGTCATGTGGATGGTGACTCAGTTCTTTGCTGCCTCAGGACATGTCATGTTGTCTTTTTCAGTTTAGCCATGGCAGCCTTGTACATGTGTTGTACTTAAGATAAAAGGTCTACTAATTTTTACCAATTGCTATAGAGCAGGAGGCTCATTTGTGTTGTATGTTGCTGAGGAAATATACATAAAAGTTAAGTATTGGTCCGAGCTTTTCATTTCATGTGTTTTACTAATTAAAATGATTGTTGCAGTTCAACTACAATATTTCTGTCACAAATTTAATATAATATCAAAAAAATCAATTTGGCTTTCAAAAAGGGAAAAGTACCGTCTATACTATCAATGAATTTGTCAACAAAGTTATTTCCACCTTAGACAAATCACAAGAAGCAGCAGGAATATGCTGTTATCTACCCAAGGTGTTTGACGGTGTGAACCACTCCCTATTAATATATAAAATGGAAAAATATTGATTTATGGGTGCTGCCCTACAGTGATGTACGTCATTTCTAATGGAGAGGAAAACAAAGGTTGTCATAAAATCGAGCAGGGAAAATACTCCTCTAAATGGAGATCTATCCCACAGAGGGTACCACAAGGCTCAATTCTCGGTCCAATCCTTTTTCTTTTCTATACTATAGACTTACCCATAAATAGAAATTATCATTCAGTTCTATTTGTTGATGACACATTAGTACTGATGAAAACAAAAAAGCAGACAAAATTCCTGAAAATTGTATTAATGACCCTAGAAAACGTAGATGTCGGGTTCCATCTAAATGGTCTAAAATTAAATATAACAAAAACACAGTTAATGCAATTTAAGGACAAAACAGTCTAAACTAAATGATATACAGATTAATTACAATAGTCAGGAACTACATGAAGCAGATCATGTTAAATTCTTGGGAATAACCCTGGACAGAAATCTATCCAGGTCCTCAGACATAGAATACCCAAAAAACAAATTAAAGAGCCTTGCAGTTGCTATGCCCATCCTAGCCAATGTAACTAGTTTAGACACAAGAAAATTAGTGTACTGTTGCTATTTTGAGTGAATTGTGAGATATGGCATCATATTTTGGGAAAATGGTAATACTGTGACAAGAAAGTATGGATGTAGATGTCCATTCATTTTCTAAGTGTGATCCTAACAATTGCTTATTGGCTCTTTCCAACAAAAACACACTCCTAGCCTTCTTGATTGGTTTATGAACTTTGGTCACCATCGATGTTAGACGATCAGTCTACACAGACATTGTTAATAAGGTCCGGCCTGTTCGTACCTATAAGGTCTAAAATATTTCCATTGCTTGTGGGTTGCTGGTTTAACTGCTGAAGACAGTTTTCAGAGAAAACTAAACAAAATACTGAAGAACTAATGCATAAAACTAAACAAACTCTTCATGAACTAGAAAACTGGATAAATAATAATGCTATGAAACTGAACTTACCAAAAATGCAAATTGTACATTTCAGGACAAAACAAAATAATGAATACATATCACAGTTAAATAACAAAGGAAAAGAGCCGATCCCTGCAAATGCTGTTAAATTTCTAGGTGTCACTGTCAACAAGAACTTCCTGTGGTCTAATCACATGGACTGCTTGGTAAAGCAGATAAACAGCTTTGTCTATGCCATGAGGGTCTTAAATAAAATAAATGACTTAGCAGTCAAGAAAATGGTTTACCACGCACATTTTTAACAGTGGTCAGATACGGCATAATATTTTGGGGTGCTGAGAAACCGACCTCCTCAGAGTGTTAAAGAAGGAGGAAAAAAAAAAAAAAAAAAAAAAAAAAAAAACATCAGAGCCATGAGATGAGCAGACAATAGGCAATCATGCAAACCATCATTCATAAGCCTACACTCAGTGGGAGTTAGGCAAGGAATGGCTGAAATAGGGGAAAGTAATTGAGTGGAAGGAGAATAGGTAGCTCTGAGAGATAGAATAGTGAAGGTTACAGAGGACCATATATAAGCAGACAAGGCCTAATAGAAATCCAAGGATAACACAGGAGATGACTGAACTTCACTGAGCAATTGAAGTAGGCAAAAGGGAGTACAGACGGCTGAATAATGAGGCTAAGATGAAGTGCAGGAGTGGCTAAAGGTCAAATGCAAGATTGTAGAAGAAAGTAAAGCTAGGGGAAGCACAAATACCACCTACAGGAAAATAAAACAGATATTTGGAGACAAGGAAAGCAGCTGCAAGAATATCAAGAACTCAGATGGAATACCAGTACTAAGCAAAGACAGGATATCTGAATGGTGGAAGGAATTTACAGAGGGCCTATAATGAATAGTCGACAGCCACGACTCTCCAGCGCGAGGCTGGCACGGTGCCCTAAATCACGTCCTCACCAACAGATTTGCCCGTGGCCTGTTGAAGCTCATACACCACATACATGCGCCAGTGCCATCTACCAGCCAGCGGAGCTGAGCAGCTGAATTACTTCAAGTGGACTATCAGCTGCACCCATGTAGAGTTCGTGATTCTGCCGTTAGCTCTTCTATTCCAGATGTAGCTGTCGCTGGGATGCTGCCTCCCCCCGGAGCCCTTTCCATCTGCGGAGCCCGTTGGTCCGGTGCTCCCACCTGAGCCAATGGACATCGACATACTGGGGCAGACATCAGTACGACCACCGTCTTCGGGGTGCACCTGCTACGGGGATGTCAGCCGCCATTATGAGACCGGGTTGCCATCTCATCCGTCCAGTTCGACACTAGCTGGGAACGTGTACCTGTCAGTGTTTTTCGTTCAGTGGAATGACTAGGTGGGCAGGGGCTCACTTCAGTCGCAGTCTCGGCACCCAGCTCATAAACTGTGTTCGCCAGCTAGCCCTCCTTCCCTGCCGTCTGTCACCAAGATGACACGGTGCGATTATATGGAGGGAGCGGTGAAGAGTCGACCGCCACAACTCTTTGAAATGCCCGCGAGGGCTGCATGCTAGCAAACCCAGCCGCGCTGCAGTTTTGCCCACAGCGCGACGGGGTTTGCTGCATGCAGCTCTCGCACCTCACACACGCACCAGTGACATCTAACAGCCAACAGAGCTGAGTAGCTGAATTACGTCATGTGGATGGTGACTCAGTTCTTTGCTGCCTCAGGACATGTCATGTTGTCTTTTTCAGTTTAGCCATGGCAGCCTTGTACATGTGTTGTACTTAAGATAAAAGGTCTACTAATTTTTACCAATTGCTATAGAGCAGGAGGCTCATTTGTGTTGTATGTTGCTGAGGAAATATACATAAAAGTTAAGTATTGGTCCGAGCTTTTCATTTCATGTGTTTTACTAATTAAAATGATTGTTGCAGTTCAACTACAATATTTCTGTCACAAATTTAATATAATATCAAAAAAATCAATTTGGCTTTCAAAAAGGGAAAAGTACCGTCTATGCTATCAATGAATTTGTCAACAAAGTTATTTCCACCTTAGACAAATCACAAGAAGCAGCAGGAATATGCTGTTATCTATCCAAGGTGTTTGACGGTGTGAACCACTCCCTATTAATATATAAAATGGAAAAATATTGATTTATGGGTGCTGCCCTACAGTGATGTACGTCATTTCTAATGGAGAGGAAAACAAAGGTTGTCATAAAATCGAGCAGGGAAAATACTCCTCTAAGTGGAGATCTATCCCACAGAGGGTACCACAAGGCTCAATTCTCGGTCCAATCCTTTTTCTTTTCTATACTATAGACTTACCCATAAATAGAAATTATCATTCAGTTCTATTTGTTGATGACACATTAGTACTGATGAAAACAAAAAAGCAGACAAAATTCCTGAAAATTGTATTAATGACCCTAGAAAACGTAGATGTCGGGTTCCATCTAAATGGTCTAAAATTAAATATAACAAAAACACAGTTAATGCAATTTAAGGACAAAACAGTCTAAACTAAATGATATACAGATTAATTACAATAGTCAGGAACTACATGAAGCAGATCATGTTAAATTCTTGGGAATAACCCTGGACAGAAATCTATCCAGGTCCTCAGACATAGAATACCCAAAAAACAAATTAAAGAGCCTTGCAGTTGCTATGCCCATCCTAGCCAATGTAACTAGTTTAGACACAAGAAAAATAGTGTACTGTTGCTATTTTGAGTGAATTGTGAGATATGGCATCATATTTTGGGAAAATGGTAATACTGTGACAAGAAAGTATGGATGTAGATGTCCATTCATTTTCTAAGTGTGATCCTAACAATTGCTTATTGGCTCTTTCCAACAAAAACACACTCCTAGCCTTCTTGATTGGTTTATGAACTTTGGTCACCATCGATGTTAGACGATCAGTCTACACAGACATTGTTAATAAGGTCCGGCCTGTTCGTACCTATAAGGTCTAAAATATTTCCATTGCTTGTGGGTTGCTGGTTTAACTGCTGAAGACAGTTTTCAGAGAAAACTAAACAAAATACTGAAGAACTAATGCATAAAACTAAACAAACTCTTCATGAACTAGAAAACTGGATAAATAATAATGCTATGAAACTGAACTTACCAAAAATGCAAATTGTACATTTCAGGACAAAACAAAATAATGAATACATATCACAGTTAAATAACAAAGGAAAAGAGCCGATCCCTGCAAATGCTGTTAAATTTCTAGGTGTCACTGTCAACAAGAACTTCCTGTGGTCTAATCACATGGACTGCTTGGTAAAGCAGTTAAACAGCTTTGTCTATGCCATGAGGGTCTTAAATAAAATAAATGACTTAGCAGTCAAGAAAATGGTTTACCACGCACATTTTTAACAGTGGTCAGATAGGGCATAATATTTTGGGGTGCTGAGAAACCGACCTCCTCAGAGTGTTAAAGAAGGAGAAAAAAAAAAAAAAAAAAAAAAAAAAACAAAAAAAACAAAAAAAAACAAAAAACAAAAAAAAACATCAGAGCCATGAGATGAGCAGACAATAGGCAATCATGCAAACCATCATTCATAAGCCTACACTCAGTGGGAGTTAGGCAAGGAATGGCTGAAATAGGGGAAAGTAATTGAGTGGAAGGAGAATAGGTAGCTCTGAGAGATAGAATAGTGAAGGTTACAGAGGACCATATATAAGCAGACAAGGCCTAATAGAAATCCAAGGATAACACAGGAGATGACTGAACTTCACTGAGCAATTGAAGTAGGCAAAAGGGAGTACAGACGGCTGAATAATGAGGCTAAGATGAAGTGCAGGAGTGGCTAAAGGTCAAATGCAAGATTGTAGAAGAAAGTAAAGCTAGGGGAAGCACAAATACCACCTACAGGAAAATAAAACAGATATTTGGAGACAAGGAAAGCAGCTGCAAGAATATCAAGAACTCAGATGGAATACCAGTACTAAGCAAAGACAGGATATCTGAATGGTGGAAGGAATTTACAGAGGGCCTATAATGAATAGTCGACAGCCACGACTCTCCAGCGCGAGGCTGGCACGGTGCCCTAAATCACGTCCTCACCAACAGATTTGCCCGTGGCCTGTTGAAGCTCATACACCACATACATGCGCCAGTGCCATCTACCAGCCAGCGGAGCTGAGCAGCTGAATTACTTCAAGTGGACTATCAGCTGCACCCATGTAGAGTTCGTGATTCTGCCGTTAGCTCTTCTATTCCAGATGTAGCTGTCGCTGGGATGCTGCCTCCCCCCGGAGCCCTTTCCATCTGCGGAGCCCGTTGGTCCGGTGCTCCCACCTGAGCCAATGGACATCGACATACTGGGGCAGACATCAGTACGACCACCGTCTTCGGGGTGCACCTGCTACGGGGATGTCAGCCGCCATTATGAGACCGGGTTGCCATCTCATCCGTCCAGTTCGACACTAGCTGGGAACGTGTACCTGTCAGTGTTTTTCGATCAGTGGAATGACTAGGTGGGCAGGGGCTCACTTCAGTCGCAGTCTCGGCACCCAGCTCATAAACTGTGTTCGCCAGCTAGCCCTCCTTCCCTGCCATCTGTCACCAAGATGACACGGTGCGATTATATGGAGGGAGCGGTGAAGAGTAGACAGCCACAACTCTTTGAAATGCCCGCGAGGGCTGCATGCTAGCAAACCCAGCCGCGCTGCAGTTTTGCCCACAGCGCGACGGGGTTTGCTGCATGCAGCTCTCGCACCTCACACACGCACCAGTGACGTCTAACAGCCAACAGAGCTGAGTAGCTGAATTACGTCATGTGGATGGTGACTCAGTTCTTTGCTGCCTCAGGACATGTCATGTTGTCTTTTTCAGTTTAGCCATGGCAGCCTTGTACATGTGTTGTACTTAAGATAAAAGGTCTACTAATTTTTACCAATTGCTATAGAGCAGGAGGCTCATTTGTGTTGTATGTTGCTGAGGAAATATACATAAAAGTTAAGTATTGGTCCGAGCTTTTCATTTCATGTGTTTTACTAATTAAAATGATTGTTGCAGTTCAACTACAATATTTCTGTCACAAATTTAATATAATATCAAAAAAATCAATTTGGCTTTCAAAAAGGGAAAAGTACCGTCTATACTATCAATGAATTTGTCAACAAAGTTATTTCCACCTTAGACAAATCACAAGAAGCAGCAGGAATATGCTGTTATCTACCCAAGGTGTTTGACGGTGTGAACCACTCCCTATTAATATATAAAATGGAAAAATATTGATTTATGGGTGCTGCCCTACAGTGATGTACGTCATTTCTAATGGAGAGGAAAACAAAGGTTGTCATAAAATCGAGCAGGGAAAATACTCCTCTAAGTGGAGATCTATCCCACAGAGGGTACCACAAGGCTCAATTCTCGGTCCAATCCTTTTTCTTTTCTATACTATAGACTTACCCATAAATAGAAATTATCATTCAGTTCTATTTGTTGATGACACATTAGTACTGATGAAAACAAAAAAGCAGACAAAATTCCTGAAAATTGTATTAATGACCCTAGAAAACGTAGAGTCGGGTTCCATCTAAATGGTCTAAAATTAAATATAACAAAAACACAGTTAATGCAATTTAAGGACAAAACAGTCTAAACTAAATGATATACAGATTAATTACAATAGTCAGGAACTACATGAAGCAGATCATGTTAAATTCTTGGGAATAACCCTGGACAGAAATCTATCCAGGTCCTCAGACATAGAATACCCAAAAAACAAATTAAAGAGCCTTGCAGTTGCTATTCCCCTTCCTAGCCAATGTAACTAGTTTAGACACAAGAAAATTAGTGTACTGTTGCTATTTTGAGTGAATTGTGAGATATGGCATCATATTTTGGGAAAATGGTAATACTATGACAATAAAGTATGGATGTAGATGTCCATTCATTTTCTAAGTGTGATCCTAACAATTGCTTATTGGCTCTTTCCAACAAAAACACACTCCTAGCCTTCTTGATTGGTTTATGAACTTTGGTCACCATCGATGTTAGACGATCAGTCTACACAGACATTGTTAATAAGGTCCGGCCTGTTCGTACCTATAAGGTCTAAAATATTTCCATTGCTTGTGGGTTGCTGGTTTAACTGCTGAAGACAGTTTTCAGAGAAAACTAAACAAAATACTGAAGAACTAATGCATAAAACTAAACAAACTCTTCATGAACTAGAAAACTGGATAAATAATAATGCTATGAAACTGAACTTACCAAAAATGCAAATTGTACATTTCAGGACAAAACAAAATAATGAATACATATCACAGTTAAATAACAAAGGAAAAGAGCCGATCCCTGCAAATGCTGTTAAATTTCTAGGTGTCACTGTCAACAAGAACTTCCTGTGGTCTAATCACATGGACTGCTTGGTAAAGCAGTTAAACAGCTTTGTCTATGCCATGAGGGTCTTAAATAAAATAAATGACTTAGCAGTCAAGAAAATGGTTTACCACGCACATTTTTAACAGTGGTCAGATACGGCATAATATTTTGGGGTGCTGAGAAACCGACCTCCTCAGAGTGTTAAAGAAGGAGGAAAAAAAAAAAAAAAAAAAAAAAAAAAAACATCAGAGCCATGAGATGAGCAGACAATAGGCAATCATGCAAACCATCATTCATAAGCCTACACTCAGTGGGAGTTAGGCAAGGAATGGCTGAAATAGGGGAAAGTAATTGAGTGGAAGGAGAATGGGTAGCTCTGAGAGATAGAATAGTGAAGGTTACAGAGGACCATATATAAGCAGACAAGGCCTAATAGAAATCCAAGGATAACACAGGAGATGACTGAACTTCACTGAGCAATTGAAGTAGGCAAAAGGGAGTACAGACGGCTGAATAATGAGGCTAAGATGAAGTGCAGGAGTGGCTAAAGGTCAAATGCAAGATTGTAGAAGAAAGTAAAGCTAGGGGAAGCACAAATACCACCTACAGGAAAATAAAACAGATATTTGGAGACAAGGAAAGCAGCTGCAAGAATATCAAGAACTCAGATGGAATACCAGTACTAAGCAAAGACAGGATATCTGAATGGTGGAAGGAATTTACAGAGGGCCTATAATGAATAGTCGACAGCCACGACTCTCCAGCGCGAGGCTGGCACGGTGCCGTAAATCACGTCCTCACCAACAGATTTGCCCGTGGCCTGTTGAAGCTCATACACCACATACATGCGCCAGTGCCATCTACCAGCCAGTGGAGCTGAGCAGCTGAATTACTTCAAGTGGACTATCAGCTGCACCCATGTAGAGTTCGTGATTCTGCCGTTAGCTCTTCTATTCCAGATGTAGCTGTCGCTGGGATGCTGCCTCCCCCTGGAGCCCTTTCCATCTGCGGAGCCCGTTGGTCCGGTGCTCCCGCCTGAGCCAATGGACATCGACATACTGGGGCAGACATCAGTACGACCACCGTCTTCGGGGTGCACCTGCTACGGGGATGTCAGCCGCCATTATGAGACCAGGTTGCCATCTCATCCGTCCAGTTCGACACTAGCTGGGAACGTGTACCTGTCAGTGTTTTTCGTTCAGTGGAATGACTAGGTGGGCAGGGGCTCACTTCAGTCGCAGTCTCGGCACCCAGCTCATAAACTGTGTTCGCCAGCTAGCCCTCCTTCCCTGCCGTCTGTCACCAAGATGACACGGTGCGATTATATGGAGGGAGCGGTGAAGAGTCGACCGCCACAACTCTTTGAAATGCCCGCGAGGGCTGCATGCTAGCAAACCCAGCCGCGCTGCAGTTTTGCCCACAGCGCGACGGGGTTTGCTGCATGCAGCTCTCGCACCTCACACACGCACCAGTGACGTCTAACAGCCAACAGAGCTGAGTAGCTGAATTACGTCATGTGGATGGTGACTCAGTTCTTTGCTGCCTCAGGACATGTCATGTTGTCTTTTTCAGTTTAGCCATGGCAGCCTTGTACATGTGTTGTACTTAAGATAAAAGGTCTACTAATTTTTACCAATTGCTATAGAGCAGGAGGCTCATTTGTGTTGTATGTTGCTGAGGAAATATACATAAAAGTTAAGTATTGGTCCGAGCTTTTCATTTCATGTGTTTTACTAATTAAAATGATTGTTGCAGTTCAACTACAATATTTCTGTCACAAATTTAATATAATATCAAAAAAATCAATTTGGCTATCAAAAAGGGAAAAGTACCGTCTATGCTATCAATGAATTTGTCAACAAAGTTATTTCCACCTTAGACAAATCACAAGAAGCAGCAGGAATATGCTGTTATCTATCCAAGGTGTTTGACGGTGTGAACCACTCCCTATTAATATATAAAATGGAAAAATATTGATTTATGGGTGCTGCCCTACAGTGATGTACGTCATTTCTAATGGAGAGGAAAACAAAGGTTGTCATAAAATCGAGCAGGGAAAATACTCCTCTAAGTGGAGATCTATCCCACAGAGGGTACCACAAGGCTCAATTCTCGGTCCAATCCTTTTTCTTTTCTATACTATAGACTTACCCATAAATAGAAATTATCATTCAGTTCTATTTGTTGATGACACATTAGTACTGATGAAAACAAAAAAGCAGACAAAATTCCTGAAAATTGTATTAATGACCCTAGAAAACGTAGATGTCGGGTTCCATCTAAATGGTCTAAAATTAAATATAACAAAAACACAGTTAATGCAATTTAAGGACAAAACAGTCTAAACTAAATGATATACAGATTAATTACAATAGTCAGGAACTACATGAAGCAGATCATGTTAAATTCTTGGGAATAACCCTGGACAGAAATCTATCCAGGTCCTCAGACATAGAATACCCAAAAAACAAATTAAAGAGCCTTGCAGTTGCTATGCCCATCCTAGCCAATGTAACTAGTTTAGACACAAGAAAAATAGTGTACTGTTGCTATTTTGAGTGAATTGTGAGATATGGCATCATATTTTGGGAAAATGGTAATACTGTGACAAGAAAGTATGGATGTAGATGTCCATTCATTTTCTAAGTGTGATCCTAACAATTGCTTATTGGCTCTTTCCAACAAAAACACACTCTTAGCCTTCTTGATTGGTTTATGAACTTTGGTCACCATCGATGTTAGACGATCAGTCTACACAGACATTGTTAATAAGGTCCGGCCTGTTCGTACCTATAAGGTCTAAAATATTTCCATTGCTTGTGGGTTGCTGGTTTAACTGCTGAAGACAGTTTTCAGAGAAAACTAAACAAAATACTGAAGAACTAATGCATAAAACTAAACAAACTCTTCATGAACTAGAAAACTGGATAAATAATAATGCTATGAAACTGAACTTACCAAAAATGCAAATTGTACATTTCAGGACAAAACAAAATAATGAATACATATCACAGTTAAATAACAAAGGAAAAGAGCCGATCCCTGCAAATGCTGTTAAATTTCTAGGTGTCACTGTCAACAAGAACTTCCTGTGGTCTAATCACATGGACTGCTTGGTAAAGCAGTTAAACAGCTTTGTCTATGCCATGAGGGTCTTAAATAAAATAAATGACTTAGCAGTCAAGAAAATGGTTTACCACGCACATTTTTAACAGTGGTCAGATAGGGCATAATATTTTGGGGTGCTGAGAAACCGACCTCCTCAGAGTGTTAAAGAAGGAGAAAAAAAAAAAAAAAAAAACAAACAAAACAAAAAAAAAAAAAAACAAAAAAAAAAAAACATCAGAGCCATGAGATGAGCAGACAATAGGCAATCATGCAAACCATCATTCATAAGCCTACACTCAGTGGGAGTTAGGCAAGGAATGGCTGAAATAGGGGAAAGTAATTGAGTGGAAGGAGAATAGGTAGCTCTGAGAGATAGAATAGTGAAGGTTACAGAGGACCATATATAAGCAGACAAGGCCTAATAGAAATCCAAGGATAACACAGGAGATGACTGAACTTCACTGAGCAATTGAAGTAGGCAAAAGGGAGTACAGACGGCTGAATAATGAGGCTAAGATGAAGTGCAGGAGTGGCTAAAGGTCAAATGCAAGATTGTAGAAGAAAGTAAAGCTAGGGGAAGCAGAAATACCACCTACAGGAAAATAAAACAGATATTTGGAGACAAGGAAAGCAGCTGCAAGAATATCAAGAACTCAGATGGAATACCAGTACTAAGCAAAGACAGGATATCTGAATGGTGGAAGGAATTTACAGAGGGCCTATAATGAATAGTCGACAGCCACGACTCTCCAGCGCGAGGCTGGCACGGTGCCCTAAATCACGTCCTCACCAACAGATTTGCCCGTGGCCTGTTGAAGCTCATACACCACATACATGCGCCAGTGCCATCTACCAGCCAGCGGAGCTGAGCAGCTGAATTACTTCAAGTGGACTATCAGCTGCACCCATGTAGAGTTCGTGATTCTGCCGTTAGCTCTTCTATTCCAGATGTAGCTGTCGCTGGGATGCTGCCTCCCCCCGGAGCCCTTTCCATCTGCGGAGCCCGTTGGTCCGGTGCTCCCACCTGAGCCAATGGACATCGACATACTGGGGCAGACATCAGTACGACCACCGTCTTCGGGGTGCACCTGCTACGGGGATGTCAGCCGCCATTATGAGACCGGGTTGCCATCTCATCCGTCCAGTTCGACACTAGCTGGGAACGTGTACCTGTCAGTGTTTTTCGATCAGTGGAATGACTAGGTGGGCAGGGGCTCACTTCAGTCGCAGTCTCGGCACCCAGCTCATAAACTGTGTTCGCCAGCTAGCCCTCCTTCCCTGCCATCTGTCACCAAGATGACACGGTGCGATTATATGGAGGGAGCGGTGAAGAGTAGACAGCCACAACTCTTTGAAATGCCCGCGAGGGCTGCATGCTAGCAAACCCAGCCGCGCTGCAGTTTTGCCCACAGCGCGACGGGGTTTGCTGCATGCAGCTCTCGCACCTCACACACGCACCAGTGACGTCTAACAGCCAACAGAGCTGAGTAGCTGAATTACGTCATGTGGATGGTGACTCAGTTCTTTGCTGCCTCAGGACATGTCATGTTGTCTTTTTCAGTTTAGCCATGGCAGCCTTGTACATGTGTTGTACTTAAGATAAAAGGTCTACTAATTTTTACCAATTGCTATAGAGCAGGAGGCTCATTTGTGTTGTATGTTGCTGAGGAAATATACATAAAAGTTAAGTATTGGTCCGAGCTTTTCATTTCATGTGTTTTACTAATTAAAATGATTGTTGCAGTTCAACTACAATATTTCTGTCACAAATTTAATATAATATCAAAAAAATCAATTTGGCTTTCAAAAAGGGAAAAGTACCGTCTATACTATCAATGAATTTGTCAACAAAGTTATTTCCACCTTAGACAAATCACAAGAAGCAGCAGGAATTTGCTGTTATCTACCCAAGGTGTTTGACGGTGTGAACCACTCCCTATTAATATATAAAATGGAAAAATATTGATTTATGGGTGCTGCCCTACAGTGATGTACGTCATTTCTAATGGAGAGGAAAACAAAGGTTGTCATAAAATCGAGCAGGGAAAATACTCCTCTAAGTGGAGATCTATCCCACAGAGGGTACCACAAGGCTCAATTCTCGGTCCAATCCTTTTTCTTTTCTATACTATAGACTTACCCATAAATAGAAATTATCATTCAGTTCTATTTGTTGATGACACATTAGTACTGATGAAAACAAAAAAGCAGACAAAATTCCTGAAAATTGTATTAATGACCCTAGAAAACGTAGAGTCGGGTTCCATCTAAATGGTCTAAAATTAAATATAACAAAAACACAGTTAATGCAATTTAAGGACAAAACAGTCTAAACTAAATGATATACAGATTAATTACAATAGTCAGGAACTACATGAAGCAGATCATGTTAAATTCTTGGGAATAACCCTGGACAGAAATCTATCCAGGTCCTCAGACATAGAATACCCAAAAAACAAATTAAAGAGCCTTGCAGTTGCTATTCCCCTTCCTAGCCAATGTAACTAGTTTAGACACAAGAAAATTAGTGTACTGTTGCTATTTTGAGTGAATTGTGAGATATGGCATCATATTTTGGGAAAATGGTAATACTATGACAATAAAGTATGGATGTAGATGTCCATTCATTTTCTAAGTGTGATCCTAACAATTGCTTATTGGCTCTTTCCAACAAAAACACACTCCTAGCCTTCTTGATTGGTTTATGAACTTTGGTCACCATCGATGTTAGACGATCAGTCTACACAGACATTGTTAATAAGGTCCGGCCTGTTCGTACCTATAAGGTCTAAAATATTTCCATTGCTTGTGGGTTGCTGGTTTAACTGCTGAAGACAGTTTTCAGAGAAAACTAAACAAAATACTGAAGAACTAATGCATAAAACTAAACAAACTCTTCATGAACTAGAAAACTGGATAAATAATAATGCTATGAAACTGAACTTACCAAAAATGCAAATTGTACATTTCAGGACAAAACAAAATAATGAATACATATCACAGTTAAATAACAAAGGAAAAGAGCCGATCCCTGCAAATGCTGTTAAATTTCTAGGTGTCACTGTCAACAAGAACTTCCTGTGGTCTAATCACATGGACTGCTTGGTAAAGCAGTTAAACAGCTTTGTCTATGCCATGAGGGTCTTAAATAAAATAAATGACTTAGCAGTCAAGAAAATGGTTTACCACGCACATTTTTAACAGTGGTCAGATACGGCATAATATTTTGGGGTGCTGAGAAACCGACCTCCTCAGAGTGTTAAAGATGGAGAAAAAAAAAAAAAAATAAAATAAAATAAAATAAAAAACCATCAGAGCCATGAGAGGAGCAGACAATAGGCAATCATGCAAACCATCATTCATAAGCCTACACTCAGAGGGAGTTAGGCAAGGAATGGCTGAAATAGGGGAAAGTAATTTAGTGGAAGGAGAATGGGTAGCTCTGAGAGATAGAATAGTGAAGGTTACAGAGGACCATATATAAGCAGACAAGGCCTAATAGAAATCCAAGGATAACACAGGAGATGACTGAACTTCACTGAGCAATTGAAGTAGGCAAAAGGGAGTACAGACGGCTGAATAATGAGGCTAAGATGAAGTGCAGGAGTGGCTAAAGGTCAAATGCAAGATTGTAGAAGAAAGTAAAGCTAGGGGAAGCACAAATACCACCTACAGGAAAATAAAACAGATATTTGGAGACAAGGAAAGCAGCTGCAAGAATATCAAGAACTCAGATGGAATACCAGTACTAAGCAAAGACAGGATATCTGAATGGTGGAAGGAATTTACAGAGGGCCTATAATGAATAGTCGACAGCCACGACTCTCCAGCGCGAGGCTGGCACGGTGCCGTAAATCACGTCCTCACCAACAGATTTGCCCGTGGCCTGTTGAAGCTCATACACCACATACATGCGCCTGTGCCATCTACCAGCCAGCGGAGCTGAGCAGCTGAATTACTTCAAGTGGACTATCAGCTGCACCCATGTAGAGTTCGTGATTCTGCCGTTAGCTCTTCTATTCCAGATGTAGCTGTCGCTGGGATGCTGCCTCCCCCCGGAGCCCTTTCCTTCTGCGGAGCCCGTTGGTCCGGTGCTCCCGCCTGAGCCAATGGACATCGACATACTGGGGCAGACATCAGTACGACCACCGTCTTCGGGGTGCACCTGCTACGGGGATGTCAGCCGCCATTATGAGACCGGGTTGCCATCTCATCCGTCCAGTTCGACACTAGCTGGGAACGTGTACCTGTCAGTGTTTTTCGATCAGTGGAATGACTAGGTGGGCAGGGGCTCACTTCAGTCGCAGTCTCGGCACCCAGCTCATAAACTGTGTTCGCCAGCTAGCCCTCCTTCCCTGCCGTCTGTCACCAAGATGACACGGTGCGATTATATGGAGGGAGCGGTGAAGAGTAGACAGCCACAACTCTTTGAAATGCCCGCGAGGGCTGCATGCTAGCAAACCCAGCCGCGCTGCAGTTTTGCCCACAGCGCGACGGGGTTTGCTGCATGCAGCTCTCGCACCTCACACACGCACCAGTGACGTCTAACAGCCAACAGAGCTGAGTAGCTGAATTACGTCATGTGGATGGTGACTCAGTTCTTTGCTGCCTCAGGACATGTCATGTTGTCTTTTTCAGTTTAGCCATGGCAGCCTTGTACATGTGTTGTACTTAAGATAAAAGGTCTACTAATTTTTACCAATTGCTATAGAGCAGGAGGCTCATTTGTGTTGTATGTTGCTGAGGAAATATACATAAAAGTTAAGTATTGGTCCGAGCTTTTCATTTCATGTGTTTTACTAATTAAAATGATTGTTGCAGTTCAACTACAATATTTCTGTCACAAATTTAATATAATATCAAAAAAATCAATTTGGCTTTCAAAAAGGGAAAAGTACCGTCTATACTATCAATGAATTTGTCAACAAAGTTATTTCCACCTTAGACAAATCACAAGAAGCAGCAGGAATTTGCTGTTATCTACCCAAGGTGTTTGACGGTGTGAACCACTCCCTATTAATATATAAAATGGAAAAATATTGATTTATGGGTGCTGCCCTACAGTGATGTACGTCATTTCTAATGGAGAGGAAAACAAAGGTTGTCATAAAATCGAGCAGGGAAAATACTCCTCTAAGTGGAGATCTATCCCACAGAGGGTACCACAAGGCTCAATTCTCGGTCCAATCCTTTTTCTTTTCTATACTATAGACTTACCCATAAATAGAAATTATCATTCAGTTCTATTTGTTGATGACACATTAGTACTGATGAAAACAAAAAAGCAGACAAAATTCCTGAAAATTGTATTAATGACCCTAGAAAACGTAGATGTCGGGTTCCATCTAAATGGTCTAAAATTAAATATAACAAAAACACAGTTAATGCAATTTAAGGACAAAACAGTCTAAACTAAATGATATACAGATTAATTACAATAGTCAGGAACTACATGAAGCAGATCATGTTAAATTCTTGGGAATAACCCTGGACAGAAATCTATCCAGGTCCTCAGACATAGAATACCCAAAAAACAAATTAAAGAGCCTTGCAGTTGCTATTCCCCTTCCTAGCCAATGTAACTAGTTTAGACACAAGAAAATTAGTGTACTGTTGCTATTTTGAGTGAATTGTGAGATATGGCATCATATTTTGGGAAAATGGTAATACTATGACAATAAAGTATGGATGTAGATGTCCATTCATTTTCTAAGTGTGATCCTAACAATTGCTTATTGGCTCTTTCCAACAAAAACACACTCCTAGCCTTCTTGATTGGTTTATGAACTTTGGTCACCATCGATGTTAGACGATCAGTCTACACAGACATTGTTAATAAGGTCCGGCCTGTTCGTACCTATAAGGTCTAAAATATTTCCATTGCTTGTGGGTTGCTGGTTTAACTGCTGAAGACAGTTTTCAGAGAAAACTAAACAAAATACTGAAGAACTAATGCATAAAACTAAACAAACTCTTCATGAACTAGAAAACTGGATAAATAATAATGCTATGAAACTGAACTTACCAAAAATGCAAATTGTACATTTCAGGACAAAACAAAATAATGAATACATATCACAGTTAAATAACAAAGGAAAAGAGCCGATCCCTGCAAATGCTGTTAAATTTCTAGGTGTCACTGTCAACAAGAACTTCCTGTGGTCTAATCACATGGACTGCTTGGTAAAGCAGTTAAACAGCTTTGTCTATGCCATGAGGGTCTTAAATAAAATAAATGACTTAGCAGTCAAGAAAATGGTTTACCACGCACATTTTTAACAGTGGTCAGATACGGCATAATATTTTGGGGTGCTGAGAAACCGACCTCCTCAGAGTGTTAAAGAAGGAGGAAAAAAAAAAAAAAAAAAAAAAAACAAAACAAAACAAAACATCAGAGCCATGAGAGGAGCAGACAATAGGCAATCATGCAAACCATCATTCATAAGCCTACACTCAGAGGGAGTTAGGCAAGGAATGGCTGAAATAGGGGAAAGTAATTGAGTGGAAGGAGAATAGGTAGCTCTGAGAGATAGAATAGTGAAGGTTACAGAGGACCATATATAAGCAGACAAGGCCTAATAGAAATCCAAGGATATCACAGGAGATGACTGAACTTCACTGAGCAATTGAAGTAGGCAAAAGGGAGTACAGACGGCTGAATAATGAGGCTAAGATGAAGTGCAGGAGTGGCTAAAGGTCAAATGCAAGATTGTAGAAGAAAGTAAAGCTAGGGGAAGGACAAATACCACCTACAGGAAAATAAAACAGATATTTGAAGACAAGGAAAGCAGCTGCAAGAATATCAAGAACACAGATGGAATGGCAGTACTAAGCAAAGATGGAATATCTGAATGGTGGAAGGAATTTACAGAGGGCCTATAATGAATAGTCGACTGCCACGACTCTTCAAAACGCCCGTGGCCAGCGCGAGGCTGGCACGGTGCCGTCAGTCGCGGCCTCACTACCAGATTTGCCCGTGGCCTGTTGAAGCTGACACACCTCATACATGCGCCAGTGCCATCTACCAGCCAGCGGAGCTGAGCAGCTGAATTACTTAAAGTTGACTATCAGCTGCACCCATGTCGAGTTCGTGATTCTGCCGTTAGCTCTTCTATTCCAGATGTAGCTGTCGCTGGGGTGCTGCCTGCCTCTTTCTGACTACAGAGCCCGTTGGTCCGGTGCTCCCGCCTGAGCCAATGGACGTCGACATACTGGGGCAGACATCAGTACGACCACCGTCTTCAGGGTGCGCCTGCTACGGGGATGTCGGCCGCCATTATGACACCAGGTTGCCATCTCATCCGTCCAGTTCGACACTAGCTGGGAAGGTGCACCTGTCAGTGTTTTTTGATGAATGGAATGACTAGGTGGGCAGGGGCTCACTTCACTCGCAGTCTCAGCACCCAGCTCACGAACTGTGTTTGCCAGCTAGCCCTCCTTCCCTGTTGTCAGTCACCGAGATGACACGGTGCGATTATATGGAGGGAGCGGTGAAGAGTCGACAGCCACAACTCTTCGAAATGCCTGCGAGAACTGCATGTCAGCAAATCCAGGCGCACTGCAGTTTTGCCCACGGCGCGTCGGGGTTTGCTGCGTGCAGCTCTCGCACCTCACACACGCACCAGTGACGTCTAACGGCCAACAGAGCCGAGTAGCTGAATTACGTCGAGTGGATGGTGACTCAGTTCTTTGCTGCCTCAGGACATGTAATGTTGTCTTTTTCAGTTTAGCCATGGCAGCCTTGTACATGTATTGTACTGAAGAGAAAAGGTCTACTTATTTTTACGAATTGCTATAGAGCAGGAGGCTCATTTGTGTTGTATGTTGCTGAGGAAATATACATAAAAGTTAAGTATTGGTCCGAGCTTTTCATTTCATGTGTTTTACTAATTAAAATGATTTGCCATCAAAGTTATTTCCATCTTAGACAAATCACAAAAAGCAGCACGAATATGCTGTGTGCTATCCAAGGTGTTTGACAGTGTGAACCACGCCCTGCTATTATATAAAATAGAAAAGTGTGTAATTATGGGTATTGCCCTAAAGTGGTGTACGTAATTTCTACCGGAGAGGAAGTAAAGGGTTGTCATAACATTGAGCAAAGGAAAATACTCCTCTAAGTGGACATCTATCCCACAGAGGGTGCCTCAAGACTCAATTCTGGGCCCAATCCTTTTTCCTTTCTATATTGATGACCTACCAATAAATGTAAATTATTATTCAGTTCTATTTGCTAATGACACATCAGTATCGATGAAAACAAAAAAGCAGACAAAATTCCTGAAAATTGTGTTAATGATCCTAGAAAACCTAGATGTCTGGTTCTGTCTAAATGGTCTAAAGTTAAATATAACAAAAGCAGTTAATGCAATTTAAGACAAAACAGTCTAAAATAAATGATATGCATATTAAGTACAATATTCAGGCATCATATTTTGGGGAAATACTAACACTATGAGAAGAATAGTAATCCTTCAGAAAAAAATTGTAAGAAACGTATGGTGCAAAGCCAAGAGAATCCTCTTGGCCATTATTAAGAGATCTATATATACTGAGTGTTCTCTCATTGTACGTATTTGAAATATTTCTTTTCATAAATAGTAATCCAGAACTACCTCTCCGGGGGAGAGGCTTGCGTATCCGCGTGAAGAAGAGGGCTATACCGAAGGTAGAGAACCTACTGCCGGAAAGGCCTCAGCTGATGGATCAGACCAAGTGTGTCCCACAACGTCTCGTCTTCCTTATCCTCTCCCAGTCCTTTCCCAATTATTTCCCAACCCAAGGTGTGATGCGATTCGTGCCGAGGGGTGCGTGGCACATGGGTGGCTGTGTGTCGAACGGAGCCTCAGGGATACCGAGCGACCTCCCTGAGTAAGTAGCCTTGCACCGCGCGGGGTTATCGTGGTGTGGACCATATAAATCCCCAAATCTCGTGGGACTAAGATGAACACGGAGAAAAAAAATATTTTAAAAGAATCCGAGGGGCAATCTGAAACCTCAGATACTTAGACATTGGGATCAGGACCAATGGAGTGCACTTCTACTTCTCAGTCAGGGTCTAGACCTGAGCAAGAAGTGGGAACTGTAACAGAGAACTTGGACCAGATTAGGATTAAGGCCTTGTCTGGGGCTCAGAGGAGGAAACTTCTTAAGGAACAAAAGCAAAAGGAAGGAAAAGAATGGCTTCCTAAACATAAGTGGAGGGAATCAAAAGGGCTTGAGCCCAAGACCCCCCAAAAGAAACTGCCTCAGGTCGAAGGGGATACACAGACCCCCTCGACGTCAAAGACAGGTGGTAAGAGGGTTAGGGAGGAATCTAAGACTCCCTCCTCACTGGACAGGCGTGATCCTAAAAGGCTGAGGCAGGAAATAGGGAAACAGACCTATAGTACTGCAGTATCGGTCTTTAGAATGGCGGTTGTCCAAGAAGGATACCCACTGGTGAGCATCACCTCGCAACAGGAGGAGCTTGTGCAGATGGCTCTCTTTGAAGAGATTGGGGGGAACGCTGGTCCAGGACCCAAATTCAGGAGTGTCTATCTAGATCGCGGTGCCCTCATTTTTGTCTGCGAGGTGGAGCACTCAGCAGAATGGCTTATGGACAAGGTGCCTATGATATCCCCGTGGGAGGATGCAAAGCTGCTTGTCAAGACAGCAACCGAACTCCTGAAGACTGCAAAGGTATCAATATGAGAACCAAAGATCCTTAAGGATGTCCCTCCAAAGACTCTGTTTTAGAAAATAAGGGTCCAGAACCCAAAAGTCTCGACAGAGGATTGGAGGGTAATTAACCAAAAGGTCGTTCCAGAAGGACGAACCCTGGTGGTGGAGGTCGGAGAGAAGTCCCTGAAGGCAATGCTAGAGCAAGGCCTGAAACTGTTTTTAGGATTATCACAGGTCGTCGTCAGGGTAATCAAAGACCTTAAAGGCAATAATGGCAGCAAGATGGGTACTGGAAGTGCTGCAGATAAACCTGCAGCACAGTAAAGGGGCCACTGCTGCCCTGAGCCGTCGCCTGGGGAGACAGGAGGTGGACGTGGCCCTGATACAAGAACCCTATTTATACAAAGGGGGTGTTTTGGGCCTCGGTGGTACTGGAGGTAAGCTGATTTATGCTAGAAATCTAAAAAACTCCAGAACATGCATTTATGTTAGAAATGGAATACCTTTCATACCAATGATGGATTTTTGTTCCAGGGACTAGGTGACCATCAGGATGCAGCAATGTTAGGAAGGTATCACGAGGGAAATTGTTTTGGCCTCAGCATACCTTCCTTACGAAGACAGCTCTCCTCCTCCTTTGGAAGTGAGGAAACTGACGGAAGCCTGCCATCGTGGGGCAGTAAGGACACCAACAGTAGAGGTGAGCACCTTCTTGAATTTCTCCTATCTAACAACTTGGAGATCCTGAATAGGGGTGATGAACCCACATTCAGGAATAGAGAAGGGAAGAAGTAATTGACATAACTTTTGGTTCCATGATGATGGGAAGTTACGTCAAACAGTGGCATGTGGTCCTGGAGCCATCCTCATCAGATCACATGTATATTAAATTCAAGGTTGAAATGGGAACCAGACAGACCATGGCCTATAGGAACCCCAGGAAAACGGACTGGGAGACATATAGGAAAGATCTTGACTTCAGCCTATCGGAAATTAAAACTTTGATAAGGAATCCAGCAGAGTTTGAGGAAGTAGCAGAGGCCGTAACCTGTGCTATAGTGACCTCATGCCAGGACAACTGCTCAGTCACCAAGAAGTGCACAAATAGGAGTGTGCCTTGGTGGAATAATAACCTGGAAATGCAAAGGAAACAGGTACGAAGACTGTTTAACCTTGCGAGGCGCATAGGACAATGGGCAAAGTATCGTGAGGCCCTTGTCAATTACAACCTTACCATCCAACGGGCAAAGGAGGCATCCTGGAAGGTATTCTGTGAGGAAGTGGAGGGCATGGCTGCTCAAGCAAGACTTCATAAAATCCTCACTAGGGTACCAACTAATCCAGGAGGAACATTGAGGAAGGAGGATGGGGAGTATACAAAGACAACACATGAAAACGCTGGAACTGCTCCTCAAGACTCACGTTCCTCAATATACTCTGGGGGATAACTCAGACCAGAATGCAATTCCTGAGAGACAAAGGTTCTCAGGTATTCGCAAAGAGGACTGGGATTTGTCCAAGGAGTGTGTGAATTTCAGTAAGGTCGATGGGCGGTGGGAACATTTCAACCATTCAAGTCACCTGGCCCCGATGGAATCTTCCCAGCTCTCCTGCAACAAGCGGGAGAAAATCTTATTAGATTCCTATGCAGGTTATTCAGGGTTAGCCTAGCAGCAGGAATCATTCCCAATGCCTGGAGGGCAGTGAAGGTTTTCTTCATTCCTAAACCATGGAGAATTGATCATACCAAGGCCAAGGATATGAGACCAATCAGCCTGTCCTCCTTCATTCTTAAGACATTGGAAAAGCTGGTTAATGTGCATGTTGGAGAAAGGAGGTTAAGTAGGGTTCCTCTACATTCAAACCAACATGCATATCAGCCAGGTAAATCTTGTGAGACAGCTCTCCACCAACTCGTTGAGAAGGTGGAGAAAGCACTACACTTTCAGGAAATAGCCCTCTGTATCTTCCTGGACATCGAGGGGGCTTTTAGCAACATGACCTTCGACTCCATGGTTAGGGCAGCAGAGGTGCATGACCTAGGGACCACTATATGTAAGTGGACTAGGGCCATGCTCAGTGGAAGAAAGGTAGAAGCTACCATGATAAATGAAAAAATGGTAATCAACACCACTAGAGGTTGCCCGTGAATGATCTCATTGGAGAATTAAACTCTAGGCAGTTCTTTTGCCAAGAATATGCAGATGATCTTGTCATAGTAATACTTGGCAAATTTGCTGACACAGTAAAGAATATGGCACAAGGTGCTTTGGACATTGTGCAAGAATGGTGCAGGAAATAGGATCTGGGGGTTAGTCCTAAGAAGACTGTTGTACCATTCACATTGGAGCATATACAACATTCAAGTTGGAATCTAAAGCTTTTCAGTGAAGCGCTACCCCTGAAGGGGACAATGAAATATCTAGGGGTTACCCTAGATGAGAAACTGAAATGGACCCCTCCATTAGGAATATTTGCTCCAAGGCAAAAGGCACTCTTGTGAGTACCAGGAGAGCTTGTGGCAAAAATTGGGTCCTGAGCCCCAAGGGTATGCACTGGATATACACCACTGTGATTAGACCCAGGATCACCTATGGGGCGGTCGTGTGGTGAAAGAAGGTAGAACAGCAGGTTGCTGCTAAGGAGCTTGGTAAGGTGCAGAGATTAGCCTGCTTAGCCATAACAGGTGGAATTAGCAGCACACCAACTGCTGGGATGGAAACCATGCTGGATATGCCCCCATTACACCTTTGGGTCAAGATGGAGGCAGCCGCTGGTGCATACAGACTTAAATCTGGCAACAACTGGAACTCTTTGGGATATCCAGAATCGCACACTAAAATAGTGAGTGAGGTAAATATAGGAAAGGTTGGGGAAATGCCAGCCGACTATATTATAACCCCATACTGCTTCAACAAGCCTTTCAATATAACAATTGGAAGTAGGGAGCAATGGGAGAACATAGTTAGACACTGTACGGGAGATATTGTCTGGTTCACTGACGGGTCAAAATCCGACCAAGGTGTTGGGACCGGGGTATATGGGGTGCAGTCAAGACTGGAGGGCGTCATCTCTCTAGGAAAACTGGCCTCAGTATTCCAGGCCGAAATCACTGCCATCAGGGCGTGTGTGGAGATGAATTTGCGTAGGTGCTACAAAGATCGTAGCATCTATATCTATTCAGACAGCCAAGCAGCCCTGAGATCACTGGCAGCTCCTGCAACAAGGTCTAAAATTGTTGCAGAATGTCACAGGGTTTTGGTGATGCTAGGGGAAAGCAATAGAGTAAACCTATTGTGGGTCCCTGGCCACTCGGGGATCAGTGGCAACGAACATGCCGACAGATTAGCCAGGATGGGGGCAGAGACTCCATTTATTGGACCGGAACCTGTCCTGACAATCACCAAGGCAATGATCAAATTGGAGCTACGTAACTGGCTCAGAAGACAGCACGTAGAATATTAGACCAAAGTCTACCAACAAAAACATGGCAAGGTAATGATGACAAGCTATGTTTTAAAAGAAGCTCTGCAATCCTGGGCCTGAACAGGACAGAGATTAGACTCATGGTTGGATTGCTGACAAGCCATGGGAATTTCAAAAAACACCTACATACAATGGGAATAACAGAAGAGGACCCTAAATGTAGGATCTGTGATGACGGTGATGAAACTGCATCGCATCTAATCTTCGAATGCATTGCATTGGAGAGTAAAAGGCACAGAACATTTGGGACAACCAGACCCGAAGAAATTGTGTATAATAAAGAACTGGTAAAGGGACTGCTTGCTCTGCTCAAGGGCATTGGTTGGCTTTACTAGATAAACAGGGAGCAATACCGCACAATAAACTTAGTTTCGGTGCGGGCAGTGGCGGGTTAGACCAAGACTGTTTTGGCTTCCCTGGAAAAATCAAATCAAATTAAATCAAATCAATCCAGAACTATTTCTTCATAATAACTTGCAGCGCAGTTATGAAACAAGGAACAAAGAGTTTCATGCTCCCTACACACAGACTAAATCTATATGCCCAGGCTCCACAGTATACGGAAATGAAAATATGTAATGAATTAAAAACACACTTTTTGAAAGTTTGAAACTGAATCAATGAAAAGAAAATTATACAGCTCTCTGGTACAAAAATGGTATTATTCAATTGATGAATTCTTAAATGATAATCTGAGTATTTGAGCAGGATAAAAACATTATTACATACTATGATTTTATAAGTACATTGTATGTATATATTATTATTTTAAACTGACGAGTCTCTTGTACACTAAATCAATTATTTAACTGGTATGTTATGAGACAATAAAATTCTGATGCTGATTCTTACTATGCACCTGTGCAGCTCCTTCACATGTGTAATCTCAGACACTTTGTTCAGCTTATGTTCCTCACTTTTTGAGGGGCGAAAGATATACATGGGAAATTTACTTGAAGGCAATATTACAGAATTGAAAGATGAAGTAGAGGAACGTGAGATAGGAGATATGATATTGTGAGAATAATTTGCCAGAGCAATGAGAAATTTGAGTCGAAACAAGGCCCCTGGAATAGATAATATTGTCGCGTTGCAATGGGATTAGGCTTGACTTCGAAGGCAACTGAACACAGCACTTATACTCAAAGCACGTTTATTACGAACTCAACATACACGCAGCATTGACTGCCTCTCAGGCAGAGTGCTCTGCTATTTATACACAGACAGAATTTACAGAAATTAGAAGAACAGTTAACATAAGAGACAAATAGAATTTACAAGTGAACATAAGAAAGATGTAGAACCTTCTGGAATTTAAAATTATAAAGAAATAAATTTTTGCCGGTGGGCGGGATTGAACCGGCGACCTTCTGCTATGCAGTCCGTGACGCTATCCCCTGCGCCACGCCGGCAGTTGGTATTAGTGGTCTCTCGCGGCATTGCTCCCTCTCCTGGAGAAACAGCGACCCGCTGTTATGATCCCTGTGGAGCCAGCTGCAATGTCCTGGATCTCGACCGTGTCATGGGTCCTCTGTATGACAGTTCAAGAGAATCCTTCCCTTCTCCTCGATTATCGATGACAGACGTTCCTGTCGTGGCTTCATCAGGAACATTACCGTCCTTAAAGTCCTTGAACAAGAAGCCATTGTCGTCTACCTGCTCTTCAGGATCGTAGTAAGGCTTCATGCACAGGACGTGGACAATGTCTCTTCGTTGTTTTCGAACCATTGCTGGGCTGTTCCATCCAGATAGAAATAAACGTCGGCCAAGCACTTCGTATGATCCCACCTGTTGTACTTGGCGACTCGGTCGAACCCTTTTAGCTATTTGTTGGGGTCCTGTCCAGCATCTCCAGAGAACACCGACGGGTGTCTGATGTGCAGCTGGCTTATTGCTGGTTTCGTCTCCATCGTTCTTCTGATAATACGGACTTTTGGAAGGATGTACTCGGTGTATCCCTTGTATTCCGGTTCCAGTCTGTGTAAGTGACGGCTTTTACGTTGCCTAATCGGAGCCACGGTGATGCAGCTGTTGCACAGTGTACCCGGTGCCTCCACCAAACAATGTCACGTTGCAATGGGATTAGGCTTGACTTCGAAGGCAACTGAACACAGCACTTATACTCAAAGCACGTTTATTACGAACTCAACATACACGCAGCACTGACTGCCTCTCAGGGAGAGTGCTCTGCTATTTATACACAGACAGAATTTACTAGAAATTAGAAGAACAGTTAACATAAGAAACAAGTAGAATTTACAAGTGAACATAAGAAAGATGTAGAACCTTCTGGAATTGTAAATTACAAAGAAATAAATTTTTGCCGGTGGGCGGGATTGAACCGGCGACCTTCTGCTCTGCAGTCCATGACGCTATCCCCTGCGCCACGCCGGCAGTTGGTATTAGTGGTCTCTCGCGGCAATATTTTGCCTAAAAAGCTGGTATCAGTAGAGCCTGTCTTGTAGAAATTGTTCCATCTGGTATGCAGTAGATAGGGGAATACCGTCAGACTTCAAGAAGAATATTTTAATTCCAATTACAGAGAAAGCAAATACATACAAATGTGAAAATTACAAAACTATCACTTTAATAAGTTATGGTAAAAAATATTAACAAGAATTATTTACATACACATGGAAAACTGGTGGGAACTGACCTTGGGGTAGCTCAGTTTCGATTTAGGAGAAATGTAGTAACATGGGAGCCAAAGTTCACATTATGAATTATCTTAGAAGATTGATTAAGGAAAGGCAAACCTACATTTTCATCATTTGTAGATCTGGAGAATGTTGACTGGAATACACTGTTTCAAATTCTGAAGGTAGCAGAGGTAAAATATAGGGAGAGAAGAGTTATATTCAACTTGTATAAAAAACAGACAGCAGTTATTAGTATCATAGGGCATGTAAGGGATGCAGTAATTGGTTAGGAAGTAATACGGGGTTGAACCTTTCACTTATGTTTTTCAATCTATACATTGACAAGCTGTGAAGAATGCGAGAGGGATTTAAAGAGGGAATTAAAAGTAAAAAAAAATGGCAATAAAATTGTTAATGCTTTACTTTTGAGGCACATCCAGATCTAAAAGAATCATGTTCAGGTAATATTTATACTCAATTACTTCCATTCACTATATACATATATGAAAAGAAGTTAATTAGAATTCCAGCGTTTTGACATTCCACTAATGCACATGGTATTTTTATACAAGAAATTCACACATTCAGCACAAGAAAAATGAAATAAATATTGCCATTTTAAGAACCTACAATTAAACATCATTTGTTGCTTAAAAATTATCAGGATATTAAAAAAATACAAAGGTTGTAATCACTTTCATGATTTCATACTTTGCTCATATTTACTTTCATTATTTTTTACTTGGTTTTATGTGGACTACATTTCTCAGACCGAAATTTTTTTACTTTTTGGAAAAAAACAAGTCTGTAACAATTTTGGTTTGGGATTTCCATTATGTCAAATTGTTTAATCTAAATATTAAAGAATTTTTTAATCTCTTTATTGATTGCTTTTGATTTATTATAATCTTTTACAAGAACTAATCTCCAATATTATATTTATTAAGATTGAAGTTTTTATCATGTTTTTCATTTCTTTTGTCTAACAATCTTTTCAAATTTTCTCTAACAATTTCATTCCTTTGCTTTGAACTTACAGGTTTACATACTGGAAAATTAACAACTTCATAAATAAAGTTATCAGTTTTTTTATTGAAAAGAACTTAACAAGGACTAAATCCGGTTGTACCATTCTGTAAAACGTTTAAAATATTCTAAAATTCCTTCAAATAATTTATCCATTCAACATGGTTTGTACTAAAATAGGTCCAAAACACTCTACCTAGTTCTCTGTTGTATAGTTCAGTTGGGATACTTTGGGGGTAATAATGGGAAATTAAGATTTGACATATATTATTAGAAAACTAAAATTTTTTAAAAATATTTTGTTAGTGAATTGCCTTGGGTTTTCCTACTATTTGAAAATACTCTTTTGTCAATTATTGATATAATAACCTTACTGTTTGCTTTTCTTAAACCATACAATTTCACAAATTTTGAGAATAAATCTACCATTACTAAAATATAACAAAATCAACCTGTACTCCTAGGTAATGGTCCATATAAATCAATGCATAGTATCTCTAACTGTTCATTTGGGATAATACTTTGAAAAAATCCACTCCTAGATTGGTTGTCAACATTCACCCTTTGGCACTTATCGCAAGTTTCAATAAATTTTCTTACTCTTCTACACATATTATGGAAATAAAAATTCCCTTTTAATTTCTGAACTCATCTCAATGAACCACAATGACCATAACTTAAATGAGTGTATTTAATTAATTTTTCAAGAAATTGGTCTGTCCACAAACTTCCACGTGTGTCTATCAGGGTTGTGTCTAAAAAATTATATTCCATTATACACTTAGTAATTTCATTATACACTTAGTAATATTGTCCTACTTTTTCATGTTCCTTTTTCCCTAAATGATTCTTTACCGATTTCTAATGTTCATCAGTATTCTGATTTCTTCTTAAATGATCACATATTCTTTTTCCTCTTTGATATATTTTAAATACATAATTTTAAATATAGTATCACTTCCATCATCAAAATATCCACGGGTGTACTGCTGGTCTAAAGTGTCCAACAAGCACAATATGTTGGCAATCATACATGTTGCCATCATCATTTGAACTGACGGAATGAGCTCCTGGAAATGCACCGCCACGGAGATCTGCAGGCTATGGCGGCTCGAAGGGAAGTGGGTTCTAGCCCGGTGATGGGCAATTTAAATACCCTCCACCCACGGAGTGCCCCCTCCGTGGTCTGCGCCCCACGCCGCAGTCGTGCAGTGGAACAGATTGCAACGGTGTCTGAGATGTCGTCGATGTGACGGCTCTGTCCACCATGGTCTTCGCTACATTCCGTTTGCTAGATTTACTCTTAATTAACCCAATAGCTGGTTCCCAAGCTTTGCTAAGATTATGTCACGGTTTATGAAGTCGTCACTAGTGTGAATTTCAATGGCCTCTCTAACGATGCAGTCCCAGTATCTCGACGTGTCCAGACCAGAATCCTAGTGCGTTCATACTCCATCACGTGATTATCCAACAAAGAATGTTCAGGGACTGCCAACTTGCTCGGATACATCAATCGTATGTACCTCTGGTGTTCAAGGCATTGATCCTTGACGGTACGCATCGTCTATCCACTATATGACTTGCTACACGGAGTCTGGTACACACAGACCTTCCTCAAACCGAGATCATCTTTGGCAATCCCCACCAGGGCACGAATTTTATTTGGCGGATGAAAGACAGTTCCAACCTGGTGTTTCTTCAAAATGCGGGCGACCTTGCCGAGTGTGCCGGTATATGGAATAAACACAGTGCCTACCTCCTCCCTCATGTTTTCATCTGTTTCCACAGGTTGCGCTGTAGTGGTTGGGCATCTGCCACTATGAGTACCCAGAGCACTCACATTGATGTCATCTCAGACGACATCGCAATCGGTTCCACTGCGTGACCGTGGCACGGACCACGAAGGGGGCGCTCCACTGGCGGAGGGTATTTAAATCGCCCACCACTGGGCTAGAACCTAGTTCCCTTTCAGCCGCCATAGTGTGCGGATCTCTGTCCCGGTGCGTTTCCAGAAGCTCAGTCCGTCAGTTCACCTGATGATGGTGACATGTATGATCGCCGAAATATTGTGCCCGTTGGACACTGTAGACCGGCAGTACACCTGTGCATATTTTGATTATCAAATACGCTGGGAGAAACTCAAGAATCAAATAGTATTTTGTTTTAAATGCGTGTGGGATTATTAAAAAAGAAAATTTTTTCTCCCTCCCAGTGGGTGAATGTGTGATATTAGCAGCGTGCAATAATCGATTTCATTTTACGTTTCCAGCACTCGTTTGTTTCAGTGAATTTTTATGTCATTTTGGATGGGTTATTTCATTTAATTGTTTTTGTAAAAAGAGCACAACCTCAGTACATTGCGTGTGAAGGAGTTACTTCGTGTTTTGTTAGCCTAATCTTGTGTTTGTTACTTTTGTTGTTATCAACTACTTGTGATGATGGAGAATAGTTCTGCCTTGTCTGTTTCCACTCGCTCTAGGCAATTAAACCAAAGTGAGGACCGTAAAAAATCGTCTAGGTCAGATCTTTCAACCGAAAGGGAAAAAAGTAGCGAATACAGACGATCATGTTCCCGTTGAAACCATGACTAGTTTCAATGTGGATGCAACCGGAAGTAAGGGCAGGGGTGAACAAAGCGAACCGCATACCAATAGGCCAGTTTCTGCTACTTCGCAAACTAGTCAATCAGTGTTACTAGCCCCATGTGCGTTTCTGATACGACACTAAGCAACATCATGGCTTTCATGAGAGAAATAAAAACAGGGATGGAAGCACAGAGTGCTTCAGTTCAGGAATTAAAAACAGATGGAAGCACAGAATGCTTCAGTTCAGTAATTAAAAGCAGAAGTAGGTTCCATAATGGAAGCACAGAATGCTTTAGTTCAGGAATTAAAAGCAGGGATGGAAGCGCAGAATGCTTCAGTTCAGGAATTAAAAGCAGGGATGGAATCGCAAAATGCTTCAGTCCCGTCCGAACTTATCAAAGTTTCTGTGCAGTGCAGGGAGGCGCAAACTAACACCGTTCAGGTTATTAACAATAATCTGGATGGGTTGCGCACCAATATAGTGCAGCTAGTTCAGGAACAGCATGAGGTAGCAATGTATCGTATCTTAGAAAACACGAGGAAAATTTCAGGGAATGCAAAAGCTATATCTGCCCTCTCGACTGTGTAGATTCTAATATCCACTCTCTTGAGGAGACAGTCGAATTAGTTAGGACTGATGTCCACTCTCTAAACGAGAGAGTCGATTTGGTTGACAGTCGGGCAAAAACGCGCACTGATGAACTATGTGCTTGCGTTGAAGAGCTGGCCACCTCGGTGGCGCAGCTTCTACAGAGCGGGAAGACGACGGCAGGAAGGGCAGTTCCTGCTGTTGTAAATGAATCGGAGGAAGTTCGCAACTTACTCTGGTTCAAAGAACAACAGTGGGAAGTTAAACGTACGCATTGCGATGTAGGGGCCGAACGAGAAGAACACGTCACGCATCTGGAGCAAGTCTCTGTCGCACCCCCGCCTCCCAGGCAAGTAGAAAACGCCTCCCAAAGTTTGTGTGGAGGTCGGCCCTGTCGTTGCGACCGTGGAGATGATTCGGCTTTTGAGGAGGAGGAAGTCGAACCTCTGCATGCCCGTCCTCCCATAAGAGAAAGACCGAGTTGAGTGCCTGTGCGAGAGCCAGTGTAGGCATTTGATTACAACCACTTTCTGACAGTAAAAAAGTACCAGGTCTTCTGAAACTCTGCAAGCAGGATACACCCCAGTGCATGGCTAGAGTAATTCAATTATTCTCTGACTCTGGCCAGAAGGGCAGGAAATCGAGTATGTGTGCAGATATTTCGAGGGAGAGCCCGCCATGTGGTTGCGACCTCTCTTGAGATATTGCTGCTACTATGATGATTTTAGGGAGCATTTCCTGTCTGCCTACTGGTTGGAGAGGCAACAGGAATGAGTAAAAAGTAACATTTTTAGTGATACCCCAGTTTGCAAAGGCAATTGCAGGAGTCTCAGCCATTTCTTACAAGAAATGATGCTGAGAAATCAGTTCCTCTACTACCCATATCCTCCACACGAATTAATTATAATTTGTGCGTCGAAGCTCCCATGAAATGTGCGCAATGCCGTCCTTGCAGGATGCTGCATGGAGGACATTGAGTCCTTCCAGGTTTACCTGGAGGACTTGGAGTTTGACGATGGTTACTGACCTAGAAGAGATGGCAACGGCTCTTCTAGGAGAAGTAATTGGAGCGCTAGGAACAACTGTCAGGCGGAAAGTACTAGCAACAGGGAGTCCAGTCCTTCCAATCCTGAGAATCAGCCACAGCGGAGGAATGAGCAAGGTTATTGGCGTGATAAGCGAGCAGACAAACAGCGAAGGTTCGAGAACGGTAATAAGGATAACCAACCCAACCAGGCCCCGCGAAAACCACGCGACCCACCAACAGAAGATGTGGAAATCAGGTCCACTGATCCGCACCATAACCAACCGTAAGACTCCAGCCCTAGCACGAGTCAATGATAATCCTTTGTAGTTGGTCATCACACGATCAACTTGGTCGGAAATGAGCATATCCATCCTAAGTTTTTGTGTTTTCTAGGGTAGATTTAGTGTTATTCTTACCTAATATGTGATTTGTGTTTGTAAATTTATGCTGTATTTTGTATGCCTTTTGCAGTGTTTTCTTTAAGTGGTTTGTTTTAATAGTGTATTTTGTTATATGTGTCCTTTGAATATGTATGTGTTTGTTGTGCGATTTCATTTCACCATAATGCATCTTTATGTTGTATGCATGTTTTGTGTACTATAAGGTGCACGCTGCTATTGGTATGGTTAAAAGCAACTTGCCAGTTCCACCTGGTCAGCTGTTCGACGTACATTACCTTGACGCTCTGTTTTGTACTTAAAGAATTATTAGTGTGACATATCCAAGTGTCTGTTAGCTTTAAGGCTGCCCACCTCACATAGTCCCCTTTCTGTCCATGTTTTTATCTTTTGTTTCCATCGTGAGGATTAATGGTACATAATCTAAGTTGTTTAGGCCATGTTAAGTATTTTATTGTGTATATCTTGTTTATGTAATTTGTCTCCCTGTTTGTCATTTTAAGTGTGTGTGCTCTTCTTCACTGTGCGAGAAGCTAGCCTTGTTTATCGAGTGCTTGAGTTGTCACCTATACTGTAGATTTTGTATCGACAATCTCCCAATTAGGTAGCATGTTAATAAGATGCCGTGGTAGGCGCTGTAATTCATAGGATTTTTAGTTGCACGTTGATGCACTGTGGTGTTGATGCTTAGGGGTCTAGATAATTTTGTCTAGTGACTGTCAGTTTTAATAACAAGAGGTATGCGATTCGACTGGTAGACAGTCGCCGCAGAGCACGAATGAAGGGGTTCATCTAAATTTCATAGAAAATACACACCCTCACTTATTAATAGAACCAACTTTCATTTTTTCAGGTAAGTTTTGCAGGGCAATTTTGTAAATTATATGACCCATTGTGATCTTTGGAAGAGGCTAGAATCACATTCAGAAGAAGAAAAATATGTGAGGAAATAAAAGAAAAATGAAGGAGTTGAAGAAGGGCAATCTTGTCAAGGAACTGTCCGCCTAACATGTACAATGAGGGCACATGACTGTCTAACATTGATAGGATGGTAAACCCTGATTTTCCTGCAACCACTAATTCTCATTCTTAATTTTGCAGCATGATTGTGGTAAGATTAGGTTACATTATAAATCACTAATACCTTAGATCTCACTTTATTAACTTAGGATTGTTTAACATGTGTGGATTTGCAGTGTTCATTTTAGTGTTTGTACATTTGATCAGGTGCTTTCTTTTTGTTCTACTTCCAAGATATATTATCTCGATTTTTAGTTAATATGTGTAACTGTGTTTTCTCACCTCTGTGTGAGCAACTGGTGTAAGTCTGTTTACAGGCACTGACCTCGAATTTGCAGTGTGTGGAACCAGACTAGCAACCTCAAGAAACCTCCCTCCCAGCCTCGTGCGGTAGTTAGAATAATTTGCGCCTGGGCTGTAGGTAGTGGTTCAGTAGTTAGTGTTTGCATAGTGGCTTGGTAGTTAGTTTTTGCATGGTGCTGTATGCTGCATGGATGAAGATAGCTTTGCCTCCCTCAAACTAACACAGACTATGACCTGACATGACAAATTGCCCTGTGGGCTGAATTATAATAGCTAAGCTACAGTTGCTTGTACTGGACCATGTTTAATTTATTAAAAATATTATTCTCAATGTTATATTAAGTTATAGGATATTTTAATTATTGCTCTGTAAATCTGTGTGATTTCAATGTAGTATGTCAATTTTTGTGTTTTGCACATCAATTTGATTTGAAACAGATTTTTTTATATTTGTGAATATTGTACCTTTATTTTAAACTGTTTTATGTAATTTGAAACAGAAAGACTAAGAAACCTAGGAGTTCCATTAGCCATTTGGCTAATTTAAGGGTTAATTTTTATGTATCTTAGTAAGTGTTTTAATCTTAAAATGTTATGGCTAAACATCGGTTGACGTCAATTGTATTTTTGTTAAATGTTTTTTGAAAAAGGATTTGAGGGCTCTCCAAGATTGTGACATGATGGAGTTCCTTGTAAGTTTAGGGTGTCTTGTGGTAACAATGTGTACCAAAGATATGTGAAGGTGTCTGTGGCCAAGACAGAGGCCTGTGTTAGTTGGGGTCCATGCCAGCCTCACACGCAGAAGCGGTACGAAACTGATATCGGAGTTATCAGGGTTTCGGCGGGGGTCACCTGCGCTTTTTTCCAATCACTAGGTACTTGGCTGTGAATTAAAGATTCATGATTAATGCAAGCTAAGTAAGGGGCCAATGCCGCAGAATACTCTTTGTAAAACCGAAGTGGTATTCCATCCAGACCAGCAGACTTTTTCGTATTTAGCTCTCTCAGCTGCTTCTCTACACCAGAAATACCTATTACTATGTCCTCCATTTCGGAATTAGTACATTGATTAAATGATGGTACATTTGTGTGGTCCCCTTGTGTGAAAGATTTATTAAAGGTTAAATTTAGAACTTCAGCTTTCCATTTGCTTCTTTGTTTTACTACACTGGAATGATTAATGATTGACTGGATAGTGGTCCTGCTTACCGATTTTACTTAGGACCAGAATTTTTTTGGGTTTTCGGAAAAATCTTTTGCTAAGGTACAACTGTAGTAATTATTGCATGCTTCACATATTGATCTTTTTATAGATGCACGAATCTCTACTAATGTTTGTCTGTCATCGTTTGCGTGTTCTTTATTTGAACCGAGAGTGCAACAGTCTTTGCTTTCTTAGTAGCTTTCTGACATTATTATTATACCACGGTGGATCTTTTCCATCCTTAATCGACTTTACAGGCACATTTTTTCCTAACCCTTTATGTACCATGCATTTAAATTTAGTCCACGATTCCTCTACATCCATAGTACTGGAACTAAACAATGCCTATATCTCTAACGTCAGCCAGTTGTAGAATTTTGGAACATGTATTATGTTCGAGTATAATGATATTTCTGGAGACTAGAAATCTGCTCTGTAGGAATCAGTATGGGTTTTGAAAAAGCCGATCGTGTGAAACCCAGCTCGCGCTATTCGTCCACAAGACTCACAGGGTCATAGATACGGGTTCTGAGGTAGATGCTGTGTTTCTTGACTTCCACAAGACGTTTGACACAGTTCCCCAAAGATGTTTAATGAACAAAGTAACAGCATATGGTCTATCAGACAAATTGTGTGATTGGATTGAGGAGTTCCTAGATAACAAATTGCAGCATGTCATTCTCAATGGAGAGAAGTCTTCTGAAGTAAGAGTGATGTCAGGTGTGCCACAGGTCAGTGTCATGGATCCATTTCTGTTGATGATGTAATGACCTTGCGGATAACATTGGATGTTCACTGAGGCTTTTTGTGTATGATGTTATAGTATATAGAGAGGTTGTAACAATGAAAAATTGTATTGAAATGCGATAGGATTTGCATAGAATTGACACATGTTGCAAGGGAATAGCAATTGAATCTCAACATAGACAAGTGTAATGTGGTGCGAATACATAGAAAGAAAGATCCTGTATCATTCAGCTACACTATAGCAGGTCAACAACTGGAAGCAGTTAATTCCATAAATTATCTGGGAGTAGGAACGACCAAATCAATCATAGGTAAAGCAGATGCCAGACTTAGATTCATTGGAAGAATCCTAAGGAAATGCTGTCCGAAAACAAAGGAAGTACGTTATAGTACACTTGTTCGCCCACAGCTTGAATACTGTTCACCGGTGTGGGATCTGTACCAGGTGGGGTTGATACAAGAAGTAAAAAAGATCCAATGGAGAGCAGTGCACTTCATTACATGATCATTTGGTAATCGAGAAAGGATTACGGAGATGATCGATAAACTCCAGTGAAAGACTCTGCAGGAGAGATGCTCTGTCGCTCGGTACGGGCTTTTGTTGAAGTTTCAAGAACATACCTTTACCGAGGAGTCTAGCAGTATATTGCTCCCTCTTACGTATATCTTATGAAGAGATTGTGGAGGTTTATAGGATCAGGTTGGATAAGACATGAGAAACTCCAACTTTTATACACTGACTTTATTATTATTTGTTTACATCGTACAATAGTCAAGTGGGAACTGGTGTTTCCGCTCCCTTACAGCAAAGACCTTCGTAACACACAAAGACAGCCGGCCGCGGTGGCCGAGGGGACTGAGGCACTCCAGTCACGGTCTGCACGACCACTACGGTCGGGGGTTCCAATCCCCCCTCGGGCATGGATATTTGTGCCGTCCTTAGTGTTAGCTAGTTCATAAGTAGTTTGTACATTTAGGGACTGATGACCCCGTAGTTAAGTCCCATAAGCTATACAAACATTTGAAACATTTGAACACACAAAGACATTACACTTGGCCAGTGTTGTTCAGTATCGATCCCCACATAGCCCCCCCCCCCCCCCCCCCCGGCAGTATGGAGTACAGAAAAAACTTAAAAGATTGAAATTACACAGCTGGTAGGGGATGCAGAAAGGTGACTGGCAGCTCTTGTGCATCCTCAGGTAGGGGGCGGTTGGTGGGTGACCGTGGGGCAAAACCCGGCACGGTAGTATCAAAGTCCTTGAGGGTGGATGGCGGGCGAAATCGACGTCCAAATCTTGACGATTGTTGTGGGGGGACCTCGATAGTCAGCTGGGAACCGCACAATGACAATTCCATTCGGGCATACGAACACATGTAGATTGCCTGCGGAGGCAAGGTGGGAAGCTGTGATGCGTCGAACCACACGTTGCACTACACCACCTGCCTGATCACTTTTTTCGTCACACGTGAGCA
The DNA here is from genome assembly GCA_026315105.1 of Locusta migratoria. Taxonomy (NCBI): domain Eukaryota; kingdom Metazoa; phylum Arthropoda; class Insecta; order Orthoptera; family Acrididae; genus Locusta; species Locusta migratoria. The sequence continues at coordinate 833,658,057 of CM048744.1, forward strand.
TGATGAACACTGAAACACCTTGCACTAACACGCTGAGGTTACAGATATGATCTGGTTCGACCCTAGTTTTGAATTCTACCTCGGTAGCAGTGGAGGGAGGCGTACGGCTGCGTGTGGGGGTGGTAAAACCCCAACATAAGGAGGGTGATGCATCCGAGGCGGGTGTGGTAGGAGTTGTTGTGGCAGGAAAACGGCCAAGGGGAACAGGTGTGGAGGGCTGATGTGGATATAAATTCTTGCCGCGTGATGGGGGCATTGAACTTGTGCAGGAAGAAGGGGTTGAAAGGGTGAAGTTTTGTGAGCAGGGAGTCATGCGCGGTGAAAATCCTCGCAAAGGATGGGGATCAGAGGGCTGACTCGAATGTTGTGGACCACTGGAAGGGTAGTTGCTCGAAGAATGGGCGAGGGGTTGCGAAGAAGAATGACTCCAATTGCCTGAGTCGTTCGAAGAGGGTGGGCGTGGGGGTGTGGGAGAGTCATCGGAAGCGGACTCAACTAGAGCCGGTTTCACTCGGTTCAGTGAAACGGTAGTTTTGGAACTATGCAGGAGAATGTCCATGGTGTTTGCTGCACGACGGAGCACCTTGTGAGGACCAGTATAAGGCGGCTGAAGGGGGGGCCTTAATGGTGTTGTTACACAGGAAAACATATGTGCATGAACTAAGTGCAATGGGTACATAAGTACGAGGTGGTGTGTGGTGTGCTGGAGGTTTTGGGTGAAGTTTGCTACAATGTAGTTTGACGCGTTCTACCAGGGATGGAAGCTCTGAAGGCGAAGCCACGGGCGTGGGGGCAACTAGTTCACCTGGTAAAACAAGGGGTTGACCATAGACAAATTCAGCTACTGAACCTTTTAAATCTTCTTTAAAAGTGGTGTGTAACCCCAAAAGTACGAAGGGCAGGGCCTCAGTCCAAAGAAGGCCATGGCAGCGTAAGGCAGTTTTAAGCCTCCTATGCCATCTCTCGACGAGTCCGTTGCTCTGAGGATGGTTGGCAGTTGTATGGATCTTTGAAATACCGCACAACCTACAGATGTCTGAAAACAGAGCGGATTCGAATTGGCGCCCCTGATCCGTTGTCAACACTGCTGGGCATCCGAAGCGTGCTATCCAAGTGTCTATAAAGGCACGAGAAACGGTCTCAGAAGTGATGTTCAGGAGCGGGGTGGCTTCGAACCAACGTGTAGTCCGATCTGTGATGAAGAGTACGTATCTGAATCCCTCAGAAGGAGTGAGTGGGCCTACCAAGTCTATGTGCAGGTGTTGGAAACATTTGTGTGGTCGGGAGAAGGTACCCAGCGGGGGAGTGGTGTGTCTGGAAACCTTGTTTTGCTGACATGGAATGCACAATCAGGCCCTGGCCTGGCAATCGCGTCGCATGTCACGCCACACAAAACACTCAGTAACGAGTCTGGTGGAGGCTCGCACTCCAGGATGGGCTAGGCTATGCAGTTTGTCAAAAACTTGTCTCTGTAGGTCCTTGGGAATGAAAGGTCGCAGAGAGCTGGTAGATTCGTCACACCACACTTCTTCGGTCACACCTGGGAAAGTAGTTTTGACAGGCTTAAGGGAAGAGTTGTGGTCATTGATGAGCTGCATTATGTTTGGGTCAGCTGAATACCGCTGCGGGAGGTCTGATAGGTCGAGAACCGAAGTGACAGCTCTGACACGGGACAGGAAATCTGCTACAATATTGTCTGCACCTTTAATGTATCTGACGTCACTTGTAAATTGTAGGATGTAATCAAGATGATGGAAATGTCGCGGCGGAGGGTCAGATGGAGGTTTCTGGATGGCGGCCACGAGGGTTTTATGATCCGTGAGGATATAAAAGCCACGTCCCTCAACTTCCATATGAAAATGTTTCACTGCCTCATAGACGGCCAGCAACTCTCTGTCAAAAGCAGAATATTTCTTTTGCGCATTATTCAGCTTCTTTGAGAAGAACTGTAGGGGGCATGTAACATCTCCAACAGTTTGACTCAAAACAGCACCAATAGCACAGTCACTTGAATCTGTCGTAATAAAGAGGGTGGCATCCGGATGCGGGTGAGCCACAGTTACAGCATTTGTTAATAGATGCTTCAGCTTCTCGAAGGCTGTTTCCATTACTGGGGTCCATGGAACCTGCCGGATGCCGGTAGTGTTTTGGCCTGTCAAGGCATCTGTGAGTGGTGCCTGAACCTCAGCAGCAGCTGGCAAATGTTTCCTATAATAGTTAACCGTTCCTAGGAAACGACGTAATTTTTTATAAGTGTCAGGTCGTGGTAAGTCTAAAACAGGTTTGACCTTGTCAACAGGGGGTGTGAGTCCTTCAGCTGAAACAACATATTGTGAAGTTGCAGGTTCTTATTATTAATCTCTACACCAGCTGCAACGAGAGTGTCCTTAACTATCTGCAAATGTTCCTTATTCTTTTCCACAGTAGGGCTGAAAATCAAAATATCATCGAGGTAGACAAAACAAAAGTCTAAGTGGAAGAGTACCTCGTTGATAAACCTTTGCCAGGTTTGAGCAGTATTCTGCAACCTGAAAGGCATGAATCTGTATTGGAACAGTCTGAAAGGTGTGGCGATTGCTGTTTTTTCTATGTCCTCCGGGGCCATAGGGATCTGGTGATAGGCACGTTTACAGTCTATCACCGAGAAACACCAGGTGCCGGCCAAAGCGTGGTTAAAGTCTGACACATTGGGGACGGGATTTTTATCGATGATGGTACGAGAATTAAGCTTCGTATAGTCTCCTACCATGTGCCAAGTGCCGACTTTCTTTGCAATGAAATGAATCGGACTCGACCAACATCCCGAAGAGGGTTCAATAATTCCAGCTTTTAATAGTTTGTTGATCTGTTCATGAGCAATGGGCATAATTTCGGGTTTGAGACGACGAGGATGGCACGAAATAGGTGGTCTGTCAATCAAATGTAGTCTGTGAACAGTTCCGTTAGCCACTAAGGCAACGCAGGGCGCCGTGTGCGAGGAAACAGTTTGTATAGGCGCAAGCGTATCGGCCTCCGAGCGAAGCTGTGGTGCTGGCGTCGTGAGTTTACATGATTGCCAACTGCCCGTAGGTAGAGAGTTGCAAACGTGAGCTGCATTGGGTTGAGTTGGTACACTGAGTAATAGTTGCGGAAGGCGCTGCTGGCGAGGCTGAGGGCAGCAGCGGGCGCATAGAAACAGCTGATGGCTGTGAGTTATTGACACTAGCCTGCACGCGGAAATTTGACTGTCCGGGTAGGCGGGAAGGTGAGGTAGCACTCGTAATAACACTGTCGGAATGAGGACGAGTGCGAACGCAGTTACAGGGAGAGGAATCCCTGTCAGTTGCGCGCGGGCACAGAATCACTAGAACACTGACTAACCTGTAGTACTGAAGGCGGGCAGGATGCTTGAAGACTGTTGAGCTGTTCGCGGACAGACAACAGCTCCGAGTTTCAATCCTGCAGCCGATGATTAAGTTCGTGATTCGTAGATTCGATTCGCTTTGCGAGCCACTTATTTGACCACTCGAGAGACTCGCTGGGGAGGTTAGCGCTTTTGGTAGCTAGGCAAACGTTATCTTTGTCCTTAGTTAGAACACTGGCAGGCACACAAGAAATATACAAGTTGCACTCCGGATAGAACACACGATCGCTTGCTAAATCAATTGTTATTTTGTAATGCCTAAGGAAATCTATACTTCAACTTGAGCAACTAAAAATCTCCACTCTAACTCGAACTTGGGGGCGAGGGTGACATTAAAAGAGGTTAGGCCGGTGCATTGGAGATGCGATGCGTTGACTGCTCGAAGTGTAGTCTTCTGCCAGTGAATCTTCCTGTTAGCGAGGTGAGCAGGGAGCAGTGACACGTCGGCTCCGGTGTCTACTAGAAAATTTGTTCCAGAGGAGAGATCTTTCACGTACACCCGGCCATTGTTTCTAGTGGCGTCTGACACAGAATGTAAAGTCGGCTGGCGCTCGTTTAGTTTGCAGGAGGTGGCGCCGCTGCCTACCTGCGATTGCAGTTTGGGTAGGAGCACAGTGGTTTGCAATTGCGTGCTTGCTCTCCAAATCTATAACGGAAGAAACAGTATGTCATTGTTGGGGGCAGAGGAAGCTGTGGCCCATGATCTGCAGAGTCAGAAGTGCCGGTAGAGCAGTTGACTTGACAGGCCTTGCATTAGAGGGTTTAGAAGTGCTGGCACGGAGTTCGCATAGCCGGGCGTTATGAACTCTATCGGCAGCACGTAAGAGTTCGTTAACTGACCTGTCTTCGTATGCGGAGATTGAAGTCTGTACAGGCAGAGGCAGTTTTTCTGTCCAAATTTCGGTGAATGTGTCATTTGGCAAGTTGTGTTCGCTGACAAGTAAACGGAGGCATCGCCGCAACTGTCATGGAGTCCTGTCGCCGAGACGCTCTTCATATATTAGTTGTCTGACATTCCCTCTTCTTGTTTTGGACACGCGTTGCAGAATCGTCTGCTTGGCTGCCGTGTACTTCTCTGTCGAGGGAGGGTTCTTGACAAGGTCATAGGTTAATTCGACGCGCTCGTGGAGATGGTTCACAAGGCAGTAAAAATGTGCGTCGTCATCAAGCCCGTAAACGTTGAAAGTTTGCTCTACCAAGTTAAACCAAAACTCTGGGTGAGCAGGTTTGAAAGGAGGTAGCATGGGCATGTTCTACAACCGTTGAACAACAGTGTGTGCGAGCGTATTGTCCCTGTTAGCAGGCGATGAATTCTGGAGAAACTGCAGCGACACATTATAAAATGGGTGAAAAGAGTTCGTGTGTGGAGCCTCAGAGGCAACATCGTGTGTCGGAAGTCGGGTAGATGGGTCCCACTGGCGTAGCGAATGAATACTGCACTGCTGACGGTTAGGAGTTTGAACGCTGGCTGCCACATTGTTCGTGTTCAAAATATTTCCGACCGACGCAGGAACACTGAAGTTAGGGTCGTAAACGTTCGAGGAACCCGGTGTGGCGAAAAAGGTGTCCTGCACACGAGGTTCAACAGGCGCGGAGTGATATGTAACGGGCGGCGTTTCAAATGCCATAGCGTTCTGTTGACTAGAGTTCAGCCTTAGAAATTTTGCTGCATTAGCGGGAGCGGAAGGAAACCTCGGCGTAGAGGAGAGAACCTCTCCAGCACTGCTGTTCCTTGTAAGATTGCATTTTTGCGGGCTAACAAAACCGGAGTCCATAGTAGGCACAGGTATACTGACGAAGCTTGCACACGAAGTAGCAATCCCGGAGCTGTAAGAAATTTGCCGTCCTCGACGGGATTCGGCAGGTGGTGGCACACTCACGAGACGGCAGAATCCGGGCGGCGGAGGTCCGTTAGGTGAAGCCATTGTGCACAGTACGGACAATAGGCGGCATGCGAACGCAGGAGCACGAATATCACGGTAGACGTCGATGGAAAGCACTTCGGGCGGTAACTCGAAAGCGACACTTGATCGGGGTCACCAATGTGGAGGTTTATAGGATCAGGTCGGATAAGACACGAGAAACTCCAACTTTTATACACAGACTTTATTATTACTTGTTTACACCGTACAATAGTCAGGCGCGAACTGGTGTTTCCGCCTCCTTACAGCAAAGACCCTCGTAACACACAAAGATATTACACTTGTCCAGTGTTGTTCAGTATCGATCCCCACAAGATCATGAAGATAAAATCAGAGAGATTAGAACCCACACAGATGCATACCGACAATATTTCTTTCCGCGAACAACACTTGACTGGAATAGGAGGGAGAAGGGATAGTGGTACTCAAGGTACCCCCCGCTACACACCATTGGGTGGCTTGCTGAGTATGGATGTAGCTGTAGATGTAGATTCATTTTCTAAGTGCTATCCTAACAATTGCTTATCGGCTCTTCCCAACAAAAACACGCTCCTAGCCTTCTTGATTAGTTTATGAACTTTGGTCACCATCGATGCTATGATGATATCATGATCACTAATTCCTGTCTGTACACAGTCATCATTAATAAGGTCAGGCCTGTTCGTAGCTATAAGGTCTAAAATATTTCCATTGCTTGTGGGTTGCCGGTTTAACTGCTCAGGATAAATAATAATGCTATGAAATACATATAACTGTTAAATTATGAAGGCAAAGAGCCGATCCCAGCAGTTGCTGTTAAATTTCTAGGTGTCACTATCAACAAGAACTTGTCATGGTCTGATTGCATGGATTGCTTGGTAAAGCGGTTAAACAGCTTTGTCTATGCTATGAGGGTCTTAAATAAAATGACTGACTTAGCAGTCAAAAAAATGATTTACCTTGCATATTTTTAACAGTGGTGAGATATGGCATAATATTTTGGGGTGCTGAAAAAAACTACCTCCTCAGAGTGTTCAAGATGCAGAAAAAAATCATCAGAGCCATGACAGGAGCAGACAACAGGCAATCATGCGAACCATCATTCATAAGCCTAGAATTAATGGCAATTCCTTCCTATTTTTGTTAATGATTTTTTATGTATTTGGTTAAGGTTGTTCCAATGTACGGATTAGTACACCTTGATTTTCGGTTTAAAGATACAATGGAGGTTTCCTGAGAAAAATAGCATTTTGACTTATGATTTACGTATTGTCAGATTGTTTTTCTGTGTGGAAGATATTTTTTCAGATGTTGTATTTTCTTGCTTATGACAACTCTTGTATTAAGTTACTGTTCTGTTTAAAGATACACATGGAGTTTTCCTGGCTGAACTAGCATCTTTTGTTTTATGATTTACGTACTATTGGATTTATTTTTCTATACTGTACATTTCATATATCGTATTTGCTTAGAGAGCTACAACAACTCTTGCATTAAGTTACTTATTGGTTTTACAGAGGGCGCACTTAGCCTGTTTTCTGTATTCTGTTTTTATTAATGTCATGAATATTACTCCTTTTACAAATTATTTTTGCTACTTATGTATTTCTGTTATATATTTTTTGTAATTTTTACTCTTTAAGTTGTGACACTCTTTGCATAATGTTGTCAAGGGCAACACTATAAACTATAAATCTTTCAAATTTTAATGTAGATTGCATTTTAGACATTGTTTTATACGCTACCATGTATTAAAAAAAAAAAAAAAAAACTTTATTTCCTTGCTGACCACATCCTGTATCTCAGCTGGGAGCAGACGACTCAGCCACTGTTATATTACTCTTTGGTGGACGGGTCCCAGTCAACATACAACAAGCGTCTCTCCTAGCCTGTTCTGCAGCATCAGAAGGTGCGTCACTGGAAGGCTCCCAGCTACCTGCCAGCTCCACAACATCGATGGAGTCAAAATTCCTGAAGATGGTGTAAATAAGATTGAAACTAGTTGAATGAAATAAATTATTGCATTCTAGACTGTACTTTATTCATAAAATTAACATTAAAGGTCAGATATAAGATATGGACAAAGTTCAAGATCTCAAAGACTGACATCAAAGTAGGAAACAGCATAGGTGTGTTTGCGTGTGTGTATGTGTGAGTGTGTGTGAATTTGTTGACCTTCCTTTTTTCCCTCAAGGTAAGTCTTTCCTCTCCAGGGATTGGAATGACTCCTTACCCACTCCCTTAAAACCTTCATCCTTTCCTTTTCCCTCTCCTTCCCTACTCTACCTGAAGAAGCAACTGGGTTGCGAAAGCTTGTGTGTGTGTGTGTGTGTGTGTGTGTGTGTGTGTGTGTGTGTGTGTGTGTGTGGGTTTTATTTATTTATGTATATATATAAGTTTTCTATTACGGAAATTGTGTTTGTATATTTGCATACTTTCATACTGTAAAATAAAACAGAAACACTTAAAAAGAAATCATTTAATCAGTAATGCAAAAATAAGATATGTAATATGTAAAGATATAGTTAAAATGCACTTATATGTAAGCATATGTTGTTGTATTGTATACTTACATAGGCACACAGAAGCATTGACTGACAAGTCACCTATGTTCCAATCAAATGATTGTAAATAATACGTCATGTGACAATAAATATTCTAGTCATTTCTATTATACATGTCAATAAGCTACCATCCATAAGGATGGTCAAGATTTTACAGTAAAATTTCTCAGGAATATCATTAATGAAAATGTTTACGAAAAGTTAAATTTACTGGTTTGAAGGAGCGTGTATCAGATGAAAGTATCTTTGAATACTGTGTATACAAAAGAACACGGCAATAAATAGAAAATCAGTAGGCGGTAACACAGGAGTAGGTAAGAAAATTGGAATCCAGGTAGGTTACTATGAACAGCACAGTGAACGCATTATTGTAGCAAAGATAGACAAAGCTAACAATGACCATAGTAGAACATGTTTATATGCCAACTATCTGTGCCAGTGATTAGGAGATCAAAGAAATGTATGTTGTTTGAGTGTTGTGGTCTTCAGTCTGTACACTGGTTTGATGCAGCTGTCCATGCTACCCTGCCCTGTGCAATATCTTCATCTGAGAATACATACGGCAACCAACATCTTTTTGAATCTGCTTACTGTATTCATCCCTCGGTCTCCCGCTATGATTTTTACCCCACACACTTCCTTCTAATGCTAAGTTAACAGTTCCCCTAGTTATACATTCTTCTATTGTTTTGCATTTCTCCTCATGCCACTCCTGCTTAGCCAGTCTGCACTTCCTGTCAACCTGATTTTTCAGACATCTGTACTCCCTTTTGCCTGCTTCACTTGATGCATTATTATATTTTATCCTGTAATTAATTAAGTTCAGTATCTTCAAGGGTTATCCAAGGGTTTCTATTAGGCCGTGTACTTGTGCCTATATGATTCTCTGAGGCCTTCACTACTTTATCTCTCAGAGCTACCCATTCATCTTCTACTCTTATTACTTTCCCCCGTTTCAGACAATCCTTGCTTAATGCTCCCTCTAAAACTCTCAACCACATGTCCAAGTGTTTTTCGAGCAGTGTTTCCGGGACCACAGTGGAATGACTAGGTGGGCAGGGGCTCACATCATTCGCAGTCTCAGCACCCAGCTCATAAACTGTGTTCGCCAGCTAGCCCTCCTTCCCCGTCGTAAATAGATGACGTGGTGCCATTTTATGGAGGGAGCAGTGAAGAGTTGACAGCCACAACTCTTCGAAACGGCCATGAGAGCTGCACTTCAGCATGTCTAGGAGGCCGCATCATCGCCTGCGACCTGTCGGAGCATATGGTTTACAGCTCTTGCGCCTCACACACATGCCAGCGACGTCTAACAGTCAGCAGAGTAGCTGAATTACGTCAACTGGACAGTGACTCAGTTCTTTGCTGCCTCAGGACATGTCATGTTGTCTTTTTTAGTTCAGCCATGGCTGCCTTGTAGATGTATTCTACTGATGATAAAAGGTCGACTTATTTTTACCAATTGCTATAGAGCAGGAGGCTCATTTGTTTTGTATGTTGCTGAGGAAATATACAGTGGACGCTAAAAACCGAAAAGTGCCGCCGGAAGTGGACTACCGGAAGTCACCTACACTTCCTACCATATCTATGGTCACCAGTCACTCGTCTCGGGATCCGCTGGTCGAGGTGCTGATTGGATAAATGTTACTTCATGACGTCATATATGTTAGCCAATCAGGAGTGCGACTTGACCTACGCGACCGGCGGGTCTCGAGTCGCCTCACGCATGTAAACAAACCACCTGCATAGTGCATATTGGTTTGACTTTGAATGCTGTTGCTGTAGTCGTTTTTCGTATTTATGACTACGTATTATGAGAAATATGGCTTTCCAATGACCAACAGCATTACAGACCCTGGTGCAAATCAGTTGTTTGAAGTGCAGATTGTTGTGCTGTAGTGAAAGCAAGTGTGATTTCAGTATATAGGCGTAATAAGATTTATGAAAAATGAATGCAAGTAGTCCATTTCAGATTCTGTTGCTGTGATCTTCAGTGCCTTTTAATACTTACCACCAGATTTCAGAAACGCAGTAATAAGGTTTCTGGCAGTATTACAATTTCTGATTGAATGTGTCTCTTAAGAAAGGAGATAACTATTTCACAGTGTTATTTACTTAGGTGCACTTACATGTAGTTTCGAAATTTGGTATATATTGTTGTTTAATACGAAAGGCCTCATACAACTTTACGTATGATACCGTATTCCGAATATTTACTGGTACAAATTGTGCAACAGATGGAACTATGTTGTTTCGTATAATTTGCCATATCGGGTTGCATCTAAATGCACTACTTACGGTGAATAAAGCATGAATGTTTATTTGCTGTAGAATAGACCACTCTACATATCAGACATGGTAGCCTAATACAACCAAGGATAGCAGACTTTTACTTTACAGGACTAGCTAATACGCTATTTTTGAATGTGGAAATGTGCCGATGGCTTGAACCTTCATGTCATTTTTTGTGTACAACTAACGGTCATACTGTCGTTACTGACATAATGGTTTGAATTTTATATGTTAATAGTACCATCAGCATACATTATAACACTTGCTTGAAAGGGACTGATGACCTAGCTGTTTAGTCCCCTCAAAGACCAACAACAACTTGCTAGAGAAAGAATTCAATTGGGCCAGTACACCTAGTGTATTGCCTTATATAGCGTTCCTCTGTTCAGAGATTCTTCCATAGACCTACTAGAAATATGAATACCAGTAACTATTGGAAACTGAACAATAAGTAACTGAACTTATAGATATGTCATGCAGACCTTTTGTTTGCTATTTGCATATTATTTTTGAGGAAATAGGAATATAAAATTGCATTATTTGTTATTGTGTACCAGTTTGTGGGATTTTGTTTATATAGTTATGCAGTATTCATACAGCAAATGTAAGAGCTATCATGTGTGTCCAACAATTCTCTACCCTGCTCTTCATTGTTTTTGACTGCCTTCCTGAGAGTGCTAATGAATATGCAGGCTGTCTCTGCTATATATGTGAACTTTCAACTGCTTTTTTGAAGTACAAGGACTTCATTTCTTTTAGTAATCTCTCTTTTCCAGTAGTTATTAATGATTTGATTCCATTTCCTTCTTTCCTTCCTCATTATTTTTTACTGTTCATTTTAATTGGCATAACTAAAGACTGGGATACTACCCATTAGCTTTGACCCATGATGTCATCAACATGTTGGGCAATTCATAGATGGGATACTATCTTAATACTCGTGTATTGTAGATAATAAATAATATGGGATTATCCTCATAAATTACAGATTGCAACAACAGAATGTACCATCAATCACCGATATCACCCCACCTTCAGCACTCATTTGTGCGCTGTTAACCTATACCTCCCTATCATAGTGGAGCTGCAGGTCATTTTTTAAATACAAAATCTTAATCTATGTTCTGCTGGTAAACAAATTGTCATCTTTAACTCGGCCATCACATTATTATTCATGCCACCTACAAACACACACACGACAAAACATCAATGCCGCAAGTCAAAGCCAATGGGCAGTAGTCCCATTTCCTGTGAGCCATTTAATCAAATTAAAACCTATTTAGCCTTTTTTCACAATCATTCTGTTTCCAGGTTACAATACCTTTTTATAACAGTAACAATAACTTAAAACGCATTGGAGTAGAGTTCTGGGCAGGAATGAAATTGTAGTACTTATAAAAGGAAGCACCTAGTTTCTTCTCCTATGTGGGGGCTGTAACATTTGGACCCAAAAGGAATGAATGAATTAACTTCGATCAAAAGCTTACATTTTACAACTGAATTAAATTTTTTCATTCAGTAATAAATGTAGTGATAAACTTTTCTGTTTTTTTTTTTTTTTTTTTTTTTTAATTGCTAACTGAATGAGCTTTGCACACTTTTTGTGTAGAATTTCCTTATTGCCAACACCAATAGTACCCATGCAACCCTTCTACTATGACATAATGGGCAGGGACATACCAAATGTAAAGAAACAAACTCGTGCTGGATGGTGAAGGTAAATTGATCTGTTTGTATTGTAGAAAGTAAGGACACATTCACAACAAAAGAATATCCCTATTGCAAATGGTCAGTATTTCGAGTTGTACAACACATCACACTGACATCAGGGGTCAAAGGTGACAGGTGGCTTAGTGTGCTTCACTTGAGCTGGAATGTTGCAGTTTTGGGCGAGGACATTCTAAACTGGGGAAAAACAACAAGAAACCAAACTGATAAACACACAAAAAATGAAAAATAAAAACAGAAACAACCAAGAAATTACATGGTAGTGAATCATTCAATTTAACCGTAAGGCATTTTTGGCTGGGAAATACCATCTGCGATTGTTCGGCCGTCTAGTGCAAGTCATTTTACTTGATGGTACTTCAGCGACTTGCGTGTCGATGGTTATGAAAATGACGACGACAACACAACACCCAGTCCCCTACCGGGAATCAAACCCGGTTTCTCTGAGTGGTAGTCAGCGTCACTGTCAACTGAGCTATGGGAGCAGATAATTGACCTATAATACACCTCAAATAAAGACAGTGATACCAATTCAACATCCTCCCCAAAAAAAAGCAACAAATAACAAAGAAATAGTATCAAATACTCAAGTCATATCAAATGTTCCCTTCTAATGTATCTTTACCACAACCCCTCTTGTATTTTCACATTTGTTGGCTTTGCCTACTCTCAACCAAATTAGCCTCACAACCTAACATGGACCTCGGGATACACTACAGATCTCTGTCATTACAAACAGTTCTTTGCTCTTCACAGCCTTTGGCTTTGCTAATTCACAACTACATAGTATCGTCCAAGCCAAACCAAAACCTTGGGCTACACTACAGATTAGCCTGTATTTACTTATTCCATTTAGCTGTATGTGGGTCTTGGTATAGAAATCTGTTAAACACTTAATGAAACCAACAATAGGTGCACCAGATAAATGATGCATTTAGAAATGGAGCAATGTGAATCTTCCAAATAACACTAGAAGAAAGCTACATTCACAGTGGTATGTGATGCTTTTTTGCTCCTGCCAGTGTTATTTGGAATACAGAAGAGTCAAGTTGCCCAACACCCTACTGCAGAACTGAATCATGTAACCTGGACACATATTGTCTGTCACAATCATGTTTATCAGATTTCTATACCAAAAACCACATACATGCTTCACAATATCAAACAATGGAAATTCCAGGAAGGATTCAGCAGTATCTTTGTGAGAGATAGGTTGCTTACCACAGATGTCCAATGAGCTGCAGAAAGTCATAAATAAAAGTATACAACTTGATAACTTTTGGCCGTAAAGGCCTCCGTGGGTTAGAAAGACAGACACACACAGACATCACTGCCGTCTGGCTGTTATGGCATCTGTTTTATTCTACTTTTCAGTCATAGTTTTACATTTAGTTGTCACATGTTTTACTTATTTCAGTCTACAATAAGACTGTTTTCAAACATCTGACTCATGCATTAACCAACACATACTAATATGCCAACTGATATTTTAATCTTAAAATCTAGGCTGATGTGTGCATGGGTCCAGTACTTGCATTCACGCTAGTAAATATTAGAATATGATGCTTAAGCACAGGCCAGAGGTTTGAAAATGTAATTATCAAAGCCCAAAATCTGACAACTAAAAATGTGAAAAATAAAACATCTTTCAATAATTAGGTTATATTACTACTTGCATTTCACATGCTGTTCATTATTACACCACTATCTATAAGGCTAACCAAAATGTATAATTACCACTATAGGCAAAGCCAATGAATATGAAAGGCGAAAATCTAGTTTCGGTGATAGGCTCATCTGTAGCGCAGCCTAGGTTTATGTAGGTAGGGAGCCAACAGTTTGGTTGTGAGTTGGTGAGGGCAACGAATGTGAGACGCGAAAATCTTGTGTATCTGACAGGCTAATCTGTAGTGTAGCCCAAGGTTTAGGTTAGGCTTCGACACGGCATTGTAGTTGTGAGTTGTCAAAGCCAAAGAATGTGAAGAGCAAACGACTGAAATGACAGTGATCTGTAGCATATCCCGAGGTCTAGGTTAGGTTAGGAGGCAAGTTTGGTTGGGAGTAGGCAAAGGCAACAAATTTGAAAATACAAGAGGGGTTGTAGTGAAGATATGTTAGAATGGAACATTTGATTTGGCGTAAGTATTAGATACTATTTCTTTCTTATTAGTTGCTTTTTTTTGGGGTGGGGGGGGGATGTTGAATTGGTATCACTGTCTTCATTGGGAATGGTGCTAGAAAATGAATAGCTGAGGTTGTTTCATTATAAAGTACTTTCTATTGTTACTTTAGAATACAATACAAATGGTGGAATACAGTAACACTACATAAATGTAAGACAATATCTTGCAAATGATATTCGTTTCTTACACTTACATGTACTTTACAAAACACGGTTAAGACAAGACAAAGGCTGTAGGCAGGTGAGCGGCAGAGTGCGCATGGTCGTGCTACATGTCTGTCATTGTTGTCTGTTGTAACTAAGTTCATTATTTGACCATCATGCCTAAGCTGACTGTAAACGACACTGAAAAGTTGAACTCCCATACTTTTGATCATAACTGTTTTTAGTATGAAGACGCATCTATATACTGCATTAATGAGACAAAGGATTCTTAAATGGAGTGTAGGTGGCACAAAAAAAGATGTCTGGACCCATACACAATGTAGCCTGTAACTACTGCAATTTCATTTCTATCCTGCAAGCACGGAATAATTTCAGGGGGTGTGACTGAGTTATCCGGACTGCCAGGTTACCAAGTTTTCGGGACTACTGTAACAATATTTTTCTGTGACTTGCAGTAACCACAAATATAATCATCAATAGGTACAATGTAACACGCGACATCTTTGTTCAAAGCTGACAGGTGGTATTGGATGCTAGGACTGACCCCCAGCTTCCTATACTGTTGTGAAATTGATATTTCATTGACATCTTGGAACACATACCAGTTCAGTTTCATTTGCTTTGCTTTGCCATTTAACTCTTAACATATTTGACGGGGATATTAGTGTGTGTTAAATATTGGTTCAAACAATGGAAATTCCAGAAAGGACTGACATTTCCCTCAACATGCATTTTAATCTTTTCCTGTGGTTTAAGGAGAAAAGCCATACTTGCAAATCCCAGCTTAAATATTAAGAAGCAGCCAGATTTAGACCTGAAAAAGCTGCACTGCAATCAAAAATAGTTTTGCTTTTCTTATAGCAGGCCCTATTTAGCCAATACTGAGTTGAATATGAAGTTTCCAAACATTTACCTGCAGACTTTGCTTTGTACATATTACATTTTTTGGGATAATTTATTCTTAAATTTGTCCTACCTCTGCAAACTTCATTAGGTAGTACATACGTATTTCTGCCAACAGAACAATTGCCAAAAGTCACAATGTTTAATACAAAACTAGACTAATAAACATTTGTGATATGATCTATAAGGATTGGTGTGATGCTACAGTATCCTACAGCTTGATTTACTTATGAACTTTGTGTCCTTATTAGGTCACACAAGCCTTTTGATTGTGAAGCCTTAGGGTGGGGTTTTCTTTTTTACATTTATAATTTGTAGTCTTTTCAAGTAGTATGTCCTTTTCATTGAGAAAATATCTTAACCAGCTGCTTTCAAATCTTTAGACTCAACATTAATCTCTTTTGTATAGTCTAAGACCAATGCTCAGCTCTATCTGAAATAATCTTACCTCTTCACTTACATAAACAGCAACTCTATCTCCCTTCTGCCTGTCTACTACTATGCAAAACTTCTCACAAAATTGTTCATTACATTTTCTTCTGGTCCAAGTTCAAATGACTCATCTGCTAAAAGCATACTATAAATTTTGCTACAAAATTCTTACATTTTAACAAGTTATGTTGAGAATGTGTAATAAAACTAAAGCAACAAAAATAGGTATAGCACACTTCCGAATTCCATTTCCACTATGAGTAATTCTCTAAAACAGTAATCTGGTGTACACAGTTAAGTGACAAAAGGTGGAACAATGTAATGAAGTTGCTGTAGTTCACTAAACAGATCACAGCTTGTAGTAAAAAATATCCGGAGAAAGTGCACATTTGTCATCCAGTGAAGTAAAAATGCCTTTATTTAACAATAATCACATATCCATGTAAACTTGTTTAAAGGGCAAACTTCATTAATTATATTGCTTACAAGTAATTGAGCACTCTCTGTACCAAACAATGAATGAAATACCCCAAAAAGAATAATTTTGGCCTCTGGACTAATTGAGATATTCTGTAATCCATGCTTTGCACACACAGGGTATCCATTTACATTAATCACACTTACATGTTGAGGACAAGGTAAGGCATACACAAAATTTGATTAAATGTGTCATTGCTGGATATAACACAATGAAATTCTAAAAGTAATTTAAAAGCAGCTTGAAATGATACTGAAAGGGTAATTATTAATGTTCTGGAAACTGTGCTAATTTCAATATTATGGTCACCTTTGTTACAAAAAGCTAGTTTATTCAACATAATAAAGTGTTTTAAGTCTTTGGCCCATATGTTAGTCAATAATTACTGTAAATTTTATTCAGTTGATATTTTAGGACTGTTTCAGAATTGGAAAAAAATATGTTATCTTCGTTTGTGTGGCCATAATGTGCGTAGTTGCTTTCATAATTATGAATAGCAGTGATTTTCCGTCTTTGCAACTACAATAAAAATGTGATTTTTCCACACCAGATGCGTTTCGTTTTATTGAATGTAAAACATCTTAAGTGGTCTGTAATAATAGAAATCTACAGTTTGTTTTGTGTTTAGATCAAAAACAGTTCTTAAATGGACCCTGAAAAGTAGGCCTAATGTTTGGTACTTACAGCAATTTCTGTCACCATGCCGGTCTGTTTAATGCAATACCTCACGAATGTAATTCTTTCTCTATGTTTTATAATAAATTATGTTTCAGTGTATTTAGTTTTGATATAAGCGGATTGGAATAGTGGTAGAATAATACATGTATAAATTTATTGGGAACATTATTATTATTATGTGATTTTATTTGACCTTAGCTGTGGAGTGTTGGTAGTGGTACCTGGAATGAGATGTGGAAGTAGTCTGAGATAGTTACGGGCATGACGGGGAATGTCACATAAAACACCTCATTTGAACTCTTCGCTGATGTCGATTTAACTCCGACTTTCTACGAAAAGTTCTATCACATACGTAGCACTGAAAGTTCTTCATATCCATTTTCTGTTCACAGCAAAAACTTAAACATACAGAACAACACGAACACAACCAAAGCAGGAAAACACAAAATGGCGAAAAAGTAAAGTAGTTCAACATTAATTTCTTATCTTCCTCCACTGTTGGTTCAATAACAGGTACCAGGTCACAGTCATCTGTTGTGTCAGAATCAGTGCCTGTGTCATCATCAGTAAAAAAGTTTAAAAGGGGGGGGGGGGGGGGGCAGACTTTTTGGTTAGTAATTTGTTGTGAATTTAAAGCTCCTTACTGTGCAATTATACACTTCCTCATTAAACTTCCCTTGGCCTCACACCTAGGGCCATGCCCCAAGGTACACATGCCTACAATAATTTGTCATTGTTTTAACCAAGAATTTTTACTTCAGCACCATTAAAACATGAAGATACATCCACCTCTGCTTGTCTATTCTCTCCAACTGTTAACTGGCCCATTTTTGGTACAGACAGTAACCAACTGAGAACCAAGAAACTAAATATTCCTGAATTAGTTTCCAAATTACATATGTGGCTCTAAGTACACTGGTCTCCCCCACTTTTATCAGAATTAGTTTCTTTGTTTATTTTTTTAAGTGGGGAAATTACTGTTTCCATAGGACATTTCTGATTTCTTTTTAAATCAATAGTAGTTCTTTTTTTTACTCTTTTTTCCTAATGATATCCTTTCTTTCTCTGTCATTTTTTTCAAACATTAACGTCTCAGTTTATTTCATATAAATTATCCCGTCTATCACTAGCAGCATGTCACAGTGGTTTTTTATAATTAAAAATACTGAATTAAATACAGTATTATTATTTCAATGGCTCTTGTGCTTGCTCAACAAAATTAAAGTATTTCTTCACTAGCCAAAATGTTAAGCTTATAAACAAAACTAATGCAAAATAAGTTAGAAATGCTTACCAGTTTTCAGATGTTCTAGAGGTGTATTAGGCAGACTGCTTTGTTGTAGCTGTAACTTCAGTGGCTTAGGATTTTATTGAAACAACTCATAAGTCTGACTTTGAGATTTTCAATTTTCACTCTCTAATGGAATGCATGATGTACGGTATACTATGAAAATGAATTTCAGTTATTTCACCCAGCAAATCTATATATGTATATAGTTTATGCACTATTTCATTTAATGTGTTGTTAATTAATGACATATAAATACACCAGCCTATTTTACTGTTACTTATATTCCCTAAATTTTTAATTGTGTACACTTTGCTATATATATTGAAAGTAAGTAATGTTTGGTTTATTCTGAGTGTTCATAATAAGCTTGAAATACTTGTAATATTCTGATGACTTAATTGCCTGTAGTCTCCCTACTCCTGAACAATCCCACTAATTGTTTCATTAAAAGTTCCTAAAATATGTTTGAAAAATGGAATGTACTTCCAATTTGTACAGGAAAAAAACTCATAATATACCAATTTCTTACACAAAAGCTAAAAGCTTCAAATTTTTCAATGTAAGTTTGTGCTTTCTGAAATACATATTTCTTTTGCTAATAATTTTTACTCCTTGAAAATCTATGGAGTTATTTAAGGTAGGAAAGGATAAAAGGTAGTTCCACAATGTAAGCTCAGGTTTAGCAAAAACTGTATGTAAATATTCACTGAAACATTATTTATTACAAATAAGGAAATAATTGGTTCCATATATAGGAAGTATACAAAGTGTAGCAACACCAAAATTATACTATAGGACACAGTACTACAGCAAAAAGCATACAAATACAACACAAGACGCTTAGGTAACGCCTACTAACAGCAGCAGAAGGAACACCAATTTCAATCGGGATATTGTTGCAAAAATTTTGGGAGTGCGAGTTAGCCTGTCTCAGGATAATGAGTTAAAGAATTAAAACAGTCATGAACTAACTCACCACAAATGTAGTAAACAATCTGATGGGTATTGCGTCAGGCCCATGAACTTAATATCTGCATCACTTGTCTTGCATTGGAACCAGAACTACATTTAGGTAACTTAATGGTCCTTGATTTTCAATTGAAAGTAACATCTTAGGCGTATAACTGAGTTCAGTAGATCTGCTTTGCAATCCTCAATTTCAGTATCACACTCGGCCATGAGTGTCTGGGTGCTAACTTTGGTCCCACTAACAACAGTTACATATGATAAAGCTTCTTTATGTTTTAATAGGGATCCTTACATAAATATTCTGCTATGGCAGTCACTGGAGGCTTCACCCACTATTCTCTGGGCAGACAAGTACGTTTCATTTAGCATACCACCACCAATAGCTGTACTGTCAGGCTTTGTTTTACATCTGTCATGTAGTAGTATATGCTTCCTCAGAAGTTTCATTACAGTGGCTGTACACAATGGAGGGTCCCTCACTCCATTAACTATTCTTCTAGGAACACGCCTATCAGGCATATGGTCCAATATTTTTGTAAACAAGTGCCATAACACATCAATATGCTCTACTCTAATAAATTTATATATGGCACCACTCCTTCTTTATCTAATTTGATGAAGATATAAATCAATCCACTTGCTCTAATTTCTCTTTGTACTTTTGTAGTCACTAAAGAGGTCTAGTCTATTTGTTGACATTAGGGAGCCTTTTCTTGAGCAATTTATCGGAGTGCAGTATTGTATGTTAAGTGAAACATGTTTGAAATGTTAATCATCCATGAGTGTAGAAGTTTTAGAAATGTGTTACTGAAAATGGATGGGTAGTTCACATAATTAATGAGCATCTATTGAAATCACTTAGAGAAGAAATTTATCCTCACCTCTGTTAGTCATACTGTGTCATCAAATATTTCCCAGTTCCGGATTTGGTGAGAAGTGTGGTGGGGGGAGTAAAGAGGGGGGGGGGGGGGGAGAGAAAAGAGGAAGGAATACAGTAAATAGCTTATATTGGAAGTGGGCTGCCAGAGTACTTTTCAAATGAAGATGTTTGCATAGGAGAAACTGATGTGGAGGAAAGCACCAAACGTCTTCCGACCTTTTATTATGACAGCAGCATATTTCCATCATAAGTGGGATTCCAATCAATATGTTCTGGGTAGCTCTTGGGGAGGGGGGGGGTGTGTGAAGTTAATAGGCCTAATGATTTGCAATAAGTCCCATCACTCCAATCACTTGCAAATCTGTAGTTTACCATATTTAAATTTGTATCTTGAAAATCACCTCCAATTATGAGAATACGATTGGGGAACGTACGAACTAACTAACTTTGAAAAGTCTGAAGTTTCCGGGTGAGTCGATAGTAAGATGCAATTATAAGTTTGCGGCCACACTTAGTATTATGTCGTGCTCAGCTAGCATCACAAACAGTTAAAATTTCTATTACTGTGGGTATGATTTTATTATCGGCTGTGTCAAACACACGTCGTCAATGATTTTTGCACAAATTACTGAAAATTTTAAGGAAATCCACAATGTATTACAAACACATGCGTCAATATTAACGGCTAAACTGCAGTCTATCGCCCAAGCTCTGCAAATGTTGGCAACACCACAGCAGTCAACCATAGAGCAGGTATATGTTTTATTTATTTTATGATCTGTACTAAACAGTGATCATTTTAAGTGAAAGTTAGGTTAGGTATAGGTTAAACAAGAAGGTTTTTTTTTATTATGTGAGGGGGCGTAGCGCCCGAATCTCCGGTCCAGAAACGATTTATTTACAGTTGTCAACATACGCGCCATACTAAAAACACAGGCAACAGACACCGCAGTTTTACCACATTGACTTATAAGAAATTAGAGATTTGACGACTTTATGATAAAACTTCAACTATAGTTAACGCCCAATTGTACACTCCATCTCATAACAACACTGAACACAACATAAAACTAATACAAACATGGCGTTAAGTGACATTAATCGACTGCGAGGTTTGATAGCAGCCGCTATCGACTTAAATTCACCCTCTGGTTACTTCCGGCGGCACTTTTCGGTTTTTAGGGCCGAGTGAAATATACATAAAAGTTAAGTATTGGTCCGAGCTTTTCATTTCATGTGTTTTACTAATTAAAATGATTGTTGCAGTTCAAATTCAATATTTCTGTTACAAATTTAATATAATATCAAAAAAATCAATTTGGTTTTCAAAAAGGGAAAAGTACCGTCTATGCTATCAATGAATTTGTCAATAAAGTTATTTCCACCTTAGACAAATCACAAAAAGCAGCAGGAATATGCTGTGAGCTATCAAAGGCGTCTGACAGTGTGAACCACTCCCTACTATTATATAAAATGGAAAAAATAGGAATTATGGTTACTGCCCTACAATGGTGTACATAGAGGAGAGGAAACAAAGGGTTGTCAAAACATCGAGCAAAGGAAAATACTCTTCTAAGTGGAGATTTATCCCACAGGGGGTACCACAAGGCTCAATTCTAAGCCCAATCCTTTGTCTTTTCTGTATTAATGACTTACCCATAAATATAAATTATCATTCAATGGTCTAACATTAAATATAACAAAAACACAGTCAATACAATTTAAGACCAAACAGTCTAAATTAAATGAGGTACAGATTAAGCACAATAGTCAGGAGCTACATGAAGCAGATCATGTTAAATTCTTGGGAATTAAACTGGACAGAAATCTATCCCGGTCCTCACACATAGACTACCCAAAAAACAAATTAAACAGCCTTGCATTTGATATGTCCATCCTAGCCAATGTAACTAATTTAGACACAATAAAAAAGTGTACTTTAGCTATTTTGAGCCAATTGTGCGATTTGGTATCATATTGTGGGGAAATGCTAACACTATGACAAGAACAGTAACCCTGCAGAAAAAATTATTAGAAACATGTGGTGCAAAGCCAAGAGAATCCTGCCAGCCATTATTAAGAGATCTAAATATACTGAGTGTTCCCTCATTGTACTTATTTGAAATAATTCTTTTTATAAATAGTAATCCAGAACTATATCTTCATAATAACTTTCAGCACAGTTATGAAACAAGGATCAAAGCCAGTTTCATGCTCTCTACAAACAGAATAAATCTATATGTCAAGGCTCCACAATATATGGGAATGAAAATATGTAATGAATTAAAAACACACATTTTCGAAAGGTTGAAACTGAATCAATGAAAAGAAAATTATACGGCTCTCTGGTACAAAAATGCTATTATTCAATTGATGAATTCTTAAATGATAATCTGAGTATTTCAGCAGGATAAAAACATATAATTATGTACTGTGATTTTATAATTACATTGTATGTATATATTGTTATTTTAAACTGACGAGTCTCCTGTACACTAAATCAATGATTTAATTGTTATGTTATGAGACAATAAAATTCTGATTCTGACTCTTACTATGTGCCTGTCAGCTCCTTCGCATGTGTAATCCTACTGAGACACTTTGTTCAGCTTGTAATGTATATACCCTAGCGAATGCCGTTTGTTTGGATTAATGAAGTGTACGATTCTACATTTGATTGTAGTATTGTGCCCTAATATTCCACGTTTATATTATATAAGCATTTTATGTCGCTTCTGGCTGATCACATTATCACTTTCATTACTTGGGTATTTTAATGAACTAAATAAATTAAATAATTATTGAAAGTCATAAGCTTAATGTTGGACAATAATGTGTTTGTTAATGAAATTAATAACTAACAATATCCGAGGACCTATTTAATGTGTTGACCATAATGTGATACTTCGCTGACCGTAAAATTAAATAATAACTTTAAATTAACAATTGCAAATAATGTAAACATACATTAACACTGCACTAATTGTTTAAGTGATCTTTTGTATTGTTTTGTTTTGAGATGAAAAACTTATTATTACATTCGTAATGATTTTGTGTATCTTTACATAAAGCAAGGTTCATTTATGTTTCATGAACAAATTGTTTTATATTAAATATTGTAACTTCCGAATTTTAGAATGTTCTAGAAACTAAAATATGTATTAATACGCATGAATTGGCGTGAACTCAGTTAGTTGTAAAGTTAGTATTGTTTGGGCAGTCAGTCTTAGATCAGTATTGAGTTAGTTGTGAACCAGTCTTACTTTTGTATTACTTCTGTGCTTCATCAAAAATGAAAAATAAATGTATCAAGTGAAACGTGTCATATTAGTAGTTTCCATGAAGCCTATAAACCCGGCGTCCTACTTTTTTTTTTTTAATGATTTAATGTCAGGCGAGCTACAAAATCTACGAGACCACTGAAGAACTGCAAAATGGTGAAGTATTCATAATGTGGCTTTAGTGTAGTGCATAAAAAGCGCCACAAGCTTATGTTCCTCACATTCTGAGGGACAAAAGATAAACAAGGGAAATAAACTTGAAGGCTATATTATAGAATTGGAAGACGAAGTAGAGGAACATGAGATAGGAGATTTGATATTGTGAGAAGAATTTGCCAGAACACTGAGAAATTTGAGTCGAAACAAGGGCCCTGGAGTAGAAAAATGTTTGCCTGAAAAGCTGGTATCAGAAGAGCCTGTCT
This sequence comes from Locusta migratoria, assembly GCA_026315105.1. Taxonomy (NCBI): domain Eukaryota; kingdom Metazoa; phylum Arthropoda; class Insecta; order Orthoptera; family Acrididae; genus Locusta; species Locusta migratoria. The sequence goes on from CM048744.1 coordinate 833,681,626, forward strand.
TGAAGAAATTGTTCCATCTGGTATGCAATAGACAGGGGAATACCGTCAGACTTCAAGAAGAATATTGCAATTCCAGTTACAGAGAAAGCATGAACATACTTCTGTGAAAATCACAGAATTATCACTTTAATAAGTCATGGTGAAAAATATTAACAAGAATTATTTACACACACATGGAAAACTGGTGGGAGCTGACCTTGGGATAGCTCAGTTTCGATTTAGGAGAAATGAAGGAACATTGGAGCCAAAGTTCACATTATGAAGTATCTTAGAAGATTGGCTAAGGAAAGGCAAACCTACATTTTCAGCATTTGTAGATCTGGAGAAAGTTGACTGGAAGACACTGTTTCAAATTCTTAGGGAACCAGAGGTAAAATATAGTGAGAGAACGGTTATATTCAACTTGTACAAAAACCGGACAGCAGTTATTAGTATTATAGGGCATGAAAGGGATGCAGTGATTGGGAAGGGAGTAAGACAAGGTTGAACCCTCCACTTATGATTTTCAGTCTATACATTGACAAGCTGTGAAGGAATGCGAGGAGAGATTTAAAGAGGGAATTAAAAGTTCAGGGAGAGGAAATAAAAACTTTGCGGTTTGCTGATTGAAGTGTACCTGTGTAATTCATGGCCACTTCACATAATTTCAATGGTAGTCACTCATAACACCTCTATATTAATAACAGATAAATTCCTGTGTTGTCCAAGTCTCAATCAAACCACTAATTGATGATTGAAAAAGAATTTATTTCTGCAAAACACAGACTTTACTTCCACAGGTTGCGGCGTAACACATATTTTACTTCCAAAGCTTCAAGCAGAACACAGACAGACGAAAACAGACAGACTGACAGATGTACGATGACTGCTTGACCCCCATCTGCTGTACTGGCATATGTACTTATAATGTTACAGGTTGATCATGTGACCTCTTCATCTTAAAGTTGTTAAAGTCTTAGAACAACTAATATATCATTTAACTTTAATGTTAATATTCTTTCAATAATTGATTATTGACAATAATAACATACTTTTTAATAAAAAAAAAAACAGTCAAATACGTAGTGGAATTCTGAGTTGACGATCGGTTGACATGTGATCGCCAACTGTCCTTTTTCCGAACATTGAGTTTCACATGTAAACAGTAACAGCATGAGCGAGCTCTGGCCCAAAATTTAAATCTTTACATAAGATTTCACATAATACCTGGCATGAATCCTAAAAAAATGGGTACCTACAAGTGTAGCTTATTGGTTTATAGTATTAAATATTTAAAAATAATAAAAGTGGTCAGAAACATAATTATTGATCGTCACACAACCCCTAAGAGGAGATTGTGAGATGGGACAGAGCACAATGTCCTCTCAACTGGTACAGTACATAATTATGGAGGCAGTGCAAAGCATGGTAAGATAAATTTACACTTATAGTAATCACTAACATGTCAAAGAAAATACATACATTGAGCTGTTTACATTATCTAAAGTGGATATAAATTACAGAAATTATCTGTTTCATTAAATTCCCAAAAATTAATGAATCAAAGTGTATTATATCATTACACAGATACTAAGTCAATAATTTTCGTTCATTTGATCTGAAGAACAAGTTCTTTTCTGCATGTTTCAATGAGTGTAATGTAGAAGATTACACGAGTAATAAGCTATAAACAACTGGATTATATAATAGTCTCTATGGTCTACAATTAGAATTGTTAAATAAAAAGAGAAATTCACAAAAATATAATGAAAATACATATAGGTAGGAAATAAAGTAATATTCTATATGTCACATAGTTCATTTTAAATTTTTGTAACATCAAAAACAGACTTTCTTCCTGTTCAGCACAACTTAGAAGCATTCACCTTTGTTAAAAAAATAATTTTATTCCTGAACATATCCACATAATAGACATTGATGCTCACACCACTATTTCATGGCAACTATTCTAATATATGCAATCACTCAAGACCAGCATAAAGTACATGACCTTACACAAATAATTTTTCACCTAATCAAAATACAATTTTATTTCACATACTGTTTTTTCCCTTAATTACTTAATTTTTAAGAGAACATGTGAAGATAATTGTCGACAGAATTGTGGTAAATGTACACACTTTTAGGGATGCAAAATGAATTTCATATGAACATCAATAGTAAAAAAGTGGCAATAAAAATTCTTAATTCTTTACTTTTGAGGTACATTCGGACCTTAAAGAATGTGCAGATAATATTTATACTCAGCTACTTCCATTCACTATATACATATATGAAAAGAACTTAATTAGATTCCAACATTTTGACATTCCGCTAATGCAAATGGTATTTTTATACAAGAATTTTACATGTTCAACACAACAAAAATGAAATAAATTTTACCATTTTAAGAACCTACAATTGAAATACATCATTTGTTGCTTTAAAATAACCAAGATATTAAAAAATACAATGATTGTAATCACTTTCATGATTTCATACTTTACTCATATTTACTTTCATTATTTTTTATATGGTTTTCTATGTAGACTACATTTCTCAGACCAAAAATCTTTTTACTTTTTGGAAAAAGCAGTCTGTAGCAATTTGGGTTTGGGATTTTCATGATCTCAAATGGTCTAATCTAAATACTAAAGACTTTTTTATCTCTTTATTGATGACTTTTGATTTATTATAATCTTTTACAAGAACTAGATCTCCAATATTATATTTATTAAGATTACAGTTTTATCATGTTTTTCTTTTCATTTGTCTAACAATCTTTTCATATTTTCTCTAACAATTTCGTTCCTTTGCTTTGAACTATTTTTTTTAAAGAAATCCAGTTATACTATACTCTAAAGTGTTTAAAATATTCTCAAATTCTTTCAAATAATTTATCCATTCAACATGGTTTTACTACAATAGGTCCAGAACACTCTGTATCGTTCTCTATTGTATTATTCAGTTGGGTTGCTTTGAGGGTAATAAGGGGAATTCAGATTTGATGTATATTATTAGAAAACTAACAAAACATTTTAATATTTTGCCTGTGAATTGAGGCCCATTGTAGAAGACCATTGCCTTAGGTTTTTCTACTATTTGAAAAAAAACTCTGTCTCATTTTTTGAAATAATGACCTTACTGGTTGCTTTTCTTAAACCATAAAATTTCGCAAATTTTCAGAATAAATCTACCATAACTTAAATATAACAAACTCCTCCTATACTCTTGGGTAATGGTGCATATAAATCAATTCATAGTATCTCTAACTGTTCATTTGGAATAATAATTTGAAAAAAATCCTCTTCTAGATTGGTTGTCAACTTTCATCCTTTGGCACTTATCACAAGTTTCAATAAATTTTCCATGTGTCTCTATCAGAGATGTGTCTAAAAAATAATATTCCATTCTACACTTAGTAATATTGTCCTACTTTTTCATGTTCCCTTTTTCCTAAATGACTTTTTACTGATTTCCAATGTTCATCAGTTTCTGATTCCTTCTTAAATGACCACATATTCTTTTAATTTCTTTTTCCTCTCTGATATTTTTTAAAAACGTAGTTATAAATATATTATCACTTCCAACATAACCCTACTTTCTAACCCTCCCTCCCACAGCAAAGTTTGACAGAGCATTTTATTTCCTTTTTATGTATTTCACAGAGTAATCAAATTGTTGGAGGTATAGTGCCCATCTAGTTAATTGGCTATGATATAAATCACATTCTTGCAGGTAAATTAAAGCTTTATGATCTGAAAAAACAACTGTGTTGTGTAATAAAATTTTTTAAATGCCCATTGGATTGCAAATAATTCGTCTTAGGTGACAGTATAGTTCTGTTCATGAATATTTAATGCTCCACTTGCAAATGAAATTGATCTGTGTTCAGTCTTCCCACTAACATTTACTTTCTGAAACAAATATGCACCTATACCTCAGTTATTACTGTCAGTCATTAAACAAAATGGCAGTGATAAGTCTGGTCTGTAAAATAGATTAGCGTTGATGGGTTCCTGTTTTATTTCTTCAAAAATAATAAAGCAATTTTTATTTAATTCCCAAATACTATTCTTTTTTAATGAATTTAGTAAAACAGGTGCATTAAGAGCCTGTGTTTTAACATATTTTCTATAAAAATTCACTAATCCAAAAAACTGATTTCAGTTGTTTTTTTATTATGTGTGCTAGGAAAATTTGCAAAAGCACTCATTTTCTCATTCTAAGGTTCCACACCCTCTTTGTAAATTACATGGCTCAAAAATCGTAACTTTTTCATACTCCTTCTCTAATTCTAAAGTCATCCCCACTTCTCTAAGCTTATCACCAATTTCTTTTAATATCTACAGGTGTTCACCCCAAGTCTTAGCAGTAATTAGTATGTCATTGTTGTTATGGTCTTCAATCTGAAGACTGGTTTGATGCAGCTCTCCACGCTACTCTATCCTGAACAAGCCTTTTCATCTCCTCATAAGAAAAACAACCTACATCCATTTTTATCTGCTTACTATATGCACCTCTTGGTCTCCCTCTGCGATTTTTGACCCACACACTTCCCTCCAATGCCAAATTTATGATTCCTCTATGTCTAAGAATGTGTCCTACCAAGCCATCCCTTCTTTTAGTCAAGGTATGCCAAAAATTCCTTTTCTCACCAAGTTTTGTTCAGTACCTATTCATTAGTTACGCGATCTACCTACCTAATCTTCAGCATTCGTCTGTAGCACCATATCAAAAGCCTCTATTCTCTTCCTGACTGCACTGTTTATCGTCCATTTTTCACTCCCGTACAAGGCAACACTCCACACAAATGCCTTCAGAAAAGGCTTCTTTACACTCAAATTAATATTTGATGTTAGCAGATTTCTCTTTTTCAAAACTGCTTTTCTTCTCATTGCCATTCTGCATATTATGTCCTCTATACTGCGACCATCATATGTTATTTTGCTACTCAAGTAACAAAACTCATCCACCACCTCCATTCTTTCGTTACCTAATCTAATTCCTTCAGCATTGCCTGATTTTCTAAGACTGCATTCCACTATCTTCGTTTTGCTCTTGTTAATGTTCATTTTATACACTCTCTTCAACACCCTGTCTGTTCCATTCAACTGTTCTTCCAGATCTTTTGCTGTCTCTGACAGAATTACAATTTCATCAGCAAAACACAATGTTTTTATTTCTTCACCCTGAACTTTGATCCCTATTCCAAATTTTTCCTTGCTTTCCTTCAACGCCTGCTCGATGTACAAATTGAATAACATCGGAGAAAGGCTACAGCTTTGTCTTACTCCCTTTCCAACTAATGTTTTCCTTTAATGCCCTTCGAGTCTAATCACTGCAGTCTTGCATTTGTACAAGCTGTAAATAACTCTCCTTTGTTGTATTTTACCCCTGCCGACTTCAGAATTTAAAAGAATGTATTCCAATCAATATTGTCAAAAGCTTTCTCCAAAACTACAAAGGCTAAAAATTTAGGTTTGCCTTTCCTTAGTCTATTTCCTTAGATAAGTCGTAAAGTGAGTATTGCCTCCCATGTTCCTAAGTTCCTCCTGAACCCAAACTGATCTTCCCCGATGTCAGCTTCTACCAGCTTTTTCATTCTCCTGTAGATAATTCGTGTTAAAATTTTGCATCCCTGGCTTATCAAACTGATGGTTCTGTAAATTTCACACCTGTCTGCGCCTGATTTGTTTGGAATAGGGATTATTACATTTTTCTTAAAGTGTGAGGGTATTTCGCCTGTCTCATGCATCTTACACACCAGGTGAAATGTTTTTGTCATGGCTGACTCTCCTAAAGGCTTCTGTTGAAGATACACACAAACCAATACTGACATTTTTAACGAAGCACTATATGACTGTACCATGAGTTATAATATTGTAGACTGTTCTTTACAAGTTGCATACAAAGAGTTGACTGACTAAAGACTAACTATTGACTGAAGACTGAGACTAAAGAATGAAGTAAGACTGATTGTAACAACTGACTCTCTGTTCGCACCAATTTCGTGCATATACTGTATATCAGTTACATGTTTTCTAGAACATTATAGAACTAGGAAGTTACAACATAACATATTAAATAGTCTGTTTGTGAAACATAAATAAATCTTTCATCAAGAAAATATACACAAAATTATGACATTAATAAATACAGTAATTTTGTATCAAAACAAAACGGAAATTAAGATCGTGAGTAGTTTACAATTAGAGCAGGAGACAGGGTTGTTTATATTTTTATAATATCTAAATTAAAGTAATTATACAGTTTTAAGGTCAGCAAATAATTCGAGTCAGGTCATTAGATTACAAACAACATCAGATAACGTTAGTTGGAAATATAATTAGTAAAATCACATTATTGCATAATATTAATGCTATAATTTTTACAAACATAAACAATGGAATGAAATAAATATAAAACATCTTGCCATTGATGCAATTAAACAGTCTTGTATCATATTATGATGTTTTATGAATAGATTTGTGGTTATGCATAAGGAAAGGCAGATTTCCGAGTGGTATCTCAATTTGCATATACCCAAACAAGTGGAATTTTATGGGGTACATTCATTATACTGTCGATCTCGTTTATTAGTCTTATGTGCTCTATTTTGCCTGTTTAATTTACTGCATTGTTATATTTTCTCCTTTCATCAATTAAATGTAGTATTTCCTGTGATATCCAAGGATTTTTTTGTAGATCTTGCCTTTCTACCTATTTTGTCCTCTGCTGACTTCCCTATTTGATCTCTCAATGCTACCCATTCATCTGGGTAATAATGATGTCACGCACAGTCTATATTGTCTTTGGTTAATTCTATTTGCACAAGGCTTCGTGCAAGCGTGACGTCATTTTGACGTCACACGCAGCACCGAACTTGCATCGACTCTTTCTTTAGCATTCGATAGTCGATAAGGGCCTCTCGCGAGACGTGCATGGAAATCGCTTTCCACAACGGAACTTTCATGATTCATAAAAACTCGTTCTTGTAATATCAGACCCACATCTCGTTTCATGGGTAGCATGCGTAGGCTGGTTGGTCTGTACCAGTTGTTTCTTTCTAATCCTGATGAAGAATCCATATCTTAAGTTACATAGTTATAGCTTGAAATTTGAGTTAACATCACCATATTTATGAAAATCAATTTTTGCATCTCGTATTTCACCCCCTTATTGGTCGAATTTCCAAAAATAACGAAACTCATGTCTTTTAAATTCGAACCCCGAATCCAAATCCGAAAATTTGTAGTTCTAACTTCAAAATTGCCTAAATAGCAACATATTTTCGAAAAACACCCCCTCTACAATTTAACCCCGTTGATGGTTGAATTTTCAAAAATACCGAAACACGTATTTTTTTAACGTCTAACCAACTTTACAAATATCAATTTTTGCAGCTCTAGCTTCAAAATTGTTTCAATAGCAACGTGTTTTCAAAAAGAATTTTTGATCCTATATTGAACCCTCTTACTTGTTGAATTTCCAAAAATACTAAAAATCATGGATTTTTAATCCTGACCAAGATTCCATATCCGAAGTTTCGTAATTGTAGCTTAAAATTTGAGTTAACAGCAACATATTTTTGAAAATCAATTTTTTGCGTCACCTATTTTATCCCCTTATTTTTCGAATTTCTAAAAAATGCCGAAACACGTGTCTTTTAAATTCAAACCCTGAATTAAAATCCGAAATTTTGTAGTTCTAGCTTCAAAATTGCCTAAAACGCTACGAATTTTCAAAAAACGTTTCATTCCCTATTTCACCCTCTTACAGACGGAATACCGAAAAATCGGTTCTTAAATGACGCCTACAGAGTAAGAACAACACCTTCCATAAATTTCAAGTTTCTATCTTCAGTGGTTTGGGCTGGGCGATGATGAGTCAGTCAGTCAATCAATCGGGACACTTCCTTTTATATATAGAGATAATGAGTAGATAGTCAGGTATTTATGTTGCACAAATATTTCTCTGCATGAATCTCTATATCCAACTCCATGGATAATTGTTACTGCCCTTTTCTGCAGGATTGGTATTCTGTGCATGTGTATACCTGAAGTACAGCCCCATATTTCTATTCCATTATTCATAGGAGGAAACTTACCCAAAAATGTTTCAAATGTTTTTTATAGTCTATGGGACTTAACTACGGGGTCATCAGTCCCTAAACTTACAAACTACTTATGAACTACTTACGAACTAGGACGGCACAAATATCCATGCCCGAGGGGGGATTCGAACAAACGAACGTAGTGGCCGGGGAGACCGTGACTGGAGCGCCTTAGTCTTCTCGGCCACCGCAGTCGGCGAAACTTACCCCAATTATCCAACCGGGGGAAAGGGGACCTACAGCTTAACGTGGAATCCGAACCACGTGTCGTTACTAGCGACTCCTCACATAGTTGAGAGGTGAAGGCTGGGTTAAATTGCAGACTGAAAAATTCTGAGATCCGACCGGATTTCGAACCCGCGACCCTTTGGTTGGAGTCGAGTGCTTTATCCCGCGACCACCAGTCCCGACATAACTAGCGCTACTAAGGGCCTCTGACTTGATTGGAAATCACAAATCACAGATGATAACTACACAACAGTATTTGACAAATACGCGAGAATAAGCTCTTAAAACAGAAGCACCAATGCGATTTCATAAATACGAGAGAATAAAGCTCTTAGAAACAGAAACACTAACGGAATTTAAGGAACTGATCGGTAATGAAAACGCAGAAAAATTAAATTATGCGACTTAGTTCTCTGCACGATGTGACACTGGCAGCAGACCTTTCTGGAACTGAGCTCGACGTGCTATTTTTGGCAATACTTGCATCATTTGCCAACAAAACCAACTCTGCTTCTGGGAGTGTATCTGTTGAGTGGTCATTAATGTAGACAGGGATTACATGTCGGAAACCACGTGTAATTTCTTCCCAATCTGGTGATGACTGATGGCTTAATTCACTAGTCTCTTGCACTGACACCCTTTGTTTCCTATTATTGAGGTCCGACTTGAAACATTTTGCAGCATTGACCCTGACACCATAGAACTCTAATTTACTTAAAAGGGGTTCACATACTCAAATGTCTATGACAAATCACAGGAAATACACGCTGATTGTTATTATCTAATGAATAAAGTATATTCTCACTGTATGTGTAAGTAGCCTTCTCGATATCGAAACCTTTCAGAACTCCAAACTGTATTCTAGACAATATGCTATTGGTGATAAGGTAATTGAGACGCTGCTTGTAAATTATTTATAAATAAAAACAATGACGTCCATGGAGCAGATGCAGTTACCCTGTTAACAGGACGAAACTGGTTATCATTTTTGTATAAATGATAGTTTTCGCGATTTGTGACTGTTTTTATTTATAAATACTATACAATAAATCGCTGTTTCCCCTTAAATATGTTTCCGAAAATTTTCATTTCTTGTGCATTACCTTTTCTAGAATTTTCGAGAATGCTGGTAAAAGTGAATTCAGTCTGTAGTTTGATGTTATCTCTTTATCACATTTCTCGAATAGAGGTTTAACATCAGCACATTTCAGCCAATCGGGAAACGTTCCAGTTGTAACAGATTAGTTACACAAATAACTTAAAATTGTGCTAAACTCACAAGAACACGCCTTAATTAACTACGTTGATATTTCATTAGAACCACTTGAACGCTTTGTTTTTAAACATCTTATCATGGAAGTTATTCCTTGTGATGAAGTGAGTGACATTCATGTGCCTGAAGTTATTTGTAAATGCTATTTTCAAATATTCAAGGGCATTTTTTACTGACCCAGACAATCCCATACTATCAGTAACAGATATATAGTATATGTTAAATAGGTTTGGCACGCTATGCCCATCTGTTACTCTTGTATCATTTACAGTACTCTTAATGCTAGCTGCTCCTGTTCCATTCTGGTTCTGTTTGCTCTTTCACTATATCCAATATTGTTTTTATTTTGTCACCTGACATTGCTATCTTCTTCTCATAATACATTTGTTTAGAAGCCTGAATTACTTTTGTTAATATTTTACAGTATTACTCGTATTTAGGTAAATCATCAGCTTGGAGCTATTCTTGGCTGATAGATACATCTTCTTTCTTGTCTTACAGGAAATCTTTATTTCTGGTTTAATCCATGGTTTTATTATCACACCGCGCACGGTAAACGAAGCGTGCGAATTTGCGATTCTTTAGGGGCCCATATCTCAGGTTCTATTCATCTCAGAGTGAAGGGGTAAAGTATTCTGGATAGATCTTGTCCTAGTGATCATTTGTGTAGAAGAATGGGTATACTATAGCTAACATACAATACATCGTTCAAAATTTTCAAAGTTACACACTTCCTGGAGACCATCCAAATTGAGCAAATCTGTGGGATTTTGTCCATGACATGCAGTCTATGGTGGGCTTTAAACGGCTTACAAAAGCACCATTCATTCATGGGCGGTTCCTGAGAAAATCTAAAAAACAACATGACTTTTGGGTACCAAAAAAACTAATTGTGGGGGTGGTCACTTCTATACTTTCTATTCATTGAAAATCTTCGAAATTTTTACCATATGTTCTTTAGATGATATTCTCGAGCCCTTTTTTAAATTTTTTTCGATATCGTTATTCGTTACCGAGATCCAGAGGTTGAAACTTATCATAGTTTCGCACAAAATCACAAAACCCGATTTTAGCCGTTTTAGCATCGTGAATCGCAAATATCTAAATACCTAATCATAGAAAATTGTTCAAATATTTACAATACATCCTACAGACATTTATCTATAAAAGGCATTTTTCAGTTTTCGTAAATCTTAGTCCGTTAGCAAGATAGGCCGAAAAACCGCGATATTTTGCTAGAAAAAGTGCGTATTGTGCTGAAAGACGGCGTTCGGACAGCTCTGGAACTTACCATGCGATTTGAATAAAAGTACTCGTCGACAAAATTTGATTTTTGTACATCTTAAAGATTGAAATCTTTGGTCGATGAACGGGTGATTTTCGTTTTCGTTTACTTTACAGTTAATATGCAGTTTAGTGAACTATTGCAACATATTTTAAAGAGTTTGCAGAGGTAAAAACATATTGCGTAGACTTCTCGTATGGTTGATTTTAGGTTACACATAGCTGCGTATGAAATGTAGATCAGATATCGAAATTTTATTTAAAGTTTAGAGCAGAATGAGATCTTATGTGGTTCTTGAGATATCGGTCCGTGAATGATAGCTCGCAACAGTAATAAGTTCGAAAACGCTATTTCTGATTGTGAGGTAACATATCTTGAGGAATAGGAAATGAATTAAAAGTTATGTGTATGTTGTTTAGGTGTTTATCTGGAAAATCCGTTTCCCGTTTTTGCAGATGTGTATTCGCTATCGCGATACGCTACAAAAATCATTTTTTTTATCAAAACATCCAGCTGCGTGCTTTGGCAAAGCTACACTTCTATTCATGGCAAATCGTCGAAATTTTTACGATGCTTTCCAATATATAATATAAAATACCATCCAAATTATGCTCATAATTGATTTCATGTTATTTAAGCAGTACACTCTGATGTAACAGGAAAAAGACGGAAACCAGCTGAAAAATGCTCCTCCCAGAGCACAGACAAGGCGAATATGTTCTCTGACACAAAAGTATGGAACCAGCTGTCTCAATCCTCATTCCGACTTCCTCACCAAAAGTTATGGCATGCGAATATATTCGCGCTTTTTTCGGCTGAATGTGAGTAGAACAGAGACAGTGCGACAGGCTCAGAGAGCCATATATGATGAAAGAGAGAAAGTGCCAATTAAGGAGAAAGGCATATGCATGAAAACAGCAATGGGAAGCGAAACGAGATGTCGGAAGTCAGAAACAGTGGCAACAATAAACTAAGACAGATGCAGATAGGAGCAATTGGGGCAAAAGAGAAAACATTTGGAAACTGAGACGAATGGAGAACATACATAAAGCATGTGCGTGCGGCTCTCCAATACTATAGCACGAAACAATTTGTCCAATTTTTCCCATCCCCAATAGCCGCATGCAAAAGTTTTCCGGTCTACAGATCAAACGCAAAGCAAACCATCCACATGGACAATTGTGTAAAGGAGACAATCGTGATTGAAGACAAGGAAAGCCGACTCTAAGTGAGAAGGCAACAGGACAGGAAGTGACAGGGACAATGTCAGTGGGGCAGAGAGACGATGAAAGTGGCAGAAACTGAATCGCTAAGGAAAGGGATGAAGACATTGAAAGTTTGACATTGACAGAAAGCGGCAGTGGAAAAGACAGCAAACAAACGGACAGAGACATATATGACGCAAAATGACGCCTTAACTGGGCAAAAGTATTTACAAAGTAATGCGCTAAAAGTGCGCGAATATGTTCGCATGCCAAAATTTTTTGTGAGGAAGTCGGAATGAGGATTGTGGCAGCTGGTTCCACACTATTGTGTCAGAGAACATATTCGCCTTTTCTGTGCTCCGGCAGGAGCATTTTTCAGCTGGTAGACTTCTGTTTGAGTTTGTCTTCTGTTTGAATTACTTTTAGAGGAATACATTTTTCGTACATGATACTGGCATTGTTGATGAATATGTCATGTTTTTCATTATGTCTTGGTATCACGACAAATGTGTAACAATAAATCTGGAAAAAAAAGAAAGACGAACATGACTGGTCATGCCGTTACTGGCGTGGGAATGCCGCGAAAAATGAACTAATGGACTCACTAAAGTCAAAAGATGAAATAATACGTGTGCTTAGAGACGATTTAGTGGTTATAAATGCAAAACATCAAGTACTTCCGAATGAATATCAAGAACTAGAAATGAAACACAAAGGCGTGGACAAAAATCATCGCCAAGCACATGAAAATGATATTTTTCACTGTCGATCATAAAGCGTGAACGCTTGACTATGGATAGCGTGAACGCGAAAATTAGTTAGGAAGAATATATCCAAGGTGTAAAAACATTGGTCGTAGCTATCCTGTATGAGGAATGATTTTCATTAGTGAATGATAATTATGGAAATCACTATGGCTACGTATTTTGTGCTCTAGTATCTTGTCTCATCGATACAATTAACACTGCAACGTATATAAAGGGACATGTCTGCAGAAAACAACAATAAAATTTAAATTCTGACGTAATGTCAGCTTCAGTTATGAAGGATGCTGAAATATGTGCTGCTGTACTTCATCAATTTATTTTAATTTCAGGTGTAGCTTTCAATTTTTATCTTAGGAGGTTGCGATTGTTGATTCAGAATTTGTGTAGGCTGACCTTTCCATCATTCTGTCTCATCCTACGAAAGTAGCACGAAACAAAAAGACAAGCTGATGAAATAAAAGCACGTACTGTGCAGGAGATTCTGCGGCGAGCTCGCTGAAGTACTTCCAGTAAATTCTACGTAAGATGTGACACTGAGTTTGCGAATTAAAATTTCCATGTCTGGGAAGGTTGCGCCATATGTACGCCGCAAGTGCTCGTATCTTTCACGCTATGGGCTGCCTAGAGCAGTGAAAATGTACTTTACATTCGCTTTGACGTGCCAACTGCGCAGCTCAGGACGCGTCACTCGTTTCCGGATGCGAGTTCTGTTGTAATATCAGACCCACATCTCGTTCCATGCTGAAAAGGATTAGTATTGTGAATTAGCTTCATTCTTTTTATTTATTCTAACGTAGATTCTTTATTCTAACACAGATTGTCAGAAAGTCACCGGCGTTCTTCTTTTTGTTGTTGGGTAGTCGAGATATCAGGATTTTCTCTTTCAAAGTCGTGAACGCAATTCTTCAATATATTACTAACACTACCAACCCGCCCCGGCTTCGCGCGGATATTATGGGTGGGATATGTGAGGCGTTCCACAGAGCGTATTTGGTCGCTAGCCGCTGGCGTCTGTTGTCGCTCGGCGTATGGGCGAATAGCGAATGAATACGCTGACGCAATGACACGCAGCGACTTCAGACGCTAGCGTCTTCGTAAAAACAATTGAAACACGAAGTAGCATATGATATATTGTTTTGGAGGTTAGGTGATACCAAACGGTTCTGTTTCACAAGGTGCGACATGACCATTTTCAAGTCTACAGCAAATCGGAAACAGGACAAATTTAGTAATAGACTACGGTACCTTATAAAACATAAATAAGGTATTACAGTCATCAATATAAAAAACGTGTTAAAATATTATACATCATACTTGTTGTTACATTCCTTAATGAAGATACACTTATGCTGTGATGATATCAAATGGCTATATTACATGTATTGATGACTGTAAGTTAATGCATTATTTATGTTTCCTAAGGTAGTCTAATACTAGATGTATCCTTCTGTTTCTGATTTGCTGTAGACTTGAAAATGGTCATCCTAACCGAAACCGGTCGTCAATTGACGAGAAATTTTATGGTCATTGACGTAAATAAAGATATTAAAACTTCTGTGTCCCACCAAACAAAATATGAAGTGGAATTGTAATCAAATTTCTGAAAATTTATCGAAGTTTTCCAGTATTATGGGACATTAAAAATAACGATTATTTAAATTTTATTCTTGGCGAGATCGCCATCCTCATGATGGTATTCTGTGTGCTTATATTATCCTCTACCATTTACAGTAATCTATCAAAATTTTCTTATGTGATCCTCATTATATTTCTGTAGGCAGAAGGACCTTCACACGATAATTCACCCAAAAGATTTGCAGAAGCACCATATTTATCCCTCCTCGCAATCCACCTTCTAATCCATTTTCTTTGATTCTTTTCTGCTTTTCCGTTTTGCGTTTGGTTCATTAATTGTTCTTTTAAAACTGTTGCGAAAAACACAACGCCAGCATTTACAATTTCCTTCGACATTTTGACTCGACTGGTAGCTACTTTAGACGCTCCCGTATATGATACGGGGCAACCAAAAACGCTAGCGACCAAAAACGCCAGCGACCAGCGTCTAAAGTAGCCCACCTCACCCTTCAACTTTAGACGCCGAAACGCCAAACGCCAAAACGAGCGGACGAACTAAAAAGAGCGGCCGAGCTGCGAACTAAAAGGAGAGCTACCGGTCGCGAACTAAAATATGCGCGATAGGTCGCGAACTAAAATATGCGCGATAGGTCGCGTACAGAATTAAAATCACGTGTTTGCCTTCTGCTGATGAGAACCATTTCGAGGTTAGCCTCTGCCTGATAGATTACATAGTTCAGTGCTACAAAATTTCTGCTTTGAAGTATTCTACACTCTGCAATATCTGACTAATAAATTCCATAATGCCAAGATCTAGAGATAACTCTAAACTTAAACGCGAGAAATTATCCACAAACTGTTTCTTTTGGTTTGCGTGGTATCGTTAGCGGCTCAAGCAGCAAGCGCATGAAGCAGCTAGGTGGGGTAACTTCTCCCTCCACCTGCATGCGCAGACCACGCCGCTCAGCCGTCACTGGGAGCGGACGAACTAAAAGAACAAACTAGTTCGCGGCAGAGCCGCGAACTAAAGTGAGCGCTCCAGATCGCGAACTATTATGCTCAAGGGTACAAGAGATTTAAGGGTTCGGATAGGAGTAGTCGAGGCGGACCGACGAGAAGAATCGAGAATGATTTTCAAGTAACTGCTTTAACATCAGACAAGGTATCGAGGTCAGTGCTGAATAGGGGATGATGGAGATATTTTACAAGGGAGACTGTGTCCCAGAATGAACGTGGAAAAGCATGTCAGTCTTACAAGGAGACAACATGGGTATTGGATTTTAGAATTTTTTCGTATTTATAGTACGTGAGGTTCAGACGCAACTCTCAAAAATTCTCGAGAAAAACAACTTTGACGTTTTGCAAGTCACGTAAGTACAATAATTAAATGAGTTGCAGCATCTGGCGGTGTAGATC
Organism: Locusta migratoria; assembly: GCA_026315105.1. Taxonomy (NCBI): domain Eukaryota; kingdom Metazoa; phylum Arthropoda; class Insecta; order Orthoptera; family Acrididae; genus Locusta; species Locusta migratoria. Next base: position 833,697,470 of record CM048744.1, read on the forward strand.
AGATGGTAGCTTTCTGGTTTTAAAACAATAAAAATATTTAAAGAAATTCTAAAATCCAATACCCATGTAGTCTCCTTGTTAAATGATTATAATGGTGAAATAAAGTTACGATGTTTTCATCTACTAGCATCGACATGCCTTGACTAGCGTCAAAGATATAAAAGGGGAGAACTAATTTCACGACATACCTACCTGCTTCAAAAACATTTAAATAAATAAAACTTATTTTTCTTGTGTAAAATAGCCGAGATGGTTAATCATCTTTACTAAAATGATCACTTTCGGCAGATTACCCTACCATCATTTCCTGCACCACGTCATAAAGGCAATGGTGCATGAATCTGCCGAAATCGGTCATCTGAGTAACTGTTACGACATTGACTGAATCTTGGTCCAGCTCTCGCCACCTCCAGCTAAATATCCATAATTACACTCAGAACAAAAAGCAAAAGCACATTTAAAATCTTGTAGCATCTAACAGTTTGCTTCACAGGTACATGTATGTTGTTAGTGACCAGGATTTTCAATGTATGACCACAAGCACTAGTCTCACTTGGGTAAATAATACCATTTTAATACACGTACCAATGCAACAAATCGCCTTTAATAACAAGGTGGAATGTATCTACTATAATATCGTAATATTTATAAGGCTTCTCATTAAACTATACTCAATGAACAGAACCAAGATAGATCACCAACGATCTTAATCGTGGTCTGCTATCTACTTGTAATATAATATGATTTCTAATCATGAATTATATAAGAGCAAACACTTCCCTTAATGTTTACTCCCTCTATCATAATGCTTCGTTGTTACAAACGTGAATTAACGTAAAGCATATGGTAGACGAACTCTATCTTCTTCTGCGTTACTGTATTATGTTTAATTCAGTAATTTTCCACTTAAGTTTCATGCTTTGTATACAGCTATGTTCCACTCCCATTGACCACAGACATTGCCGAGGTGGAGTGGCTTGCGTGCCTCAACGATGCAGATAGCCGTACCGTAGGTGAAACCACAGTGGAGGGATATCTGTGGAGAGGCCAGACAAACGTGTGCTTCCTGAAGAGGGGCAACAGCCTTTTCAGTAGTTACAGGGGCAACAGTCTGGATGAAAGCAAGGGGAAACTACAGTCATTATTTTTCCCGAGGACATGCAGCTCTACTGTATGTACGTATGATGATGGCGTTTTCTTGGGTAAAATATTCCGCAAGTAAAACAGTCCCTTATTCGGATCTCCGGGCGGGGACTACTCAGGAGGATGTGGTCATAAAAAAAGCAAAAAAACAAAACAGGCATTCTACGGGGCGGAGTGTGGAATGTTCCAACCCTTAATCGCGTAGGTAAGTTACAAAATTTGAAAATATGGATAGGTTATGAAGTTAGATATGGTAGGGATTAGTGAAGTTCGGTGGCAGGATGAACAGAATTTCTGGTCATGTCAGTACAGGGTTATAAATACAAAATCAGTTGGTGGTAACGCAGGAGTGGGTCTAATAATGAATAAGAAAATAGGAATGCGGAGAAGTTATTATGAACAGCGTAGTGAATGGATTATAGTGGCAAAGATAGACACAAAACCAGCACCGACCACAGTGGTACAAGTTTACATGCCAACTAGCACGGCCGATGATGAGGATATCGAAGAAATGTGTGAAGAGATAAATCATTAAGAGAGTTAAGGGAGACGAAAACCTATGATGGGGGACTGGAACTCGGTAGTAGGAAAGGGAAGAGAAGGAAATGTAGTAGGTCAATATGGACTGGGAAAAAGGAATGAAAGAGGAGATCGCTTGGTAGAAATTAGCGCAGAGCACAATTTAATTATCATCAACATTTGGTTTAATCATCTTGAAAGAAGACTATACATGGAAGAGACCAGAAGACACTGGAAGGTATCAGATTGACTTTATAATGGTAACGAATAGATTTAGACACCAGGTTTTAAACTGTAAGACATATAGAGAGACAGATATAGATTCTGACCATAACTTATTGGTTATGAACTGCATTAAAATTTAAAAGACTGCAGAAAGGTAGAAAGGTTAGGAGATGGAACCCTGAGGACACCAGAGGGAGCATTAGGCAAGGATTGGCTGAAACGGGGGAAAGTAATACAGTAAAAGAAGACTGGGTAGCTCTGACAGATAGGGTAGTGAAGGCCGCAGAGGGTCATATTGGCAGAACTACAAGGCCTAATAGAAATCCTTGGATAAGACAGGAGATACTGTACTTTATTGATGAAAGGAAAAAAATATATAACACTGCAGCTAGTGAAGTAAGTAAAAGGGAATACAGGTGGCTGAAAATGAGGTTGACAGGAAGTGCAGACTGGCTAAGCAGGAGTGTCTAAAGAGCAAATATAAGACCGCTGAAGAATTTATAACTAGGGGAAAGATAGATACCGCCTACAGGAAAATAAAAGAGATATTTGAAGACAAGAAAAGCAGCTGTATGGATATCAAGAACACAGACGGAAAACCTGTACTAAGCAAAGTGGGGAAAGCTGAACTATGGAAGGAATATATAGTGGGCCTATACAAAGGAAATAAATTTGAAGGTAGTATTCTAGAAATGGAAGACGAAGTGGAGGAAGACGAGATAGGAGATAGCATACTGCGAGAAGAATTTGACAGAGCGCTGAAGGATTTGAAACAAGGCCCCTGGAGTTATTCCGTCTGAACTGCTGATATCATTAGGAAGCCAGTCATGAAAAAATTGTTCCACCTGGTATGGAAGATGTTCGAGGCAGGGAAAATACCCTCAGACTTCAAGAAGAATATTGTAATTCCAATTCCAAAGAAAGCAAGTGCAGACAAATGTGAAAATTACAGAATTATGAGTTTAATAAGTCATGGTTGCAAAATACTAACACGAATTAGTTACAGACGAATGGAAAAACTTGTGGTATCCAACCTCGGGGAAGATCAGTTTGGATTTAGGAGAAATGTAGGAACACGGGAGGCAATACTTATATTACGACTTATCTTAGAAGATAGGCTAATGAAAGACAGACCTACTTTTTTTAGTGTTTGTAGATTTGGAAAAAGCTTTTGACAATGTCGACTGGAATACTCTCATTCAAATTCTGAAAGTACCAGGGGTAAAATATAGGGAGCGAAGAGTTACATTCAACTTATACAAAGCCAGACAGCAGTTATTAGAGGCAAAGAGCAAGAAAGGGACGCAGAGATTGACAATGGAGTAAGACAGGGTTGTAACCTATTGTTCAATCCGTACATTGAGCAAGCAGAGAAGGAATGCAAGGAGAAATTTGAAGAGGGAATTAAATTTCAGGGAGAAGAAATAAAAACTTAGCGGTTTGGCGATGACATAGTAATTTTGTTTGTTTGTTTCTACATCTATCGGACCAAACTGCGTGGTCATCAGTCCATAGTCATTTTGTCAGAGACTGCAAAGGATCTGAAAGATCAGTTGAATGGAATGGACAGTGTCTTGAAAAGAAGATGAACATCAACAAGAGTAAAACGGGGGTAATGGAATGTAATGTCAGAAAATCAGGCTATGCTGAAGGAAATAGATTAGGCAATGAGACAATAAAAGTAGTAGATGAGTTTTGTTATTTGGGTAGCAAGATAACTTCTGATGGCCGATGTAAAGAAGATTTAAAATGCAGAATGGCAATGGGAAGAAAAGCGTTTCTAAAAAGTGAAACTTATTAACATCCAATATTAATTTAAATGTTAGGAAGTCCTTTCTGAAAGCATTTGTCTGGAGTGTAGCATTGCATGGGAATGAAACGTGGTTAAGGAGTTCAGACAAAAATATGATAGAAGCTTTTGAAATGTGGTGCTACAGACGAATGATGATAAGTAGATGGTTTAGATCATGTGACTAGTGAGGAGATGCTTAACCACATTGGGGAGAAAAGGAGTTTCTGGCATATCCTGACTAAGAGAAGGGATAGATTGGTAGGACACATGCTGAGACATCAAGGAATTGTCAACTCAGCATTACAAGGAAGTGTGTGGGGTAAAAATCGTAGAGGGAGACCGAGGAACGAATACAGTAAGCACATTCAAAAGGATGTAGGTTGCCGAACGTATTCTCAGATGACTTGCATAGGACAGGGTAGCGTGGAGAGCTGCATCAAACCAGTCTGCTTTCTGAAAAGCACAACAACAACAACAACAATAGCAGTTACATTGGCGGTTTTACGTAAGAAATTAATTGAAAAGATCGCCCCCTATGTGTGAAAAACTATAATAAAAATCTTGACCTATTTGCGCTTTTTTACAACTCAATGCTAATTGACCACTGCAGTGGCTCTCTAGGGGATGCACACCTGGAGTGACAAGTGGCTATGAGTGGGGACGCATGCCTCTTAAACTTCAGTGGCAGGCAGCGTCGTATTCCATGGCATGGGAAGTGTCATTTTATATGTTAGGAGTTCCTGATTTTAATGTTTTTCAAACGGCCTGATAATTCGAGCAGCGAGTTCTCTTTTACATCTTTGACCAAGACATATCCGCCTTTTTGTTGTGCTGCGATGGGAGAATTTTTCATTCTTGTGGTGATCATTTCTCCCAGTGTATGTGGGTGTCAGCTAAATATTTTCGCATTCTCATGAGAAAGTTTGAAATTTTGTAAATGGATCCCTCCTCAACAGGAAAATGCTTTTGTTTTAATGGTTGCCATTACAACACCAATTTGTGTATCGCATCCAAAAGTCCCGGCGCACACTTGACGCAGCAGAGGCAGAGGCGAGGCGCAGGGCCTCTGCAGGTCAGCACAAACTTCACCAGCACAGTCAGAGGGGGGTAGCGCAGCTTTGCAACGCTCACGCAACACACCACGTGCTGCATGTCCACTGCAGACCTTTCGATGCAATTAAATTTAATTCCTGAATCTCCTTCAAAAATTAATTTAATTTGTGTGTGTGTGTGTGTGTGTGTGTGTGTGTGTGTGTGTCTGTATTCTGATGAAGTGAGAATAAGAGCAGTGAAAGGCAACAGGCAAAAGTGACTTGTCTGGTCTATGGAAGGGTCTATGGAAGTTCATTATCTACATCTACATCTACATATATACTCAGCAATTCGCCGTAAGGTGCGTGGCGGAGGGTACACTGTACCACTACTAGGCATGTCCTTTCCTATTCCACTCACAAATAGAACGAGGAAAAAAAGAATGCCTATATGCCTCAGTACGAGCCCTAATTTCTAATAACTTGTCTTTGCGATCACTACGCGAAATGTTAGTAGGCGGCAGCAAGATCGTACTACACCCAGCTTCATATTCCGTCCCTCTAAATTTCCTCAACATACATTCACGAAAAGAACGTCGTCTTTCTTCCAGCGATCCCCAATTGAGTTGCCGGAGCATTTCCGTGACACTCGCGCATTGGTCGAACCTACCGGTAACAAACTAGCTGCTCGTCTCTGAACAACGCCTCTATGTCTTCCTTTAAACTGATCTGCTGCGGGTCCCAAACACTTGAGCAATACTCAAGACGTGGTCGTACATTCGTTTTATACGCGGTATCCTTTACAGGTGAAGTACATCTACCCAAAATTCTCCCAATAAACCGAAGTCGGCTGTCCGCCTTATTCACAACTGTCCTTACATGCTCGTTCCATTTCATATCGCTCTGCAATGTTACGCCTAGACATTTGAACGACGCGACAGCATCAAGAAGCTCACTACTAATGCTGTACTCGAACATTATGGGATTGTTTTTCCTACTCATGCGCATCACCTTACATTTTTCTACATTGAGAGCTAGCTGCCATTCTTCGCACCATCTAGAAATTTTGTCTAAGTCATCCTGTATGCTATTACAGTCAGTTACAGACGACACCCTCCCATACACCACAACATCATCAACAAACAGCCGCAAATTACAACTTACTCTGTTATAACTCTTGTTATAATCTCTTGAGCTATTCCGACTAAACAGACGACAGTTCAAAGACAGTCACATGCTGAGTAAGAAAGACAACAGAGAAGAAAAATAGAGTACGTGACACGTTATACTCACAAAGGAAAAATTAGGAATATGCTGTAGGAATGTACGAGGCGCGTCCTCCAGAAAGTAAGCTCCGTTTGGTAATAAAATGAAATTGTACACAGATACAGAAGAAATTTTTATTGCACAAAATTCTACAACTCTTAAACTACTTTTCCACATAACTATCGAAATTTTATAGGCACTTGTCATAGCCTGCCACAAGTTTTTGCATGCATCCTTCAAGAATGTTGCCGCCTGTGTATTCAACCATGTGGTAACAGCTCTTTATCATCGTTGAAGTGAAGTGTTGACCACCAAGGAAGAATTTTAGGTGTAAGAAGAGATGAAAGTCGCTAGGAGAGAGGTCTGAGGTGTATGGAGGATGATCAAACAGGTCCCATTGAAATTTCCGTAAGAATTGTTTGGTCACATTCGGTGTGTAAGGTCAGGCATTATCATGGAAAAAAATCTTTTGACAGTAATCCTCTTCTTACACCTAAAAATCTGTCCTTGGTGGACAACACTTCAACGATGGCGACGAGCTGAAAGAACATGTTTCCACATGGTTGAATACACAGGCAGCAACATTCTATGAAAAAGGCACACAAAACCTTGTGCCATGCTATGACAATTGCCTACAAAATTTCGGAAGCTATGTAGAAAAGTAGTTTAACAGTTGTAGTTTTTTGTACAATAAATATTTTTTTCTGTATCTGTACCCGTTCGTTTTATATAACCAAACGGAACTTACTTTCTGAACGCGCCTCGTAATTAAAATCAGATTTACTTTTCTCTCGCCGGTCGCGGTGGCCGAGGGGACTGAGGCGCTTCAGTCATGGTCTGCACGGCCACTACGGTCGGGGGTTCGAATCCCCCCTCGGGCATGGATATTTGTGCCGTCCTTAGTTGTAGGTAGTTCATAAGTAGTTTGTAAGTTTAGGGACTGATGACCCAGTAGTTAAGTCCCTTAAGCTTAACAAACATTTGAACATTTGATTTTTCTCTCATTTCTTTTATAATTCAGAGAAACAAGTGTCACTGCACATTCAATAATTGGAAGAACATTTATACAACTGACATATTTAATCATGATTGTGGTGTAGTATAGACGATCAGAAAACTTTTCTTCTCGGTGACATCTGGTATGCTTTTCATATGTCTTAGATTGAAAGATATATCGATATGAAAAAATTTTGGAGATCTTAGTTTCCTGGTTTAACTCCATTTGCACGCAAAGTGTTTCCTTACTTACGTCTTCATTCGTAGCTCTTCCATGGTCCTTAGTACTAAGATACTAATGTCTGATTTTTTCTTCTTTGACGGCAGCTGTGCTTGTACGTCCAGTATTTTCTTACATTGCGTTCCTGTTTTGTCCCTGTCATCATTTCTAATTTCAGCCACAATTATATTTGTTAGTAATTAGTGAAGCTATGCTAGTACTTTTGCAATTGTTGAATTTCGGAAAGTAGTGTAGAATTCAGGTTGAGGAATAATGACGACAGACGTTCCTAGCATCATCTATGGTTTAGCAGTGGGCTGAAGCCCCACGAGGGGGTGGTCATTGTGTTTCAAGAAATCGTTGCACGTCCATTCTGGCTTCGCCGAACGTATCATTTAGTAGTAACGGGAATTGTAGCTTACATAGTGCTGTCATGCTTGCCACACAGTCTACTGAAACCAGAGACTATAGACTGTAAAAGTACACAATTAGCATCTTCGGTTTATGAACCTCGGTGTCTTTCCATTTCAGTACGTTGTTCATTTCCAGCTTGGGTCTGTATCGGCAGCACACGAAGAAGAGACACGAGGCAGCTCCGCACTCGGCACAGCAGGCGTGTAGCTGCCGACCGCGTCGCGTCAAGCATATCTCACGCATTTCCTCGAGAATGGAAAGAGATGTGGCTCTCCTGCCACCGTTAAAAACAATATAGATATGTTAGATACATTTCGTTCGCAGTAATGTATGGTGTAAAATGCACCAAACGCAAACTGGCCAGAGACTACATTTTTCACTTCAAACTATTCAAAATATGCGCGGCGTTATACTTTATTTTTCATTATAAAAATAACTATGGACAATAACGAAAAGAAAACCAGTCAAATATCAAGCCGTGCCTTTCGGCTATAAGATAGAGAAAAATAATTTTTTTCTACCGAATAGTTCCTGCAAAATCGGTTAAGAAAGCTGCGTTAGTGCAGACACGCACAAATCCGAAAATAGTGTTTTTAATTTTTTTACGCACAAAGTAAAAGTGTTACAAAGAAACTAAATACAGAGAAGGATGAAGCTTATATTCGTCTACATAAAACAATTTTTTTTCGAAGTGTATCATATGACTTGAAATTTTACTTTCCGCCAGAGGTGAACATAGCAACCCCAAGGCCGCGGCGGTCTCGTGTGACGTCAGGCAGAATAGGTTGCGCGCGCATAGCTGACTGGATAGCCGCTGGGGCACGGCCCACTATGCCGAAGCAGCGAGCCAGTCAGCTATGCACGCGCAACCTACTCTGCCTGACGTCACACGAGAGCGCCGCGGCCTTCTCTCTATAGGTTCGTTTGAGTGGCCCAAACGCTGATAGTTCCTGATAGTTACTGACGATTTGGAAGGCCTCCACTGCGCATTCGCGCTTTTTGACAGTTTCCAACTCCGAAGCCAACTCGAACGCTTATTTCACTTGTTTTGCAGTTTGGCCACCCATAGCGCTAGTCGGCATCTTTGCTCTCTACCGATGTTGAAAGTGAGGTTATGACTGGCGATATGTTATGTAGAAGGACGCTCAATTGAGAAAACTATTTAAGTCACCATGAAACATTTGCAATTTACCGTTAAACCAAAGTATAATAATAAAGTAAAGATTAACAAGACACATTTGCGTGCAAACCGTGTATCTGTCGAGTATAATATGAAAATCGCGTGACGAAACTAGGTTAACTTGCGAGTCGCGATGTTACCAGACGACCGTTCCATCAAAACATTCTTCGTGAGAAAGCTCACGTTGACGTGAGGTGACGGACGGCGACGGACAGCGTGAATTCCGCCATTAAAAAAACATTGTAGAATACATTCAGATCATAAACTTCGACAAAACGCAAAATATACGTAAACATGTCCCCCATTTATAAATAATGTTGCCAATTCAACCTGACAAAACCTCATACAAAAATGAGGTAAATTATGATAGTAATGTGTGAAACGAATATTCGGTAACATACAACTTCATATGCATTTTGTCCCATTATTATGAGTTACACTAAAATTTAAAAAATGAAACATACAAATTAATATACAAAAATTTTCCCGCGGTGGAGTAGCCGAGCGGTCTAAAGCGTTTCGCTGCGGAGCGCGCGGTTGCTGGCCGTGGAGGTTCGAGTCCTCCCTGGGGCATGGGTGTGTGTGTTGTCCTTAGGTTAGTTTAGTTTAAGTAGTTTGTAAGCTACGGACTGATGAACACGCAGTTTGGTCCGATAGAATTACAAACATTTGAACATTTGAATACAAAAATTTGCAGGTGTTGTGCAAGAATTATCATCGTACTTTATTTTCCCAGAAGTTACACATTTAGTGTAGAAACGCCCACATTGGCATTAATAGATTTCTATAATAAATAACCACAAGGAGAAACAGACGGAACAGAAATTGTGAGACCCTATAGTGGCAAATATAAAGCTAGATGTCGGTTACAAAAATCTATCAGTGCTAATGCCTGTTGTGAACTATATTATTCTTATGTGTGAATCACTTCATTTACAGATAGCACAGAAAATCTCAGTAGATCTCAGTAGGACTATTTTGACTACATTTTCAGGCTAATATATCACAATCCAAACTGTTAAAACATACGCATTGATCTTTAAATTCGTATGTTATGAAAATTTCCACACCTTTCATTTATAGTATGTATGAGTGCAATAAAAAGGGTCCGTACTGTATTAGAAGGCCACATAAGTTGAAACAATGCCTGTCTAATATACAAAACTCAGCCTCAATCAAGAGAAAATGGAAGACTTGGAACACAAACCTCTTCGTAAATGTGCAGGCTTGTCTTTTGGAGGAGGCTTGTTAAACGCTTTGGAGTCAGTCAGAAAACAGTTTGACGAAAATCTGGTTACTCTAATAAACGATCTCAAACTATCAGCTCCGCCACTTGACCACCTGATGGGTAAGTCAGAAAGAGTAAAAAGTGCCACTCGAACGCCTCAAACCGTTTCAGATCGTCAGCAGCGCCACTCGAACGAACCTACTGTGGTGCGGTGGTGAGGCACAGTAAAACTGTGCTCCTCGGACAACCAGACAGAGGCCTGACTGAGGAAACGCCTGCTCTTCGCCTCGGCTGCGGTAAGTGTGCGCCGTGGTGACCCATTGGAAAGCATGCGTTAACAGACGGCTGGAGGCCTATCCTCTGCCTCTTCTCTGCCTGTGCTGCGTCAAGTGTGCGTCGGGCCTAACTCTCTGCCCTACATCGGCGACAATTCAGAACCCTATTTGAAATTTTTCGGTGTCCTGCGTCAAACATACCTAGTATGGATCCCATAGCAGAGTGCGGACAAGTGTGCTGGAAACAGTTTCTTTACTAGGTTTGTTACATCTCATCCCAAAAAACCGTGGTATGCGCCATGCACGTGCTTATTACTGTGGGAGTTGTTTGAATAAGAGCTTATTCGTGATCTAAGAGGGGAACTTTGTTAGATGACGAAACGAAATATCGAGAAAATTGTACCAAAAACATACACATTTGAATTTTTTCCTGCTGAAAATAATTTTGCTATGGGAACAACGAACGTTTTCTTCTGACCTGTAGGTGTTTGACAGCTGTTGAGCCTTCATAATGGAGGTGTAGTTGTATGCCATGATATTCCATCAGGGCTTCTCACTCTGTTATTCCAATACGATTCTATCTGCATTTTTAAGAGTGAATACCTAGCCGAGCGTCTTGTTCGGTTTGTAACTCTCGAGGAGCTCGACTTCGATCTAGATTGCGCAAACCTTTGAGATCAATGTAGTGCGCCATGTTTCTTTTAGTTTTCATGATGCGAGTTAATAGTTTGATTTGAACACTGGCTGTCGTGGTACATTATAGAGCAGCGATGTACTTACGTCGCTGATAAAAGACACTCGCGAGCCTGGAAATTAGACGGATGGCAGAGTCCTGGGACTCTGGAAGCACTGCAAGTACACAGCAACTTACGAAGTGTTAATAAACAAACTCAAAATGCGTGACATTGCCCCTAGGTACACGTATTGTCCCAAACGACTGCTTCGAGAGGGGTGTTGTAACACAAAACTGTGGATTTGGAGAGGAAGATACTGCTGGCGATGTCATTTTCAGTTGCTATAGCGGTGCAGAATTTTTTTGGAGTACGTCATGACTTCTGGACGCTAAACTTAGGTTGACGAAATTATTTTGTTTATATGAATGGTATAGTTATACCTAAAAAAATGTTTGTATATCTTATGGGACTTAACTACGAGGTCATCAGTCCCTAAACTTACAAACTAATTACGAACTAGCTAACACTAAGGACGGCACAAATATCCATGCCCGAGGGGGGATTCGAACCCCCGACCGTAGTGGCCGTGCAGACCGTGACTGGCGTGCCGCAGTCCCCTCGGCCACCGCGGCCTGCTATATTTATACCTAGTGATTTTGTTTTACTGTTGCATGTTTTCACCTGAATGTACTGGAGCAGTGGGATTTGACCAAAGTAAAATGGTATACGCTTCTCTGGGCATATTAACAGTGCGTAAGCAGAAAATAAACTGGTCTATCGCGGAGCATAGAAGCGCATTACTAAAAAGAGAAACTTTATGTTAAGGGGAAAAAATTAACGTGTCCGTAGGTCAAGGATTGCTTCTAATGTATTGTCGAATATTATTTTTTAAAAAGTGAGTCGCGGTGGAGTAGCCGAGCGGTCTAAAGCGTCTCGCTGCGGAGCACGCGGTTGCTCGCCGTGGAGGTCCTTGTCCTCCCTGGGGCATGGGTGTGTGTGTTTGTCCTTAGGTTAGTTTACCTAGGTTTAAGTAGCTTGTAAGCTACAGACTGATGACCACACAGTTTGGTCCGATAGATTTACAAACATTTGATTTTAAAAAAAGTGAATCCGCCATCTAATATGATTTACATGATGAATTGATGTATTCTGGAGAGTTGAACGGGGCATTAACGGAAAAGGCAGACACCTTAAGATGATGTATCAAGGGTAAAGTGCCGTAATTTAATGTTTTAATGGAATTCATGTTGCATACTGGGGTGTGACAGTTAGTAGTCTATAGATCAGCATCGCCTGATTTTATACGGCTGCACTCCATTACCCTTGTTTTGCTCTTGTTAATGTTCATCTTATATGCACCTTTCAACACACTGTCTACCCCGTTCAACTGCACTTCCAGGTCCTTTGCTGCCTCTGACATGTTTACAAAGTCATCAGAAAAACGCAATGTTTTCATTTCTCCGCCCTCAGTTCTAATTCCTTCTCCACATTTCTCCTCGCGTTTCTTCACAGCTTGCTCAGTGTAAAAAGTGAATAACATTGGAGAAAGGCTACAATCATGTCTTACTGCCTTCCCAACCATTGCGTCCCTATCATGCCCTTCATAGCTAATAACAGCTGTTTGGTTAATATACAAGTTATAAATAATCTTCCGTTCTCTATATTTTACGCCTGCTGATTTGAGAATTCGAAAGAGTGTGTTCTAATCAACATCGTCAAAAGCGTTGTCCAAATCCGGAAAAGCTAGAAATGTAGGTTTGCCTTTCCTTAATCTATCTTCTAGGATAAGACGTAAAGTGAGGATTGCCTCCCGTGTTGTTACATTTCTCCTGAATCCGAACTGATCTTCCCAGAGGTCAGCATCTATCATTCTTTCCATCCAACTGTAAATAATTCGTGTTACAATTTTGCAGCCATGACTTATTAAACCCATGGTTCTGTAGTTTTCACACCTGCCTGCGCCGGCTTTCGTTAGAATGGGGATTATTACATTTTTCTTGAAGTCTGAGGGTATTTCGCCTGTCTCATACATCTTACACAGCAGGTGGAATAGTTTTGTCATGTCTGGTTCTCACAGAGACTTCAGTATTTCTGAGGGAATGTCATCTACTCCAGGGGCCTTGTTTCGACTTAGGTAATTTAATTTTATTATTTTAAATACCGGTATATACCCATGTAAATGAAATACGAGGGTAAGTCAATTATTATCCGCAATTTAGTTATATTTTTGTTTATGTTGGTAGTACTGTCGTTTTACGTTGGTGACGCATGATTTGTTTATTTGTTGTTACATCTTTGCAATGTTCAACTGCTACTTTAGTTTCGTTGTCGTTACCGTGCTGTTAATCATGGCTGCTCCGCTGTCTATTTGCACCAAAGAAGAGCAATGTTCAGTGATACGTTTTTTGTGGACGGAAGCTGTATCAGGGGCCGAAATTCATAGAAGACTTTCAGTACAGAACGGGAGCAGTGTTTTACCACAACGAAGTGTGTACGAGTGGATTGAAAAATTCCGAAATGGTCGCACGATGAAGGAGCCGGACGACCGTTTACTGCCACAAATGAAGAAACCATTGAGCGATCACGTGAAATGATTCTCTTAGACGACGATTAATATTGATGAAGTGGCTCCTCGTCTTCAAATCAGTCATGGTTCTGCCTATGAAATTATTCACAACAGACTTGGGTTTCGTAAAGTTTGTGCAAGATGTGTCCCAAAACAACTCGCACAGTTGCATAAGCAAATGCGCCTCGACGTCTGCAAAAACATTTGGATTACTATGGTAACGAAGGGGACAACTTCTTAGACAGAATCATTACTGGTGACGAAACATGGATCCATCATTACGAGCCGGAGAGTAAACGGCAGAGTATGGAATGGAAACATCCAAATTCGCCGTGCAAGAAAAAGTTCAAGACCCAACCGTCCACAGGAAAATTGATGCTTACGGTTTTTTGGGATGCACGAGGTCCTGTACTGGAACATTATGGTGAAAGGGGCATAATAATAAACAGTGTACGTTACAGTGAGATGCTTACTGACAGGCTAAAGCCTGCAATTCGAAGCAAACGCCGAGGATTGATGTCAGAAGGTGGTGTGTTGTTGCACGACAATGCCCGTTCGCATACTGCTGTCCACACTGCTGAAACGCTCCAGAAACTCAAAGTACTGGATCATCTTCCATATAGTCCAGATCTTGCCCCTTCTGATTATCACTTCTTTGGTCCACTCAAACAGGCATTAAGGGGCCGTCGATTTGACTCGGACGAAGCAGTGAAGGAAGCGGTACATTCCTGGCTCGCAGCTCAACCGAAAAACCTTTTATGAGGGCATAAGGAAGCTTGTAGAGCGATGGACGAAGTGAATTGAAAAGCAAGGAGACTATATCGAGAAATGATGTTCTTGTAAGTTTCGTATTTTATTACAATAAAATTTTATAACTACTTTGCGGATAATAATTGACTTACCCTCGTATGTACGACTTGTTTAGAGTTTCAAGGTAACAGGTCTACATTTTGTGGCAATAAATTGAATCTGATCATTTGTTGCATGTCGACGATGTCCATTATGTGAAGTGTAATAGATACATTTCCATGTCTGGACCTCCAGGACGTTTATTTTCTGTCGACCTCCTGCGGTGGTGTGTTGGTGAGCCATTAGCAGCTGACGTAATTTCCTGTCGCGACTGTGGGCGCCACACTTTGAAATGAGCCTCACTAGAGACTGCGACCTCGCAATCAAGGGTTCCCCCGTAATACGTGGTCGAGAGGCCTGCCTCAACCACAACGCCCTTGGGAGGTTGCGGAGGCGCGTGGCTCTAACAGGATGATGGCCGGCACGTGAACAATTCCTGATCCCTTCATTGGTCCCCGCTTCCTAGCAGCCGGGCTCAGCCTTCAGCGCTGATAAACAACGGCGGAGAGCCTGGCCTCCCCAAACGCATTACGTCAAATCTGGTGGCGAGCGTTAAAATTGCACTTCAGCATTTTGTGTGTTATTATTGAGAGGAAAAAAAAAACCGACAAACGAAGAATCTGGCCTTCAACGTTCTATCAGATTTAAGATTCTATATTCTATTCTTACACTGTATCCAATAATCATCATCTTCAGCGGTTATTAATTATCCTATACATACAATATCAGCAATACAGTGTACATACAATATCAGTATGTAAGTTTTGCTACTCTTTTTATTTGATGTAAGGATTATTCTGCTAATCATAGGTTATCTAATAGAAATAGTATTTTAACCTAATAATAATAATAATAATAATAATCACCAAAGAAGAAATAGACCCAAGGAACAATTTTAGAATAAATGCAGAAAAATGGGAAGTTTTAACAATGGAAAATCCGATTGCTATGTCAATAATGGAGGTTAGGTAACAATTCACCGTAAAGAGGTTCGCTGAGGTGCTGACAGACATTATTTATACACATAACTTAAATTTTCGGCCTTGGCCTTCGTCAGAAAAAGATATTGAGTGATGCACGGATGAGGGGGCTATTAAAAATAGAGGACATTAAGCTTCCGCATGCAGCCGAATATGGGGCAGCCAAGCCAGATTTTTTTTAAATAAAAAAGGAGGCCCAAGAGACGGTGCTGTGCAACAACGTGCAGGCGCTGAGAACTCAAGGATCGGGGTGGATTGTAGTACGACGACAAAAATGCATTACCCTTCTTTGGAAGGGGAGAACTGGAATCAGTGGGAGAGGACCCATGTGGAAGCCAGCCGAATGGCAACTTGGTGCTGGAATTTATCAGAGGCTACCGAGTGGGAGTTGTACCATGTGCAAAAATCGTCGACGTACAGCACAGGAATGACGAGTTGCCCAACAGAGCTCACCAGCCTATTGATGGCGATTAGGAAGAGTATGACATAGAACACTGTTGAACGACTTTTTCCTGGATGCGTGGGGAGCTGGGTGAAGAACCGACCCTAAACTGGAACATGCTTTGGGATAAAGACTGACTGATCAAAATCGGTAGGAAGCCTCATAGGTCCCAGTCATGAAGGGTACGTAAAATATGATGATGCCAAATGGTGTCATAGGCCTTACATAGATCAAAGAAAACTAAACCAGATTTTGACGTTTTGAGAAGGCCTTTCTGATTGCTGTTTCCAGTCGAAATAGGTGATCTTTAGTATACTGTCCCTCTCAGACCCCAAACTGATGACAGCAGTCCACGTGATTCGAGAGCCCAGTATAAACTGTGGGCAACCATTCTTTCAAGCAATTTGCGTAATACATTTGTCAAGCTAATCGGCTGGTAACTGTTCATGAAGGATGGATCTTTGCCAGGCTTACGATCAGGTACCAGTATACAGTTCGGCCACAGCAGTAAAGCGATCGTTGTAGGTTCATCCTGGTAAGTGGTAAACATAAGTCGGAGCCGAAAGGTGCTCTGCAAGGAGACAGAGGTCAGTACGCGCCCCATCTGGTAGGGCAAGATTAGGGATTCAAGGTGGCCTCTGGCAACTACAGATGGAGCGGAGAATAGCATACACTCGTGAACAGAGTACATACGAGCCCAAGGAAGAGATGAAACGTTCCCAGTAAACTTACTTGTCTGTTTGATTAAATAACGAGCTTTTAGCACGAAGACGTTTAAGGGTACGTTGAACGTTCAAAAGAGTGGTACTGTTGTATTTTCTTCTCCTTCTTGTACACCAGGCAGACTGGTGAGCGCGAGGAATGTTATTGGTTACAACTGACGCACACTGGGGTTGGAGCACAAGGGCTCACTTCATGGAGTGAGCGTCCGCATTCACCACACAGAGGGACTGCCGTACAGCGAGAAGACTTGTGCCCTAACCGCGTAAACTTGAAGCATCTCATGGGAGGCAGGATGTATGGCCTGGCATCGCATCTGTAAATAATGACATTGACCTACTCTGGGAGTGTAGCCAACAGCCGTGCCGCAGTGGATACACACGTTTCCGTCACATCACCGACGTTAAGCGCTGTGGACCTGGCTAGCAGTTGGATGGGTCTGGCCAAGTGCAGTTGGCAAGCGGGGTACACTCAGCCCTTGCGAGGCAAAACTGAGGAGCTACTTGATGGAGAAAGAGCGGCTCCGGCCTGGAAAACCGACGCAAACGTCCTGGAGTGCGGGGCGTTGAGCATGCCCCCCTTCATACAGCATACGGTGACGCCTGCAGGCAGAGGATGACACGGTGGCCAATCGATACCCCTTGGGCGGTGTTCAAAATAATACTGGTAAGGGGTAATGACACCAGTATGTTGCCAAGATAGCAGGTACAGTTTTATGAGTAGGGTGCCAGAGTGCGTCTTACTCATGGGGTCTACAATGTTAAATAAATTGATTTGTCCGAACTGAAACACTGTGGAAATGGTAAACAGGAACTTTAAAAAAAATTTAAACAGTTTGGGTAGCTGTTTAGGGCATAGAAGCTGACATACATAACTCAACCCTACGAACCGAGACAACGAGCCATAAACATTTTACTGCCCTGAGTTATGTATTGCCCAATTCTTATTGGTGAGTACCGATAGGAAGGTCGCAATTAACAACGCAGTTTCTTTGTGAAGTCCATATTTCGTGTTATCCACATTCTCACACACTGCTCTCAGCTCTGACTCAATCTCCTTCGCTTGTGCTCAGCATTCCGTCTGCAGAGCAGTCATTCTTTCTTCCATATCTTTCTCTATTGCACTTACCCGAACTCCAAACTTCTTATCCACCCCCTATATCTTATCATTAACCCCATTAATTATCTTTCGTTTCGTTAATTTCAGTTTTAATTTGATTTTTGATTTTATCGAAGGCTTCCAACATAGAAGGCTTCCATTTACAACAATATCCCCCTTGAGCTGTGTCACCCCTTTCTTGTTCTTTTCTTCTACTCTCCCTATCTATTTCCCTCTCTCTGTCTTGTGGTGTAACTCATCCTTGTCACTATCGACCCTCCTTCCTCGTATTACCGCTAGTGGCGCATGCTGTCGCTTCGTCTCTTGTTTACGCTGTTGGCTTCTCTGCCGACCGGGGTTATATATCTGCGGCGTTTGTGTGGAGAGGGCGGTGACTTGGACGAGAAACTGGACGGCGGGTCGATTGCTATGGAGTGAGCCGCAGAGCTTGTTGACGTTTACTCGTTGCTGCCCGTGCTGTCGTAACGAGTCGTGCTGCCAGGGATCCCTCGGCAGTTGTATGAGTTCTGCAGCGACTGCCTGAGCTGGCATGGACGGTGATTTAACGGCCGCTGGAGTTTACAACGCATCCCTCTGGCCTCTCCGTCATCTTCTGTATGGCTGAAATACTGCAAACGCTATGTCGAGGCTCATCGTTGCGTGAACCGGATTTGGCTGAATTTCGATATGAAGAACTTCTAGCTGTCAACCATCTGTTCTCAAGTTAAGTGTGTTACGGCTAATTCTGTGTGTGTTTAGTGAACCTTACCGTCTCTCATGAGTTCACAAGGAGGTTGCCGCCTAAACAGCACTGTATTTGCTGTGCAGTCATCTTTTCCCTTGCTGTGTGATTTCCACTTCGTGTTAGTGCGTTGTTAAGTGGAAGTCGACCTCTTATTTAATGCGATTTTCCTTACCGAAACTTGACTGCACTTTATATTGATTTGCCACCGACGGCGCTCTGCATGCAGTCGACGTCTGCCATGGCGTCGCTGTTTCAATGACTCAGCGTGGAGACGACGGACGCTTACTGGAGGAGGACCCTGGTGCCGACAGCTGCTCTGCGCTGGCCGCCTGGCTGCTATGCTGAGGCACAGAGTAACATATACAGAGAAGAAAACCCCCCTAAACCACTGTCCTAAACCACTGCTCTCCTCTTAGTTCCATAAGATGCCAGCAGATGTCAGGCAGTTCCCCGGCTTAGTACTGGTAGGCCACACTAGCGGCGCTTCTGTGGGTGCCTCTCGCTCGTCAGAGGCTAGCGTGGAGGAGAGGCCGAGGGGAGAGCTGGTGCCACCTGCCACGAGGCCACGGCTGTCTCTCGCATGCTGGCGTTTGAGGGGAGGTGGTGGTGGGGACAGCTGCTCAGGTGTGCAGGGAGGCAGGGTTTCCAGCAGTTCCATAAGATGTTCCATGATGGCGCTGCAGTCAGAAGCAGACCTTTAAACTGGCCAGAGCAGGCGGCAGGTAGCGGCTGTCCGCACCACCACCTCCCCTCAAACGCCGGCATGCCGGACACAGCTGTGGCCTCGTGGCAGGCGCTGAGAGCTTTTCCCTCAGCCTCCCCTCCACGCTACCATCTGATGTGCGAGAGGTACCCTCAGAAGCACCTCTAGTGCGGTCTACTGGTACTAAGCTGGGGAACCGCCTGACATCTGCTGGCATCTTACAGAACTATGAGGGGAGTGTAGGACAGTGGTTTGGGTGGGGGGGGGGGATTCTACTGTAGTCTTGAAGAATGCAAATTCTACCTGGTGCCTCAGTTGGGCCAGATTTGGTGCCGGTCGTGCAGACCGCGCAAGATGATGCTTCACCCGGTCCCAAACCGCTTCATCCAGTCCCAAACATGCTCAATGGGGGACAGATCTGTGGATCGTGCTCTACACCTTGAAGAACACTGGGTACTTGTGGACGTGCATTGTTTAGTTGGAGAAGTATATCGTCCTGTTGTTGCATGAACGGTAGGAAGGTTGAATGATGATTTTCAGCAGGGGTCGGCAATACGTCGATCGCATCTACCGGTAGATCGCCAGCGCTTATTAGGTAGATCGCGTGAGTTCTCAGAGTTCAGAAGAAAAATTTGTTAAATAAAATTGACAACTGTTTCTCGTAGCAGATAAAATGCGCACTTGTTTGGTACAAGTTTGTTTAATTTTTTTACCAACAGCGTAGAGTTGGTAGCAATCTCTAAGGGCCGGTTCGTCCATCTCTCGGTAATCATCTCGTTAGTAAACGAGAAGATGCCTTCAACGTCCACTTAAATGTGTTGGAGTTAAGTGCATTGCGGTGGTCATTGTCAGATACACTTCTCGTTTGCTAACCTGGAGAAAACGAGAAGGTACCATGTATTCAGACTATGTTGGCAATAGAAATAAATGAAAGTGCCGTCTGAATAAATAGCTGTTCACCATATTTGACTAGCAAGGAAAAGTTATTATTTCGCGCAGTGGAAAACAAACGCGAAAGAAGCACGAATTTTAAATAAGTGAGTGCGAGAGGCTTGTGTCCTTCACAGTGAATTATGACACATTGGACTGAGAAAGGACAGTGACAGTTTCACCTCCCGAACAGCTTTACAAGGAAACGTTTTGCAGACACCAGCCAAGTCCCCTATGGCAATGAACATACAGACAAGTGCATAGTACCTTAGTGTAAGCAATAACTTGCACATAGGCAAAAGTGCACTGTTCCTGTAGATCAGTGTAAGAAATCACATTTTAGGGCTTAACACTATGCGCACCAAGCATAAGTAAATACTGTTATTAATAAGCTTGAAGACATAAGTATTGTATTCTGTTATCTATTACGACAAAACTCTTACAAAATACATATCTATCTGTTGGTATCTTCAGATAGTCTTAGAGTTTGTAAAATGAAAACTTTCACGGCCGGAATGGTCAAAATTACTAATAATTTCCGGGCTGTTATGCCGTGGTCTAGTGGATTTATTATTAAAACCCAACGTTTCGTCCCCGACTGCGGAGGACATTCCCGAGGGGGATCGTGGCACTTTTGGATGTCCGATTCACACCCTAGCTCACTACTGACGCCGGCCGCGGTGACAGGCGCTTCAGTCACGGTCTGCACGGCCACTACGGTCGGGGGTTCGAATCCCCCGTCGGGCATGGATATTTCTGCCGTCCTAGTTCGTAAGTAGTTCATAAGTAATTTGTAAGTTTAGGGACTGATGACCCCGTACTTAAGTCCCATAAGCTTTACAAACATTTGAATTTTTTTCGCTACTGACTGAAGCCAAATTCCGTTTACAAGGGCTCGCGCGCAGTGGTATGACATCAGATGTTTTTGACATGCGCGCGCAATTCGTCGTTGACGATTGCCTCCGTCCGTTAATGTCGTTCCATGGTGGAAGACTGTTACATTTCTTCTTCAAAACCGGAATCCAGATATCATTTAGTTTCACGCCCTCCTCCATCCTATTGAAATTATTGGGGTGTTTTACAATTTCTATAGCGTCTCTATACAGTCTTTCGTGGTATCCATTTGTGGCTGCTACAACCTGAGTCTTATCTAAAGACTTCCTACCTTTTATTAAAAACGTCACCGACCGCATCGGTAAAATTTTGACGAAACGGAATGTTGCCGTCATTTACAAACCTACTCGGAAGATACAGGATCACCTGAAATCGGCAAAGGATGCTTGCAAACCGCTAGAAAAATCAGGAATTTACAGGATTCCATGTAGCTGTGGGTACATATACGTGGGTATCACAAAAAGAACAGTAAAAAAACGACTAGATGAACACAAGAGGAACTGTAGAAGGGTAGAGATTGACAGATCAGCTGTTGCTGAATCTGTTTTTCAACCATGGGACCACGTTATTCAATTTGATAAGACAGATTTTAGCAGCCACAAATGGATACCACGAAAGACTCTACAGAGAGGATATATAAGTTGTAAAACACCCCGATAATTTCAGTAGGATGGAGGAGGGCGTGAAACTAAATGATATCTGGATTCCGGTTTTGAAGAAGAAATGTAACAGTCTTCCACCATGGGACGACATTAACGGACGGAGGCAATCGGCAACGACGAATTGCGCGCGCATGTCAAAAACATCTGACGTCACAAAACTGCGCGCGAGCCCTCGTAAACGGAATTTGGCTTCAGTCAGTAGCGAGCCAGGGTGTGCATCGAACATTCAAAAGTGCCACGATCCCCCTTGAAAATGTCCTCCGCAGTCGGGGACGAAACGTTGGGTTTTCATAATAAATCCACTAGACCACGGCATAACAGCCCGGAAATGTTTAGTAATTCAACAGTGGTCTTTCGACGACGAAATCGCCTAACAAATTCTGCATCATCCCAACATTCAAAAAGATTTGGACGAACATGAATACGTCTAGGACGCGTTATTAGGGCAATGACTTCTAGATCGAAAAAAAAAAAAATATTGACACCCTCTTCATTGTGAACCAAATCTGTTATTCTAGCCATTTTCATCATACCGATTCTCACTTAAATAGTCGTTACCCGTAATTTGTATTTTGATATCGCAACAATAATTTTTAGCTTATGACACATATCTGCAATATATCAAACTCCTCTAATCGCTACTGACATGGGTGGGGCGAGAAATATTACGCCGGCCGCGGTGGCCGAGGGGACTGAGGCGCTCCAGTCACGGTCTGCACGGCCACTACGGTCGGGGGTTCGAATCCCCCCTCGGGCATGGATATTTGTGCCGACCTTAGGATTAGCTAGTTCATAAGTAGTTTGTAAGTTTAGGGACTGATGACCCCGTAGTTAAGTCCCATAAGCTCTACAAACATTTGAACATTTGATTTTTGAGAAATAGTACGATAAAATTTTCCAATAAAGCTGCTTTCCACACTAGTTTTTCATACATGTAGTGCTTCCGTTATTTTGTTCCATAAATTGGTCTTTATCACGTGAATATATCGCGGTGTTATAGCGCTTTGGAATCCTGCTATTTTCATATAGAGTCTCACTTAACTGGTCGTTAGTCATGGAACGGGCAGTTTGAGGTCTTTTAACTTCAGGTTAACTCATAATGAAACATTGACAAACGCAATACTCCGCTAACGACAAGTTAATATCTTAACTTGAACTTAACGAGACATTGACAAACCGGCCCTAAATCTGTTTTTACCGCGTTAGTTCAATAAGGCGCTATCTGCGCGCAACCCGTTGCTACACTATTTCATTCATCGGAAGGACTGCAACCTCCGACAAACGGTCGCCCAGACCAGTTTACGTATGCAACATTTTACTCTCAACTTTAATCAAAATCCAGTTGCGCGCTAAAATTTTACATCAAAAACATATGTGGCTATAGTTTTTTATGGCGCATATCTTGCCCACAAAACATTAATCAATGCTCTCGGGTTATCAGTCGAGTGGTAGAATGCTGGCTTCTTCATGGAGCAGGTCGGTTGGGTAGCGCGTTGGAAGATGCAGGGCAGTCTTCAGGGCGCGGCTCTGGATGGTCTGCAGCAGCTGGATGTGGACGTCAGCGGCGTTTCCAAAGACTGGTGACGCATACTCAAGCACTGGACGGACCAGTGACAGGTACAGCGTGATCCCGTGTTGCGACGGTAGCGGCGGCTGCGGGTTGAGCAGCGGGTAAATAATGCGTAAGCTGTCGGGATGCTGTTCTCCACCTCCCTATATAGTCTGACCATTCATCACTTCTGCAGGCGGCAATCAGGATCCTTGGGAAGCGGCTGCCACGTCGGTGGTGGGGGGTCGTGGTGAGGCTCTGGTCCGTGCTGCGGGCCCCGGCGGCTGTCCACTCAGTCGGCGGACGCCGCCACGTTCAGAACACAGCGTTCCTGCCGAATCTTCTCAGTCGTACGATTCCAGGCTGCGCTCAGCTGAAATCCGCTATCCCGATTGACCAAGTTGTCGTGGAGACGTATTTCCACTGCTTCCTTAAAGACAGAATCCCAGAATCCATTGGCACCGCATATCTTCCTAGTTTCTTCAAACTTGAAGGTGTGCCCCTCATCAATGCTGTCCTCTGCTACAGCAGACTTGCTTTTTTGCCCTAGTCGTGTATTTCTGACGTGCTCTACACAGCGTTGTGAAACGCACCGTTGTGTTTGTCCGATGTACAGCTTACCGCATTTGCAATCGATACTGTAGATGCCCGGTGTCTGTAACCCTAAAGGGTCTTTGGTCGTACGTCCCTTACTTTTCGGGCTGCGTGGAAGATGGCTTTTATACCGTACTTTTTCAGTATTCTGGCGATTTGGGCTGTTGGCGCGCCAGCGTAAGGCAGGAACGCCACACGTTTTGCTTCGTCTTCTTCTGGCTTGTCCGCCCCTAAGGCGCGTCTTATCTGAGTCTCGCTGTACCACACGCGTAAAACCAAAGGCGTTCTACAGATACGTAGATGATACATTCCAGCTGCTGCAGACCATCCAGAACCGCGCCCTGAAGACTGCCCTGCATCTTCCGACGCGCTACCCAACCGACCAGCTTCACGAAGAAGTTGGCATTCTACCACTCCGGGAGAGATTCCGCGTCACCGCCAGGACCTTCTACGAGAAGACGGAGCAGTCCCACAACCGACTCATCCGGCAATTGGGGCACAACAACACTTCAGGCCGACAACCCGCTGGCCTGACCTGCTGCGAGATTAAACAAAAATCTCGCAGAAAACCTGGAAAAAAATACATCGTCATTAATGCGACAGTCTAAGTCCACTCAAACAGCCAGGCTCTAACACTTTTTTTTCCTATGTTTCAGGTACAGCAGGAATAGCAGCAAATGCTTAACCTGCATATCTATCGGACCAAGGTAGAGGTCCGTCATGAAAGTGATGCGTGATGCATCCCGACACCTTGCCTGAGGATGATGAGTACGAAAGTCATTGAAACGTTGCGCCAAGACGACGCCACCACTCGGCTGATAACCCGAGAACATTTCATCGCTGGAATACGCCGAGAGAGCCTGCAATCGCATTAATCATTTCAAATTTATAGTTGCTTGGGCGAGAATTACAAATTCACATGGTACCCTTATTATTTGTGCTACAAAAATGAATTATACACACAAAAAAGTGTTGATTTACATTGGTTGCAAGCTCTCTTGAAGACTAAAGTTGAATGTGAATATTACGTGAAGAACAAAGGTCCTTTGTACAAAGATGTAAACAACCAAACATGAGGAGTGCCAATGTGAGAAAGTGGGTCATACGGCCGATCAAATGTTCAAATGTTTGTAAATCTATCAGACCAAACTGCGTGGTCATCAGTCCGTAGCTTACAAACTACTTAAACCTAGGTAAACTAACCTAAGGACAAACACACACACACATCCATGCCCCAGGGAGGACTCGAAACTCCACGGCGAGCAACCGCGCGCTCCGCAGCGAGACGCTTTAGACCACTCGGCTACTCCAACGGCCGATCAGTTCCAGTCATAACACCAGGAAGGAAGTGCACTCAACTGTTCAAATGTTTGTAAAGCTGTGGGACCAAACTGCAGTCCCTAGTCTTACAAAGTGTTTAAACTAACCGACGCTGAGGACAACACACACAGGCATGCCAGAGGGAGGACTCGAACCTTTCTGATGCATAGAGACATTTTGATTTAATTACAGTATTGTAATGTTTTGAGTTCTTGGAGATACATTTCTCGTTGTAAATACTCGAACTTTGGGTAAGTCATTTCTTTCCATTCCATTTTCCGAATCGTTTCACGGAGGTATTGGGTTTGTGGAACCCGTTTAATTTTTCCATATTTTGTCGGCATGAATTTTCAAAATGTTGAAATGTTTTAAAATCTATGGGACTTAACTGCTTTGGTCATCAGTTCCTAGAATTACAAACTGCTTAAATTAACTTATGCTAAGGACAACAAATATATCCATGCCCAGGGGAGGACTCGAACCTCCGACGGCGAGCAGCGGCTAGCTCCGCAGCTAGGCGCCTTGGAACACTCGGCCACTCCACCGCGGCCCCTAGAATTTTGCCGGTTCTTTGTTGCAGATCATGTAGTCTGTCTTTTTAAAGGATATCTAGAGTCCCACTTTTTTCTCAAGATCTCTGAGTTTGGGCTGAAGAAATGTCACGAGTTAAGACTGCTAAATCATCAGCAAAAGGTAGGCAATCTATAACTAACTTGCCTCTGCCTAATATGATTTCTGGTTAATTTTGAGCACTGATTTCTGTTTGCGCAATTCTTGTATCAATTTCTAAAGGACGCAGGTGTTCAAATGTTTGTATAGCTTATGAGACTTAACTACGGGGTCATCAGTCCCTAAACTTAGAAACTACTTATGAACTAGCTAACACTAAGGACGGCACAAATATCCAAGCCCGAGGGGGGATTCCAACCCCGACCGTAGTGACCGTGCAAACCGTGACTAGCGCGCCGCAGTCCCCTCGGCCACTGCGGCCAGTCGGACGCAGTTGAAAAAGTAGTGGAGACATCCCATCTCCTTGTCTTTACACCCGTTTTGATTTCAAAGGAATCAGAAAATTTTCCCTATAAATTTAACGCAGGACAGCTTTTATTATACCGGGTGATCAAAAAGTCAGTATAAATTTGAAAACTTAATAAACCACGGAATAAAGTAGATAGAGAGGTAAAAATTGACACACATGCTTGGAATGACATGGGGTTTTATTGGAAAAAAAGTTCAAAAAATGTTCGACAGATGGCGCTTCATCTGATCAGAAAAGCAATAATTAACATGACAACCATTACTACAAGTTTGTATTCAATTGTCATGAATGTATAATTCACGTTCCTGACCCACTCCCGAGCCACCACGGCATATGATGTGGCATTTTTTCATTCTGCTACCTTTCTGACACGACGTAGTAAGCTTCTTTAGAAAATGTGAAAAGCATTTTTCATTCTTGTTTGTATTATCTTTTCAATGTTTCTTTGACTTATTTGTACATACAAGTGTAATCTTTAGTGATAAGACACACTGTACACCTTGACAGCACTTTCATACCCAAGTAGTGGTGCGCAGACCTGGCGCCCTATATATGTTCTAACAAGCACATGTACACTATATATGTATGACCATTGTTACGATGTTAATCATAACTTTGTGTAAGCTTGCGTGTATATATATAGACTGCACTGTTGTCACTATATTTGTCATAGCTATGTCTATTATCATAAGCAGTAATTTTATTCCATCCCTTCTAATTTCTCCCTGTTTGTTTCATTACTGTAACTTTATTTGACAATTATCACATGGTTGTAAACAGTAACCATTTAAGTGTAATAATTGTATATCTCACACCATCTGATCTGTGACAAACCACTTTGAACCATACCTGGCTTACCAGGACACATTATATGGCATTTTTTGTTTTGTTATCTTATTAGACACGATGTATTGAGCATCTGTTAGCCGATAATACCCAGACAATGTAATCAAACTTGGCGCCCTATAGTAGTATCTATGCATCGAATACACATTATTTATGTTAGAGCATCGTTATGCTGTTCATCATTACAACCTTTTTTTTGTGGTTCTGTATGTATATTGTTTATCAATTACTGTTAATTTGTTTATAATATTCAGCTCTGCCACCTTACGATTCATTCTCTAGATCAACCATTCTGACCCACTCATGATTTGTAGCATGACACAATATGTGGCATTTATTCATTTTTGTTACCCCAGAAGATATGTTTTAAAAAACATTTGTGAAAGGTAAAATTTTGTTTTTGTATTGCTAAATTGTAATTTTACCTAACGTAATTTCACTGGTCACGGCGCCACTAGGCTTTATGTTCAAGAACGGCACGCCATCTGGTGACCAAAATCTGTAAACCTGTATTACCTTTACTGTGTCCTCAGTCTGCTCCTTAATGTTAAAAAAACATGTATCCATTTGTACTGACGTACTTGTAATCTATGTATGCAGGGTACGTGTGCTGAATTTCTTTATAACAAATTTGTAAAGTGTTTCTGCAATATTTCTGTCTCTTATATTGTACAATTAACATTTCCCTTTCACAGATTCCGATGATGGCCACTTTATGACTTTAATCAATACACCGACCTATGCAGCCTATTGCAGACTATATTTACTATGAGAGATAGCGACAAAGCAATGATGATGTTCTTTACAGGAAATGCTCAATATGTTCACCATCATTCCTCAACAATAGCTGTAGTCGAGGAATAATGTTGTGAACAGCACTGTAAACCATGTCCGGAGTTATGGTGAGGCATTGGCGTCGGATGTTGTCTTTCAACATCCCTATACACGTCGGTCGATCACGATACACTTGCGACTTCAGGTAACCCCAAAGCCAATAATCGCACGGACTGAGGTCTGGGGACCTGGGAGGCCAAGCATGACGAAAGTGGCGGCTGAGCACACGATCGTCACCAAACGACGCGCGCAAGAGATCTTTCACGCGTGTAGCAATATTCTTTTTCGGTTTTAATAAAACCCCATGTCATTCGAAGCATGTGTCTCAATTTTTACCTGTCTATCTACATTATTCCATGATTTTTTAAGTTTTCAAATTTACACTGACTTTTTGATCACCCGGTACAAAGAAAGTATTTATTCGGATTCATAGTAATTTAAAACTGCAAACAGCGCCATTTGCGGCAAATATAAGTCTTTTTAGGTTTGAAGGGTGAGGGTCATACATCTTAGGGCAGACTGGGCAAAATTCGCGTTTTTTTTTTTTTTTTTTTTTTTTTTTTTTTTTTTTGCCTTTTTCGGTGCTATTTTTGCCGATGTTTGTTACATCATTAATAAACTGTCATGTTAATAAAAAAAGCTTCACTCTTTAGGAGAGTAGTAGCCAAAATATTTTAACGTTCAATAAGTTATGAATGTTAAAAAACTGCTGTCAGATTTGTGACAGAGTTATATGGGAAAATTACACATTTCGCAATATCCCGTAACAATCGCCGATTTCGCTTTATTTCGCTAAAAACCGCTATTTCACGTTATTGATCATTCGAAGTCCACCTGTCCCTTCTCGCAACTATTCTAAATTTAGAGTATTTCTATTAGGGGAAGAGCGGGATCTCGCGGTTTTGTGTAAAGAGTAAACAGGTTCCATCTCGCGGACCAATGTAAGTTGCATCTTAATGACGGAGTAAAGTGTGCTTCATTTTAAACTCATTACAAACGTTACGTGTTCCGCGCTTTTCATTACCTAGTACTTACGGACTGAGGTTCTACTGGAGACACTGTTGGATAAAAAAGAACAGAGACCATTTGCTCGTAACGCTGAAGTCCCACGTACACCGCCATCAAGTCGTAATCTACACGTGTCGCGTCGCTCGTCCTCTTCCCACAGACATAAAGAGCGGAGACAACTCGCACTGTTTTTATATTCAGCTTTTCTGGCTTTTACAAAGTGGATATTACTTTTTGTGTACGGTCTCACGACATCTAATGGCCTAGTGACACCTCCCATTATAGTTGGTACCTACATGATATCTTTGCCTCCTTGCTTCCAACGTGAATTATTTCTCTTCCAAGGTAGTAATATTATTTTCGGTTACTTCGGGTTCTAATTTCGATGTTAAGCGCTATTTACATTTCTGCTACTTCTCATTGCCTCCGTTTTTCTTTGATGTATCCTCAATCAATACTCTGCACACATTAGTCATGTACTGACATGTATACGCCGCTTTATAAACACAATTTGTACCTAATTTACAATTTTCAGAGATATTGCTTAGGCGAGCGTAAAAGCTGTAAAAGACGAGAAGTACGTAGGGATGCTGAAAAGTAATGCCTCCGATTTTTTTCCGGGAATACCTTACGGCTTTTGAAATAAACCAAACAAGACCAGCCTGTCCATGAGGAAAACTAGGCAATTGCGTAGGGCGCTGGAATTTTGGAGGCGGCAAATGTGTCGTGCGCGACGAACCCTCGTGCGCTCGCAGTGCGGTTTACTTTGATGTTGCGCTGCGGTTCCAGGAGTCATGAATTCCCCGTTACTGCACATAGACAGAGCAACAGGCAACATACAAGACGTAAGTCAATGTTACGTGCATTCTCTTTGACTCTTCAGAAGCGTTTAATGAATAGACGAGTAGCAGTTTGTAACTAATCATCTCTGATCAAAGCTGGCGATACTGCAATAAATTTAACTGACGAGAGATTTCGTCAGATAAACAACCTAAATAGTGTATTGGCTGTCTGTACAATATACATGATGTGTTGTTGTTGTTGTGGTCTTCAGTCCGAAGACTGGTTTGATGCAGCTCTCCACAATACCCTATCCTGAGCAAGCCTCTTCATCGGCACATATGAACGGCAACCTACATCTGTCTGAATCTGCTTACTGTATCGATCTCTTGGTCTTACTCTGCGATTTTTACCCCACACACTTCCCTCCAACGCTAAATTCACAATTTCCTTTATGTCTAAGAATGTGTCCTACCAATCTATCCCTTCTTTTAGTCAAGGTATGCCAGAAATTTCTTTTCTCCCTAATTCTGCTCAGTACCTCCTCATTAGTTACGCGATCCACCCACCTAATCTTCAGGATTCTTCTGTAGCACCATATTTCAAAAGCCTCAATCCTCTTCCTGTCCACACTGTTTATCGTCCATGTCTCACGCCCATACAAGGCAACACTCCATACAAATGCCTTCAGAAAGGTCTTCCTTAGGCTTAAATCAATATTCGATGTTAACAAATTTCTCTTTTTCAAGAACGCTTTTCTACCCATTGCCATTTGCATTTTATATCCTCTGTACTGCGACCATCATTTGTTATTTTACTGCCCAAGTAACAAAACGCATCTACCTCCTTTATTGCTTCGTTTCCCAATCATCTGATTTTCTTACCCTGCACTCCATTACCCTAGTTTTGCTCTTGTTAATGTTCATCTTATATGCGCCTTACAGCACACTGTCCATTCCGTTCAATTGCTCTTCCAGGTCCTTTGCTGTATCTGGCAGAATTACTATGTCATCGGCAAAACGCAATGTTTTTAATTCTTCACCCTGAACTTTAATTCCTTCTCCAAATTTATCCTTGCTTTCCTTTATAGCTTGCTCAATGTACAAATTGAATAAAAATGGAGAAAGACTACAACCCTATCTTACTCCCTTTCCAACCACTGCACCCCTTTCATACCCTTCAACTCTGACAACCGCTGTCTAGTTTTTGTACAACTTGTAAATAACCTTACGCTCCCTATATTTTACTCCTGCTTGCTTCAGAACTTGAAAGAGTTTATTCCAATCAACATTGTCAAACGCCTTCTCCAAATCTACAAAAGCTAGAAATGTGGGTTTGCCTTTTCTTAATCAATCTTCTAGGATAAGCCGTAAATGAGTATTGCCTCCCGTGTTCCTACATTTCTCCTGAACCCAAACTGATCTTCCCCGAGGTCGGCTTCTACCAGCTTTTCCATCCTTTTGTTATAATTCTTGTTAATATTTTGCAACCATGACTTATTAAACTGATGGTTCTGTAGTTTTGTACATGATGTACAAAATAAAATTCCCAAAGCTGTTCTTGAAGAATGTGTTAACTTGGTAGTCTCTAACTCACAAAGGCTCTAAAGATCTTGATGCTACTGATCTATGCAATGAATTACAAGCCCTTGCTAGCAGGGTACCCAATAACTCATGGTCACAAGAAGTTCTGAGTAATATTTGTAAGAATGGAGTTACAGACATTGTACCTAATTTAGTTACTACATGAGAGTGTTGCTTAATCTTCCTGTGTCTGTAGCCAGTGGTGAGCGCAGCCTCTCGAAATTAAAATTGTAAAAATATATCTGCGATCCACAATGACTCAGGAAACAATTGTGGGTTTGACAACTTTGTCAGATGAACGAGAAACAGCAGACACAATTGATTTAAAGGAGATCGCCTCACATTTTGCAAAAGCTAAGGCAAGAAGAATGAAATATGTGTTACTCTTTGTATAATGAAGCTTATAATTCAATCAATCATTGTTAAGTATCAACCAAAACCTTTTTAAAAGACAAAATGTAAAAGTGATGAAAAACTAACATTATTGTATAAAAGTGTGTGATGGGGAAAATTATGTTTATGTAATGTATATGTTGTGATTATGTATTTTAATTAAAAAAAGATGCAATGTGTATTTTACAGTGATGTTTTATTGCGATATAATTAAATGGGGCGCTATCAAAATAATTTGCCTAGGGCGCCGGATTTGTTCGGGCCGGCCCTGAAACCAAATTGTATTACAATGCCACACCTTCATTCACCATTTCTACATATTTATTTCTCAACATAGTCACCATGGCGATGTACACATTTCTCCCGCGAGAGACCAGTTTGTGGATCCCGTCACTGTAGAAGTTTGGACCTCGTTGTCTGAACCGCCGCCTCACCTCCGCTTGCACTGCTTCATCAGTTGTGAAGTGGACACCGCGAAGGCGTTCTTTAAGCTTTGGAAAGAGGTGAAAATCGGATGGAGCCAAGTCTGGACTGTATGGAAGATGATAGATGACAGTGAATCCAAGGCGGCGGATCGTCGCAGATGTCGCAGGGCTTGTGTGCGGTCTGGCATTGTCATGCTGAAGGAGAGGGTGTTCCATGTGGGGACGAGTTCTTCGAATGCGTGCTTTCAGTTAGCGGAGAGTCTCGCTGTACCGTGCGGAGTTTATGGTGGTGCCTTTAGGCATCAACTCCAATGCACGACACCTCGTACATCCCATAAAACAGTGAGCATTATCTTGCCTGCCGACGGCATGGTCTTGCACTTTCTTGGGGGTGGTGATCCGTGGTGGCGGTACTCCTGTGAAGCTCGCTTTCTTAGGAGCTCAAAATGAGTGCACCCAGATGTCATCACCACTCACAGTGTTGTTAAAAACCCATCACCCTACCGCTCAAAACGAAACGGCAATTGTTGACACTTGTCCACTCTCCTTTGTTTCATGTCAGGGGTGAGCTTCTGGGGCAACCACCATGAACACACTGTTCTGTAGCGCAGTTCTGCAATCAGGGCCTGTACAAGCTCCCGTGATATGCCACACTGCAGTGAGAGTTGTGCCTGTGTTATCCGACGATACTCTCTGAAGAGTTCATCAATCCGATTCTGATGAGTCTCGTCTGTTTCCGTACGCGGTCGTCCACTCCGTGCTGTGTCACAGATGTTGAGGTCAGGATCCTGTTTACGAGCACAGGCAGCCCACCGGCGCACATTAGTAGTGGGGTAATGGGCATTAACGCGCAGTGAGATTCACCTGTCGACGATAGTGTCATCGACGCCAGACGCTCGGCGTTGGTTGCGATGTAAGTGTTTGCAAACATTACGTTGCATGTACTCAGTTGTACTGTAACAAAAAAGTGTAAACACTCCATGTCCTATATAGGATCATGTGTTGCGGTGTGTAGGTTAGCATCTTCGTTTGCGGTAGACATCTACTTGTAATTAAAATAATAAATCTTAGTTCGGATTAGTGGAATGCACAAGAAAGGAACTTGGAGTAGGAATTTTGTGGGTAAAGGGCGGGTCGAGCTGGAAATCGGTGTTGCATTGGGCAGGTAACCTCGGTTTTGTGGTTGCTGTATTGTCGAATAAGTGTGTTGTTAGGCCAATACTTTCGAAAAGTTTTAGTGTAGACGGTCGGAAATCGGTAAATTATTTCATGTATTGTTTTATTTCGACTTTCCGTTGCACAATAGGGTTTAAATATCTTCTGAGGCTCTGGAATATCGGTGTCATATAAATGTAGTTTGCATCGTAACAGGACATAGAGATTCCTTAGATGGGATGTGTACTGCTGTAGCTAGGAAATAAGAGGTAAAATTATAGTACCCGAATTCTCGGAAAGCGCATCTATACCTCGATCTAAGAAGGAAACGTAACAGGGCAAGATCGCTAGAGAGAGAGAGAGAGAGAGAGAGAGAGAGAGAGAGAGAGAGAGAGAGAGAGAGAGTTAAATTTCGGAACTTTTGGCATGGCTCAGCTCCATTAAATAAATGCAATGCGAGCTATCGTTGTCAGAGTGGTGCGTCTGCGTATAAGGTTTTGATCATTTGGAGATGTAACGTAGGCGTTTTTGTTTGAACACTTAGCATATGTTTCTTTTATGTAGCCTGCCGAAAGAGCACTCTGCGTTCTGGACGATTGTTAACGGTGCTTGCAGATGTATATTTAGAGACGTTGTGTTAGATGTCATTGCCGATTTTCGTTATTTGGAATTTTTGTATAAACAATATGTCGACTTCTGCTGCTGCTGCTGTTGTCGAAAGAGTGGTTGGCATACAAGTTACATTCCATTTGATGGCTGTTGCTTGCATCATCTAAACGAAGAGATACATTTATAGATCTAAGGTTGCGGTCGAGTTCCGAAACGGACCATTTCTTTTCTTTTGGGTAGTTGGCTCTGGTTAGAATTGTTTTTGTATATCAAAAGAGTATATGTTAAGATGGATACGTACGTTTGTGGCGTTCGTTACCATAACCTGCGCTATTATTATTAAACACGTCTGTCGGCTGTAGTCTATGCAAAGAGCATGGAGAGAAATGGGAGTGTTTGTGCATCGAAAAATTCTTACTTGCAAATTTTGCATATGAGTTTTAATATTTTACTACAAGCTGTAGTATACAAGACCAACTAAGCATTTCTGTTCTAAATTGTATTTTAGCATTACACCGAAATTCTTGTTAAAATACATACGAAGAACACTATGGTAGCTTTATTTTTTCCAAGAAAAATTGTTACATAAATTGAGATCTGGCGTATGGATCGCTGAGGCGCGCTTAATTTTAAATATGCAATTGAACTGGCTGCTAACCTGGCGGGGCGCGGTCGCCATAAAAAGAGTGCAGTACGCCCCTGTCTTGGGTTTAGGGGTCGGCCGGCGGGGGGCGGTGTTGTTTAGAGATGTCAATGTGGTCAAGACAATCGTCGTGGTGTTGTCCTCGATGGTAGGGTGGGTGGCGGCGTCCTTTGAGAAGCGGTCGTGAGCGTGGAGGAGGGGGTAGCATCTGTCGGCGGTGGTGGTGGAGGTCCGGCAATCGGGTGAGCAAGTAGGGGTCACGGTTCTGGCCAGGTGTGTGGCGGTGGGTGCAAGTACAGACATGTCGAGGGGTAGACAGGTCTGCACCTGTCGGAGGTGCTGCCTGTCTGGCGCCAGCGCCGAGGGGTGGTGGAGGGCGTCGTGTGTGGCCGAGGGATGTGTTGTTTACTTGCAACCTGTCAATCAATCATCCTTAAGTGCGTTATGGCGGCGTCCTTTGATTAGCGGTCGGACAAGTAACATTGATGACAATCAAAAGGACCTAAATGTAAACTGTCAATCATCTTTCGTCCTTCCGGGAAGACCTATCAATCATCCTGTGACAGCTTGCTTTGATCTGCGGTCCGGCAATTGGCCGAGCGTCTGTCGTCGTTGACACTATCGTCGACGGGCGAATCTCACTTCGCGTCAATGCCCATTACCCCACTACTCACATTACTGTTGTCGGTGCACTCGTCACCGAACACAGTTTTCATTCTTGTGTGGATCTCAATTGGAGGCGCGTTTTCTGAGGTTAGAAACTTGATTACAGCACGCTGTTTTTCACGCACCGACATAGTCACTGTACAGACCGCCTTGTTACTCGGTACTACTCGAAGCCCTCTAGTGGCAGAGGGTTGTACTTTGCGTCAGCTACGCGGCAAGGACAACGGAGTAATATGCAGGACATGCGAAACTTCAGCCGTGCTGCGAACAGACGATAAAAATTTGGAGGCATTACTTTTCAGCTTCCCCTCGTAGGTTCTCGACTTATGTGGCAGCTTCAGAAAAGTCTTGAGACACGTAGATGCAAAACAAAACGTTTCATGACGTCTACAGCTGCACCTACATCAGCCACTTGACGGTGTTTGGCGGAGGGTACTTGACATACCATTCCCACTTCCTCCTATTCAGTCGCGTATGATTCGTGGAGAAAATGACTACCTCCATATGGGACTGAACTCTCTGGTCTTATCCTTTTGGTTGCTTCGCGATATGTTCATTGGAGGAAGCAATATATTGGTTGAGTCTTCATGAAACGTATGCTCTCGGACCTTTGACAGAAGCCTGTAGTACCGCGACACAGAATGCCTCTCTTGCAGCGTCTGACACTGTAGTTTCCTGATCACGCCTGTGATGCTTTCGCACTTACTAAATGAGCCCGTAACGAAGTGCTCTGTTCTGCGTTGGATCTTCTCTGTGTCTTCCATTAACCCTGCCTGGTACGGATCCCACACTCAGGAGCAATTCTCAAGCGGTTGCCGGACGAGAGTTTTTTTTAACCTACTTCCTTTGTTCACGGATTAAACTTCCAGAGAATTCTTCCTCCCAGATATTTTGGTTCGTTGATTGTTTCAGGCGGACAAAACTGTGAAGGTCATCATTCCCGCCAAATATTTTATGGGAGTAACTCCTTCCAGAGTTCGTCCTGTTATCGCGTCGATATACAGGTCTGTCTCACCTACGAGTTGTCAGGCGCTTTTTTTCTGGTATTTGAGCAGATATTTGCAATTTCTTTTTTGCAATGTGTAGTAGAACTCAGGCCAAACAAATTCTGATCATGACGCCATTCCTGCGACGTCCGGTGTAGATGTAAAGCGACGGTTTGTTTCCCATCACGAACAAAAAAAATTTTTTTAATCGAAAGTTTTTGCTCGCAGTAGATACAGCAGTCCCTAATTAGTCTGTTGTTTATCGAAATACATTGACAGAGACAGTAAAGCACGACAATTCACCAATTCTCAGGAAGCGGCTGGACGCTGCGCGGCGAGGCGGCACATTTGAGATGGGGCATGTCGGGCGAGGACGAAGTGGCGAACACATGACATGCACCGATACGTCGGTGTCTGTGGTGGGCATCAAATGCGTTGGATACCGGCTGAGATCAGTGGTAGTAGCCACGGTAGTAATGTAGCACAATACAGTATCATTTTCAAGATGATTTCACGTAACGGCCACGCGTTTCAGCTTCTGTATACCTAACACCATAATATCTATCGAATTTTACGAAGGTCTGAAAGTAACACAGAACAAAGTAGACAAATTTGTTTTAATTTGGCTTAGTTATTGCACTTATTAGTGACTGAACTATACTGTAAATTTACAAAGCAATTCCAAAGCAACCGAACAGTTAATACATTACTTAGTCGCTATCAAAGCAAAGCAGCGCACATCCCAGCTGCCTCCCTGGCGACTTCATTACACATCCCTACAATCCGTAGTACGGAATCTTGTAAGAAATATACTGTATATTACAGTAACAACAATTAAACAGGGTGCTTGTACAAGTTAACGTTAGCAGCACCTACCCGTTACCAAAATCATGTCTGTTACTTCTGAAGGTGTGTAAATGTTGTATTGTGCAGTGCGGCGTAGCTGAAACAAAATATATACGTCCGCTGCCAGCTACAGTATCGAACTTGTATCGGTAAACGTGTGTTCGCACCGTCTTCCTTGCCGAAGTTGCCCCGTCGCGTGTGCCGCCACGCCTCGCGCCGTCTGCTACTGCATTATAGAAGCGCTACACAGCCGCTTCCGGAGTACTGCTCAATTGTCATGTTTTATTGTCTCTGTTAATACATTTAGATAAACCGAATATCACTCTAGACTAATTGGAGACTGCTCTATCGATTTAGCTCAAAAAACTTCGCTTTAAAAATCTTTTTGTTCGTGATTGGAAACAAACCGACGCTTTACATCTACACCGGGCGTCGCAGGAACGGCGTCATGTTCAGAATTTGTTTGGCCTGAGTTCAACTACACATTGCAAAAAAGAAATTGCAAATATCTGCTTAAACACCAGAGAAAATACCCTGTAAATAATCTATAGATTTTATAAAATAGGCTGTACTAGTAGACCCGTGCGGATAATACGCACTCAATCCTGATCAGTCACAGATAGGTAAGATAGAAATGGAGAAAAGGCAGATGCAAGTACATATGTACAAACGATGATAATAATATTGCCAGCACTGCAAAGTAGCGGGGAATTGAAAGTTAAATAAATTATTACAAGTTATAACAGTAAGCGGTACTTACCTGCGGTGATAAACGTTGAGGTAATTCAGTTCATTCGTGCAGTAAACAACGCTTGCTTGAACAAAGTGAAGCATTCCAACAGCTGCTGTGCATCGACGAGTGAGACGGAAACCTCGTGCAACTGCAAGAGCTGTCGTGCTAAATTATTTGCGTATTTTTCGTCGTCACTAAAATCGTGTGATAATCTATGCTTGCATCAAAGAAGGTATTTGCCTTGCATAAAGAATCTAAACAACTACAACTGTCGTTCATGTTAGTTAAGCAGATTGTCAATAGTTTGCTTTTATATCGCTCGCACAAACTAAGTTGATACTCGATGCGGTGTCTGATGGAAGCAACATGTCCCATTTACGATCGTTCGCCGGATATAAACTTAAATTGTACGAACAGTAAAAATCGTTTTGAAAATAATTTTTTTTTTGTGAAAACAATAACATCAAACTTTGTGTGTACTTTTGGTCATTAGTGGAAAACGAAACCTTGAAAATACGAAACCTTGAAAATGATATCTCAGTTACTAATTTTGGATAAGCAATACGGCAGATATGGCGTACCCCCCCCCCCCCCCCCCCGAAAAAAAGTCATGAGAAATAGTATATACTAGCTGACCTGTGCGAATAACTCGCACTCTATTCTGATCAGTCACAGATAGGTAAGATAGTAATGGAGAAAAGGCAGATGCAAATACAGGTGTATAAAAGATAATAATGTTATTGCACCCACCGTAAAGTAATGGGTAATTGAAGGTTCAATAAATTATTATAAGTTATAATAGTAAACAGTACGTACCTG
The DNA here is from genome assembly GCA_026315105.1 of Locusta migratoria. Lineage (NCBI taxonomy): Eukaryota > Metazoa > Arthropoda > Insecta > Orthoptera > Acrididae > Locusta > Locusta migratoria. The sequence continues at coordinate 833,735,850 of CM048744.1, forward strand.
TGATGATGAACGTTGAGGTGATGCAGTTCAGTCGCGCATTATATGACGCTTGCTTGAACAAAGTGACTAATTCTAACAGCTGAAAAAGAAATCTCGTGATAAACCACGCTGGCGTAAAGAATCTAAAAAAACTCCAAAAGCTGTCATGCTAAATTAAATCATTTGCGTATTTTTCTTCGTTACATCGTGTAATAAACTATGTTTCTATTAAAGAAGGTCTATGCCTTGCATAATGAATCTAAACAACTGCAAGAACTGTCGTTCATGCTAGTTAAACAGGTTGTCAATGATGACACCTTCTACATTTTGCAGGTACTCGGCGTGGTGTCTGATGGGAGCACATGTCCTATTTACGATCGTTCGCTGGGTATCAACTTAGATTGTACGAACAGTACAATTTTTTTCAAAATAAAGTTTTGTTTGTTTGAAAACAATAACTTTAAACTCTCTGTGTTATTTTCGTCATTAGTGGAGAACGAAACCTTGAAAATGATACCCCAATCATTAATTTTGGATAAGTAATGCGAGAGAAATGGCGTACCCACGAAAAACACCGATGAGAAATAATATATATGATGATGTGAATATGTGGATATGTGTGCATGTATGGATGTACCACATCCCCACCTAAATTAATGGAGCGATTTCAACCAAACTTGGTACACATGTTCCTTACTATCAGGAAACAACCGCTGTGGGAGTAAGAAGCACTTACGACGCATACACGAGGATATATGCCGTCATAAACAATGACAGTCACGAAAAAGGACCGCATCGTGATATAATATTCTACATCTGCTCCCAAACTAATAGACGGATTTCAACCAAATTTTGTACAAATATTCTTGAAGGTCAGCAGTCATTTGCTATGGTGGTAAAAATAACCTACGATACATAGTTCATACGATATCACATCATAAACAATGAAAACTATCCCTTCTTGCACGCGTGATAGCGTGATTTTATTCGTCAATTATTTGACAATGAGAGCGCTTAGCAATTTGAAATAAACTTCGAACATAATTTCAAATCTTTACAAACTTTTTCTCGCTGACTACTCCAACAAAATGATGAAAGGAAAAGGTTTATCGCTTACTACTTTTCCGATGTTCATGATGAATATCTAAGGCACTTGGCATGCAAGTTATTACTTCTATACTGTAAATTGTATTCGCGAGACAGTTCACAAAGAATACACATACATACCACTGAATGTTCCTTCGACACTATATCACAGTTCGACGTATAGTTCATGAGATATGAAGTCATAAACAGTTTGGTTCATGAAGTACTCCATCATCACGCATGAGATTTCGATTTATTGCGTCACTAGTCACATATGCCATTGAATGTACCTTCATATTTACATCATAGTACGGCACGTAGTTCAAGAAATACGACGTCGTAAACAATGAGTTACAAAACTTTCCCATCACGTGACGTTTGATTTACGAGACTTCATTCATTCACGATTTATTCATCGCAGACAGTTTCTTAATATTACACTCTACAAATCTGGTAAACTATACTGTAGGGCACATAGTCAAGGGTAAATAATGTCATAAGTATTGAGGCGCATGAAAACGAATCATAAATGGTCAGATAGTAAGGAAGAAGCCGGGGGACAGAAAGGAAAAAAAAATGACATGGAATAAATATTGTTTATAGTCAAGTTAATGTTGTACATCATCTGATAATTTTGATCATTATGCAAAAAATTTTTCCTAATTTTTATTTTCGTTTATAATAAAAGACTGGAAAAATGCGTATACTGGGTGATAAAAGAGTCAGTATAAATTTGAAAACTTAATAAATCACGGAATAATGTAAATAGAGATGTAAAAATTGACACACATGCTTGAAATGACATGGGGCTTTATTTTTAAAAAATGTTATAAAATGACCAACAAATGGCGCTGGAAATCAAATCGTCGGTGACTGCTACCGTGACGGGTGAGAGGTACGCCGATATGTTACAGAATCGCATCATCCCCAGCCGGGCTGATAAACACCTGCGCTCCACCCTATAATTGCTAGACGCGTGAAAGATCTCTTGCGCGCGTCGTTTGGTGATGATCGTGTGCTCAGCCACCACTTTCGTCATGCTTGCCTCCCAGGTCCCCAGACCTCAGTCAGCGATTATTGGCTTTAGGGTTACCTGAAGTCGCACGTGTATCGTGATCGACCGACGTCTCTAGGAATGCTGAAAGACAACATCCGACGCCAAGGCCTCCCCATAACTCCGGACGTGCTTTACAGTGCTATTCACAACATTATTCCTCGACTACAGCTATTGTTGAGGAATGATGATGAACATATTGAGCATTCCCTCTAAAGTACATTGTCTTTGCTTTGTCTTAATTTGTTATTCTAATTATTGCTTTTCCGATCAGATAAAGAGTTATCTGACAGACATTTTTTGAACTTTGTTTTGTTTTGGTTCTAATAAAACCCCGCGTCATTCCAAGCATGTGTGTCAATTTTTACCTCTCTATTTACATTATCCCGGGATTTATTAAGTTTTCAAATTTATACTGGCTTTTGATCACACGGTATATGCTGCAAGACCGGCTTTAGCAGCTAGTAGCTAAAATAATAAAGCCTCACTGAAATTCTGATGTTATGTACGAGGTCATTTATATATATTGTGGAAACCAAAGGTCCTATAACACTTACCTGGGGCACGCCTGATATCACTTTAAAGTCTGAAGCATTCTCTTCGTTGAGAGTGAAACGCTGCGTTCTGTTAAGTAGAAACGCCTCAGTCCAGTCACACGGTTGGTCTGATATTACAGATGCTCGTGCTTTGATCATCCGGCGACGGTGTGGAATGGTATCAAACGCCTTGCGGAAGTCAACAAACGCGGCGTCTACCTGGAACCCTGTGTCTAATGCTCTCTAGATCTCGTGGATGAATAGCACGAGCTGTTTCACTTGACCGCTGCTTTTGGAAACCACCCAGATTTCTACAAAGATGATTTTCAGTCACCAGAAATGACATAGTACTCGAACTTAAAATGTGTTCTAAAATTCTACAACCGACCGAGGTCAGAGATATAGGCTATAGTTTTGCGCATCTGATACACTGCTGGCCATTAAAATTCCTACTTCTCGAAGATGACGTGCTGCAGACGTGAAATTTAACCAAAAGGAAGAAGATGCTGTGATATGCAAATGATTAGCTTTTCAGAGCATTCACACAAGGTTGGCGTCACCTACAACGTGCTGACATGAGGAAAGTTTCCAACAGATTTCTCATACACAAAACAACAGTTGACTGGCGTTGCCTGGTTACACGTTGCTGTGATGCCTCGTGTAAGGAGGAGAAATGCGTACCATCATGTTTTCGACTTTGATAAAGGTCGGATTGTAGCCTATCACAATTGCGGTTTATCATATCACGACATTGCTGCTCGCGTTGGTCGCGATCCAATGACTATTAGCAGGATATCGACTCGGCGGATTCAGGACGGCAATACGGAACGCCGTGCTGGGTCCCAGCGGCCTTGTATCACTAGCAGTCGAGATGACAGGCATCTTATCCGCATCCGCCACGTCTCGATCCCTGATTCAACGTTCGCAAGACAACAACCATCTGCACGAACAGTTCGAAGACGTTTGCAGCAGCATGGACTATAAGCTCCAAGACCATGGCTGCGGTTACCCTTGACGTTGCATCACAGATAGCAGCACCTGCGATGGTGTACGTGACGACGAACCTGGGTGCATGAATGGCAAGACATATTTTCGGATAAATTCAGGTACTGTTTACAGCATCATGATGGTCGCATCCGTGTTTGGCGACATCGCGATGAACACACATTGGAATTGTGTATTCGTCATCGCAATACTGGTGTATCACCCTGCGTGATGGCGTGGAGTGGCATTGGTTACACGTCTCGGTCACCACTTGTTCGCATCGACGGCACTTTGAACAGTGGCCGTTACATTCTACATGTGTTACGACCCGTGCCTCTTTCCTTCATTCGATCCCTGTGAAACCCTACATTTCAGCAGGATAATGCGCGACCGCATGTCGCAAGTTCTGTACGGGCCTTTCTGGATGCGGGAAATGTTCGTCAGCTGCCCTGGGCAGCACATTCTACAGATCTCTCACCAACTGAAAACCTCTGGTCAATGGTGGCCGAGCAACTGTCTCGTCACGATACGCTAGTCACTACTCTTGATGAACTGTGATATCGTGTTGAAGCTGCATGTGCATCTGTACCTGTACACGCCATCCAAGCTCTGACTCAATGCCGAGGCGTATCAAAGCCGTTATTACGGCCAGAGGTGGTTGTTCTGGGTACTGATTTCTCAGGATCTATGCACCGAAATTGCGTGAAAATGTAATCACGTGTCACTTCTAGTATAATATATTAGTCCAATGAATACCCATTTATCATCTGCATTTCTTCTTGGTGCAGCAATTTTGATGGCCAATCGTGTATTTCATTGAAGATTTCGAAAAAGCTTGCAGTATAAATTAGACGCATAGACGTTTTTAAGGTTATCTTTGACAAATCGGACCCTCGCCTTCGACTAAATCCTGGCTACATTTCTGAGACGGCAACATCCTGACCTGAGCTGCGCGGGGAACTGTCGGCGGCTCGAGAGACCTTCGGGACGGGGACGTCGTGGGGCAGACATCAGCGGTGTGACAGCACAACGACTCCGTTCGCGGAAAACGACAATTCCGGTGGCGGTTACGAAATTGCGGAGTTATCGTGGGAGAACGCGGAAATGCTCGGTCGCGCCAGCACCGGACGGGACAATGGGAGGACTGGTCTACTGGGTAGAGGCAGCGGCCGCTCACAACAAAGGGCGGCCGAGTAACTGCTGCTGATGGGCCGACGGCGAGGACACAGGCGGTCACTGAGGGCCAGAGGAGGGCCGCACTACCTGCTACTCGGGTCTGGCGTGGGACACATACTACGTTTAGATGCGACACATCTTCCGGAAGACGAAAAACGAATTTCGTAAACCTGTCATATATTGATTTTACTGTTGGAATTGTTGAGAGGCTGTGTGAGCCACAGAGACGCACTCCAGGCTGAGAAGTAGAGACCATTGCAGATAACAGGCTAAAACAGACACATATATCTTAACGGGATGTAGTCACTAAAGAAATCTCCTAGCGAACTGCTGATGCCCTCGGCCACCGTCCCAGGGTGGAGGTTACCTTTCGGAGAAAACGAGCTTAACTTCATTTAGCGTCTAGACGCTGTTGTAAGGACGTTACATTAGTACTTGGTGGCCAACAGGCACGTTTTAATGTACGTAGCAAAGTTGATACCAGTCACTTGGGAACAGCAACGTCAGTGGTTCCACGTGGCTAGAGCTAGAGCGTAAAGAAGAAAAACTGCAAGTTAGCAGCCCCCCTGAGGCGTGGCCTAAGGCGCAGCCTGAGGCGTGGCCAACTGACGTAAAACATTGTTGTTGTTGCCCATATTGGGTAGCGTCGTGACGTTTTACTTTCAGCTGAACAATGTTGCTACCAAGTATAGATTTTGTTAGTGCACAAACAAGCCACCTCCCCACCCGGGGAATGGCAGAAAGGACAGGGCTGAAACGTGGTTCGCTAGAGGAATCAGAGAGAGGCAAACCACAATTTAGATTGGTTGAACCAAGCAGCGACCAATAGGAAATTGTTAACTGTCGGAAAGTGGGGAAAAGAGGAGCGCCCACACCGGCCGTTAAAACCCCAGGTATTTGGATCAAGAGGGGAGTTCTCAGTCAGACGAGTCGGGCGCCAGCCCGTGACTATCGCCGTAGGCCTCGGGGTGCTCAATGACAGTCTGTTTCTCGCGGGGAATGCGTCTGTCTAGGGGATGCTGCTAGGGAACGTAATTACTGGCTTCTGTTGTGGCAAACGATTTATACTTCTTCTTTTTTTTTTAAATAACTAACCTCAGTGTAGCAGACTTAGTATGGGATGCAATAAATTCAATGCAAGGTTCCTAGGAGTTCCATAAAGTTTCCTAAGAAGTATCCTCTTGAGTCCCGAAATCCGCATCTCTAGTAGATGCCTGTAATGTCTCTCTGCAATCACTCCTTTCCGCTCGGGATATGCAGACTGACCTTGCTACCTCTTCCCTCTTTCCTACGTAGGACACGACAAACCGTTTTCCGCTGTCGTGTTTACATGGTATAGCCCGAAGCGGATTTCCTACTCCACTTAACACGGCGGCTAAAAAACAGCTGATACAGCTCCTGATTTAAGTCAGCACATTACCTATTTTTCGTTACTTAAATACATAGATTCAGTGCCCACTCTAATATTTATAGATCTCTTTCACTAAATAAAATGTTACTTTATCCATATGAGTCGAAAATTTTTAACAAGAAAACACAATCTGACAAGCCAAGAACGCTTCAAAAACGATTGCGTTTACATGGGCACAAAAATCGATTGTGGAACTGGAAAACCGCTTTAGAGAAGCGGATTTCTAGAATCGATTTTGGAGTGTTTACATGACCAATCCGCCGCGGTGGAGTAGCCGAGCGGTCTAAAGCACCTCGCTGAGGAGCGCGCGGTTGCTCGCAGTGGAGGTTCGAGTCCTCCCTGGGGCATGGGTGAGTCCTTAGGTTAGTTTACTTAGGTTTAAGTAGTTTGTAAGCTACGGACCGATGACCACGCAGTTTGGCCTGATAGATTTACAGACATTTGAACATTTGATGACCAACCAAAAGCGGATTTGGGAAATCGATTTACGAAATCCGGTTTTGGGAGCCCATGTAAACGGGGTGGCAGAAAACGATGCGCCGCACCTCGCTAAAAGTAAAAGCAGCAGTGCTCTGCAATTGCTAATATGAGAATGTGATATACATCCTATCTGCTTCCCTCTCGTTAACCACTCTTCCTTCTGTCCCTCTTCCTCTATCTCTGCTCATCACCTTCACACTACATTTCTTATCCCAAACACCACCCTTCTCTCCCTCCTTTTCGCGTCTACATCATTCCCCCCGTTCTTTCCATCCGTTTATCTACTCGTCCTCCCTCCCTCTCCCTCCCCCCTACCTACTTCTGCCTTTCCTTGCACTCCTCCCCTTATACATCCACGCAACTAACATCCTGCGTGTATCATTACCGTCTCCCGTTCGTAAAATGTAAACTTTCACGGCCGGTGAGGTTAAAATTACTAAAGATTTCCAGGCTATTATGCCGTGGTCTTATGGATTTATTATGGAAACCCAACGTTTTGTCCCCGACTGCGGAGGACATTTTCAACAGTCAAAAAACGACTTTTATCACTATTCACTCGCAATAGCGATTTTTTTTAGCTTCACTGTATAAGGTATGGATGTTCTACCAAATTATGACATATGAAAATTTGTGCCGGGCCGGGACTCGAACCCGAGTTTCCCGCTTTTCGCGAGCGATCGGCACAAATTTTCACATGTCATCATTTGGTAGAACATCCATACCTTATACAGTGATGCTAACAGAAATTCGAAATTGCGAGTAAATATCGATAATATTATCATCACTGTAGTTCGTCACCATACAGTAATTTAAAAAACGACTAGATGAGCACAAGGGTAACTGTAGAAGGGGAGAGATTGACAGATCAGCTGTTGCTGAACATTTTTTTCAACCAGGGGACCACCTTATTCAATTTGATAAGACTCAGGTTTTAGCAACCACAAATGGATACCACGAAAGACTGTACAGAGAGGCTATATAAATTGTCAAACACCCCAATAATTTCAGTAGGATGGAGGAGGGCGTGAAACTAAATGAAATCTGGATTCTGGTTTTGAAGAAGAAATGTAACAGTCTTTCACCATGGGACGATATTAACGGACGACGGCGACGGCAACGAAGAATTGCGCGCGCATATCAAAAACATTTGACGTCCCACCTCTGTGCGCGAGCCCTCTAAACGGAGTTTGGTTTCAGTCAGTAGTAAGCCGGGGTGTGCATTGGACATTCAAAAGTGCCGCGATCTCCTTGAAAATGTCCTCCGCAGCCGAGGACGAAACGTTGGGTTTCCATAATAAATCCATAAGATGACGTCATAATAGCCCGAAAATTTATAGTAACGTCTCCCGTTCGTTGCAGTATCCTCCATCTCCATAGGCGTAGCCAGGATATGATTTCGGGAAGGGTTTTCAATGAATTAACATTGTAATTACATGTACTCTTAATACAACTTCAAGTGGCACTACCGGGTGATTAAAAACTCAGTATAAAATTGAAAACTTAATAAATCACGGAATACTGTAGATAGAGAGGTAAAAATTGAAACACATGTTTGGAATGACATGGGGTTTTATTAGGAAAAAAAAAAGCAATTCAAAAATGTCCGACAGATGGCGCTTCACCTGATCAGAAAAGCATAGATGATGTTCTTTACAGGAAATGCTCAATATGTTCACCATCATTCCTCAACAATAGATGTAGTCGAGGAATAATGTTGTGAACAGCACTGTAAAGCATGTCCGGTGTTATGGTGAGGCATTGGCGTCGGATGTTGTCTTTCAGCATCCCTAGAAACGTCGGTCGATCACGATAAACTTGCGACTTCAGGTAACCCCAAAGACAATAATCGCACGGACTGAGGTCTGGGGACCTGGGAGGCCAAGAATGACGAAAGTGGCGGATGAGCACACGATCATCACCAAACGACGCGCGCAAGAGATCTTTCACGCGTCTAGCAATATGAGGTGGAGCGCCATCCCGCATAAAAATCGTACGTTCCAGCAGGTGTTCAGCAGTCAGGCTGGAGATGATGCAATTCTGTAACATATCGGCGTACCTCTCACCCGTCACGGTACCAGTTACAAAACCAGAATCACGCGCCATCCGTCGAACATTTTTTGAACTTTCTTTTATTTATTTTTTATTTTCTTATTTACTTATTTTGTTTGGTTCTAATAAAACCCCATGTCATTCCAAGCTTGTGTGTCAATTTTTACCTCTCTATCTACATTATTCCGTGATTTATTAATTTCTCAAATTTATACTGACTTTTTGATCACGCGGTATGAAAGGCAATGTCCCGACTGACTGACTGATAGACTGACTCATCATCGTCCAACTCAAACTACTTGAAATTTTTTAGAGGGTGTTGATCTTACTTTGACATTTAAGAAGCGATTTTGTGATATTCCGTCCGTAAGGTGGTGAAAGAGGAGATTTTTGTTTTGTTGAAAATACGTTGTTATTTAGGCAATATTGAAGCTAGAACTACAAAATTTCTGATTTTAATTCAGGGTTCGAATTAAAAAGACACGTGTTTCGGTATTTTTGGAAATTCACGATCATCGGGGTCAAATTGGAGAGGGGATGTTTTACGAAAATCATTTGCTGCTATGGCAATTTTGTAGCTACAACCACATAAATTAGTATATGTTTTCTTGTTCAGAATTAAAAAGATACGTGTTTTCAGAAAATTAATCATTTAGGGGGTAAAATAGGGGTGAAACGTGTTTTTCTAAATACATTACCACTAAGCCAATTTTGAACCCAGAATTACAAAAAAATGATATTTGCATAGTTGGTTGGAATTTAAAAGACGCATGTTGGGGTATTTTTCGACATTCAGCCATTAAGGGGTTACAAGTAGTAAAATCAAATGTTTGTAAATCTTAAGTGACTTAACTACGGGGTCATCAGTCCCTAAGGTTTACAAACTAATGAAACTAACTTAAACTAACATAAATTAACTTACACTAACTTATGCTAAGGACAACACAAACATCCATGCCCGAGGGGCGAATCGAATCCCAGACAGCGAACAGCAGCGCGCACCGTAGCATGGCGCCTCAATACGCACGGCCATCTTGCCGCATCTACAAGTAGTATAACAACATTTCATTATGATAGTACTTAAGCTATATCTATGAAAATTTATATTAAGAGGGAGAAAAAACTAGTGAAGACTAACCAGCCTACGCATGCGAAGCAGCGGGTGTTAAGCTAGTACTATATATATTTATTATATATATTTTATTAGAACCACAATTATCGTTATCAGGCGTTTTTTCTTCGAGGAACTGCGTGATTCTGGATTTGTAACTGCTACCGTGACGGGTGAGAGGTACGCAGATATGTTATAGAATCGCATCATCCCCAGCCTGGCTGATAAACACCTGCTGGAAAGTAAGATTTTTATGCAGGATGGCGCTCCACCCCATATTGCTAGACGCGTGAAAGATCTGTTGCAAGCGTAGCTTGGTGATGATCGTGTGCCCAGCCGCCACTTTCGTCATGCCTGGCCTCCCAGGTCCCTAGACCTGAGTCCGTGCGATTATTGGCTTTGGGGTTACCTGAAGTCGCAATTGTATCGTGGTCGACCGGCATCTCTAGGGATGCTGAAAGACAACATCCGACGCCAGTGCCTCTCCATAACTCCAGACATGCTTTACAGTGCTGTTCACAACATTATTCCTCGACTACAGCTATTGTTGTGGAATGATGGTAGTATTTGAGCATTTCCTGTAAAGAACATCATCTTTGCTTTGTCTTAATTTGTTATGCTAATGCATTCGAAGCATGTTTGTCAATTTTTACCTGTCTATCTACATTATTCATTTTTCAAAAGATAGATTGGCTGGCCAGTACTTACCTTTGTGCTGTAACGCCGATAGTTACACATATAAAGAAAAAGAAAAAAAGGGGACGAAAAAGGACAAGCTTTCGGAACACAGTCCCTTCCTCAGGTGAGAGAGAAGGGAAGAAAAAAGGAGGGAACGGAAGGGAAAGGTATCACGACGTAGGTCATGAAGGTGGTGTTTGAGGAGTGTGGAAGTCATGCAGTATCTCTGACTTCCACACTCCTCAAACACTACCTTCATGACCTAAGTCGTGAATTACCTTTCCCTTCCGTTCCCTTCCTTTTTTCTTCCCTACTCTCCCACCTGAGGAAGGAACTGTGTTCCGAATGCTTGTCCTTTTACGTCCCCTTTTATTGATTTTCTTTTTCTTCATTTGTGTAACTATCGACGGTACAGTACAAAGGTAACTACTAGCCAGCCAATCTATTCCTTTTGAAAAATAATTTATCATCTCTGAGGAGAATTTCCATCATTAATCGAATATCTACATTATTCCGTGATTTATTAAGTTTTCAAATTTATACTGACTTTTTGATCACCCGGTATAAGTTTTGAAATGTTTGGATGACAGTTTCTCATTTTTTTAATGTGTTCAATAGTATGCAGTGTCTACGACATGATATTTAACGGAAGCGTTAAGTATATGTAAGTATATATTAACCGTCTGTCATTAATAATCTCAATTATCATTTCCTGCTCCTAAGTATAAAATACCTTCATTACCTCACTTCATCATTCAGATGGGAACATACACAGCAGATACCTCTACATTGTTGGTGGTAACGTCTAAACGAAAACGGCTGCACGAAACAGACGAGGCTCAGTACGGAAGTAACACTCCAGGGGCGCTGCAGTAGACCCACTGGTTTCCAGTAGTCAATTGAGACAAGAAAGTCGATCGTGTAAAAGGGGCGTAAGGGGCCGCGTCCACACTGCCATCGCTCTCGATTGACCGTCCTCAGGTACTTCATTTGTTGCCTCCTTGTGCGCTCTGTGTTGGCATGTTCTGCTCCGCCCACAGAGCATAGCAGGTAATAGAGCTGCCTTCGGGCACAGAGTAATATATCTTTGTCTGTGCTTCGGGCGCACGAGGTGTGTCAAGCTACCCCCACTCCCTGAGTACCAGTGCCTGGGGATACCCAGTAAGCTACGCCTGGGCCCACAACGTATTTTCCGCTGCGCTTCCATTCCCTAGTACTTTCACGTGGAGCGGTAACCCGTCTACTGCGTTTCGTTGTCTATTCGAGTTACAGTTTACAGATACAACGTAAGTTTATCTGATGCAGACAATATCGTGCGTCGACATTTCCCAGCTTCAACATGTGTCAGTGTGTGCCGGATGGATGTAACAACAGGAAGAAGAAAACAAACGGTTTAGAGGGAATAAACATTTCTTTCACGGTTTCGCTCAAGATTCATAACTGCGACAAAAATGGATTCGAGGAATAAGAGGGATAACTGGAAACCTACAAATCACAGCCGTCTGCAATGCCCATTCCAAAGAAGTTCTCCGTTTAGAAGATATTCGAAGAAACATACGATTCCATCAATATTTGCGGGACATCCATCAACATCGACTTCAAAAATAAGAAGAGTTCTAAAGCGTGTTCTCTCGCCGATTTCGCCGCCAACACCTGCAAAAATTCCAAAAACTGATTTAGAAACAGCTACAGACGAACTTGAAATAGCCAAAAATTCAAATGTTTGTAAAGCTTAAGGATCTTAACTGTGGGGTCATCAGTCCCTAAACTTACAAACTACTTATGAACTACCTTATACTAAAGACGACACAAACATCCATGCCCGAGGGGGGAATCGAACCCCCCAACCCTAGCGGCCGTGTAGACTGTGACCAGCGCGCCGCAGACCACTCGGCCACCGCGGCCGGCCCTGAAATAGCCCAACGAAACCTAACTAAATAAGGGAGAAATTGAGGGGAAAAATTGAGGAATACAACACTTAAACATAAGAGATTACAGCTAAACGAGGCTAGTTTATGAGATATTTTAAAGGAATTAAAAAAAAAAATCTTATTCAGACAGAGCACTGTGATTTACTGAACAATATTTCAGAAACATCTTTCTGTATTATGCAGACAGAATCACCGGAACGTCTTTCAGTTCATGATTTGCAGGGCTTGTCAGCAAGGAAACGTTTGCTAAAGGTTTTCAGGTTCGAGCCATGTTTATTGCACCTCGATAAGTGCGAGGATGAATTACGTCTGGTTACTCACGCGTCGTAAGACGCGGCAGTTTTTCAGGCAACTCATTGTTTATCACTTACTGACTCCTGAACTACGAGGCACACTGACACAATTTCTAAAGTACATTCAGTTACCATATGCGTATAATATCTGTAAAATAACTACGGAATTCAATTAATAGTGTAGCGTTCAAAAACTGTAGCTTATTTCCGTAGTTTTACTGCATGAAAGCCATAAACCTTTTTCTCTCATCATTGTGCAGAGGTTGTCGGCGACAAAATGTTTCGTGGATGTTTGAAATTGTGTGTAAAGTTTCTTACAAGTCGCTAAGCGTGCTCGTTCTCAAATAGTGTGTAAGGAAAGAAAAAAAATAGAAGAAAGGGGTTTGTAATAAGAAGAGGTGTTATTAAATTTTGAAACAATTAGCAACACAATTAACGTTATTAACAAAAACTATGGCCCTATCTGACACACTTTTCAAAAGATCACTCATCTTTCCTTTCCTTACAAAATCTCCAACGGAGACTGTGCACACACTGATAGCTGAAGATAAACTACCGCGTATGTGCAATGTGTACGATTTAATTAGTACGCCAATGGTAGTAATAATTTTGAAATAGTAATAACAATAAATTCAGTGCGAAGTGGTTGGCAAGTGGGTGCAGTCCAACCACTGAAGTCAGTATCTGATAAAAATTAATGCTTTTAAGCAAACAGTAAATTTACGTAAATCAGTCTTGGCTGATAAAATGCAATCGATAATCGTATGAGTTTGGTTCTTTATAGGATAGATGTGGCGGTGGTAATTATTGTTGAACTCAGTTATAAAAAATAGAAGAATTATTTATTAATCTGCATTAATTACTATAATGAAGTTCAATTGCTATTCTTAATTTTATCCTAAGTTTCAGAAGAACTGATTTTTTTTCTTTTTTTATTATGTCTATGATCAAGTCTCATTCAAATAACTATCACTGTCTCTATTCTAGGTGATCTCTCTCTTTGTCAAGATGATCTAATTAAAATGTTATTCATGCATTATTGAGGATTGTCATACTGAACAAGATTGGTTAAGTATTTGTTTCAAATAAGCAAGTAAAAGTACAATCTAATTTTCATATATATATAAACAAAATTCAACCATGCATTCACAGTAAATTACCACAAATTGCATTCAACTTATCTTAGTCATCAGTCCAGCGTTGTGCTTCTCTGTAGTTCGACAATGGTTCCATTACAATATAGTGGTTACAAGAATTCATACAGAAAGTGTTATTGTAGTGGCTCCTCCTTTGGCAGCTTGCTGGCAGTATGCCGAGATAATTCGCGAATTGCGTAATTAATCGCGACCGTTAGCATTCGCCATGACGCTACCGCGTTTCAGACGTCTGGACGGATACCGAACACGTAACGAATTTCTGTTTCAGCAGAACAAACGAATGAATATTTCATTAATGTCTGGTTTTACTTCACGTGGATACTCTTAAACACAGGTTTCATTTATACTTTTCATTTCGTAGCACTTTAAACACATTATTACTCCCACATATGATAGCACTTCGTTACATATATTGTTTGAGCACCCTAACGTCTGATCTACGTCACGGAGCGGCAGATACTGCTGCTTGCCTGCTCTCCCACCGGCGAGCGCTAGCTGTTCCATAAAGTCTCTGACCAGAGAAGCTATTTCGACTGCCATTTTTATATCGATTTTTGATCTTGCTCCCAGTGAAATGTTTAACATACACAAATTAAACCAAACAAGTAATTACAGTGAATAAAAAAGCATTCAAAGTACAGAAAATAAATAAAATAAAATATACATAAAAAATACAGCACAGACAGTAAACAAATGACGTGAAATGTTTACAATTGCATTGCATACATATATTACGCATCACAATCATTAATTAATTGTCATCAGAAAATCATAATTACTATGAATACACTACCTACAGGTTCAAACGAACAAAATCTCTCAAAATGAGGCTCATATATCGTTGTAATGTATGGCTTACTGTAATGGTTACCTTACAAGTGTACAAATAAAGTGTGGTTATCTACCCGTCACGGGCTACTCTACTTTTTAACCCCACCCTCACCCCCTTGGAAGGTTGGTAGATTTAACCCCTACGCTGATTGCTGTCTGACAGTAAGGAACATGCATGCCAAGTTTGATTGAAATTCGATCACTAACTTATGAGGAAATGTACACACACAAACTGACATCCTCTTTCGTAATATGTACGGATTTATCGACGCACGCGTAGACTGGATGATCGGCATTTGTTGTTTCTGCTTCTAAATATAAATTTTCAAAGATTTAGTTTTAAAAATGTTTTGCTGATCAAGCATTTTGATACAACTTGCCACTCCCTATTGCATCATTGTTGGCAGAATTCAAAACATCCCGAAACGCATTTTTTAAATTATAACCATGGTTCCAAACCCAAATTTTCACATTTCTATCATCAAAATAGTCTTAGTAGCACCCTTAAAAGATTTTCCCTGTTGAATTTCCAAAAATATCGAAACATGTGTTTTTAAAATTTCAATCAAAAATCTAAATCCAAAGTTTTGTATTTCTTATTCAAAATTGCCTTAATAGCAACGTATTTTCGAAAAATTGTTGATCCCCTATTTCACCCTCTTAGGGATGGGAAATCGATAAATCGCTGATGCCTACAGTGTAAGATAAACAACATCTACAAATTTCAAGTTTCTATCGTCTGTAGATTCACTTTCAGCGCCGTTTTCTGTCTTTTAGAAACGGATAGAGAATGCGAAATTTCTTTCTTGCGCTTTGGCACCTTTCTTGTTAGTTTTACTTTTTAAACCGCAATACGAACTTATTTTTCTTTATTCGTACGCTTGCTGCAGAAAAAAAAAGTGCATCACATTTCGCTGTATATAATCTCTTTGCTATTATAGTGTCAAAAGTAATCGTTGGTGTTCAGTCCGAATTTTATATAAGCTGACGACTTTCAACTATTATATCGTCCACCCTCTTATAGCTATCGACACGGAACTGCTAATTCAGTTGTCAGTATTTTGATCCTAAGCAGTACAATTGTCTTTCCAGTGTTTATATTGAGATTATTTGTATATTGTCAGTGTAGTTAGTGCTCAGTTAATGTATGTATGTGTTTCCCAGTGTGTTATTTTTGAGTCTTTTTATCTTTGATTATCTGTTGATCGCCGTATTGCTCCATATTTTACGGATTATTGTTCACCACACTCACCCACCGCCACACACCGCGACCTGCCGGCCGCGGTGGCCGAGGGGACTGAGGCGCTCCAGTCACGGTCTGCGCGGCCACTACGGTCAGGGGTTCGAATCCCACCTCGGGCATGGATATTTGTGCCGTCCTTAGTATTAGCTAGTTCATAGGTAGTTTGTAAGTTTAGGGACTGATGACCCCGTAGTTAAGTCCCATAGACTCTACAAACATTTGAATTGAATTGCACACCGCGACCAAAACACCATAGTACACACTGCGAACCTAAAGGCTACTCTCATGCATAAACGACATTGGTCTGCAGCGAATAATTTTGGCTACCAAGTGAATTATACGGACACACATCCCACGTTCCATATTGATGATTTATGTAATTAACTTGCTAACTAACAAATATAAGGCACATTTCTTAGAAAGGCGAGATAAGGTAGTAAGTAAACAAGCAGAAATAGAGAAAACAAGAGCGAGATCGGCGGTTCGCTAGGCGCGGCTAGTTCTCAGATTGTGGGGCGGCTGTGCACACGGTCTGCCGGTCCCTATAAAGCCACGGGGAAGAGAAGAGAAACCACCTCTACTGCCTCCTATGCTCTGTGGCTCTGCCACGATAACCAGCACCGTGCCCTTCGGAGCTTCGACGCTGCCTCTGTTGTGACTTTAGCAGATCGAGTGACGGATTGCAGTCGGCGCTGAGCTGATAACCCGTGCCACCGTCGATAAGATACTGTCTCACCTATACTTCGATAGATTCTTTAATCGTGCTGTCTCACTGCATAGGCGTATCTGACAGAATCTTGACCACTTCATAATTAACTGAATGATCACGTTGTGCCGCTACAGCTGACTTGGAGCCCGTTTGGGTGTCTGGTGTGCCGGTGCATTCAGCCTCGGGGAGCAGCTGATGAAGATAGCGGTCCACGCGCTAGAAATAGTCAAGTGCCGCGCGGATTGGCGACACAGAACTCGATTTCCCACAGTGATAACGTATCATATTTATGACTGCGCTTGAGGCAATATTTATTATGCTATCTTCTGAAGATGCTTGATTCATATCACTCACTAGCTTATTCGTCTCGACAAATAACATTTCTTAGTTCACAACACGTAGAATAACAAATGATAAAATTAAAACAATGTACTAATACGGCTACAAGCATAATATGAAAAGGAACACAAAGAACTGTGCCTACTTATTACACCTTTTCTGGCATATAACAAAAACAAAACAAAAACATTGAAACAACATTACATTTCATGTACACTTAACAGCAAAAAAGTGGATCACCCCTGAATTCCAAAGTGGAGGCCGCACCTGACGCTATGCAACCAACATGGCGTAGCTGTATCGCCGGTCGTCAAATCATTCCACAGTACAGTTATTACGTACCCACAATAGGTACTAACAAGGAAAGTACTCGGGCTCGAACAATGTAGAGGTCCCTTATTGCCCTAGTGATACTCCCGCATCTGCAAAACTCTGCAGTCGCCCATTAGAGGCCTCTGCGTGAGCCACGCCGCATTGCACTTTGACCTGCCGGTACACCAGTCTGAACCACTAGGGACAGTGCGGTGTGCCTCTGAAGTTGCGTTTTATGACGTCATTTGTGTAGTGAAGCGTCAGATGGGTCGGCGATTGGTGATCAATCCTCTAATGTACTACAGTTGGTTGAGATTAAATTCCGAAGAGCCCTTCTTCGTGAAAATAGTCTTGGTGTAGAAGATGAATCATTCCCATGTTACCTGGTATCTATTAAAGTGTTTCTAATGTATGCTCATATTTCCGCACTATAATAGATACCAGGTAATATGCGAATGATTCCTCTCGTACAACAATACCATCTTCATGAAGAAGGTTTCTTTGTAACTTCATCTCAACCAGTCACACTATATTAGCAGGATTGATTACCAATCGCCGACTCATCTGACGCTTCACTACACAAAGAACGTCACAAAACGCAATTTCAGAGGCATACTGCACCGTCCCTACTGGCGTACCGGCAGCTCAATGTGCAAAGCGGCATGGCACACGCAGAGGCCTGTAAAGGACAACTGCATTATCTATCATTCGATTTTGGTGTATTTCTGTTTGTTCGAGCCCAAGTACTTCCCTTGTAAGTAAGTCTCGTATTTCTCCTTATGGCATTCAGGCAAGGTGCAAACCAAAACTTTCGTACAACAAATATTGGAATACACGACATTAGAGGTGGGACAGTAACACTTGTAAACTAAATTTCGTTGCAATAAGTGAAAAGTCAGATACGTTATCAGACTTGTTTAATGACATGATATGTTTTTGTTCGCGATCGGAATCTAAAAATGTTCAAATGTTTGTAGAACTTATGGAACTTAACTACGGCGTCATCAGTCCCTAAGCTTACAAACTACTTATGAACTAGCCAAGACTAAGGACGGCACAAATATCCATGCCCGAGGGGGGATTCGAAACCCCGGCCGTAGTGGCCGTGCAGACCGTGACTGAAGCGCCTCAGTCTCCTCGGCCACCGCGGCCGGCGATCGGAATCTCAACGCACTGTCAAGCAACAATAGTTGTTTGCGATTACAGGTCACGCACTTTTTCGTGGCCCCTCTGTGATCGGCAGAAGTCGGCTGAGTTCGTGTGTCTACGGAATGTTTATGCTCTCTACCAACCTTACCTCGTAACAGCATTGTACACCGTAGACCTCGTCAATGTATTTTTGATTTGTGTTTGGTATTGATTATTGTCTTCCACTTTGATATTTGCTAAAATAAGTCCACATATCCCGACGACTTCTTTTAGAAAAAAACAAGGCTGTCTTTGAAAGTGTTGAATGTTAATAATTCTGATTGTTATTCAGTTACGACAGTAAAAAGAGGCAGAAAGCGTTGCTACACCTGATTAATGTCCCTTTAAAATATTAATGTCTCGTAGATATACGTTCCAGTTTTCTGTTACTCAAACATTAAAGTGATAATTTCGTGTTATATCTATGATGCCTTAACGCCTTACATGTTGTTTCTTTTAAAACCTGTAATCTATATGCCGCAAGTTGGCAGCACTAGGAGAAAGAGGTGGGGCTTGTTCTAACAGTCAATGGCTACGAGCTGAATGCAAGCTTTAGCTCCCAACATTCTGCGCTCAGGGGCCACGTTTAAGTGCGTGATCTCTAGTAATAAGACGTAAAACACTGACGTCTTCATTAGTATCGGTTTCCAGAAATAAATAATAGTCTTAGCACTGCACCAGGAATTGCATGAAGCGCATATTGTTGCTGAGAGGTAACCGTTGAATATATGTAATATAGTGCAGTTCACAGATGTCATGCATCACAAAGTTGTGGAATAGAATGCAGTATATTGATGATTTGTTAACTATCACAATCAGATATCAGATACCAATAAATTCACAATAATCGTTACACTAGTATCTGAAACGACGATACAATTAATTTTATATTTATTGTTTCTTCCAGGGCCTCTAACCCCGCACATACCGTCACTCTTGACCTTACACAATGAGACGTCAATTATCACATTGTCGTTCACTACTAGTTAGCATCACACCGTGGAGGGGTTTGGTATTTTGCGAAAACTTTAACATAGTATCTCATGGACATGTGCAATGTTGATTTAAAACAAGGCAGAGTCCTGCGTTCTTTACTTGTCGTTACTGGAGGTGCAGATGATATTTTTGTGGCCGTTAAAAACTGTAACCCCCGCGGGAATCGTACCCATGCCCTAGCCATTACAAGTTAACCTGACCCCTGCCTCCAGCGAATTACAGATGTGTATATGTTTTGTCACAAGGGAGTGCTCAATAGACGGTACGACCAGTCAAAGAGCTCAAAGATGTCTATCTAGGCGCAGGATGGCCACGTAGTGTGAGGCGCCTTATCGCGGATTTTGCATGACTTTATATTTCGTTTTAGTATGCTACATTACGATTTGGTATGGCATTTTGCTATAAGCTTATTTAACTATGGGCTCATTTTAATAAAGATTGTTGGGTGGTTGTTGCCACAATAACTTGAATATTACGCATTTTTAAAGTAATGAGGAGCGTCGATTATGCATTAGAAAAAGGATTCTGAAATTGGGAAAGCGTTTTGACATCTATTATTCACCATGTTCAGGAACACAAACAGACTTCGATGAAAGAGGTTTCTGTGATTTACTAATACCGTCAATGACAAGGTATCCGATAACTGGCAAGTGTGTTGAGCAATTATTCTTCACGGTGTGGTTGCCTTCAGTAGTCGAGGTTTTCGAGAGTCACCGTCAGAGAAATAACGACACTGATTTAGAAAAAAAAGATCCTGCCAAGCACAAAATTGTGAAGAGAAGCACATAAATATATCAAGGGAGGGGTAGTAGGAGAGAGGGCAGGATTTAAGAATGAATAGGAGTGCAGAACGCCGGCCGCGGTGGCCGAGGGGACTGAGGCGCTTCAGTCACGGCCACTACAGTCGGGGATTCGAATCCCCCCTCGAGCATGGATATTTGTGCCGTCCTTGGTTGTAGGTAGTTCATAAGTAGTTTGTAAGTTTAAGGACTGATGACCCTGTAGTTAAGTCCCTTAAGCTTAACAAACATTTGAAACATTTTGAGTGCAGAAATGGAAAATAAAAGAGTGAAATGCTTCCAAAGTACTCCTTACTTAGACATATATCACAGTTTGTTATAGAGCCGAGAGAAAAGCAGCGAATGTTTTACAGAACGAAGGATGGGTTATCGGCGATATAAAAGAACACTGCTTCATGGAGAAGACCGATGGCCACTAAAGAAATCAGACATTAAAAGAGACAGTATTGTTTTAACGGAAACCAAAAGTTTTTTTTACAGCGTTTTGAGGGAATAGACCAATAGGGCAACTTAGGTTGTAATGTAAGGGAGGTAGAGAGAGAGAGAGAGAGTGAGAGAGAGAGAGAGTAGTATACTCAGTGGATTTCACTTAGTAGAGTTTATTACACAAACTATTTCTACTCGATTAACTATCAATTATGTATAAGGCTATGTGGAATTGGAGAAAACCCTCGAAGAGTAGCCGGTTCTGGAATCGTGGCTTCTTGATGGTATTCTTCCTCGATGGCTTCTGCTGGTTATCGACATCGAAGTTGGGTTGAGCTGGTCCTTCGCTCGGTAGAGAACTAGTGAGACCTCGGCCGCGGGCCGGCTTATAAAGCCGGCGGAGGCCGGCGATGTGGTGTAGTCATCCGCGTGTCGGCGGGGCGACCTCTGGAGGAAAAGGTTCACTTTAGCATCTAGTAGGTTCTGTTTGTTTTGGTCAGGAGTTATTTACCAGCCTGCGCCTGCGAGTGTTTTGAATACGTATACGGCGCACACGGATGTGATGAGTGAAGTCTGCCTTGCAGGGGCTTGTGGTATGCAGACGTAACATACCATCCTCCCGGGGGGGGGGGGGGGGATGGCTGCGACGTCTTGTAGGTCTACAGCCGCTGCTCACTGTGGAGGAGGCTGTGTAGGTTGCCTTTTGCAGAATACGCCGCCTTACGTCCTGCGATTCGGGCTGACCTGCGTACTGGTTACAATGGTGGCATGGCTGGGACCAGTAGCATCGGTTCGTCTTCATCAACGACCACTGGCTGTTGGAGAAGTGCCGAAGAGGGCCCGGGCAGTAGGTCGCTGGGCTTTGGCTGCGGTGTAGGCTGTGACAGTGGCGGCGGCTGCGCTGTAACGTCACCAATGCAGCGATTAGATGGCATTAGGGAAGAAGTCTGTGGAGGTGCATTGGTTTGGGATCTGCAGGAGGCAGTGGTCTGTGCCTTAGGGGAAGGTGTAGGTCTCTCGGAGTAGCGAGGACGCAAATGATTGCGATGACGCCGGATTATGTGGCCATCCAAGTTGACATCAAAGAGTTTGCGGCCTCGGTAACGCTGGATGACTGCGGGCAGCCAACCTGTTTTAGTGCCAAGACCTCGGGCCAAGACTAAGGTGCCCGGGAAGAAATGGGATTGTCCTGGGATAGTCTCAATTTTTGGGGAGGGTAAGAGCAGATGAAGGAGGGTTCTGGGTTGACGGCCGTGGAGTATTTCTGCTGGGCTTTTGCCCCCTATTGGAGTGGCTCGGTAGGAACTGACGAAAAGCGTCAGGGCATCTACAAGGTAGTGGTCTCTGTTATATTTGTGCATCTGCGTCTTGAAAGTTCTGACCAGTCGTTCTGCTTCCCCATTGGATTGGGGGAAGGGTAGGATGAAAAGATACTAGATGCCATTTTGGTTGCAAAAGGAGAGGGATTCCTGGTTCCAAAATTGTGGTCCATTGTCTGTGACGATGGCCTTTGGTAATCCTTCTAGGCAAAATATTTTTGCAAGGGCTGAAATGGTAATTTGCATGGTGATTGTTGAGCAGCGAACTGCGTATGGAAAATGAGAAAATGCATCCATGCATATGAGCCATTGGTAGCCAAAAAATAGTCCAGCAAAGTCAAGGTCTATGCATTCCCAGGGATCGTTTGGCACAGGCCACGGAATGAATTGTTGGGGGGGGGGGGGGGGGCAATTTCTGGGCACAGGTGGTACAGCGCTGCACCATCTCTGTGACGTCAGACCAACCCAGAACACACGTCTTCTTGCGAGGGATTTGGTGCAAACGATCCCCCAATGTCCTTGTTGGAGAATGTGGAGAATAGTCGGCTGTAGGGATCGAGGAACGATGACCCTCGATGTGTCCTCTGGATCTAGGCGAAGGAGTACGCCATCCACTACCGAAAGTTGGTGTCAGATGGAATAGTAGAACCAGACATGTTTTTGATCCTTGGGAGGTGGCAAGGATGGTCACCCATGCAGAACGTGTTGTCAGACAGTTTGGAGTAGCGGATCTTCACTTGTGGCCGAGGCGACATTTGCGGCTGTTACAGGAAGCGCCGTCAGGGCCTCTTGAATATCGTCGTCAATCTGAAAAACAAGGAGGTCCCATTGGTCAAAACCAGGGTCCTGACCCTGTGGTAGACGCGACAAGGCGTCCACGTTGGCATGCTGGGAGGTGGTACGGAAATGCATGGTATAGGGAAATTGCAAGAGGAACAATGCCCAACGCTGGAGACGTTGGGATGTTTTGGTCGGAAGACGTGCTGCAGTATAGTTGCAAAAGACAGTAATATAATCTATACAAATTGTATAACTGCACCTGCGGAGAAGGAGGCAATAAATAAACCGGAGAAACATGCAGAAGAAGATAATTCCTAAGTGCGAATAACATCAGCTGTAAATTTAAGATGAAGCTTAAAAATTTGCTCAGGACCGGGGTACGAACCCGGATTTTGTGGGAGCAGGCGTCACGGACCGAACCAAACACATTGACTATAATCCACGGTGCGCCGATCCGGCACAAATTTCATTGTGTCACCAATAATTTGTACAGCTGATGTTGAATCACACTCAAAACTGTGAATTTCATCAGTTCGCCCCTTGTGAGCAGGAAACTACGACTAGACTGCACCTGGTGCAAGTCTCTTCGTGACGCCACCTGAGTGACTTGCGCATAGAGTTTAACTCGATGATTTTCTGTCAATTCTGACACACTGTGTCCTTTCTTATGGGAAATCATGAATCCATTCGCACAATTGAGATGAAACCTGCAAAAGCATCAAAGTCTTCTGGAAATCTATAAATGTAGAATAGATTTGAGATCCGTTGGCGATAATATTCATCACTTCATGTGAGTAAATTTGTAAGCATGTTGTAAGGAGTCAAGAACTACTGACCACATTACATCTCATTATCAATGACTTAAATAGCGTCTCCATATTCTCCTGAGAAATTTGATACCCCATACATGATATTTGTGATGGTATTTAGAGACAGTAACTGTACTTGAAGAAGTCATTTCAGGTGTCTGACAAAAGTCGCCTGCCAGGCGTCCGCGGACCGCGCGGTACGGCTCCCAGCCGCCGCCACCACAACTGCCGGCCACGGCAGCGCCCGTTTCTCGTTGGAAGACAGGATTCGATTAGTCATTTCCCAGATTTCGGCTGCCGAAATTCGTCGAGTGCTCGCAAATGTGTTCAAGAGATGTCAGGCCGCTCTTTCCATAGAGGAACATCATTCTGAACATCTACTGTAAATAAAGGTAAGCTAAGGTTACTCAGATGGCAATGTTTTTTAGACTTTAACTCGGTGTATGCGCCCGCGGCATAATAGAGTCCGAGAATCGGGCGCTGCCGTGGCCAGCGGATGCGGTGGCGACGGCAGGGAGCCGTACCGCGCGATCCGCGGATGCCTGGCAGGCGTCTTTTGTGAGACACCCTGTACATTGCATATATTAAGAGGCTGGCGTTGGACAGACATCTTAAACTGCATGGCATGTCTCAGAAGCCTTGTTGTTTTGAAAGAGATGTATTTTTGCCTTGTGGGAAATCCTAGCCCAACCCACGCTGGAGGTGGTAAGCTGAGATTAGCTTTTAGCAGACAAGAGTGGTCTCACAACTGCTCATTACCTTTGTGTAGCACGTTGACTCACTGTAGACCGCCCACCAGCCGTGGCCGTAGACATCTTCATGTGTGACATCCTGGCGCTGGATAGTTGCGTCAAATTGCTAGTCTGTACCGTAGGGGTTCAAAACCTCAACTATCATTGGAAGGCCATAATGCAATGAATCCACTGGTACATTGGTTTGGCACATCTAATTGGATGTCTGGAGCAGGTGAGTCCCGGCAACAAATTTCGAATTACACTGCCAGAAACAGAGTTCGTTTTGTTTGCAGATGATACAAACAATAAACAGAATGTAACTTCCTGGCAGATTAAAATTGTGTGCCGGAACCGGGACTCGAACCTGGGACCTTTCACTTTCGCGGGCAAGCGCACTACCGACTGTGCTATCCCGACACGACTCACGATGCCGCCTCACAACTTTACTTCCGCCAATAACTCGTCTTCTACTTTCCAAACATCACAGAAGCTCTCCTGCGAACCATGCAAGACTAGCACTCCTGGAAGAAAGGATATGGTGGAGACATGGCTTAGCCACAGCCTAAGGGATGTTTCCAGAATGAAACTTTCATTCTGCAGCGGTTCCGGCACACAATTTTAATCTGCCAGGAAGTTTCATATCAGCGCACACTCCGCTTCAGAGTGAAAGTTTCATTCAATAAACAGAATGTCGAGCTTAGTTTTAGAAAGGTCTGCTAATGACATTTTCATTGACATTAATAAATGATTTAAAGCAATTCACTGACGTTAAACTTTGAAAAACTCACTACATGCAGTTCGGAACATGTAAGTTCCCATCCAGTATATGCATAAAATGCGAAGAAGAGCAGACAGAAGAGGTTGACAGTATAAAATCCCTGGGATTACAGCTTGATAATAAATTCAATTGGGAGGAGCACACCACAGAATTACAGAAACGACATAACAATTCTGTATTTGAAATACGAGTGGTATCAGACATAGGAGACATAAATATAAAAAAGCTTGCATACTTTGCTTTCTTTCATTCCATAATGTCGTATGGTATAATATGCTAGGGTAACTCTTCAAGTCAAGCAAAATTTTTCAGAGACCAAAAACGTGAAATGCGTATTATTTGTGGTGTACATTCACGGACATCCTGCAGAAGCCTCTTCAAAAAACTGGGTATAGTAACTACTGCCTGTCAGTATATTTATTCCTTAATGAAATTTGTCATAAATAATATATCCCTTTTCCCAACAAACAGCTCAGTTCATACCTACAATACTAGGATAAAAAATGTGCTACACGATGACTTAAAAGCACTTACTTTAGTTCAAAAAGGGGTCCACTACTCAGGAACGCACATTTTCAATAATTTACCAACAATCATAAAAAATTAGTTACGAATAAAAATAAGTTTAAGACAAGCCTAAAAGACTTTCTAGTGCCCAACTCCTTCAACTCCACTGACGAATTCTTAAATAGAACCAAATGATGCATGTATCTGTATTCATACTATTAGTATTATTATATTATCAGCCTGTAAAAAGTGTACGTACCTGTATTAGTAATTTTATATTATCAACTTGTAAATAAATAAATAAATTGACAGTTCCACAACCACGAGGATCAGCTCAACACGGATCTATGGAACGAACCAACTAATCTAATCTAATCAGAAGATATACAGGGTGAGTCACCTAACATTACCGCTGGATATATTTCGTAAACCACATCAAATACTAAGAATTGATTCCACAGACCGAACGTGAGGAGAGTGGCTAGTGTAATTGGTTAATACAAACCATAAAAAATGCACGAAAGTATGTTTTTTTAACACAAACCTACGTTTAAAAAAAACATATATACAAAAACGTAATCAGTGCCGTTTGTTGCATTGTAAAATGTTAATTACACCCGGAGATATTGTAACCTAAAGTTGACGCTTGAAACCTCCGACGTTCAGTTGCTTGTTGTACAAACACGGGCCACGGTCAGCGAGCAGCATCTGCAGGGACATGTTTACGATGACGACCGTATTTACGAGTGTGGCTGTAGTGCACTGTTGTGGTTTGGTGTAGCTGTCGCAGTGTCCGCATGTAGCGCTTGCTGCTATTGTTATTCTGCATTCGTCTTTGCACGCAGACTAACTGGAGTACACTGTGTTACCAGACGGCTGTGATAGTGTAGTGCTGTAGGAACTGTGACCATGGTGTATTCGAACTCTGAAAAGGCGGATATGATACTCATCTATGGCGAGTGTCGACAAAATGCAGCTGATGCCTGCAGGGTGTATGCAGAACGGTACCCGGACAGAGAGCATCCAACGTGCCGCACATTTCAAAATATCTACCACCAACTGTATGCAACAGGTATGGTCGTAGCATGCAAACGGGTCTGTAACAGGCCCGTCACAGGAGAAGCGGGTGCAGGTGGTGTGTTAGCTGCTGTTGTTGTGAACCCACCGGGAGTGCACGGGACATTCCGAGAACCGGTGAACTGAGTTAAAAAAAAAAAAAAAAAAAAAAAAAAAAAAAAAAAAAAAAAAAAAAAAAAAAAAAGTTCAAATGTTTGTAAATCTTATGGGACTTAACTACGGGGTCATCAGTCCCTAAACTTACAAACTACTTATGAACTACTTACGAACTAGGACGGCACAAATATCCATGCTCGACGGGGGATTCGAACCCCCGACCGTAGTGGCAGTGCAGACCGTGACTGAAGCGCCCCAGTCCCCTCGGCCACTGCGGCTGGCGGACTGAGTTAAAGTAGTGTCATGCGCATACTGCATCGTCACCGCTTTCACCCGTTTCATGTGTCGCCGCTACATCAGCCATTACATGGTGATGACTTTAATCATCGAGTGCAATTCTGTCAATGGGCATTAACAGAGAATGCGTTGCAGTTCTACCTGTTTACCGATGAAGCGGGTTTCACAAACCACGGGGCAGTGAATCTACGCATTACTGGTCAGTGGATAATCTTCGCTGGCTCCGACAGGTAGAGCGGCAGCGACCATGGACTGTAAATGTATGGTGCGGAATCATTGGCGACCACCTCATTGGTCCTCACTTCATTGCAGGGGCCCAAACAGTTGCAACATACATCGCGTTTCTACATAATGATCTGCCAACGTTGCTCGAAAATGTCCCACTGGAAATGCGTCGACGTATGTGGTATCAGCATAATGGTGCACCTGCACATTCCGCAATTAACACTAGGCTGACCCTTGACAGGATGTTCGACGGCTGTTTCATAGGACGTGGAGGACGCATAAATTGGCCAGCCCGTTCTCCTGATCTTACACCTCTGGACTTTTCTGTGGGGGCACTTTAAAGGAGAATGTGTACCGTGATGTGCCTACAACCCCAGAAGATATGAAACAACGTATTGTGGGAGCCTGCAGCGACATTACACCAGATGTACTACGGCGTGTACGACATTCATTACGCCATAGATTGCAATTGTGTGCAGCAAATGATGGCAACCACTTTGAACATTTATTGACCTGACATGTCGGGACACACACTATTCCACTCCGTAATTGAAAACGGAAACCACGTGTGTACGCGTACCTCACCCCTCATGGTAATGTACATGTGCGTCAGTGAAAAAGACCAATAAAGGTGTTAGCATGTGGGCGTAATGTGCTGTTCTAGTCTCTTCTGTACCTATTGTACATCACCGTTCCCTATGGATCCCTACTTAATTCGGTGCTCTCCGATACACACGATTGAACAGCGGAGGAGTGGTACTCAAGGTCAACTTGAGGTTACAATATCTCCGGATGTAATGAACATTTTACAATGCAACAAACGGCACTGATTACGTATTTGTTCATATGTTCAGATGTGCTAACAAAACTAACGGGGTTCCATTTAAAAAAAAACCTAGGTTTGTGTTAAAAAAACATACTTCCGTGCATTTTTTATGGTTTGTATTAACCAATTACACTAGCCCCTCTCCTCACGTTCGGTCTGTGGAATCGGTTCGTCAGTATTTGATATGGTTTACGAAATATATCCAGCGGTAATGTTACGTGACTCATCCTGTATACTGCTACGAGAACTCACTATCTGTTGGCCTGCCTTCCTCTGTCGATCAGATGCAGTGATCCTGTGATAACAATTAGCGACTTGCTGTGGTTTTGCCTAGTGGCTTAAACAGTGGTTCATAGTGCCCAGTGTTAAATTGCAGTCGTCACC
The DNA here is from genome assembly GCA_026315105.1 of Locusta migratoria. Classification (NCBI taxonomy): domain Eukaryota; kingdom Metazoa; phylum Arthropoda; class Insecta; order Orthoptera; family Acrididae; genus Locusta; species Locusta migratoria. Next base: position 833,764,451 of record CM048744.1, read on the forward strand.
TGCTAACAAGTGGGCATTTTTGCCCATTCAGTATAGTTAGTTCTTGTCTGCAGCCAGTAGCCAGATAGTTTTACATTTCAGTAGAACAGCAGTTTCTTTTTCTGAGACTGCTTCATACCACTTTTCTGGACCAGGTAAGGTCATTTAGCAATAACTATTTTACCTTCTACTTACAGAAGTGGTCGTTCGGTTCATTTTGAGCACAGTTAAGAACCTTTTTTTCTATTTCGGATTGAAACGCTTTCTGATGTCTCGCCTGTTTCACCTGCAGAGCCAACTGTTTTAGGGTACAAAACATTATAGATGAATCCTGGTGCATAATACAAGGTGCAAGAAATCATCTGTCAAGTTTTTGAGACAAACCAGTGACACTTAAACTTGAATGCGCTAGAATGTGTCACAAGAATGATACTTTCTGATCTGTGTTCACTAAGGGTCATTACGTTGTTCTCCTGGAGGTAGTTCACAGTGTTTGAAAAAGGTAGAATCCTGTTGCAAATCGACATTAGTGATAAGGGCCTGTAATTGTGCGGATCACTGCTGTTGCCTTTCTTGAATACTGGAGTGACCTGTTCAAAATTGAAACACGTCTACTGAATGTGAGGTCATGTTCCATGTTTTTTTATTCGTTAACCTAAAGTGTTTCGGCGCTATTAAAGCTATCTATTTGTGTGTTAATTATTTTATTCTTTTTATTAATGATCAATGCCTCATGTTTATACTTGTTTGCCCCACATTTATATATGTTTCCACCCGTGTGATTGAACTTATGTGTGCATGTGAATGTGAATGTGTGCTCTTAATATTGACTGACTGCCGCACAATGGCTTACAGTCGCCGCCTTTAGTATTTAAGAATACATGGCTTCGTTTGTCGTCTGCGCTGGCGTCTTCTGGCTGGCCAGAGACAAGCTTACTTGGCAAGGTGGCGAGGTGGCCGTGTTGTTAATGTGGTACCAACCTAATCTTGGACGAAAGAGGTGACAGGAGACCAATCTGGTAGCGGTTGTAGAGGAAATTGTCTTGGCCAGGTAGCAAGGGTTGGTAAACACTAGTCTCTGAACGCACTCTGTGTCGCTTTTAGCGCACTCTACATCCGGTGTATGACAGGGGCAGGTTTCTCCGTAGTCTTAGAGCTACACTCTTAATTCTTCATTCTGGCTCCAACGACCGTGGAAGTAAGTACTCCGCCGAATCATGCTGAGGGGATGGCATGCTGTTAGAACCTTGCAATCTTCGTGATAAGGCAGTCTTGGTTTTTCAGTGATAGTTTTCTTCAGTAATTCTTTCGCTATGCGAGGTGAAGTGTTTCCTAATTTACATAACTCTTGTAATCCAGTGTAAATTTATTATCTGCATTTTAATTCTGGTGATGATACTGTGTCCAGTTTTGCTGAAGTTACAATACACATGTGTGGCCTTCAGCCTTTGTGTAAATTTAGTGTGTATGTGTTTCCTTGCTGTTTTTAACTAACGTTTTCACGTCAGGTCTATATCTGAAAGTATGCTAATTATTTCTTAGATTTTCTTGTTTGATACCGTCTTTCCTATCTTGTATGATTGATTGCACCATGTGCTTTCGTGACGATCGTTACTTCGACCTCCAGCCATGGTTTTGTTAATACTAGCTATCTTCTTTACAAATTCTCGTGTGTACTTTACTCGCTTATTCTAAATTAATTTCTGTTTGTAAATGCTACGAAATTCAGTGTGGTTGCACACCATGTGGTACTTACGAGTAGTAACCCATTGCCTCCCTGAACATGAATTCGTTTAATGCATAGTATAATTAAATTTGTCATCAAGACACCTGCCATCTTGTCAAGATGCCGCCAACGCTTCGTTTTGCCGCTGCTTTTATGTGTTCCAGCAGAGTAAAGTACCGCCAAGCATTATGCACGTGTCTGTGAATGAATGAATGTGCTTTCAGCTACCCATTGTGAATTTGAAAATTTCCTCCCACGTTACCTCCATATTCATAAAGGGCAGAAACAATTTTAATACAGACAATAATTATACAATTTAATTCACTTTTGTACAAGGTGTATGCTTAATTCGGTCTCCCCACATTTAGTTGCTTGTTCATTTTTCTGAATATGATTTTAAAGTATCAAACCTCTGCTTTATGATTTCATGCTCCCCGTCCCATGTTTAATTATCTAGTCATTCAGTTTTCACTCTCTTGAGGAGTGAGCAGTTCCATTGCGCATGTACTGTGGCCACTCATAAAATAATTTAGAGCAGCAGTGAGCATTTAAACTTATATTTGCAGATCTCAACTGCCAGAGATCTTGCTTATTTTAATAACAGGCTACTTTCAAAATGTTCAAATGTTTGTCAATGTATGGGACTTAACTACTCTGGTTTCAGTCCTTAGGCTGACAAACTACTTATACTAACATAACACCCATGCCCAAGGGAGGACTCGAACCTCTGACAGCGAGCAACCTTGCACTCTGCAGCGAGAAGCATTAGTATACTCGGCCACTCCACCACGACAGGAGTGACCTGTGCAGATTTCCAGTCTATTCTACTCTGAAACAAACCTAACTCATATACGATCTAGTCTGGAAGATTTACTTTTGTTGTTGATTTAAGTTGCACTAAACCAGTACGTTTTGATAGGATTTCAGAGTCGTGGACACACTCCAAGGGTGTCTACTTCAAAGTCACCTGTGCTGAGCTGTTCTTGATTTAAATTATGGAGTATTTACTTCGTCTTCTTTGGAGGAGGAATTTGAGAGAGCTGTGTAATTCTGCTTTAGCTGCACTGTCATCAGCAACATCACCATTGCTATCGCGAAGTAGAGATTTGTGCATCTATAAAAAGATTGATGCACGAAGCATACGATAATTACCACAGCCATACCTTAGCCAAAGATCTTTCCGAGAAGCCGAAAAAATTCTGGTCCTATGTAAAATCGATAAGCGGTTCAAAGCCCACTATCCAGTCACTTGTTGATCATTCCTGGGTAGTAATAGAAGAAAGCAAACCGAAAGCTGAAGTTCTAACTTTAACCTTTAAGAAATCTTTCATGAAGGAGGACCGCATAAATCTACTATAATTTGATCAACGTACCAATTCCGAAATGGAAGACATAGTAATAGGTATTTCCAATGCAGAGAATTAGTTGAGAGAGCTAAATACGAAAAAGTCTCCTGGACCGCATGGAATTCCAGTTCGGTTTTACAAAGAGTATTTTGCGGCATTGGCCCCTTACTTAGCTAGCATTTATCGCGAATCTTTAATTCAGCGCAAAGTTCCTAGTGATTGTCCCTTGAGACGGAAAAGCTTCTTTCTATGAATCATCACGGGCTTAGGAAACATCGTTCATGTGAAACTCAGCTTGCCCTTTTCTCACATGACATCTTGCGAGTCTTGGATGAAGGTCAACAGGCGGATTGTGTTTTTCTCGACTTCAAAAAGGCGTTTGACGCGGTGCCACACTGCAGGCTGCTAACGAAGATACGAACTTATGGAATAGGTTCACAGATTTGGCTGGCCGTGGTGGCCGAGGAGACTGATGCGCTCCAGTCATGGTCTGCACGGCCACTGCGGTCGGGGGTTCGAATGCCCCCTTGGGCATGGATATTTGTGCTGTCTTTAGTATAAGGTAGTTCATATGTAGTTTGTAAGCTTAGGGACTGATGACCCCGTAGTTAAGTCCCATAAGTTCTACAAACATTTGAACATTTGAATTTCACAGATTTGTGACTGGCTGGAAGACTTCCTAAGTAATAGAACGCATTACGTTGTTCTGGATGGCGAGTGTTCATCAGAGACGAGTGTATCGTCAGGCGTGCCCCAGGGGAGTGTGATAGGACCGCTATTATTGTTTATCTATATAAATGATCTGATAGACAGAGTAACTTGTAATTTGTGGCTGTTTGCTGTTGATGCTGTGGTGTATGGGAGGGTGTCGTCTTTAACTGACTGTAATAGCATAAAGTGTGACTTAGACAAAATTTCTTTTCGGTGTGAAGAACGGCAGCTAGCTCTCAATGTAGAAAGATGTAAGGTGATGCGCATGAGTAGGAAAAACAATCCCATAATGTTCGAATACAGTATTAGTAGTGAGCTTCTTGATGCAGGCGCGTCGTTAAAATATCTAGGCGTAACATTGCAGAGTGGTATGAAGTGGAACGAACATGTAAGGACAGTTGTAAGTAAGGCAGACAGGAAGTTGTACTTCACCTGTAAAGGAGACCGCATATGAAACGCTTGTACGACCACGTCTTGAATATTGAAGTATTTGGGACCCGCTGCAGACCAGTTTAAAGGAAGACATAAAAGGGCTATTTTTTAAGTAAGGGCCGTTTTTATTTTTTTTAAAAGATACAAATACTTTTGTAAAAAAACTTTTATTTTCTACATAGTTGCCTTGTTTATTTAAACACTTGTCATACCATACAACTAAGTTTTTGATTCCCTCTTCAAAGAATTCGGCTGCCTGCTCCGACAGCCAAGAGTTCACAGCCACTTTCACTTCATCGTCGTCATTGAAGCGCTGTCTGCCAAGATGGTGTTTCAGGTACCGGAAAAAGTGAAAATCGTTAGGAGCAAGGTCGGTGCTGTGTGGTACATGGTCCAAAACTTCCCAGTAAAAAAATCAATCAAATCTCGAGTCTTTTGAGAGGTGGGAAGCCTAGCGTTAGCGTGCAGGAGCAAAACTCCTTTTGTCAGCATGCCGCGCCTTTTGTTTTGAATTGCTCTGCCGCGCCTGTCCCAGATCACAGTTGGCATAATCTTGCGCTTTGACAGCGTCTGTTTGGCTTTGACCTTGACGGGTGAGGTGTGTGTTTATTCCATCGATTGTCGCTTGCTTTCGGGAGTGATATGGGAGGCCCATGTTTCATCTCCAGTGACAATTTGACTCAACATGTCAGCCCTTCCTTCCTCATAACGAATCAATGAAGTGGCAAATCTCTTCCCTTTGTGGTCCTCTGTGAGGAGTCTGGGTACCCACTGAGAACACAGTTTCTTAAAGTTTAGGTTTTCAGACAGAGTTTTGTACAAAACCGATCTTGAAACTTGTGGAAATTCGAAAAAAGAGTGGAAATTGTTAATCTTCTGTCCTCACGAATCTTTGTTTCGACTGCAGCCACAAAATCATCAGTGATCACAGAGGCCGGCCTGAGTGTTCTTCGTCAAGTACGTTTTGACGGCCATTTTTAAACTCTCTAACCCGTTGATGCACTTTACCTTCACTCACTGCATTCAAGCCATAAACTTCTGTTAACTTCTCGCGGTCAAAAAAACGTATCAATGACTGTATCTCACACGCGGCGGGCGATTCAATAATCGTAAACATTATAAAGTAGCACAGCGATGCGTACACGTCAGCTACAGAGCTACAACTGGCATCAGTGTGAACGGGAAGGATGCCGGCAAGTGGCGCAGTGGCTTGTTGCGGCGTCCGCGCGAACTACGGGACTACACGCGCGAACGGCCCTTACTTAAAAAACAATCCTCGTAGAGGCAGTTCAGAGGCGAGCAGCAAGGTTTGTTACTGGTAGGTTCGCCCAATGCGCGAGTGTCACGAAAATGCTCTGGGAAGTCAAATGGGGATCGCTGGCGGAAAGACGACGTTCTTTGCGAGAAATTCTGTTGAGGAAATTTAGAGGTCCAGAATTTGAAGCTGAGTGTAGTACGATCTTGCTGCCGCCTACTTACATTTCACGTAGTGATCACAAAGACAAGATAAGAGAAATTACGACTCATATGGAGGCATATAGGCATTATTGTTTTCCTCTTTCTATTTAGGAGTGGAATAGGAAAGGAAATGACTAGTGGATTAGTTTTTCGTTCCGTAGATCCATGTTGAGGAGATCCTTGTGGATGTGGAACATGTCAAGAAACAAAATTTACAAGTTGAATAATAAATAATACTTATAAATACAGATACATACATTTTTAAGATTCTTTTGTTTTTCTTTTTTTTTAAATGTGTGTTCCTGAGTAGTGGACCCCTTTTTGAACTAAAGTAAGTGCTTTTAAGCCCTTGTGTAGATCATTTTTATTTCTAGTATTGTATGTATGAACTGAGCTGTTTGTTAGGAAAAGGGATATATTACTTATGACAAATTTCATTAAGGAATAAATATACTGAGAGGCAGTAGTTAATATGCCCAGTTCTTTGAAGAGGCTTCTACAGGACGTTCGTAAATTTACTCCACAAATAATACGTATTACACGTTTGTGGACTCTGAAGAGTTTTGACTGACTTGAAGAGTTACCCCAAAATATTATACCATATGACATTAGGGAATGAAAGTAAGGAAAGTATGCAAGCTTTGTTATTTTTATGTCTCCTATGTCGGATAACACTCGTACTGAAAATACAGATTTGTGGAGACGTTTCTGCAGTTCTGTGGTGTGCTCTCCCAACTAAATTTATTATCAAGCTGTAATCCCAGGAATTTAATACTGTCAACCTCTTCTATCTGCTCTTCTTCATACTTAATGCATATGCTATTGGGAAATCTCTTACATGTTCTGAACTACTTCTAGTGAGTCTTTTCTTAGTTTAATGACAATGAGTTGGCTTTAAACCATTTATTAATGTTCATGAAAAATATCATTAGCAGACCTTTCTACAACTATGCTTGACGTACAATAAAAATTGCAATACTTGTATCATCTGCAAACAAAAAAGAACTCTGCTTCTGGTAGTGTAACTGATGAGAGGTCATTAATGTACACATGAAAAAGCAATGACCCTGAGATGGATCCTTGTGGGTCACCACATGTAATTTCTTCCCAATCCGATGACGACTGTTGGCTTAAATCACTAGTCCCTTGCACTGACACCCTTTGTTTCCTGTTAGTGAGGTACGACTTGAACCATTTTGCAGCATTTCCTGTGGCCCCATAGAATTCTGATTTACTTAAAAGGATGTTATGGTTCACACAATCAAATGCCAATGCCCGTCATTGAATCCGCAACGAACTTTTAAAACAGCTTGTGGGTTTACACGTGTAACTATGTGCTTCAACTCAAAGTTGAATCATCACTTGAATGGAAAAGTTTGACTCGGTCAATCTTTTCTTGATCCACTAAAAAGTTGATCAACTCAAATTGAAACGAAGTTTCACACAGGGTTTTTCATTCAGCATTTGTTGATCAAGTAAACTCGTTCAACTAAACTTGTACCATGCGAACGCGCCTTTAGCATAGGCCGGTAGACACAACGTTGCCAGGTCTCCCGCAGTGTTGCCAATCTCATTACTTTTCTAACATACCTCGTATGTATGTGGATGTAGATGTAGACGGTGTGGATTGTGTTTCGGCGGTGGCTGGCGTTACAGTTCCCGATCGTCGGCCGCTAGTAGCAGTCCAGTCAGCGCGTGTGGTCAAAGTTTTTGAAGTCGAAGGTCTGAACGAGGTTAATCTTCAACATTTTCTCGGCCTTCCAAAAATGATTTGTGCCATCGGAAAACTTGTGCTCTCGATAAGCACTGTTCCCCATAGGCATGTTTCAACTTTTCGAAAGTCACACTCGCGGATTCACCAAGTTTGACACAAAACATTGCACAAAGTTGCTCTAAATTCCGATGCTCCATTTCTGTGACGCACAATGAAAACACAACTTTACTAATGGCGTTTTGAAAACTAATGTGTTAACTGTACGGAGTTGTAACTCGGCCTGAGGAAGTGGAAGGGATCAACAATCAGATTTAGCATAGGCCGGTAGACACACAACGTTGCCACACAGTCTAACATGTACAGTCATGACACTCACTGCTGTGAAAGTTGTTACCAACTGACAGTTGCTGCGACACTAGCGGTCCTAGCGGTGGGCAAGCCGCCGAAAGAGTGGTGTTTGTTTATTATCGCTTTTGTACGTACTTAACGAAATACTTACTATAATTTTTGCGTTACAAGCATAATTAAAATATCTAGAGATAAACATAATGCGGAAATTAATATAAAACAGCCTCATTTAAATGATTCAATGGTATAAAGAACAACTTTGTCATGAACAAATACTTACGAATATGTGTATATTTGCAGCTTATTCCATTGAAAGTAAGTTGCATATAAACATAATGGTATAATAAATTTCTATCATGGGTTGTTCTTACTACGACAGCCAGTTTTGACGTGTATCAATTCGGTACGGAGTCTAATGATTCTCACATTTTTACACGTCACTCGTCTTTCTTTATACGTGCATATTCTTTTAAGTGTAATTACTTTAGCTTTAAAAAACCAATGTTTTGATGATTCTTGCCGTTTGTGGTTCAGGTGTAGCAACAATTGTGGAATTGGGTTCTTCTTTCTTGGAAAACAGTTTGGTTGCTTTTATCGTTATATTGCCATGCCTGTGACGTTTTTCCTTCAGCTACAGCTGTGATGGTTGATTTGGTACGATAAATACCGTATTTATTGCATTCTATATACGTTTCCTATGTTCCACCCTTACCGATTTTACTGGAATTGTAATGAAGAATACTTAACGTTCCTTGCGTAGAAATTTACGCCTCTCTGCTAAAGGGCATGTCTCCTGGTATTTCCTAGGTATTTTCATTTTATAGAAAATGAAATTACTCTTTTAAAGCCTGTATGTTACAGCATGATTGTAAATTAACTGTCCTGTAATGTACCGTTTCGTACCTTACAGGGATGTTATGAAACCTAAGAAAGACAAATTGGGAGCTATTTTTAAATTATTACCTATTTATAAGGCACTACATACTTCCCTAATGTAAAAAGTATGCTGAAGCCAATCTAAACGATACTATTCGCATTCATCAACTATCGTATACCGCTTGGAGCGCTGCTATCGCAGCGTATAACAAAAACCTGTGGGAGTGTCGTGGCTGTATATATTAGACTGTGGTTGCCAGATCTCCTCCTCTATGACCTCATCCCATTCCCACACATGGTCAAATTCCTGCAACACATTCGCCTCAAGTACATCCACCGCAAGATAGAGTCCCATAACCCACTGGTATCTCCTCTCCTCCTGGATCCCGGGCCCCTGCCACGCCTTTACCGCCACATCCCTCCCTCCCTTCACCTCCACACCCTCTACATCCTCTCAGAGGGTGGCTTCCGCCACCTACCTCTCCCTGACGACGTTCTCCAAAACCGTCCCGACATATATCCCTCCTTCCAACTTTGACCCCTCTCTGTGGATTGCCGCCGCCTCCTCCCTCCCCCTCCCCTCCCACTCCCAGCCCCCGCTTGGCTCACCCCCTCCTTTCTCCACCTCCCCAGGAGCTCCTTCCGGTTTCTCCCACTCTCCCTTCCCCCACCTGCTTCCCCTCCACCGAGCGAGGTGGCGCAGTGGTAACGCACTGGACTCGTATTCGGGAGGGCGATGGTTCAAATCCACCCCCGGCCATGCAGATTTAGGTTTTCCGTGATTTCCCTAAATCACTCCAGGCATATGCCGGGATGGTTCCTTTCAAAGGGCACGGCCGATTTCCTTCCCCATCCTTACCCAAAGCTCCGAGCGTTAGCTCCGTCTCTAATGACCACGCTGTCGACGGGACGTTAAACCCTAAGCTTCCTTCCTTTTCCTTCCCCTCCCCCCGCGCCTCCTCCATCCTCCCCCCTCTTCCCCTGCAGGGCCAGTACAGTGCCTTGTTTTAAGTGTTCAGTGCTTCGTGTGTATAGTGTATCATCGCCCAGTGTTTTTTAACTTTGCGTACACCAGTGTTCAGTGTTTTTTACCTCAATATCGCCGTCTTTGTCTCGTCGTCAGCAGTGAGTGTTTTTTAGCCACCGTGGCATTGTCTTGTTTTAACGATCATGTATGTTTCTGTCCGCTGTCATAGTTTTTAACTTTCTCCCAAATTTTTCATCTTGTTATTGTAAAAGCGCCTCTTATCACCTTTCATTTTAATTTCTGTTTTGTCCATTGTGTACGTTCGCTCGGCTGTAGAACAGCATCATTGGCTGCTGCCAGCCTGCCTTCGGGCATTAAAATTTCAATGAAGGAAAAAAAAAAAAAAAAAAAAAATAAAAATAAAAATAACCAGATCTCCCGCAGTGTTGCCAATCTCATTACTTTTCTAACACACCTCGTATGTGTGTGGATGTAGATGTAGACGGTGTGGATTGTGTTTCGGCGGTGGCTGGCGTTACAGTTCCCGACCGTCGGCCGCTAGTAGTCGTCCAGACAGCGCGTCTGCGCGCGCCGCTGCCGCGGTATATAAGGGCCTGCGGCCTCGCCTCTTGCCAGTGCTGGTGCAGCGCGCGACCCGCCGCCATGGAGCTGCCAGGCGTCAGCGCCGCCTACCTCAAGCAGGTCAGTGCTGCGCGAGGCCGGCAGATCCACGGGAGAAAGCCGCGTACATATTACACTGTAAAAGATCTTTTGCCAAAGCTCTTTGGTCTAATCTTTGACGCTGTACTAGGCCATCTTTTATAAACGATGTCTGATAAAAGTTAGCGCGAGAACCTAGCTTTTAGGATAACGTTCGTTGCAGGGGGGCGCAGTAAGCAATGCTCAGTACGAAACGCGTTTTCGCCGTTCTGCGCATGGCGTCACTGTGGGTCACCTGGGAGCAAAACAATATGCAGAGTTGGTTGCTAACTCGTGTGTGTGTGTGTGTGTGTGTGTGTGTGTGTGTGTACGTTACCATTCCTGCTTTGTATTTGCTTAACCCTCTCATTCCCACGTTATGAATTAAGCTTTGGAAGAATTAAAATTCAGTATTTTCTGTATTAATACAGTGCACTAAAGATCAAAATAGTTTTAAAAGTTTTGGTCGCACTATTGATTTTTTATGTCATGCACATGTCGAGGTATTTTATTACTTGGGACGTTATTTTGTTGATGGTTAACACTGTCAGATCAATAATGATAGTATAATCTTCGCCACAGCACCAAAGACAATTCACTGCTTAAATAAAATAACATGAATCACACTCGCGCTCCTAATCACAGCCACGTACAGACGGCTACGTAACACAAGCTACCAGACGGACAGATTAATGCCTCACAAATGGCTACACGCCGTACCAAGCGGCAAAATGTCGTACTTGCAGCATCTCATTCATCAACAACAATGAGATTTGAAGGATTGATACACAAAATACGGTATAAATCAGCTTTTAATACGTTGTCGAGGAACAACACTGGGAAGTGAAGGGTTAAATAGTTTGTTTCACTTCATAGTTTGGAAATAAAAAGTCCATAGTGGAAAGTATATTGATTTTCCGAGTGCTTGTCGCGCGTGCTGTAATTTCTGCTGTAATTCTTTGAAATACTTCTATTATTATTTATGCAATGCCAGGCTGTGCTATTACAGGTTGTAATTCTCACAGTGGGAACACGAAGGGAACTGAAATAAAGTTTCATTTTTTTTCTCGAGCTGGAACATTAAAGAAAGTGTGGCTCTCAAAGTGCTACAGGAAGGACAATGTAAATGTTGCACATTCTCGAATACGCTCCCGGCATTTCAATGAAATCGATTCTGTAAGGGATTTACAGTCGGAGTTGCTTAATTTGCTACGGAAAAACTGTTTGAAACATTCCTGTTCTTTTAAAGTCAGCAGTTCATATTTAAACAAATTGTCGATATGTTTGTGATTTGATATGTTACTGGTATGTATCGCGTAAATCTACGATAGAATACGACCCAGCACTCTTAACTGGAATATTTTACAGCAGAATAGCACTTTGTATTTAAGGAAGAAACAATTTCTTTAGTCAAAACTTGATATAAGTGCACATTCCGTGTCATACCGAACTAAGCCTGTGCAGGCCGTTTGGGAGCGCGCAGTCCCACAGTGACGTCACAGCGCCAGCCAATGGCAGAGCAGAACGCTTACTGCCCAACCTTATATTTATTAACCTTGGTTCGTTGCACACTGGCATTTGTAATCGTGACGTAGCAGTGCTGCGTAAGGCTTCTATAATCCGAGCTGAACTATCCGCCATTTTTGCCCCAATGTGCATGACAGTTGTATGCGGTTATATACGAGTCGCGACCGGAAAGGGAGTTTATAATCGAATTTACTGAAAAATTTGTGGAAAATATGGGTGGCTGCTCAGCTGTGAACTGCACAAATCACTGCAGCAAAGGAGTGCGCATGTTCAAATTTCCCAGCAATCCAGAACGAAGAAAAAGATGGGCTATAAATTGTCGCAGAAGTAACAGGGAAACAGAAACTGGCGCTCAATTATGTATTGTAAGTATATGTAATAAATGTAGCTATAAACATGTCAGTTATGTACAATTGCATTACTTCTCCCTGTCAATGATGCTGGAGGAATTTGTTGCGGAATGTTTTTGACTTAATAAAGTTTTTCGCAGTTTTCAAAGTGGATATGAATATTTATTGTGGCGCATTTATACGTAGTTTTCAACATACTGAATAATACTTTACACAATTACTTATATATGAGGTCGAAGCATCTCTTAAGGTCGCATAACACACTCCAAAATACGGCACTGGGTAAAAATTTACGACGCTTCTCGTCGGCCTCCAGTACTTATGTTGGCAACAGATGAACAATGAAGTGTAGACTTGCGTTAATATTTTTCACGAGCTACAGAGTAAATGTTATTACTGCGAGTGAAACGAGCAGCAAAATTAATACTGTACCTGCTCTATGGTTCAAAAAATGTTCAAAAGTTTGTAAAGTCTATGGGACTTAACTACGGGGTCATCAGTCCCTAAACCTACAAACTACTTATGAACTACTTACGACCTAGGACGGCACAAATATCCATGCCCGAGGGGGGATTCGAACCCCCGACCGTAGTGGCCGTGCAGACCGTGACTGAAGCGCCTCAGGCCCCTCGGCCACCACGGCCGGCCCAGCGCAGTCGTCATGACACGTAAAGTCCCGTTTACACTGAAGTTCGGAACATGTTTTTGTCCGCAACATGCTATACCTGCTCTATGGTTGACAGGTTCTTGTATGTACCCTTGTCCGTTCAGAAAAAAATTATATACGTTTTAATTGAAGTTTTCACAAATCATTTATTGGTCATCTGAGTTGCCTTGGTTACCATTGGTGCCAACATAACCATTGCAGCCCGGCGAGAAGCTATGTTATATTACCGGTACGTTACGATTTTCTGTTATATTAAAAGCGCATTCTAAATATTTATAGGCCCATACACATTACTTACTGTTCGGTACACTTAGTGTGTGCAATATTAAATACATTTCATTAGAAATATTGTCGAAAGCTGCGTGAATAGGTCAACCATGACCAAGAAGGCGCATCATCAAACAGGCTACAGAAATATAATGATCACTATACAAACTGGATGTGTAACTCTGGTCTCTGAGCATAGAAATAAAGCTAAAGCGTGCCTGCACATTCAGATGTTTTCTAAACGTTTTCGTTGTCCGCTATGTTTAAATTTGGCATACGAATTTAGCACAGCTATTACATGACAAAGAATTGCTTTCTTACCTCTTGATTTTAAATTTATGTCAATACGCAATGTAATAGACTAACATGGAAGCATAATCGAAACGTATTTTCTTCCTAGCAGAGTGAAATGTCAACAAGCGTGAAAGACATACAGACAAAATATTGGTATAGCTTTTAATAGTTAAAGATTTTGAGTATGCAACACGAAAATATTCTTTCCCCAAAACTTGTGCTTCAGTATAATCATTTTCACGTTTATCTACACTTCGCAGGAATAATAATGCGAAGAAAAGATACGTTTCTTAATTGTTGGTTGGTACCCATATGTGTTCACGTGATGGTTGTTTCAATGTACCCCTCGTATTTGCTAACAAGCTGTTCGGCATATTATTAAAGTGTTAGAGTTGGTTTTTGGTGAATAAGTTTACCTAGTTCCTTTCATGTGTTTAATTGGTGAAATTGTTAGGTAAAATATTCTATCACACGAATAATATAGTTCTCGTCGGTTATAGAAATTTGTTACATATGATAAAACTGACGCGGAAGTCTGCTCCGACGATGTACAGTAATCTTTCACAGTTGCACTTTCTCTCTGCAGCAAATTTGTAATCACTTCTTTGATTACTCGTTCCGTTCCTCTCTGCTAAAATGACTTACACTCTTCCACTTAGCCAATAATGCCAGTTTCAAATGAGCCGACATGCTAGAGTGCAAAACGAATTTCTGCTTTTTTCATACTGTACGTTTCGTAATGTAGCTTTCCGAACCAAATTATTCCCCAGGTACTCATAACACTATTCCACGGTTATCGAATCGTAACAAATAGCTGGCGCTGAAATCATCCCAAATTAGGCCAAACTTCATAATTATACTTTGCCTTTGCAGTGAAGGATATACTAGTATCATTTCTTGGCGAATTTTCATTTGTGCTGCTAGAGATTCGAACCAGGATTTGCACGGAAAATTACGGTTCAATTTGTACTTGACTAGTCATACATTTAACTTCTAGCTGCTGTTGTCAACCTTGTACGTTTCGGCGGGATAGAATCCTCACTATCTGTACTGAAAATATAAACAGTTTTCCACTTATTGTAAGTTGCATTACGAATGATGGCGTGGAAGACTCTTGCAAACAGTAATTTCTCAAAGTGATACTTTCGCTCTGAATGGAATGTATACGACTTTCTGACGAATTGAAACAGTGATCCCATTTTTGTGCAGAAGTTTAAGATTCAAGTTCGTTTCCGATAAGAATGGTAGACTGCAAAATTTCTTAAATTTTGTAAAACTTCGAATTACACTTTCTCTTTGCAGGGAAGTAAAAACTGCAATGACTACATGGCGAAATAAAATAGTATGTTGGATGTAGATTCAAAGTCGTGTAGAAGATTATAGTTGTATTTCTTTTTTTGGACAAAACATGTTATTTTCTTCATACATTTAGTTTCTAGTCACTTCTGTCAACATTGCAGATACTGATGTACTGCAGTGGAAAAAAATATACATTGTTGCTTTCGAAATAAGTTCGTTGTAGGAGTGATATCCCTAAATCACTCCAGGTAAGCGTTGGGATGGTTTATTTGACAGGGTATGGCTGATTTTCTTTCCAAAGCGTAACAAAACAATCCAGTCCTGTACTCCGTCTTTAAAGAATAGCTGTTGACTGGACGTTAAAAACTTTCTTCTAATTGTTGATATCCTTTTCTAGTGTGCCTCGGTTGCACATTGGTAGAGTGCCAAACTACAAATCCCAGGGTCGCAGGTTCGAGCCCCGCCAGGTCCTGGGATTTTTATCTGTCACTTTCCACTTCTTACACCTCTGGCAATATTGCTCATGCGAAAAATACCGAGTAGAACCGTGGTTCGGAACCCACGTTAAACTGTAGATCTCCCTATAACTAGCTAGGTCAGTCAGTTCGAAAGTCGGAGGAAGGCAACGGTATACCTCCTCCAAACAGGACCATGCCTAGTAAAGCACTGTGGTGTTCAAACCAGTCTTCGGATTGTTGACTGATTTAACTGTTTTTATTTTTTTTTATTTTTATATATATATTTTGTCAAATGCGTATTTCAGTGTTTTGTTTATTCGTGATTTTAATTTGTAAGATCTGTTGAGTATTACGGATGAGGAACAATTCTACAGTACAGTTCTTTCGTGACGTCGCAGGAACTTAGCCTGTATAATCCCACACACTTTTGTGCCGCCACGGGGACGTTCTCAGCCGTCGGCCTTTCTCTCTACTC
Organism: Locusta migratoria; assembly: GCA_026315105.1. Classification (NCBI taxonomy): domain Eukaryota; kingdom Metazoa; phylum Arthropoda; class Insecta; order Orthoptera; family Acrididae; genus Locusta; species Locusta migratoria. Next base: position 833,780,044 of record CM048744.1, read on the forward strand.
TCCAGCTCTTGCAGTCTCTGCTCAGTAGGAAGCCACCGATGACCTCCGCAACAGCGACCACTTTCCACTGTGGATCCATTTACCGGATGGTCCATCATTGGGGCAGAGATGGATAACTGGCCTTTGTTCAGTCGTCTGGCTGTACTAGAATACCGAGATGACATCATTGCTTGGGTGGACCACCATGCTGCTGATCTTTCTGTTCCTAGGTCATCGGGTGAACTTCGCAGGCATTTTGTTCCTTGGTGGTCAGATGGGTGCCACATTGCAATTAAAGTCAGGCGTGAGGCTCTACGACGGTTTATAGGTGCACCGACAACTTCAGAGTCGCTAGAGCCAAGGCTCGACGCATTGTTAAGCAAGAAAAGGTCTTATCAACCGCTCCACTTGTTCCACAAAAGTATGGGAAGCCATCAGGAGGATTTCTGGTAAAGGCAGTCGTTCACCTATCGCTGCTGTGCTGAAACAGGGGTGTCTACAAACAACACCTGGCGACATCGTCCAGACAATGGCAGAGTAAATTCTCCAGTTTATCAAACTGTTGCTGGCTCTGATATGATGCTCATGTTCTCCAATCACCCACAAGCATCCACCCCAAACCCACAGTTTTAACCGCTTGCCACCCTGGCTATTGCAGAGGCCCAGAGTAATTTTCAATTTAGTGCAGTACGGCAGAAGATGCACTCCCGCCAGTGATTTAACTCATTATTTTATGAAATTTTAACTAAGCACTGCGACTATGTAACTGTATTCACGGATGGGTCTCAACAAGGGGACTCTGTTGGTTGCTCTGTTGTTTTCCCTGATCGGGTCACCAAGATCCGTCAGAGTTTACTGTTTAATATTCACAGAATATATGACATCAACCCGGGTTCGAATCCCGGCTGGGTACACATTTTCAGCTTTGCCCAATCGCAGTTGATGTCATATATTCTGTGAATATTAAACAATAGCAACTGCAGGATCAGAAGTGACGTCTGTTCTTTTGGAACAGACGCCACATGTACATATATATTATGCCGGTGACGGGCAATGATCCTATTTTTTGTTAAGCTTATGGGACTTAACTACGGGGTCATCAGTCCCTAAACTTACGAACTACTTATGAACTACTTACGAACTAGGACGGCACAAATATCCATGCCCGAGGGGGGATTCGAACCCCCGTAGTGGCCGTGCTGACCGTGACTGGAGCGCCTCAGTCACCTCGGCTACCGCGGCCGGCAATGGTCCTATCGTTAGTGGGGAGGGGTGGGCAAGTTTGAAGCCCTTACTCTTACGGGAATTAGTTTCATGACTACGAGTTTGAGTACTGTGGGCAGGGCGAAGCTGGGAATTTGTATCTGACGGGAGGCGTGCTTAGGTAGTCCTTGCAGGTGCGGTGATCACTGTGTCCCCAGTGGTGTAGGGGTCAGCTCAACTGCCTAGAAAGCAGGAGACCCGGGTTCGAATCCCGGCTGGGTACACATTTTCAGCTTTGCCCAATAGCAGTTGATGTCATATATTCTGTGAATATTAAATAATAACAACTGCAGGATCAGAAGTGACGTCTGTTCTTTCGGAACAGACGCCACATGTATATATAGAGTTTACTGTCTTTGATGCGGAATTTCATGCTATTCTGTGGGCAGTGCAACAGATGAGACGTGTAGCAACTTCTTAACTCCTTGTCTGCTCAGACTCACTGAGTGCCCTTCAATCCCTCCAAACCCTGTACCCACCAGATAAACTAGTCTAAAGCTTCCAGGATACCCTTTCCCGCCTACAAATTCTGGGGAAGGTGGTGTCCTGCTGCTCGGTTCCAGTCATACAGGCATTGAAGGGAACGAAAGGGCAGACATTGCAGCAAAAGAGGCGTGTAGTGCGAGTACAGAATCTCGGTGTCCTATTCCCTTGCATGCTGTGGCCAGACTGTTGCAGAACAAAGTCATGGGTCAATGGGAGGATGAGTGGCGAGAACTAAAGAACAAGTTGCGAGTGGTGAAGTCCACCACACGGTCGCGCAGGCGAGCTGAAGGCCTCCTCACTCGTCTTCGTATCAGCCACCGTCCCATGACACACGGCTTCTTGCCCCGGCGGGAGGGCCCTCCTTGGTGTGGTGTTTGTGATGCACCGTTAACTGTGCATCACGTTTTGGTTGAATGTGTTTTATATTCAGATCACAGGCCAGCAGCTGTTTTGCCAAGCGATCTGCCTTTAATTTTAAGCGATGACCCAACAACTTTGATTCGTCTTTTAAAATTTTGTGAATTGTCAGGCTTACTCCCTAAAATTTTAGAGCAACATTTTTAAGGAATCATTAGCTCTTCCGTCGTTTAGTTAGTGGTCAGCTAGTCATTTCTACCTACGACTCCCACCAATATTCTTAGTTTTACTGCTTCGTTTATTCATACAAATCCGTGACTTACACAAGTTTTTAATGTGTGTGTCCATCTTGAAGGTGAAAGTGGCCTCTTATTAAAATAAGCAAGATCTCGGACAGTTGAGATCCGCTCACTGCTGCTCTAAATTACTTTGAGTGGCCACAGTACATGCACAACAGAAATTTATCTAGCTGCTCACTCACAAAATCAATGGAAAAAATAAATGAATAGGTAATTAAACATGGGATGGGGAGCATGAAATCATAAAGCAGAGGTTTGATACTTTAAAATCATAATCTATTCAGAAAAATGAACAAGCAACTAAATGTGGGGAGGCCAAATTAAACACACACCTTGTACAAAAGTGAATTAAATCATATAATTACTGCCCATAATAAAATTGTTTCTGGCCTTTATGAATATGGAGGTAACGTGGGAGGAAATTTGCAAACACACAATGGGTAGCTGAGAGTACATTCATTTATTCACAGACACACACATAATGCTTATCAGCACATTACTCTCCAGGAACACTTGAAAGCAAAGGCGAAACAGTGTCAGCGGCGTCTTGACAAGATGGAAGGTGTCTAGATCACAAATTTTTAAATATATTGTGCAATAAACGAACTCGTGTTCAGGGAGGCAGCAGCTCACTATTCTTAAGTACCACATGGTGTGCGACCACGCCGAGTTTTATAACATTTACAAACAAAAATTAATCTTGAATAAGCGAGTGAAGGACACGCAAGAATTCGTATAGAAGATAGCTAGTATTAATAAAGCAATGGCTGAAGGCCGGAGTAACGACAGTTATGAAAGCACATAGTGCAATCGGTCATACAAGACAAGAAAGACGGAATCAAATAAGAAAATCTGAGAAATATTTAGCATACTCGCGGATACAGACGCGACGTGAAAAGTTAGTTAAAAACACTAAAGAGATTCAAACACACTAGGTTTACACAAAGGCTGAAGGCCACACATGTATATTCTAACTTAAGCAAAACCGGACACACAATCATCACTGAAATGAAAATGGAAATAATAAATTTACACTGAATGTACTCAAGTTCTGTAAATTAAGAAACACTTCGCCTGGCATGGTGAAATAATTACTCAAGAGAACTATCACTGAAAAAACCAAGACTGCCTGATCACAACGAAAGTAAAGTCCTAACAGCATGACTTCTCCTCGGCATGATTCAGCAGAGTACTTACTTCCACGGTCGTCGGAGCCAGAATGGAGAGTGAAGAGTGAAGCTCTAAGGCCATGGAAAAACCTCCCCCCCACCATACACCGGATGTAGAGCCCGCTAAAAGTGACCCAGAGTGCGTTCAGAGACTAGTGTTTACCAACCCTTGCTACCTGGCCAAGACAATTCCCTCTACAACCGTTCCAAGAGGGGTCTCCTGACACCTCATTCGTTCAAGATTAGGTTGGTACGACACTAAGAACACGGTCACCTCGCCATCTTGCCAAGTAAGCTTGTCTCTGGCCAGCCAGCAGACGCCAGCGCAGACGACAACAGAAGCCATGCGTTCTTAACTACAGCAATACGAGGCCTAAAGTGGGAGGCGGCGACCGTAAGCCATTGCGCGGCAGTCAGTCAATATTAAGAGCACACATTCACATTCAAATGAACACACAAGTTCAATCACACAGGTGGAAACGCATATAAATGTGGGGCAAACATATACAGGGTGTTACAAAAACGTACGGCCAAACTTTCAGGAAACATTCCTCACACACAAAGAAAGAAAATATGTTATGTGGACATGTGTCCGGAAACACTTAATTTCCATGTTAGAGCTCACTTTATTACTTCTCTTCAACTCATATTAATCATGGAATGGAAACACACAGCAACAGAACGTACAAGCGTGACATCAAATACTTTGTGACAGGAAATGTTCAAAATGTCCTCCATTAGCGAGGATACATGTATCCACGTCCATCGCATGGAATCCCTGATGCGCTGATGCAGCCCTGGAGAATGGCGTATTGTATCACAGCCGTCCACAATACGAGCACGAAGAGTCTCTACGGTTGGTACCGAGGATGCGTACACAAGAGCTTTCAGATGCCCCCATAAATAAAAAAAAGTCATGGGGGTTGAGGTCAGGAGAGCGTGGAGGCCATGGAATTGGTCCGCCTCTACCAATCCATCGGTCACCGAATCTGTTGTTGAGAAGCGTACGAACACGTTAACTGAAATGTGTAGGAGCTCCATCGTGCATGAACCACATGTTGTGTCATACTTGTAAAGGCACATGTTCTAGCAGCACAGGTAGAGTATCCCGTATGAAATCATGATAACGTGCTCCAGTGAGCGTAGGTGGAAGAACATGAGGCCCAATCAAGACATCACCAACAATTCCTGCCCAAACGTTCACAGAAAATCTGTGTTGATGACGTGACTGCACAGTTGCGTACGGATTCTCGTCAGCCCACACATGTCCATTGTGAAAATTTGCAATTTGATCACGCCGGAATGAAGCCTCATCCGTCGCATGTCAACACAAGCACGGAAGTCAACATTACCTTCCTTCAGTTAGGCCAACTGGCGGTGAATCGAGAAAGTACAGTAAATACTAACGAAACAGTTGGGTACTTCGACACTTGTCTGCACGAATTATATCAATTAACATTTAAAGAGAAATACTAAAATGAGCTCTAACACGGAAACACCCTTTATAAACATGGAGCATTGATCATTGTAAAAATAATTAACACACAGATAGATAACATTAATGGCGCAGAAACACTAAGTTAAAGAATAAATTAAAATGGAACACGACCATACAATTAATGGACGTGTTTCAAAGGAAATGGTGGCGCTTTTTAGACGGCTCCTGATTTTCCTTAGGTCCTGCTTTTTATGTTTTTCCTACATTCAAATGTTTGTAGAGCTTAAGGGACTTAACTACGGGGTCATCAGTCCCTAAACTTACAAACTACTTATGAACTAACTAATGCTAAGGACGGCACAAATATCCATGCCCGAGGGGGGATTCGAACCCCCGACCGTAGTGGTCGTGCAGACCGTGACTGGAGCGCCTCAGTCCCCTCGGCCACGGCGGCCGGCTCCTACATTCATTTGCCGCTGAGAGTTATGTATGGGCGCTGATAACCCCGATGTTGAGCGCCCTTCAAACTCACCACCACTACCACCACCACCACCAACAACAACAACAGTAGTTCTTTCGATGAAGTGTCATACATCTTTTCAAAACAATAAATTACTGCAATTTAGTTGTTAGCTGTTACCATCCGCTTATCTTTGTTGGTCTTACATTGAAAGAAGTCGTAGTTGTCTCCATTTTTTTCAGATAGCAATTGGAGGCGGCGTGTGAATGAGTGTATTCCAGCCCTTCAAGTGTGGTGACCACAGACTAACACGAACACCACATTCCGTGAAATAGTCAATTTTTTTTACTCTGCAACTATGTATAAGGTTGATTAATTTCCTTTACGTCTGTAACTGTTTGCTAGCGTGGACTTCAAACGTGTACCTGCACAGACAATTTGTTGTAGAGCTTCTGTCTGCCGAACAATTTTTTTTATTTGCCTGTTAAGTTATGTAATTATTTGTTATTATCGTGCCTTGGTTTCTGTTAGCTTGTAGCATACATTTTCAATTCGTATGTTTTGTAAAGTCATTTTGTCCATGATGCACGCATGACAGCAGTCACTTTTCGTATACTGAAAACGCCTCAACTGTCTTTTATGATGAGAGATATCTCACATTAGAACTTTCAGATTAATAGATTATCATATCACGATTGAAACTGAAGAATGCACAATCAATGTCAGGCGTGAAAACTGTTGCCGTGTTATGAGTAGAAAATAATTGGTACTGATCATTGTTTAAATAAGCAATGTTTTCAAGCTAATGTGATTTTTGGCGCAATTTTTTTATAATGAATTTAAATCTGTCTCTGCGTATTATTTTTCTTTTACTGGTCGTGTACTAATTTGCGCAAACAGAGCACTGATTTTTAACAAAACAATCCAGTTTCATATTTATTAAGGGACGAAGTTGAAACTGCGAGATTGTTTTATGCACATTTTAACTTCTAATCTTACTCAAAGCAGTTTCGCAATATCGTGAAACACAAACTTCCTGCCTGCTGACTAATCTTGGTCCTTCGGCTTGTCATTTTGATTGAATTTCATCTTCCAGAATACAGTACTTGGCGACTTTCGTTGTCTAACCGTTTGCAAGGAACGAATGGACTTTAATGACTTTACGGAGGCATATAAATCATTGTATTCTGCGAATCTTTTCCTGAAACGCCAGGGCGTTATCGCCACTTTGCTGTTCTGAAGAGCGGCGATGATTAACGTAATTTATCTGTTGTCACAGCAGTGCAATTATTACGGAGGAAAGCCCCCAGTGTGTCATTATTCCCACACAAACCTGTGATACGGACCACAAACTCGCGTATAATTTTTATGTACCCGTAAGTAATTCGGTTCACTACTCAGTACGAATTTCAGCATACTGTCATTGCATTTTTTTATCCAACGTGACTTTTTTTAGAATCTCTTCACAGAACATGCGAGGTTACGACGTCCTTTGTAATCATTTACTCAAATGGACACAAACGGAACGAGATGGTGGAACGGGTTTCAAAACACCTCTTGGCCATTCGAATTTACATTTATCGTGATATTTGTAAAAATATTTATGGAATGCTGGACTCTTTCTTATCCTTCTAGTCGAACCGCACTTATTTTTTGACTAAAACTAGACAAGTTTTATGCCTCCTTCGTGCGTTAGCGGCTAGCCTGTCAATTTTCATTTTAAAACTAATGTGACTTGTACGTTATTTTGTCATGTGACATGCATTATATATTATTGTGATGAAGGCGTTCCTAGCAGCTGCCGAAACCTGGCAAATATATTTTGTCTCAGCGACCGAGGGCTGTTTTTCTACCATTTCTGCTCATTTCACTCACAGCAGTCTTAGCTACACTGCGTATCCACACCTCAGAAAACGCGACATATTCGAGAAATATTTGCGACAAGTGAGAATATAAATCTCATAGTTGGTCCCAGAATCTGTTAAAAAGCTGAGACAGGAAACCAAAACATGAGTTATTTCCTTCTCCCCTACAGCCTGAAGTCTTTAACCCTGCTAGTACAAGGGTCGACATAACTCCATGCGGCACTACTTCTTCCTTAGTTCAGTCAAGACATACAGGAAAATCCAATAGAAATTAGATCGTACTTGATAAAGCGCAGCACAGAGTATTAGCGGAATAGGAGTTCTAATGAGATTCCTGTAACCCGTGAATGTGTCTAACGAAAAAGCAGTGCTGCGTGAGGCCCTCCTCTTGCCCCGCTCATATAAAGTCCGGTCACATTATTTTTAAAAAAAATGAGAATTTCATATCTTTTGACGTTTTGTATCATCGGATTTTACCTGTAGCAAACTGTTTGGCGGTGCCTTTCACTCCAATTATGGGAATCTATCTTATAGTATTTTGCAGATGTTTTTCACAAAACTAGTCAAAGAACGTGCAGAAATCATTTCTTTAGAAGTGTACTGAGATGGAAATGGAAATGCAGGTGATTTCCATACGTTTGGATCCATACAGGTATCTTTTTAGCATTCAAAGGTTTATTTGCGTGGCTGGAGGATTTCAGAATCTTTTGACGTGACACACGCTAAGTAGCTGCAAAATTAATGTTCTGTAACATGATCCAAACAGAAGGACCATGACATTGTTCCGAACAATTAATATACCGATTTTTGGCCTTACAAATTCAAACGCGATCTGTCCCTTTCAAAACAGCTGTAGCTAACAGCAAGACGTAGCACCTCAGGGGGCATTGTATAACAAGTTCAGCTTCCTCTCGGTTTTTTGCTACGCTGAATGATGGAGCCGATCCACACGTGTGCAAATTCGCAGCGACTGCACGCCGGCTAACGGTACCCGCGTTGTTCTCAAGGCTGCGGCGAGAGAAGAACCAGTCTTCTTGGCGTTCCGCATTTATACTCATTACTTCAGTCCCTGTCGTGAGAGCACGTTCACGACAACCCAGAACGGCGAAAGTGGGTAGGAAAGCAGTATGGCGAGTTAACAGAGCAACTTTCCTAGCTAATTCACTGTCAGTAAACGTTCGAAAAACATATACTACTGGCCATTAAAATCGCTACACCAAGAAGAAATGGAGATGATAAACGGGTATTCATTGGAAAAATGTATTATACTAGAAATGACTAGAAATGTGATTACATTTTCACGCAGTTTGGGTGCATAGATCCTGAGAAGACAGTACCCAAACGCCCTTGATACGCCTGGGCATTGACTCAAACAGAGCTTGGATGGCGTGTACAGGTACAGATGGCCATGCAGCTTCAATACGATACCACAGTTCATCAAGAGTAGTGACTGGCGTATTTTGACGGGACAGTTGCTCGGCCACCAATGACCAGACGTGTGCTGGCCAGGGCAGCAGTCGAAAATTTCCCGTGTCCAGAAACGCTCGTACAGGACCTGCAACATGCGGTCGTGCATTATCCTACTGTAGTGGAGGGTTTCGCAGTGATCGAATAAAGGGTAGTGCCACATCTGAAATGTAATGGCCACTGTTCAAAGTGCCGTCGTTGCGAACAAGAGGTGACCGAGACGTGTAACCAATGGGTACCCATACGCCGGGTGATACGTCAGTATGGCGATGACGAATACACGCTTCCAATGTGCGTTCACAGCGAAGTCACCCAAGACGGATGCGACCATCATGATGCTGTAAACAGAACCTGGATTCATCAGAAAAAATTCGTGCATCCACGTTCGTCGTTACATACACTATCCCAGGCGCTCATGTCTCTGATGCAGCGTCAAGGGTAACCGCAGCCCTAGTCTCCGAGATGATAGTCCATGCTGCTGCAAACATCGTCGAACTGTTCGTGCAGATGGTTGCTGTGTTGCAAAGTCCCCATTTGTTGACTCAGAGATCGAGACGTGGCTGCACGATCCGTTAGTCAGGCGGATAAGATGCCTGTCATCTCGACTGCTAGTGATACGAGGCCGTTGGGATCCAGCATGGCGCGGCGTTCCGTATTGCCCTCCTGAACCTACCGATTCCATATTCTGCTAACCGCAATCGCGATAGGCTACAATCCGACCTACATCAAAGTCGGAATGTTTCACTAGGCTACGCCGGTCAACTGCTGTTTGTGTATGAGAAATCGGTTGGAAACTTTCCTCATGTCAGCACGTTGTAGGTGTCGCCACCGGCGCCAACCTTGTGAGAATGCTCTGAAAAGCTAATCATTTGCATATCACAGCATCATCTTCCTGTCGGTTAATTTTCGCGTCTGTAGCACGTCATCTTCGCGGTGAAGCAATTTTAATGGCCAGGAGTGTATTATATGCAGTTTATAATTTGCTAGTCTAAGCCTAAAATTTAACTGCAAGGAAATAGAAAAAGCTGACAGTGATAAATTTTTGGGATGACAGCTTGATTATTAATTTAAGTACGAGGAGTATATCACCGAAATGCTGCTGCGGCGGAGTGGCCGAGCGCATTGAGGCACTACACTCCGATGCGCGAGGCCGAATCTCCCCCTCGGGAATGGATGTTTCTGTTGTCTTTAGTATAAGGTAGCTTATAAATAGTTTGTAAGTTAAGTCCCATAAGCTTAACGAACATTTTGAAAAGAACTGCTGAGGCACCTTAACATTCATCTATTTGCCATGTGAATGTGGTCAGACATAGATTACGTAAAAAAATTCCAGATCAGAAACGATCAGTAAGATTTATTTGTGGCGTGAGGAACTGGGGTGCAAACAACTGTTTCCTCTTAGGGTAAGGGAGGGTACGACGACGACGCTAAGGTTCCGAATTTTTTATCCCCTTATTTTAGACCTGACGCATATGTGAATACTTCAGAAAAGCCATTACAGATTAGTTTCCAGCTACAGAGTTCGTAGTTTTTCTAAATATAACATTTATGGCTGTTAATTTGATTTTTTTGAAATGATGTCATACTCGCCATTTTACCCTCGTTCGCGGGTAAGATGACGAATGTCGTCGGGTAATTTGATGATGGAAAATACAACTGGATAAAAATAAAAAAAAATCATTTTAAGCATAGAAGTGACACACATTTGTTTTGTGCCTCTTATCTGCCGCAGTGAGTTCGGTGCAAACAGCATAGGCCCTTTTACGACAGCATGAACAACCATACAAAGTCCCAAATTTACCACTCATTGCTGATTTCACGAAGCTCTTCTCTAATGAAATTATGATCGTCGTAGTCAGTCTTCAATTTAGTTGACAGATACCGAGAAATTAAGGAATGCCTCATCACATTTGTTTTGTTTTGACTTCTCTCCTTTGTTTGTCATCAAATCTTTCAGTTTTTTTCATTTACATTTCTTCGTTTTCAATTTTGCTTCTGTTTGAGATGTGTAACGAGGGCAACGTTTTTCTCTGCTTCTTCTTCGAAGTTCCATTAAATTAAAGAAATTGTTTTGTTTATAGTTTACGATAAAACTTAAACCAGCTTGAAAAAATTTACCGTACTTGTTCCAGATGCTATTTCGGTGCAGTGTAATATTAAAACCAGCATGTGGGTAAAGATAAATGAGAGGGTGTCAATGCTATATGATGACGATGGGCTTCAGTAGATATTGTAGTAAGATCTTGCTGCCACTTACTTACATTTCGCGTAGTGATCATAATGACAAGATAAGAGAAATTAGGGCTCGTACGGAGGCATATAGGCATTCCTTTTTTTTTTTTTTTTTTTTTTTTTTTTTGTCGTTCTATTTGGCAATGGAATAGGAAAGGAAATGCCTAGTAGTGGTACAGTGTACACTCCGCCACACACCTTACGGTGGATTGCGGAGTATGAATGTAGATGTAGAGTGCTAACCGCTAGCAAAGCAAGGCCTTCATTTGCTGCTCTGTCTCGACTGTCACATTAAATTAGTGATTCGTCATCTTAGACTCCTCGTCATCTTACCCTACCTTTCCCTGTATTTGTTCTTGAATGATTTTTTTAAAAATCAAACCAACAGTTCAGTTCATGGAATCAATACTAGACAAAAATAAATTCCACATAGATTTAACGTCACTTATTTTGGTCCAGAAAGGTGACTACTGTTCGGAAGTACACATTTTCAATATCACTCCAGCAGAAAAAAATTAACCCATAATAATATTCGGTTCGAGAACGATTTGTTGGTGCCCAACTCCATCCACTCTACGGAAGAATTTCTTACCAGAACTGAAGATGATCTAATCTTAGATCGAAACCGGTTACCTGTAGTAATAAATTGTCAAATTTTGCGAACTAGACTGTTATTTTTATCTTTAAACTAGGTTTTTACCGAAACTCAGAGGTCTAGTCTTCACTCAGTGGAAACATTTGCAGCTGTAGCAGGCAAAGACAGTTTACGTTCGTGCATAAAAGGTACATTTACCTGTTACGTGGAACACGTTAAATACTTTTGCTCCAGATAACGCCGAGCTTTTTACGTCGCATTTTCGCTGGCTAAATTACCTTTGAAACCCCTGTGGGAACGATATTGTACCAATCTCGGTACGCTCTACTGCACCGGTAATGTTCGCTTTCCGACAGTCAACTCTCATAAATTTAATGCGGTGTTTTATGTTACGAGTTTACAGTGTTACTCAATGACCTATCACCAAGAAAAACATTATTGATAGATGTGAAGCATTGAATTAAAATTTGTCGTGCGGCCGGGAATCGAACCCGGACCTCCATGCTTACCATAATGTCTTTGACATATTTGAGACGTAAATCCGTCTCAGGGATTATTTATTCATATTAATTGATATTTATATCACCATAACAGGATTGTTCCACCATGTCCATTGCTGAGGTGCTATTCCGCTGCATGGAGAGCCTTGGCAGTAGTGGCAATTATCTTTGGAACAAAGAAGCTGAATTAAAGTTTGTGTTGTGGAGGGAAATCGTACATAGACTATTCCAAGGCGCCTTAATCATTAGTGGTGTGGTAGTCTAACGGTTAAGACGTCTGTCTGGTAAGCATGGACGTCCGGGTTCGATTCCCGGCCGCACCACAAATTTTAATTCAATGCTTCACATCTATCAATAACGTCTTTGACATATTTGAGACGTAAATCCGTCTCAGGGATTATTTATTCATATTAATTGAGATTTATACCAAGAAAAACAGTTAAATGTAATACAAATTGGCTGTTGCATACCTACCTTTTATTTATAACGAGCTGGAAACCCGGCGTCGCCCGGGTATTTATTTATTCCAATCCTAAGTCAGTCCGGCCTTCCCTTTTCTCTCTCTCTGTCCACCTTCTCTTTCCTTTACTCTCTGTCCATCTCCTCCTGTCCTCTTCCTTCCTTTCTCTCTCTCTCTCTCTCTCTCTCTCTCTCTCTCTCTCTGCTCCCATTCACCTCATAAACGGCTTTTAATCAAATGCGTGGTTATGGTATATCGCCCCAAATTTGCGACTGGATAGGGGATTTCCTCTCAGAGAGGACACAGTTCGTAGTAATCGATGCTCAAAAAATGTTCAAATGTTTGTTAAGCTTATGGGACTTATCTACGTGGTCATCAGTCCCTAAACTTACAAACTACTTATGAACTACTTACGAACTAGGACGGCACAAATATCCATGCCCGAGGGGGGATTCGAACCCCCGACCGTAGTGGCCGTGCTGACCGTGACTGGAGCGCCTCAGTCACCTCGGCCACCGCGGCCGGCGTAATCGATGCCTATCGACTAAACCAGAGGTGATATCTGGCGTTCCACAGGGTAGTGTTATTGGTCCTCTGCTGCTCCTTATTTACATAAAAGATTTAGGGGAAAATTTAAGTAGCTCTCTTAGGTTGTTTGCAGACGACACCGTCATTTACCGTCTAGTAAAATCATCTGAAGATCAAAACCCACTGCAGAACGATCTGAATAAGATATCACTATGGTGTAAAAATTGGCAGTTGACTCTAAATAATGAGAAGTGTGAAGTCGTCCACATGAGTACGAAAAGAAATCCGTTAAACTTTGCTTACGTGATAAATCACTCAAATTTGAAGGCCGTAAACTCCACAAAATACCTAGGAATTACTATTACTTCATTCTTAACTGGAAAGAACACGTAGATAATGTCGTGGGATAGGCGAATCAGAGACTGCGTTTTATTGGCAGAACCCTTAAAAGATGCAACAGAACTACCAAAGAAACTGCATACACTACGCTTGTTCGTCCTTTTATGGAGTATTGCTGCCCAGTGTGGGATCGTTATCAGGTGGGTTTGACGTAGGACATCGAAAGAGTCCAAAGAAGGGCAGCTCGTTTCGTATTGTCACGATACAGGGGAGACAACGTTACGGAAACGATACAGCATCTGGGATGGGAATCATTACTACGACGGCGCTTATCGCTGCTTACAAAACTACGATCGCCAACGTTCTTCTTCGAATGCGAAAATATATTCTTGACTTCCACTTACATAGGTAGAAATGATCATCAGAATAAAATACGTGAAATCAGAGTCCAAACGGAGAAATTCATGTGTTAAATCTTCCCGCGCGCTATTAGAGGATGGAAGGGGAGATAAAATAGTATAACGGTGGTTCGATGAACCCTCTGCCAGGCACTTAATTGTGATTTGCAGAGTATCCCATGTAGATGTAGATGTAGATGTAAGCTACCCTCCACCACGCACCATACGGTTGCTTACGAAAGGTTAAATTCGCATTAAAACCATACGTTGGTAACAACAAATTCCTTCTGCTGGTGGTTTTCACCTCAATGGTTCGCTCCACTTGGTATGCATCAAAGCTGACCGCGAAAACACCGTCTTTTAAAAATTTGAATGAAGTATGCTTTCCACTGACGCATACTTAAAATTCTTACTTTAAATTGCTTATATAAAATTCACATGGTGTGAACAGTTTTTATGTTTTAAATGTTTATTTGTTGATTATCACCCTGAAAAATGTGACATAACTTCCAGAGAGAGCTGCTAGAATTTTCAGAAATTTTATTTCATTCTAAACTTCGCCGAAATCTGAAAATTAACTGTTTAGTCACGTTAATTAATTGAAATGATTGTAGGTAATCTGAGGGGATTAATACTGCATTTATAAATTGAATTGATCAATCATACTGAAAAATTAACAGGATAGGAATACAACTGTAGAATCTGACGAAGTCCATATGTAAAGTAAACTTTTAATTGCCTTCAAGGAGACACAATCTCTACGATAAAAACAAACCATTTCCTTTCACACAAGCTGCTGTCTCTGATAAGTTATCGTGCAGCCAAATGTCTCTTGACGTAGAATACCTGCGCCAGTGTTACGATAAGCAGTGCCCCTCCATACAGTTGTCAATTACTTTGAAGACAATGGGTGAAACATTTGTCTGAATGTGGCCTTCCGCACAATTATTCTTTCATGTTCTCACGAGGCCTCCCGCGTCGGTGGTTCGAATACTCCCTCGGGCATGGATGTGTGTGTTGTCCTTAGGTTAGTTTAATTTAGTTTAAGTAGTTTGTAAGACTAGGGTAGTTTGGTCCCATAGGATTACAAACATTTGAACATTTGAACTTCCATGTTCTTGACAGTGAGTGCGGCACGTTTAAAGTGTCGAAAGCGTCTTAAAATTCATAATTTTAATTTTCTGTTCTCGTATGTTTGCGGATGTATTATGAATTCGTATTAATACTTAGCCTTGAAACTGACCTTTTTTTTTATCAGGCTTAAGAGATGGAAATTACGTGACATCGCAGGTTGTGAAGGCGATCTGATACATTAATTACCTTCAAAAGAAGAAAGCCATGATCTCAATATAATTACTTATTTTATGACGACCGGGTTCTTTGGGGTATGCCACCATCATCTGGTGATATAACATAATACAATGTGGTTCATCCTACGTTATTTAAAAATGAAAGTTAAATAGTACGTGAAATATAGCGAGTATTTCGACCAAGTTCTACGCTGCACGTACTATTTAACCTCTATTTCTAAATGACGTAAGATGTATAATCTTATATTACCAGATGATGGTGACATAACCCATTAAAAGCAGTCGTCATAAAATAATTATATTACGACTTTGGCTTTCTAATTTCGAAGACAATTGAGCTTAAGAGAGCTTCATAATCATTTTCATTTTAAAGGTGATTTACATCCACCATTTCATTCTTAGCGAACCTGGTAATTATCGCAAATGCTAAATACGCGTAGGAATTGGATATACATCATTGATCTCTATACACTCTGGATGTTGATCTTCAGCTGTATTAGCGTGCCAGCCATAGATATTAATATTTAGTTTCTTGCCAAATTCAAACATGGCTGCTAAGAAGCATTTCAAGAAAAAGAGAAGAAAATATGTTCCGATTCCGCTCCCTTATCAGCCTACAACATCGAAGTTTGAATTACATTCCAAATCAAACGGTAAGCAAGCAATTCTTTGTCACATAATAACTGATGAAAACTCGTTTGCCCAATTTAAACATGGCGGACAATGCGAAATCGCGTGCAAAACATATGAATGTACAGGCACGCTGAGTTCAATTCTCAGACACCAGAGTTATACATCCAGTTTGTTTAGAGATCACTGATATACATCCTACGCTCAAATGTTTGTAAATCTATGGGACTTAACTACTCTGGTCATTGTAGCGTCCCCTGGAGAAACGATATTAATAGTAAGTGACGCCGTATTGAATTCCAATCAAAAACATAAATGCAGTCATGTCAATGATACCAAGGACGTCAATCATTAGAGACTGATTATGCCTTTCAGCGTTCAGTCTGGAGCATAGTACCTCTAATAAAATTCCTCCATGATCCCTCTGTAAGAAGCAGCTCTCTTAGGTTGTTTGCAGATGACTCCGTAATTTACAGTCTAGTAAAATCATCTGAAGATCAAAACCAACTGCAGAACGATCTGAATGAGATATCACTGTGGTGTAAAAATTGGCAATTGACTCTAAATAATGAGAAGTGTGAAGTCGTCCACATGAGTACGAAAAGAAATCCGTTAAACTTTGTTTACAAGATAATCAAAAGTGAAGGCCGTAAACACCACAAAATACCTGGGAATTACTAATACTTCAGACTTAAACTGGAAAGAACACGTAGATAATGTCGTTGGTAGATCCCTTAACAGAACTACAAAAGAAACTGCACACACTGCACTTGTCCGTCCTTATTTGGAGTATTGCTGCCCAGAGTGGGATCCTTATCAGGTGGGTTTGATGGAGGACATCGAAAGAGTCCAAAGAAGAGCAGCTAGTTTCGTATTGTCACGATACAGGGGAGACAGCGTTATGGAAATGTTACAGGATCTGGGATGGGAATCATTACAACAACGGCGCTTATCGTTGCGGCGTGGGCTACTTTCGAAACTCCAATCGCCAACATTATCCTCCGAATGCGAAAATATAGAAATGATCATCAGAATAAAATACGAGAAATCAGAGCTCGAACGGAGAGATTCAGGTGTTCTTTCTTCCCGCGCGCTATTCGAGGATGGAATGGGAGATAAATAGTATAACGGTGGTTCGATGAACCCTCTGCCAGGCACTTAAATGTGATTTGCAGATTATCCCATGTAGATGTAGATGTTGTCCTGAACAGATAGCGTCTCAAACCTGTTCGCAAGACAAACTGAGAGGCTTCACGATCGGTACCCCGGAATGCCTTGCGCCTCCTGCCAAGCACTGGAGCAACCTTCCACGCAACCACGGGTGGGATGTCTGCCTCACTGATAGCAGTATCAGGGCATGTCAATGGCGCAGGCCGATCGGTGGAGACGACGGGAGTCCGTTCGGTCCCCACTACCGGCCAACAACAACGACGCCCCTCGATCGCAGCCTCCAGCTGTCCAACCGAGGTTAACAGAAACTTCCTGGCAGATTAAAATTGTGTGCCGGAACCGGGACTCGAACCTGGGACCTTTGCTTTTCGCGGGGCAAGCGCACTACCGACTGTGCTATCCCGTCACGACACTCGATGCCGCCTCACAACTTTAATTCTGCCAGTACCTCGCCTCCTACTTTCCAAACTTCACAGAACCTCTCCTGCAAACACGCAAGACTAGCACTCCTGGAAGAAAGGATATGGTGGAGACATGGCGTAGCCACAGCCTAAGGGATGTTTCCAGAATGAAACTTCACTCTGCAGCGGAGTGTGCGCTGATATGAAACTTCCTGGCAGATTAAAATTGTGTGCCGGAACCGGGACTCGAACCTGGGACCTTTGCCTTTCGCGGGCAAGCGCACTACCGACTGTGCTATCCCGACACGACTCTCGATGCCGCCTCACAACTTTAATTCTGCCAGTAGGTTCGAGTCCCGGTTCCGACACACAATTTTAATCTGCCAGGAAGTTTCATATCAGCGTACACTCGGCTGCAGAGTGAAGTTTCATTTGAAGGTTAACAGAGTTTGAAGCTGGGAGCGAAGTGTCACCAGCTCAGACTGGATTCGCACACAGCAGTTACAGTCCCTATTCATGATTACAATGCCGAGAAAACAAAAACTACAGTCGCGATGCGCTCAAAGAAAAACTACACTGTTTGTTAGAACGCTGATTTGAATCTAATATGTACGAGAACATAGTATAAATTTACAAAGTGAACCGAGAATGCGGAGAGAAAATCAAAGTACTGCATGTCGCTTCTAATCAGAAAAGAAAGACAGACGACTGTCGCGACTCGATTGACACGGCGGAATAATACACTTACCAGATCTTTAACGTGAATATGAATCAATTAAAAACGCGAGCACACAATAAATTTAATGAACTGAAGGGAAAGCGCACTGGAAAGTCAAAATATGTAGCTTCTAGAGAGAAGCCGGTTACACTTACAACTGAAAATGTGCTGTCGCTAGGCAGGTGTGCACTGGACGACGTCCACTCTCCTTCCTCTGTCTGTCCATCCTCCTCCCTCCTCTCTCTCTCTCTCTACATACCTCTACTCCCTCACCCTCTTCCTCCTCCTCCCAACCCCCTCTATCCTTGCCTGTGTTGTTGCCTTCTTCGCCCTCTGACAATCTCCATCTGCCCCACTCTCTCCCTCGCCTATACACGAAAATTGACAAACATTGGCCAAATTTCATGGTAATCTGTCAAACGGTGTCGAAGTTCGAAGTATGCTACTCTCCGCCATGCACAGTGCGAAATGCAGACCGTGATGTTTCTCTTGTTTCGAAGGTAAAGTGTGCGAAAATTTATCGCAATCGGATGAACTATATGGCAGCGCTTGAAATACGAATCTAACGCGAAGTGGCGATACCAATACAATGCGAGGTGGCGCAGTGGTAAGACACTGGACTCGCACTCGGGAGGGCGGTGGTTTCGAAACCACCTCGGCCATCCAGATTTATGTTTTCCTTGATTTCCCCCAATCACTCCAGACAAATGCCAGGATGGTTCCTTTGAAGGGCACGACTGATTTCCTTCCCCCATCCTGACCCAAACATCCGAGCGTGAGCTCCGTCTCTAATGACCATTCTGTCGACGGGACGTTAAACTCCAACTTCCTTCGTTCCAAAATTACGAATATAATTTTTTTTAGGTTTTTCAAGCTTTTCTTTTGCCTTTTTTCCTAAGTCGCCTTGCCGGCCGCAGTGGCCGAGAGGACTGAGGCGCTCCAGTCACGGTCTGCACGGCCACTACGGTCGGGGGTTCGAATCCCCCCTTGGGCATGGATATTTGTGCCGTCCTTAGTGTTAGCTAGTTCATATGTAGTTTGTAAGTTTAGGGACTGATGACCCCGTAGTTAAGTCCCATAAGCTCTACAAACATTTGAACATTTTCTAAGTCGCATTCTATTAAAGCGAATGAACCGGGAAAAAAATCAAATTGGTCAAGCCATTTCTGAGTTTCTGCGAGACTAACACACAGAAATTGATTTGTATACATGTGTATCTCATACTAGCTGAAAACCCGGCGTTTCCCAGGCGTTTATGTATTCCAATCTTGAGTTGCTACTTTTCCTTTTCCTGTTTCTCTCTGTGTACATTCACTCCTCTATTTCTTTCTTCTCTCTCTCTCTCTGTCTCTCTCTCTCTCTCTCTCTCTCTCTCTCTCTCTCTCTCTCTCTCTCTTTGTCCTCCCCTCATAACTTCCATTCGGTGAAAAGAGATCGACTGCACCCTCAGTATTGCACCATGTGAAGTAGACTGTGATGTTCCTATTATTCTGAACGTGAAGGTGCCAAATTTCCTGAATAAAAACGTAGATTGTGTCGGATTACTTAAGTGTCCTGTACCATGCACCATACGAAATTTCATGTAGACAGTGCCGATACTCTTGCTTTGAAAGTCAAGTGTGCAAAATTTTATCATAATTGGATGATTGCTATAGAATCGGATTAAATACGAAACTACTCTGAAATGGCGATAAGCATACAACACAACCAATTTCTGTTTTTCGATTTTTCAGCTGTCAGCATCTTCATAAGAACGGCTTACTGTATTCGCCTCTTGGTATCCCTACTACCATTTTTCCCCCCAACACTAAATTCACGATTCCTTGATGTCTCCGAATTCTTCCTGCGAATCGATCCGATCAAGCTGTTGTCAGAAATTTCTTTTCAAGTCTCTTTAGTTTCGCGATCAACCCATATAGTATTCAGCAATAATCTGTGGCACCATATTTCAGAATCTTTCATCGTGGAATTTTCACTCCCACGAAAGGCTACACACTCCACACAAATGCCTTCAGAAATGACTTTTCAACATTACACATTTCTCGTTTTCAGAAGCGCTTTTCTTTCCAAGGCTACTCTGCATTTCACGTCATTCTATACTAAGACCATCGTAAGTTATTTTACTACCAAAGTGACAAAACTCATGTATCACCTCTGTTGTCTCGCTCATCTTCCAAGAGACTGTGCACCCGTTCAGTGGTTCTTCCAAGTCTTTTGCTGTCTCTGGCAGAATTACTACGTCATAGGCAAATCGCAAGCTTTTTATTTCTTCTTCATGAACATTAATTCCTCTTCAAAATTTTACATTGCTTTCCTTACACCATACTTCCTTCCCAACCACGGCATCCACTTCATGCCCTTCGACTCATATAACTATTATCTGGTTTCTGTAAAAGTTGTAAACAACCATCACTTCTCTACATTTTATCGTCGATGACTTCGGAACTTTAAAGAGTGTATCCCAATCGACATTCTCAAAAACCTTCTCCGAATCTAGATGAGTAAGAAATGTAAATTTTCCTTTCCGTAACCTACCTTCTGAGATAACGTGTAAGGTGATTATTGCCTCACCTGTTCCTATATTTCACCTAACAGTATTATCAATAACATAAATTAACAGTAGTATTGACATACTAGTAATGTCTTGTAAGTACGTGAGTTATTTGTTTATTTTACTTTTACTATTATTTTGTAAAATATAGACACCTCTGAGGATGTTGATGAACCAAATTTACTAGCTGTCAGAGGAATTGTTTTATTCGCCATTACTGCATCTGCGGATGCCCAGTTTATAAAATTACTTATGGATTTTATTCACACAATATGTAAAACGTATGATTTGTCTTATATTTTCACAGTATAAAATTTTATAATATTTTGTTTTCCTTTTTTACTGTACTTATTTGATCTCCGTGAACACATTGCAGTATATCCTACTTTTAGATGTTATAAGGTTCGATTTGTAGGACACGTTCTTAGACATCAACGAATCATAAATTTAGAATTGGAGGGAAGAGTGCGGGGGGAAAATCACAGGGGAGATCAAAATATGATTTTAGTAAGCAGATTCAAATGGAAGTGGATTGCCTTTCTTATGAGGAGATGGAGAAGTTTGCTCAGGATAGAGTAGGGTGGAAAACTGCATCAAACCAGACTCCGGGTTGAAGACCACAACAACAACATCAACAATTTTTTCTCATCAATACAAATTTATATTTGTCGGAAAGTAGCTACGAGTTTTGAATAATCTCTGTTTGGCTGTTTCCCCCCATTCCATCAGGAGGATAGGTAACACCTCAGAGTAAAGAGGCTCACTGAGCTGCTGACAGACACGAAAATAGACAATCACATTCACACAACTTAAATTTGTGGCCGTGGACTTCGTAAAAAGAAAAAAAAAAACCCAAATTTGATTTGGTTTGCAATGGCTATCAGATTTACAGGCGCTTAATAATTTTCAGTCAGCTGTCCAGAGACCGAACGTTCAAAAAACATGTGTAAACCAACAAAAGGAAGAGACCTTGGTTACTTAGGAAATAAATGCTCTGACTCGGTTTGTGGTCAGGTGTCGCTGAAATAATCGCGACGTACGTGGAGGAGGAAGTCTGCCAGTTTGCGCAACGAGCACCGTCACGCGCTCAGCAAGTGTTTTGTTTTGTTTACGCGCAGGTCGTGACACCGCGCGCTCTTACCTTCTGCATGTTCGTTAAGTCGAGGAATCATGATCCTAAGCGACCGAGACACATGCATTTCGGTTTGCGACATTCCACGCACACAGCCAATGTCGTGCACTCATTTTCCAGGCAAGCTGGGGGAGTACTATAAATTTACATTTTTATATAACTGCTCTGTTTAGTTTTGAGACATGTTGTTGTGGTCTTCAGTTCCGAGACTGGTTTGGTGCAGCTCTCCATAATCGCCTATCCTGAGCAAGCCTCTTCAACTCCACATAAGAACAGCAACCTACATCCATTTGAATCTGCTTACTGTATCCATCTCTTGGTCTTCCTCTGTGGTTTTTACCGCACTCACTTCCCTTCAACGCTAAATTGACAATTCCTTGATGTCTAAGAATGTGTCTACCAATCGATCCCTTCTTTTAGTTAAGGTATGCCAGAAAATCCTTTTCTCCCCAATTCTGTTTAGTACCTCCTCATTAGTTACGCGATCCACCCACCTAATCTTCAGCATTCTTCTGTAACACACACATTTCAAAAACATCTATCCTGTTCCTGTCCGCACTGTTTATCGTCCATGTTTCACTCCCATACAAGGCAACACTCCATACAAATGCCTTCAGAAAGGACTTCCTTAGGCTTAAATCAATATTCGATGTTAACAAATTTATCTTTTTCAAGAACGCTTTTCTACCCATTGCCATTCTGCATTTTATGGGTATTTATTTGTACCACGAAGCCCCAGGAGCCCCAGCGAGCAGAACCCCCATACATCGTAATGTTGAAAACCTATCATGTGTGAAATTGGTAGAAAGAAATGAACTGTAATTACTTAATAAGCTGTTGTTGTTGTTGTGGTCTTCAGTCCGGAGACTGGTTTGATGCAGCTCTCCACAGTACACTATCCTGAGCAAGCTTTTTCATCTACTCATAAGAACGACTACCCACATCCACTTGAATCTGTTTACTATGCGTGTCTGTTCGTCTCCCTCTGCGATTTTTACCCCACACACTTCCCTCCAATGCTAAACTTACGATTCCTCGATGTCTAAGAATGTGTCCTACAAGCGATCCCTTCTTTAAGTCAGGATATGCCAAAAATTCCTCTTCTCACCAATTCTGTTCAGTACCTCTTCATTGATTATGCGATCTACCCACCTGATCTTCAGCATTCTTCTGTAGCACCATATTTCAAAAGCCTCAATCCTCTTCCTGTCCGCACTGTTTATCGTCCATGTCTCACTCCCATACAAGGCAACACTCCATACAAATGCCTTCAGAAAGGACTTCCTTAGGCTTAAATCAATATTCGATGTTAACAAATTTATCTTTTTCTACCCATTGCAATTCTGCATTTTATATCCTCTGTACTGCGACCATCATTTGTTATTTTACTGCCCAAGTAACAAAACTCATCTACCACCTTCATTGTTTCGTTACGTAATCTAATTCCTTCAGCATCACCTAATGTTCTTAGACTGCACTCCTAGTTTTGCTTTTGTTAATGTTCATCTTATATGCACCTTTCAGCACACTGTCCATTCTGTTCAACTGCTCTTCCAGGTCCTTTGCTATCACGGACAGAATTACTACATATTACGCCACAAGAACTAAAACCTTACTATATCCCCCACAACTGCTGGTTATCCACACAGACTATGCATATTATAAAATGTACGAGTACTGTCAGGAAAGTTACGAGACTGTGTTTGTAAAACATGTTTACTTACAATGCATTACAGAACCGCAAGATCACCTTCGAAGCAGTTCCCTTGCGAAACTACACTCCAACTCAGACGTCGCTCCCACTCACGGAAGCATTGCTGGAAGTCCTCAAGTGACAACCTTCGAAGTTCCTGTGTCACGACCTTTTCGATGTTTTCTACGGACCCATAATGATGGCCAGAAACAGCAGTTTAGATTTTGGGGACTAGAAAGGAGTCACTGGAACTGAGATCTGAGGAACATGGGGTTGTGGCAAAACAGGAATGCCCTGATTCGCAAAATAGTCATTAACAGAGAGATCAGTGCGGCACGGCGCATTGTCGTGATGGAAGATGCATGATCGGGACGTGTCAGGGCAGACACGAATGACCCGAAATCTCGACGTAAATTTGTTGACTGAATGTTTTTCCTTGAGTAACAAATTCCTTATGAATAACGCCTTGGTGATCGAAGAAGCAAATGAATATGACCTTGATTTTTGATTTGCTTTTCCTGGCCTCCTTCAGTCGTGGTGAGCTGCTTGTGTGCCACCCAGCACTGTCTTTTGGTTTCAGGGTCAGACTCGAAAACTCACGCCTCATCATGTTTGAAAACATCTGATTTAGTTTCAGCGCGGTTGACGGGGTCACGACTCGTAGTCATGCGATGCTGTTGTTTGACACAATTTTTCCAGAATTTTTTCTCATTCACCAATCTTGAGTAAGGATTTTGTACACTGCTTGGCGATTAATGTTGAATTCATCAGCAACCATGCTAACCGTTAAGCGCCGATATGATATGACCACGTCCCTCACTTTGGCAACATTTTCATCGCTTGGTATCGTCTTTGGATATTCTGAACGTGCCTCATCTTCAACTTCCTCTCTGCCATCCATAAATGCCTTATGCCATAGAAACACTTGTGCACGGGACATTGTGTGGTCCGCATACACCTGTTTTAATTTTCTAAATGTTCCTGCTGCATTGTGTTTGAGTTTTGCACACAATTTGACGGCGCAGCGTTGTTCCAGTTTTGCACTCACCATCTCTCCGACGAGTAACACTAACACTCCCTCACAAAGTATGTTATAAACTCACTCGTATTCACCGTAAGTACTTCAAATTTGCTCTGCTTGTAGCCAAAGGATGATTCTATCAGCTCCACTGCTTTCATTGTCCTGCTGTTTGTAGTTCCTGAAATAGAGTAACAATCTCGTTACTTTCCTGACAGACCTTGTACGTACGACATCTCCTCTAAAATCACTGGATAAATTTTGAGCAAGCTTTGTACACATATCACTTTCCGTCTGAAGAAACCCACTGTGGGTATAAGAACCACCTACTTGCCATATTTGGGGAGTGTGGGTAAGGAAAGAAATCTGAGAACGTAAAAATACCCAAACTGAATTTCGTCCAATATAACAGACGCTGAGTAGTTTGTGATTTCCGCTAAATTTTGACTTAATTTCAAACGCTAAAGAGACTTTTTCTCGCTGGCACCGCTCAGAAAATATTGTATGTTTAACGTTTACTGCATCCACCTTTGTTGGTGCCGGGTGAGGTGTGGCGTTTTAATTTATTTCTTATTTGCAAATCCTATCTTTAGGAAAAACAGAAATCTATATCTATAAATGTGAATGTCTGTTCGGTTCACGTTTATCACGTCTGAATCACAAGACATAAAGAGCTAAAAATTTGTCCAGTTACTAATGTCTACCCGGGGAAGGCTTTAGGCACGGTTTTATGGTGCGAATGTCTGTTAGGTGTACGCTTCTGACGTCCGAACGACAAGACGCATAGACTTAAATATTTGTGCAGTTACTAATTTATACATGAGGAAGGATTTAGGCACGGTTTTATAGTGATCTGATAGATATTTAGTAATTTGAAGAATATAACGCGAAATACGAAATAATAATTACTCTTTGAAAATTGTATTTACTCTTTGAAAATGGTTTTATTGGTTTCATTGTTGCTTGAGGGTTGATAATAATAAAAGGGTGGAGTATATTGGAATGAAAGGTTATCGGTGTATATAAAAGTCTACGCGTGTGTGTGTGTGTAATATTTCGCTCTGCAGCGAAAACTACAGAACGCAAACGAATGGTCTGTGTGTAATTGTTGTCCGAAGCCTCCCGTTGTACACCATAGCAGTTCCATGCCGATAGCTGTAAGGAAGATATGGTGGTTGAAAGCCGTCAAATTATAAAAAAAATTCGGACTGAAAGCCAGCGATGACGTTTGCGACTCTATAGCAAGGAGGTTACATACAGCGAAACGTGATGCCACAGACTATATCTTTGGTCTATGCGTGCTACCAAGGAGGTTATTCTAACCTCGTTGCCTGCTACAATGTCTTCAGCTCTTTCTCGGTAAGGCTAAGCATACGAATAAGGAAATATAAGAACTAATAAATAAAGCAGTAAAAAAGAAATTTCTTTTAATAAAACTCTTTAAAAAAAATTGATTTGACGTTTCGCACATTATCTATGACAATCAACCAACACGCGAGCGGAGCCGCGGGTTTAAGCTAGTAATTGATATGTCGGCCCGCTGAGTCGAATAGAACATCGCTATCGTTGTGCAACACTCTTATCGCTGCAAACGTCCTCCCTCTGTTAAAAAAATTCATCGATTAACATGGAACAAACTGGACACCACACCGCAAAGGGTCGATCTCTCCAAAGAACCGACCACCCACCCCAACAGGAAAAAAAATCATTGCCTGCTTGCCCGAAGCGAGAGATCCAGGCACAAATATTTCAGGCGCAAAAAATTCAAAGTCGCCATTAAATTTATTTCTCCGTCCTCCAACAGTCTAAATGTTTGAGTATTTGAAATTCGCCCATTTAATTATTTTACGGCCGAACATAGCCATATCCGGGCAATGAGCAGGTCAGCTGGACCAGACATCACACAGCACGCCACCAGCTGGAGCAGTGACTCGTTCACAACTTTGGTCCATCGTTTCGCGCGCTCTGTCCGACCCTCGAACCTCAGCCTCAGCTCTTTGGAGCACAGTGCTAAGCCACGGTTGTGCCGTCGTCTGGGGTCCAACCGAGGCCTACGTGAAAGACAGGCCCCAGCGCAGTCGTCATGCCACGTAAAACCCCGTTTACACTGAAGTTCGGAACATGTTTTTGTTCGCAACATTTTTCGCAATTTGCTCCAGACAAATTTTGACAACATTGTTCGATGTCCGTGTCCGCATCTACACTAGCGACCAACATTTGTACTATCGTCTGCTTCAGTGAATGTCTGCAAACATCTTATTTTGTGTCCAGAATGAAACTTTCACTCTGCAGCGGAGTGTGCTCTGATATGAAACTTCTTGGCAGATTAAAATTGTGTGGCGGAACCGGGACTCGAACCTGGGACCTTTGCCTTTCGCTATCCCGACACGACTCACGATGCCGCCTCACAACTTTACTTCCGCCAGTACCTCGCCTCCTACTTTCCAAATTTCACAGAAGCTCTCCTGCGAACCATGCAAGAAGAAAGGATATGGTGGAGACATGGCTTAGCCACAGCCTAAGGGATGTTTCCAGAATGAAACTTTCACTCTGCAGTCTCCATGTCTGCACCATATCCTTTCTTCCAGGAGTGCTAGTCTTGCATGGTTCGCAGGAGAGCTTCTGTGAAGTTTGGAAAGTAGGAGGCGAGGTACTGGCGGAAGTAAAGTTGTGAGGCGGCATCGTGAGTCGTGTCGGGATAGCACAGTAGGTAGTGTATTTGCGTTACGAAAACACGGCCCTGCTATGTCAAGCGAAGAGGAAGAAATATTAACATGCTGTGCTGAATTGTTACTCCTTGACAGTTTAAGAAGACGACGTCGCCGGTGGACCAAAAACTATATTATAGAAATCGTGGCGGGAGTAACATGCTTACAGTCCTGAACATTGGAAGACTGTTCTGGCTTTCGGAATTTCACTCGAATGTCACCATCCGATTTTGAAATTTTGATAAATATTATAGGGCCAGTTGTTACCAAAAAGGACACTAGTTTCAGGAAAGCAATCCCTGTGAAAGAAAGACTTGCAATTACTCGCAACGGGAGATTCCTATCGAAGTCTTGCATACTTATTTCATGAACATCGTCCAAGAACTTTAAAATTTTAAATCCAAACCACTTTGGATAGTATATACTGTCCGCCCCACTTCCAGATTTTTTGTTTTCTTCAAATTTCCTCTTCTCACACCGGTATTGCGACACGAGACATTTAATTTTTTTGTCGACATCACTGCTAGTTATACTCAGCTCCACGGCAATTTTGTGGAGAGAATCGTGTTTTTCGTTTGTATTTTTGTAGCTTGCAGAACGTACGTTCCACAAGCTCTGTTCTTCCTCATAGAAAGAAATAAGTGCAGAGATTTTCTCCCTGGTCCACTCCATTTCGCAGAACACACAGAAAACAGTAGAACAGTACCATAAAACGAAAACAGAACAAACACTAGCGCTTCGTAGCGGCAGTTTGTGGTAGCAGGCCATGGAACAAATGTTTCTTTGATCTCTACCGACACAACGGCGGAACACTGTTTCTGTGTTACCAACATGTTGTGAACATCGACAGACTAATAACAGCCACGAATAATGTTGTGAACAATGTTGAGAACAATGTTTCAAACACAGTGTAACCGGGACTTAAGCAAGGTAGTTCCGAGCTGGCCCGATCGCTAGCCGATTGGCCGGCCGCCGGGGCACTGCCCACTGCACCATAGCGGGCAGCCACTGAGCTAGCGGTCGCGCCGGCTTTGAACTACCTTGCTTATGAGGTATGTCTGCGCTGGGGCCTGTCCTTCTCGCCGGCCACGGGATCCAACGGACACGGCCACAGCCCTACGAGAGGCGGCGTGGATGATGCCGCACTGTTAGCAGGCACTCGACTCGAGCCTTTGCTGTCTTTGCCCATTAACCACAAGTTGCGCAACGCTGCCCAAAACGTCCCACGTTGCATTCAGTGATTATTTCACATAGTGACAACTAAACGCAAACGCCGCTATACTTGCTCGGTAAGTCACTCTGTCATACGCTGCGTTTTTCCTGCCGAGACCTAATGCCTGAAAAGGTGGTTCGATGAACCCCCTGGCAGGCACTTAAATGTGATTTGCAGGATACATCTACATACATACTCCGCAATCCACCGTAAGGTGCGTGGCGGAGGGTACACTGTACCACTACTAGACATTTCCTGTCCTATTCCACTCCCAAATGAGAAAAAGAATGCCCATATGCCTTCGTACGAGTGCTTATTTCTCTTATCTTGTCTTTGTGATCACTACGCGAAATATAAGTACGGGGCAGGGAGATTATTCTAATCTCAGCTTCAAATTCCGGCCGTCTAAATTTCCTCAACAGAAATTCACGAAAAGAACGTCGACTTGCCTCCAGAGAGTCCCCAATTAAGTTGGAGCGCATTGGTTGAACCTATCAGTAACAAACCTAGCTGCTCGCCTCTGAACTAGCAGTTCATGTCTTCCTTTAAGCTTCCAAAACACCTGAGCAATACTCAAGACGTGGTCGTGCAAGCGTTTTATACGCGGTCTCCTTTACAGATGCAGTACATCTTGCCAAAATTACCCCAATAAACCGAAGTCGGCTGTCCGCCTTACTCACAACTGACCTTACATGTTCGTTCCACTTCATATCGCTCTGCAATGTTATGCCTAGATATTTGAACGGCGCGACTGCATCAAGAAGATCACTGCTAATGCTGTAATCGAACATTATGGAACTGGTTTTTCCTACTCATGCGCATCACCTTACATTTCTCTTCATTGAGAGGTAGATGCCATTCTTCGCTCCAACTAGAAATTTTGTCTAAGTCAACCTGTATGCTATTACAGTCAGTTACAGACGATACCCTTCCGTACACCAGAGCATCATCAGCAAACAGCCGCAAATTACAACTTACTCTGTCCATCAGATCATTTACATAGATAGAAAATAATAGCGGTCCTTCAACACTCCCCTGGAATACGCCTGATGATACACTCGTCTCTGATGAACACTCGTCATCGAGAACAACGTACTGCGTTCTATTAGTTAGGATGTCTTCCAACCAGTCACAAATCTGTGAACCTATTTCATAAGCTCGTATCTTCGTTAGCAGTCTGCAGTGTGGCTCCGCGTCAAACGCCTCTTTGAAGTCGAGAAGAACACAATTCGCCTGTTGCCCTTCATCCATGGCTCGCATGATGTCATGTGAGAAAAGGGCAAGCTGAGTTTCATATGGCCGATGTTTCCTAAATCCGTGTCGATTCATAGAAAGAAGCTTTTCCGCCTCAAGGATATTTAATGTATTCGAGCTAAGGCTTTGCTCCAAACTGTTGTCAACGATATTGGCCTTCAATTATGTGGGTCTGTTCTCTTTCCTTTCGTATACACG
The DNA here is from genome assembly GCA_026315105.1 of Locusta migratoria. NCBI lineage: Eukaryota > Metazoa > Arthropoda > Insecta > Orthoptera > Acrididae > Locusta > Locusta migratoria. The sequence continues at coordinate 833,809,875 of CM048744.1, forward strand.
GGAGTCACCTGCGTTTTTTTCTCTAATCACTAGGAACTTTGCGCTGAGTTAAGGATTCACGATAAATGCAAGCTAATTAAAACCGAACTGGTATTCCATCTGGACCAGCAGACTTTTTCATATTTGGGTCTCTCAGCTGCTTCTCTACACCGGAAATACCTATCCTATGTAGATGTAGTAGATACATACACACTACTAAGGATCTCGGAATACTGAATTTTCTAACGATTTCCGATATAGAATATGCCATTCGCCTAGCTCCAACCACCAATCCGCGTGTAAAGACTTTTTATTGCCGTCTTGCGACCATAATAACGTTTGAAAGCTTTTCACATGAATCACCGGGTTACAAATGACAACTGTGACACTGCATTGCTGAGCACTGCCGCCTTCTCTATTGCTGTCCCGTGACTTTTGTCACCTCATTGTAAATCACTTTTGTTCTCTTTATCTTCAATGGGTCGTAACATTTCTTTAGTATTCTGAATGGATAGGTTAAAGTCTTCTTTTAATACAAGCTTTCTTTCTCATGGGCTCGTACATGCTGTTGGTGAACGACATAACAGAAAAATTCTTCCACGTGTGGTGCAGATGTTACGTTCTTAACACTTTAAAAACCGCGAACAGCTCGTTTCGGCATTTTTCGCCACTTTCAAGCGATCGTAAATGTTAGTGAGTTAGTAGTGTGAAGATGTTGCGACGTATATTACTGCAGTATTGCATCCTCGGGCGTCTTTTAGCCTTCCAGTTCTTGAGCTGCTGGTAATCTTTCTACGTGATCACTTTTATAACAATGCTGTTTGCGATTCTTTTATAACACCACTGAACTAAGTCGGCAAGCAGTGCAAGAGCTGTTATAAAAGTGATTACAAACAGGTATAACTGCTGTTACAAGCGTCATCAAGGAGAAAGATTACCAGTATCACAAAAACTGGAAGGCAGAAAGACGTCCAACGATGCAGTAGTACTGTAGTAGTATATGTCGTAACATCTGACGCTGCTAACTACTAACATTTAAAAAAACGCTTGAAACTAGAAAAAATTGGCGAAACGAGCACGTCGCGGTATAAAGTGTTAAGAAAGTGACAACAGCTGCAGAAACGTGGAAGAATTTATGCAACACTTCCTTCGTCTATCGGCCCACTTTAGCTCAGCAACACTAAATGTGGGCCCTTTGCGGTGGCCTTTTGACAGCTGGAAATTTAATTGCAAATAATGTTCAAAATGTTCAAATGTTTGTTAAGCTTATGGGACTTAACTACAGGGTCATCAATCCCTAAACTTACAAACTACCTTATACTAAGGACGGCACAAATATCCATGTCCGAGGGGAGATTCGAACCCCCGACCGTAGTGGCCGTGCAGACCGTGACTGAAGCGCCTCAGTCCCCGCGGCCACCGCGGCCGGCTGCAAATAAGGCTTAACCGTTCAACTGAAACGAAAATTGAACAAACGGATTTCTGAAGGAGAAAATTCTATACAGCTTTGTTCTGTTCTGTTTGTTTTTGTATTTCATATATCACGCCGTTTCAGACATATTTCACAAGATAACGGCGATTTGACGTCTGCGTAACGTGCTCCCTCTGGCGGCATAACTGGACGCCGCTATTTATACGTCGAATCGGAAACATGTTCAAGTATTAAGTTGTTCAGAATTTAATATGGAGTAACGCTTGCTTGAAATATTTTCCACATTTTAACTCTGATAGTTGCTACATAGATATGAAAATATAATTCTTCATATGACTCTACCGTCATATTCTTTTGTTTTAAGTCATTTAATGCAAGTTCGAAGAATAGTTTCAGATTGGTATTTCATATAGCGAGGAATATATCGCAGGAAAGTACCATTTTGTAAACAGATAAAAAATATAAAAATAACAAAAATTATTCTGCACAAGTTAGAAAAATGTGTAATTAAATACAAGAATAAAGATGATAAAATAAAAAGAAGTCGCAGCTCGAAATGATAAGAATATTGTAACAATAAGACAGTAGGGTGGAGGACTGTCCTCTGCAAAATGAAAGATAACTATTAGGTAGGAAATGAAGGTGCCAATACAAAATGTTTTGCATAATAAAATAAACTAACCGCAGATAAAATTGCCGCGAAACGTCAAAGAAAAATTTAATTAAAGAAATTATTATAATAAAAATGACATTGGCCTGTCTTCCGGTCCATTTTTGTAAATATTTCGCACAAAAATTAAATACAAGTATAATTCATATAAGTAATAAGTGATATAAGATTAAATATATAAAATTATTATATTATAAGGTGAGAGAAGAAAATATAAAAATGCATCAAGTGAAGCAGACAAAAGGGAGTACAAACGTCTGAAAAATGAGATTGATAGGAAGTGCAGACGGCTAAGCAGGAGTGGCTAGAGGACAAATGCAGAACCATAAATGAATATATATACAAGGCAAAGATAGATACCTCCTACAGGAAAATAAAAGAGATATCTGGAGACAAGAAAAGCAGCTGTATGAATATCAAGAACTCAGACGGAAAACCAGTACTAAGCAAAGAAGGGAAAGCTGCACTGTGGAAGGAATATATTGCCGCGAGAGACTACGAACACCGACTGCCGACGTGGCGCAGGGGATAGCGTCACCGACTGCGGTGCAGAAGGTTGCCGGTTCAATCCGCCCACCGGCAAAAAATTTATTTCTTTGTAATTAAGAATTCCAGAAGGTTCTACATCTTTCTTATGTTCACTTGTAAATTCTACTTGTTTCTTACGTTAAACTGTTCTTCTAATTTCCGGTAAATTCTGTCTGTGTATAAATAGCAGAGCACTCTGCCTGAGAGGCAGTCAGTGCTGCGTGTATGTTGAGTTCGTAATAAACGTGCATTCAGTATAAGTGCTGTGTTTAGTTGCCTTCGAAGTCAAGCCTGATTCCATTTCAACGCGAAATTGTTTGGTGGAGGCGCCGGGTACACTGTGCAACAGCTGCATCACCGTGGCTCCGATTAGGCAAAGTAAAAGCCGTCGTTTACACGGACTGGAACCGGAATAGAAGGGATACACCGAGTACATCCTTCCAAAAGTCCGTATTATCAGAAGAACGATGGAGACGAAACCAGCAATAAGCCGGCTGCACATCAGACACCCGTCGGTGTTCTCTGGAGATGCTGGACAGGACCCCAACAAATGGCTAAAAGGGTTCGACCGAGTCGCCAAGTACAACAGGTGGGATCATACGATGTGCTTGGCCAACGTTTATTTCTACCTGGACGGAACAGCCCAGCAATGGTTCGAAAACAACGAAGACAAATTGAATGACTGGGAGACGTTCCAGGAAGAACTTAAGAAGACGTTGGAGACCACCAGCGACAAATCCGCTCGGCGGAAGAACAACTGAAGAACCGGGCCCAATGACATGGTGAGCCGATGCAATCGTACATACAGAATGTTTTGGCCCTGTGTAACATAGTCAATCCGAACATGACTGAGGCGGACAAAATCACGCACCTGATGAAGGGAATTGCAGAAGATATGTACCAAGCTCTTCTGATAAAAGACGTCGCTACGACAGAAGAGTTCATCAAGTGGTGCCAGCGTATTGAAGAGATGTAAGAAAGGAGGGTTGGACGAAAGAAGTATGACAGACTCTGCAGTGTAGTCCCTATGACCGTTGTGGAAAACCAGCATGACTTCGCTTCTCTCATAAGACAAATCGTGAGAGAAGAATTACAACAGTGCATGGCAGCCGGGACTATTAGACCGAACGAGCATCAGATTATGGCCATGGATGTGAGCCCTGTAAGTCACGAGGGAGCCGACGCCGCTGAGGACGGGGTATTTCAAACATTAGCTCCTGTCTGCCCCGTCAATCGCACCCGACGTGAAGAATGGCGTTGCCCTGCTATGACTTACGCTGTAGCCGCCAAACGGCAGCCCATGAACCGACCGACGCGACCACAGCCAACACCATCGGTAACTATGACGCCCCGCAGATGAACAGACGTCTGGAGGACAGAAGACAACACACCACTGTGTTTCCACTGTGGACGCTCTGGACATGTCGTACGCTACTGCAGAGAGCGGAGGCGAGTATTCGATGATTATTTTGCCGCAAGACGTCAGCCGTCGGAGCAGTTCTATCCAAGGCAGTCACCTGCTGATGAGTTCAGTCGACCTATGGGAAGAAGCCCATCGCCGTACCCTAGACGAGGTCGCTCCCCGACGCGTCGCAGCCGTTCACCGTCGCCGTACAGAGGTACCAGCCGCTCCCCTAGCCGCCGCGCCCAGGAAAACTAATCGAGGCGACCATCTACGGAGGTGAGGCCGCCGCAGATGAAAATATGAAAATCCTCCATGGACGACAGTCGCTAAGATGTCGAGAAATCTCATTGACGTCATAATCGACGGCCAACCTGTCCGGGCACTTGTTGATTCAGGAGCCTCTTTTTCTGTATCGGATAATTACCCCCGCACACTAAAGAAGACAATGTTCTGTGATACGGGGGCAACTGTGCTGAAGGTCGCGAATGGAAAGTACGTCCATCCAGCACGAACTTGTGTCGCAAGAATAACCATCAACAACAGGACGCAGCGGTTTGAATTTGTCGTGTTAACAGATTGTAGTCACAATGTCATCATCGGATGGGACTTCCTTCAGGCATCCCAAGCTGTCATTGACTGTGGAAGATCTGAGCTGCAAATTGAAAAAGTTGTTCCGCCGGATACACGTAATACAGAATTTCTGGGAAGTATTCGTCGTTGACATTGTGACGATACCGCCGTTGACAATGAGAAGCGTTGCAGTCACAAACACAGATGACTGGTTAAGCTGTGAAGTTCTTGTTGATAGTAAAAAGTTTATCAGGCTCACAAAAGAAATTTACATACCAGCAGCTATCATAAGCATTACCGGTGGTCAAGGAGAGATTTGGATCACAAACTGTCACGAACAGTCACAACCTAACCCCCAAGGGTATGTGTATCGGGACAGCTGAACCAATCTACGACGGTGAGCTCAACGTCATCAATGAAGACCCATGCCCTGCTGTTAGTACAGACAACACGCTGGAAGAAACAAACGTGGAACTGCCAATAGGGCCTGGACTGACCAAGGAACAACGCCAGCGGGTGTTAGGTATACTACGCCAATTTTCGGGTGCATTCACCCCTCAGCAGGGGAAAAGTCAGACGAAACGGCCCACGATAAAGCACTGTATCAATACTGGGGATCATCCGCCAATTAGCCAGCGTTCGTATAGTGTCGCCAGCTGAAAGACGGATAATTCGGGAGGAAGTGGAGAAGATGTTGCGAGATGACATTATTCAACCTTCGGAGAGTCCTTGGTCGTCTCCGGTAGTCCTCGTAAAGAAAAAGGATGGCACGTGGCGATTCTGTGTCGACTATCGGGGGCTGAACAGAATCACAAAGAAAGATGTCTACCCATTGCCGCGTATTGACGACACCTTAGACTGCTTGAAAGGAGCTACATACTTCTCAACTATGGACATGCAGGCAGGTTATTGGCAAATCGAGGTTGACGAAGCTGACAGGGAGAAGACGGCTTTTATTACACCTGACGGCCTCTATGAATTTAAAGTAATGCCATTTGGATCATGTGATGCTCCAGCCACATTGGAACGCATGATGGACAACTTGCTTCGACATCTTAAGTGGACGACAAGTCTCTGCTATTTAGATGACATTGTCGTTTTCTCGAAAACATTTGAAGAACATCTGAGTCGCCTGTCAACTGTGTTGAAGTGTGTTCAGGCTGCAGGTCTCCGCCTCAACCCAAAGAAGTGCCTCTTCGTCGCCAAAGAGATAAAAATCCTTTTATGTCAACGGAGATGGTGTCCGTCCTGATCCAGATAAAGTAAGGGCAGTCACAGAATTTCCAACTCCTCAGCACATTCTTGATGTGAGAAGTTTCATCGGGCTGTGCTCATACTACCGACGTTTCATAAAAGGATTTTGTAACAAGGCACGTCCATTACATGAACTTCTGCAGGGAGACGCCAAATTTTACTGGGATGAGACAAAAGAAAGGGCTTTCCGGGCACTTAAGGAGGCTCTAACTTCCGCACCAGTGCTAGCCTTGTACGACGAGAATGCAGAAACGGAACTTCACACAGAGGCCAGTGGTTATGGGATTGGTACAGTGCTTGTACAAGTTCAGGAAGGTGCTGAAAAAGTGTTAGCCTATGCGTCAAGAGTACTCTCAAAGTCCGAGATAAACTACTCTACAACTGAAAAATAATGTCTCGCGGTTATCTGGGCTATCAACAAGTTCCGGCCGTGTTTATTCGGCAAACCATTCACCATCGTGACAGACCACCATTCTTTGTGTTGGCTGACTAGCTTGAAGGATCCATCAGGTCGACTAGCAAGATGGGCACTAAGACTCCTGTTGGGGGACATGTCCTAAGGAACACACACCATATCAGTAATCGTGTACATGCCCCAAGAGGAAATTGACAGTTTCTGTGCGGATGAACGAACAAGTCCTGGTTCTAATCCCGGGATAGCAAAATTTTCAACTCCGCCATTGAATTTGTTTCGCTGCCCTCTAACAGTCGAGATGTTTTAATATTCCGAATTAAATAATGAGGGAAATGGACAGTGGCACTATGTCAGTACTGTGTGGAAAAGTTTAAAATTTGCGATTAACAGGACGCGTGCTAGGCTGAACATACAGGTGTAGCGCCCACTATCTCGGAGTGTTGTAGCGGACGACGAAACTGCAGTGCCTGGTAAGCAAGCTCCAGTCCCACTCCAGTACAAATTTTAAACTTTTTCAATGACCATGTCCAGCTAATGTCTTGGATACCGTCGTGTCTTGATTAAGTGCTCGCTCGTGAGTCTGTGATAGCCAAACGAAGTATCCAAATGCACAGATAATGTAGCTGATAAGAGGAACTGGGCCATATAGGTAATTGAGAGCTTTCCTGTAGCCTACGTTCGCATTCGCCGAAATCTAATCTCAGGCGACCGAGAACCTCAAAATAGCAAACAGGTCGTTGATAAATCCGAAGTAAACATTCCTGAGTCCGCGGAAAACACGCTAATCTCTGAAGTACGAATATTTCATGATACGAGTTCTAAAAACCTACAGAGATAATCCTAAGCGTATTTAAAACAGAAGAGTTAGCAATCTAATATTGTGGAATAAGGTGCCGTTGTCTCCTAATTGCCAACTGTGGGCAGACCTCCACAGCGAAAATGAAACCGTCTTGGCCGGCCGCAATGGCCGAGCGGTCTGCGGCGAGCCAGTCACAGTCTGCACGGCCGCTACTGTCGGGGGTTCGAATCCCCCCCCCCCTCTGGCATGAATGTTTGTGTCGTCTTTAGTATAACGTAGTTCATAAGTAGTTTATAAATTTGGAGACTGATGACCCCGCAGTTAAGTCCCTTAAGATTAACAAACATTTGAACATTTTTGAAACGGTCTTGAGGCATATCTTGGTACAGCAGTAGATTGTCGGATATGGAGAAGAACCTTGACGCGATATCAACCATCCACCGTTTATTAATCCGTTCAGCACAGTTTTCTGAAGATTTCCTCACAATCGTTTTGACGCATTACCCGTTTCATGTGTTCAAGCATTACTTTCGGCTTATAAAGAAGAGCGGTTCAGTGTGCAAAGTGGTAATTTAAAAAGATTTCGGACGAACTCCACCCACAGCTGTATTTCCTAAGTGCTGAAAGTTAGTTTCACCTTTCTTGCAAACTACGTCGTGCACATTTTATTTAGCATGTCAACGTCACCACATATGTTCGGATTTAGATTGTGATACGTTCGATGCGCAGACGAATAGCGAAGTTCTCCATGAGCTGACGAAGTGTCAGAACATCGATGCTGACGGTGACGTCCTGAACGGCAGTTTTCAGGTCGGCAGTGGTTTTGGGGTTATTGTTGTACACCTTTGTCTTTAACATATCCCTACAAAAGCAGTATCTTGTATTCAGATACGGAGAATATGGCGGTCGATGGAGTTCCACACCACTGGCCTCTGGCTACCAGAGAGCCAGAATACGATCCTCAAAGTGCTCATCCAGAACATCGAACTCCGTCTTGCACGAAGCACATCTTGTCAAAATCAGGGTCACTTTGGATTGTTGTTGTTGTTGTAGTCTTCAGTCCGGAGACTGGTTTGATGCAGCTCTCCACAATACCCTATCCTGAGCAAGCCTCTTCATCTCCACATAGGAACGGCAACCTACATCTGTCTGAAACTGCTTACTGTATCCATTTCTTGGTCTTCCTCTGCGGATTTTACCCCACACACTTCCCTCCAACGCTAAATTCACAATTCCTTGATGTCTAAGAATGTGCCCTACCAATCTATCCCTTATTTTACTCAAGGTATGCCAGAAATTTCTTTTCTCCCCAATTCTGTTCAGTACCTCCTCATTAGTTACGTCATCCACCCACCTAATCTTCAACATTCTTCTGTAGCACCACATTTCAAAAGCCTCAATCCTCTTCCTGTCCGCACTGTTTATCGTCCATGTCTCACTCCCATACAAGGCAACACTCCATACAAATGCCTTCAGAAGGTACCTCCTTAGGCTTAAATCAATATTCTATGTTAACAAATTTCTCTTTTTCTAGAACGCTTTTCTACCCATTGCCATTCTGCATTTTATATCCTCTGTACTGCGACCATCATTTGTTATTTTACTGCCCAAGTAACAAAACTCATCTACCTCCTTTATTGCTTCGTTTCCCAATCTAATTCCTTCAGCATCACCTGACTTTCTTACACTGCACTCCATTACCCTAGTTTTGCTCTTGTTAATGTTCATCTTATATGCACCTTTCAGCACACTGTCCATTCCGTTCAACTGCTCTTCCAGGTCCTGTCCTGTATCTGATAGAATTACTATGTCGTCGGCAAAACGCACTGTTTTTAATTCTTCACCCTGAACTTTAATTCCTTCTCCAAATTTCTCCTTGCTTTCCTTTATAGCTTGTTCAATGTACAAATTGAATAACATTGGAGAAAGACTACAACCCTGTCTTACTCCCTTTCCAACGACTGCATCCCTTTCATGCCCTTCAACTCTGACAACACTTTGGATTACCGGGATGAAATCATCTGCCCACGCGTTCACGTACCGTTCAGTATAAAGCGTGCCGTCAAGCAATACAGCACCGATTATTCCGTGAATGGACTTTGTTGAGGGTGAGGAGACTTACCGATTGGAGAATGCGGATTCTCCGTTTCCCACATCCACCAAGTTTGCCTACTGACGAACCAGTCCAAATGAGAGGACTTCGTCGCTAAACGAAAACATACGCATGGGCACGACCGTGCTAAGTCCCACCGTGCCCCGCGCCCAACGTTGCAGTTTGAACGTCCTAACGAAAACCGTTCAGGCGTTATGGCGATTTTATTTCATACCAGCTGAAAACCCGGCGTTGCTCGGGTATTTATTTATTCCTGGGCTGTATGTCTGTAAAATCTCTTGTGAATACATTTAGTAGTAAAGAAGTGATAGATTAAAACTTGGTGCATGATGGGGCGGTTTTCCATGAAAGTTACTGTTTATGTGCTCGTATCTCATGAACTACGTGTCGGAATGTGATACAATTTAGAAGCTACATTCAACTGTATATGTGTATACCGCCTGTAAAATTTCCTGAGGCTACAATTTGTAGTGTTCAAATTATAAATTGTAACGTCATACCGAGAGCCGTAGCTTTACTCTATGAACAGCGGAAAAGTTGTAAGCGAGAAACTTTTTTTCCTTTCATGGTTACTATGGTTGCCAGCGAGAAAAAGTTTAATAAAGGTTTGAAATTATGTTTAAAGTTTGTTGCAAGTCGCTAAGTACTGTCATTCTCATACAGTGTATTTCGAAAGTCTCGCCGCATTATATGGCATTTTGTGCGATTTCTATTGGTTATGACGTAATATCTTTTGAACCATGTGCCGTATGTGATTCTTAACCGTGCAGCAATTGTTACCTCACGTAAGGAATGTGTGTACCAAATTTGGTTGAAATCGGTCCAATGATTTAGGACAAAATAAGCAGCATTGTCGCAAAATGCAGCAGTTTTTCGCGCATCTCATTGTTTATGACATCATATCTCGTTAACTAAATATCGTACGTAATTCTTACAGTTACGGCGACCGTCCTCATGGATTGAAGCTTACGTGTACAAAATTTCACAAAGATTGGAACAAAACTGTAGATTTGTATGCAACACTTTAGTAGCTGTCAGCGTCATCCCGCGGTGTGTGGTGGAGCACACTTCGCGCGCCGCCTTCTCTTCTTCACTTCACAGGAAAAACGACTGCTAGTAGGCTTCTGTTTGAGCTCCAACATCTCTGGACTTTCCGCGACATGCATGTGGGAGAAAGCAAAATAACGGGATGTCTTCTCGAGAAACGTACGCTCCCGGCACTTTGATAGTAGCGCAGTGCCTATGTAGTGGTACAGAACACGTCTCTTGCTGTCTTCCACTTTGCTGATCGTTTTCTGGCGCATTCGCACCTGCTTAATAAAACTGTCACGAAGCGTGCTAATTTTCTCTGGATCTTCTCGAACCCGTCTATCGCCGGGGGACTGCGGCGCGCCAGTCACGGTCTGCACGGCCACTACGGTCGGAGGTTCGAATACCTCCTCGGGCATGGATATTTGTACAGTCCTTAGTAGTAGCAAGTTCATAAGTAGTTTGTAAGTTTAGGGACTGATGACCCCGTAGTTAAGTACCATAAGCTATACAAACATTTGGAACAGTTTTTTGAACCCGTCTATCATTTCCAGTACGTGTGTATTCCACAATGTCGAACAATACTCAGTTACTGGTCCAACGATGTTCTATGAAGCACTATCAGGATACGACGGCATCCATATGGGGTCCTAGAGAAAAAGGAAACCGGTCAGCTTACCGCGGCAAATTCGGATAAAATTGAAAGCTTCCAACGAAGCTCATTGTTGTCGAGGAAACCAGGACTCACTATACTTAAAAAAATAATAATAATAATAATAAAAATTATAAAAAAGTAAAAAAGAATGGCAGGGAGCCGACATACAACTACGGGAAATTTCGCGAAGAAGATCGCGAAAAATAACGCGAAATTATCCTTTTTTGGCGGATTAACGTGAAATCTACGATATTTTTAAATGTCACGAAAAAGGCCATGTTGTCGCATAATAAAGGTTATAAATCTGAGGACTACAATTTGCAACGTTAGTAACGGATAATTGCTGAATGTTGAAATTCTGTTTTGTATTCTTCTTTCTTTAAGGTGGGGTTTCAAGGATAGTTGAGAAATGACTTTCATTTCCCGAGTAACGAAATATATGGTCGAAATTAGGACTGAAATTGGCCAAAAAACTATCTCCGAACGCGGGAAAAATGAAACGGATATGTGTCAAAAGCACCCAGTGACATTTGCACCCAACCCCAAATCTGCGACATTTGCACCCAGTCTGACCTGTTTAGTACGTCACGACCTACCTGCAGCCCATACCCTCCCTAAGCCGTCCCTGTTTTCGCGGTAATGTCACGCCGCCCAGTCCTCGCTCACCGGAAACGCTCTCTCGACTCAATCTGCCTGCAGTCCCGAGGTCCTTGTCCACATCAGCGGATGACTGCTGTCAGTACAATTCTGAAGATAGTAGTGTTCGGTTCGTGCAATTTGTGTATTTGTGTCAGATGGGTACACATTTTCAGCTTTGCCCATTCGCAGTTGTCATATATTCTGTGAATATGTTAAATTTATTTATTTTTTGTAACGTAACCACACATTCGAAATTTATCCCTTTTTCGGAAATAAAACCCAAATATTTGTTTCTTCTTTTGTTTTCTAAACGTAACATACAATACTGTAGAGCATCCTTTTAATATACAGTAAAAAGGCTTAGAACCAGAATTTAACGGTGTTGATAGTTTTCAACTTCTATCGCCGATACATAGGCGATATATCGATGTTCAAACCATCGCTGTTAACGTCGATGTTTTCAAAACGTAGATTTATCGTTTGCATCCCTAGTCGTCAGTCTTTTCTGCTTTGATGCGACCTGCCACCAAATCCTTAGCCAACCGTTTCATTTCAGAGTACCATTGCAACCTACATCCTCAATTATTTGCTTGATGTTTCCATTCTGTTTTTCCCCTAGTGATGTAAAATGCCTCGACATTTGCAAGTTGGCGCAAATGACTAGAATAAATGCTTGGGCAAATGCCGAAAATTCATAAATACCAAAGCATTTATGGCTTTCAAATCAAATGTTCAAATGTTTGTATAGCTTATGGGACTTAACTACGGGGTCATCAGTCCCTAAACTTACAAACTACTTATGAAGTAACTAATATTAAGGACGGCACAAATATCCGTGCCCGAGGGGGGATTCGAACCCCCGACCGTAGTGGCCGTGCAGGCCGTGACTGGAGCGCCTCAGTACCCTCGGCAACCGCGGCCGGCATTTATGACTTTAAAACAAACTTAAAAGCAGTACCTACAAAAAAATTACGTGATATTTTGTACAACTCCATAAACTACGTATCAAATGCTTCAATTCTCTTCTGTTCTCAATTCAGAGCAATTGAGAACATCATCCAGCACCTTACATTATCGAAGACTTTTTCAAATTCACAAATCTCATTAATATGTCTTGGTTGTTCTTTAGGCTCGCTTCCATTATAAATTGCAGCAATGCTATTACGGCCACGCATAGCCGTAAAGTACGGTCCATGTCAATACGACCTCACAACCCTCGGCTCTTCTACCTGCCGAGCAGAGACCGGACGGGGAGATTAGCGGGCCGCCCCTCGACCAGAACTGGGTGCTAATGTCACTGGGTGCTTTTGTCACTGGGTGCTTTTGTCAGGACACCAAATGAAACACCAGCTAACGAAAATGCAGCTCTGCATCTGGCGAAAAGGCAGTGAGACGACGCCGGACACCGCAGCACAGGACACGAGAAAATCAGTGGCGTGTCAAAAAAATCTCATTCTCTTTCACTGATTTCGGTTCTAGTTTTGAGTAATAAAAAAGGAGTTTCTGGATGCTTAAATCTGCAAAAAGGAACACAAAATCTTGAAAAATGCGTAAGCAAAATCAGCGGGGTAGCAACGACGAAATCGGAAAGGTAACACCTAAATCAGGAGATAACACCTAAATCAGGAGATAACAGCTGTCTCCGTGAGATAACACTTTAATTGACACGAAACACCTAAATACACGACAACACCAAAATTTACAGGACACCACCTACATTATCACAACACCTAAATTGATGAAATAACTCCTAAATTGACGTAGTAACACCTAAATTGACGAAATAAGCCGAATTTGGCGAGAAAATAACGAATTTGGCTATACCACGGAAATTTAATAGGTCCCCTACTGTTCGTTATCTTTACAAACGATTTAGGAGACAATGTGGGCACCTCCCTTAGACTGTTCTCCGATGATGCTGTCATTTATCGGTTAGTAAAGTCACCGGAAGTCAAAAGCAACTACAAAATTATTTAGATAAGATGTATACATGATGTAAAAATTTGTAAACAACAAGTGTAAAGTCGTCCACGTGAGCAATGAAAGAAATCCGTTTAACTTCATTTACACGATAAATCAGTCTAATCTACGGGCCGTAAATTCAAGTAACTACCTAGTAATTACAGTTATGAAGAATTTAAATTGGAAAGAACACAGAAAATATTGTAGGGAAGACGAACGAGGGTTATGTTTCAATGCCAGATCGCTTAAAAGATACAACTTGTGCGCCCTGTTTTGAAGTATTGCTGCGCTTTATACGATCCCCATCAAGTAGGACTGACGCAAGATGTAGACAATGTTCAGAGAAGAGCAGCTGGTTCTGTATTGTCACGAGATAGGAGAGAGAGTGTTACGGGAATGGTGTAGGAGTTGGGGTAGGAATCATTAAAAGAAAGATGTTATTCATTGCGATGAAATCTATTTGCGAAATTTCATCCACCAACTTTCTCTTTTAAATGCTAATATATTTTGTGCCGGCCGCGGTGGCCGAGGAGACTGAGGCGTTTCAGTCACGGTCTGCACGGCCACTACGGTCGGGGGTTCGAATCCCCCCCTCGGGCATGGATATTTGTGCCGTCTTTAGTATAAGGTAAGTAGTTTGTAAGTTTAGGGACTGATGACCCCGTAGTTAATTCCCAAAAGGTTAACAAACATTTGAACATTTTATATTTTGTGAGTACCCGCCTACATAGGGAGACATGATCATCATCCTAAAAAACGGTTATTCTGAGCGACAAATACGCATTGCATTTCGATTGATGCAATTTCAACGAAAAGATGTTGATGAAGATTCGGAGGCACCCACTGTAACGGCGTTCTTGCCATATTTTGGTGGCATGTCATCTAGGATAGAACGTATCCTGAAGAGACACGACATCAAATGTGTGTTTCGTCCGCCATCAAAACTGAGTACTCTATTGTGCTCGGTCAAAGACGAGCTTGGCCTTCGAAAACGCGGCGTATACAAAATACCATGTCAGTGCGGAAAATCTTATATAGGGCAGACATGTCGAACTGTGCAAGAACGCTGTACTGAACACCAACGCCACACACGCCTAGGACAACCTAGTAAGTCAGCGGTAGCGGAGCACTGTCTGAACACAGGTCATCGGATGTGTTACGAGAAAACGGAAGTTCCATCGTCAGTGTCATCATTTTGGGACAGTATTTTTAAGGAGGCCATACACATCCGTACGGCGGATAATCTTATCAACAGGGATGCATGTTTCCAGATGAGCGCAGTCTGGAATCCAGTATTGGCTGCAATCAAAACAAAACAGGAGAAAAGAGGAAATCGGAAACACGAAGGAACGCAGCGCAACGCAGATACTTAGTTCCAATTTCCACCACAGGAGCGTCCGGCAGCACATCATTGCCCACGGCGCACGCGCGGAAGACGCCTCCTCGGCTCCCAGCAGGGGGCACCATGAGCGCCGCTGCCGACCAACACTGGACGGTCTCTCGCGCATGCGTAGTCTCTGCACACGCCCTGATAAATACCGCCGCTGCCGCGCAATTACCATCAGTCGCACCTTGAAGTACTGACAGCTACCACCACCTGAAGATGTCGAACAGTTGGGTTGGCGAAATATTGTGGGAGATTCACAATGTCATCCGGCGGCAAACCCGCGAAGTGTATTTACAACAGATCCGCCGTGAAAGATTGAAAAGTCACAAGAGAAATCAAATTGAAAACGGGAATATTTAGGTGTTCCTGTACCGGCGCAATATTAGAGAACGGAATGGTGGGCATGTCCTGCAATGTGACTTGCAGATTATTTACGTAGATGTTGATAAAAATAACGAATTTCGAGAAAAATAACGAATTTCGCGAAAAATAACGAATTTCGCGAAAAATAACGAATTTCGAGAAAAATAACGAATTTAGAAAGAATATATAAAATCCACAGCCTATTATCTTTTCGATAGTCAACCCTCCACACACACACACACACACACGCACACACACACACACACACAAGTGCTCGGGAACTGCAGCTGTAGGAAGAGAAACGGGCACTACTCCTTCACGCAACAGAATATTAATAAGTGAACACGAAAATTGAAGTACCGATTTTATCGTATATATAAGTGTGAGTTTGTGTGTTTGATTGTTCGCAATTCGTGCAAATCTACAGCTTTATTACGATCTTAAAAGGAATTTTACACTATTTTGAAAAATAAAAGCAAGCTATCTACATAAGGCCGGCTGCAGCGGCCGAGGGGACTGCGGCGCGCCAGTCACGGTCTGCACGGACACTACGGTAGGGGGTTCGAAT
Organism: Locusta migratoria; assembly: GCA_026315105.1. Lineage (NCBI taxonomy): Eukaryota > Metazoa > Arthropoda > Insecta > Orthoptera > Acrididae > Locusta > Locusta migratoria. The sequence continues at coordinate 833,825,643 of CM048744.1, forward strand.
CCCCCCTCGGGCATGGATATTTGTGCTGTCCTTAGTGATAGCTAGTTCATAAGTAGTTTGTAAGTTTAGGGACTGATGACCCCTTAGTTCAGTCCTATAAGCTATACAAACGTTTGAACGTTTTGTATCTACATAAAATTTCGCATGGTGCATGGCGGAGGTTACTTTACTTTTAGACTTGGACACGTACCTACAAATTTATCGCTGCTCTGAAGAAGTATTGCATACTTGGCCATCAAAACATGGGAGTACCTTACAGCAGACTTTAACACCGTTTTAGTAATTATTAGAAAGTTCGCTCCAGTATGTTCTGATGCAGACTGTTTTTATACATTGCAAGGTAGCGTAAGGTGCATGGCAAAGGGTACCTTTCAATACAATTTGCCAGTGTTTCACTAATAAGGAAGAAAGGAATCTCGGAGTTTGTCCAGTCAACCGCGTGGTCATCAGATACGGAGCTTATGCTTGGAGTGTTTGGGTAAGGATGTGGACGAAATCGGACGTGCCTTTTCAAAGGAACCAACCAGCAAAGAGTAACATATACAGAGGAGCAGCCCCCTCTAAACCACTGTCCTACGCTCCCCTCGTAGTTCTGTAAGATGCCAGGAGGTGTCAGGCAGATCGCTGGCTTATGGTGCCTCTAGCACGTCAGAGGGTAACGTGGAGGGGGGCTGAGGGGAGAGCTCATGCCGCCTGCCACGAGGCCATGGCTGTGTCCGGCGTGCCGGCGTTTAAGGGGAAGTGGTGGTGGGGGCAGCCGCTACCTGCCGCCTGCTCTGGTCAGTTTAAAGAGCTGCTTCTGACCGCAGCGCCATCATGGGACATCTTACGGAACTGCTGGAAAGCCTCCCTCCCCACACCCCTGAGCGTAGGACTGGGCCCTTACGGAGGTTTCCCGTCTGTATATATTTGTCTGTGCAACCAGGCATTTGCCTGGAGTGATTCAGGGAAATCACAGACCCTCTCGGTTAGCCGTGTGGTCTAACGCACCGCTTTCCGAGACAGGGAGGCGTACTGGCCCTGATTCGAATCCGCCCGGCGGATTAACAAAGGGGGTCGGGGTGTCAGCCATCCTGGATGTGGTTTTTAGGCGGTTTTCGACATCCCCCTAGGTGAATACCGGGCTGGTGCTCCAACTCCCACCTCAGTTACACGATTTGCAAACATTTCGTAAAAAAAAAAAAAAAAATGTTCAAATGTTTGTATAGCTTACGGGACTTAACTATGGGGTCATCAGTCCCTAAACTTACAAACTACTTATGAACTAGCTAATCCTAAGGACGGCACAAATATCTATGCCCGAGGGGGATTCGAACCCCCGACCGTAGTGGCCGTGCAGACCGTGACTGGAGCGCCTCAGTCCCCTCGGCCACCGCGGCCGGCATTTCGTAACACTTTACACTTCCACACATATAACACTATACATAGTCATTTGGGCACAGACAAATATATACAGACGGGAAACCCTCGTAAGGGCCTGGTCACTCGCTCAGGGGTGCGGGGAGGGATGGCCAGAGCAGTACTGTTAGATGTCTCAAACGTTCAAACATCTGTAAATCTATCGGACCAAACTGCGTGGTCATCAGTCCGTAGCTTACAAACTACTTAAACCTAGGTAAACTAACCTACGGACAAACACACACACCCATGCCCCAGGGAGGACTCGAACCTCCACGGCGAGCAACCGCGAGCTCCGCAGCAAGGTGCTTTAGACCGCTCGGCTACTCCACCGTGGCGTAAGGTGTCTCATGATGGCTCTGAGGTCAGAAGCAGCCCTTTAAACTGGCCAGAGCAGGCGGCAGGTAGCGGCTGTCCCCACCACCACCTCTCCTCAAACGCCGGCAAACGGGACACAGCCCTGGCGGCACGAGCTCTTCCCTCAGGCTCCCCTCCACGCTACCCTCTGACGTGCGAGAGGCACACTCAGAAGTGCCTCTAGTGTGGTCTACCGGTACTAAGCCAGGGAACCGCCTGACACCTGCTAGCATCTTACGGAACTACGAGGGGAGCGTAGGACAGTGGTTTAGGGGGGCGGGGGCATGGGGTGGCGGCAGGAATGGCATCCGGCCACCCCGTCAATACTAACATGCCAAATTCGATTAACCAAGCCGACCCTGAGTGTGTGGAAAAGGGCTGAAGAGGAAGAAAAAGAAGAAGAAGGAGATTCAGGAAAATCTCGGAAAACCTAAATCTGGATGGCCGGAGGTGGATTTGAACCACCGTCCTTCTGAATGCGAGACCAGTGAGTTGCCACTGCGCCACCTCGCTCGATGTTCACTGATCGCCCCGAAAGTGACGGATACATAGACGGGGGAGAGGAGAGGAAACGCGGGATGTAAAGAGTAAGGAGGAGGGGCGGGGTTAGATGAGGGGGGAACAGGAGATGAGCGGAAGTGGGAGATGACACGGCGGACAGAGAGAACTGGATAGGAGATGTAATAAACATATCCAGTCATTGCCGTGTTTTCTGCTAGACAATTTTCCAATTGCTATAGACCTTCTGATGAGTTGGTAAAAGCCTCATAAGAAATGACCTGAGAGGACTGCACAGTTTGTATCCTTGATCACAGATTACGAACAGTAGATGGCCTATGATACTTCTTTTGGGGGTGCCAGAAATCACTTCCATTTTACTTGGTAATTACGATTCCAGTAGCACAACTGGAAAGGTACTCCACAGGCAGACAATAGCATTAAATGTCGCTTGTGAGAAACGCTATCAAAAGCTTCCCAGAAATATAGAAATGTGGAATCAGTTTGCGATCCCTGCCGCTAACAATATTTCCTTCATAAGAAGTTAAAAAACTTTCTAAACTCGTTTTTGTCACGTGCCAATACAGTATACGGTTTTCGCCAGTACATACACCAAAACACTACTGCAGATTAATGTCAGTGATATGGGTCTGTAATTCAATCTGAAAGCTCGATTGTTTCACGTGGTTCGGCGAACGTTCAAAAATGTTCAAATGTTTGTAAATCTATCGGACTCAACTGCTTAGTTATTAGTCCGTAGTTGACAAAACACTTAAACTAAGGTAAACTAAGGGCAACAGAAACACCCATGTCCGAGGTGGTACTCGAACCTCAGACGGCGAACGGCCGCGCGCACCTCAGCAAGGCGCCCCAGTGCGCACGGCTAATCGGCAGCGTCCCGAACGTTCTGCGAAATAATGAAGGGGGAGTCTAGGTATATCACCTTATATATCAAAACAACTTTCCTCTATTTTTTGTTAATCGATGTTCGTGTTCAATTGGTGGGCTGTATAGGTTCACTAAATTTCATGAAGCACGATAATCTTCAGACCTGTTCTGTGCACCCTTCTTTACGTACCGGTTGCCATAAAATGGTCTCCTTTTTTGACGTTACTGCTCAGCAGTGTAGATGCAGTGAAAGCAGGAAACCTATTAGTTCGCTTTCTTCAACGGTATAATAATTGCCGAATTGCTCTGCTGAAATGACACGGCCTGAAGTGACTTTTGACGTGCTCTTGCAGAACATTTCGCGAATATTGCGTTTCCCACCACAAAATTACACAGCTTCGTAAAAGCAGTTTACAACTTTTTCCTGAGACTTTCAGGCCGGCCGCGATGGCCGAGGGGACTGAGGCGCTCCAGTCACGGTCTGCACAATCACTACGGTCGGGGGTTCCAATGCCCCCTTGGGCATGGATATTTGTGCCGTCCTTAGTGTTAGCTAGTTCATAAGTAGTTTGTGTAAGTTTAGGGACTGATGACCCCGTAGTTAAGTCCCATAAGCTCTACAAATATTTGAACGTTTTTGTAAAACTAGTGTTAAAGGTGTGGAGAAAAGAGGACGAAGTTTTGTTTGTTAAAGTTCGCCGGTCTGTAAATTTATTATACTTACGGTACAGAAATTGGCCAACAGGTTTTCCTCTTCCTAACGAAACCGAACTATAACACGTAGTGTTTCAGCGTTGTAAGTGCATCATATGAACGGAATTTGTCAGACACGATTTTTTGGCACTTTATCATTGTTGTTGTTGTTGTTGTTATGGTCTTCAGTCCGGAGACTGGTTTGATGCAGCTCTCCACAATACCCTATCCTGAGCAAGCCTCTTCATCTCCACATAAGAACGGCAACCTACATCTGTCTGAATCTGCTTACTGTATCCATCTCTTGGTCTTCCTCTGCAATTTTTACCCCACACACTCCCCTCTAATGCTAAATTCGCAATTCCTTTAGATCTAAGAATATGTCCTACTAATCTATCCCTTCTTTTAGTCAAGGTATGCCAGAAATTTCTTTTCTCCCCAATCCTGTTCAGTACCTCCTCATTAGTTACGCGATCCACCCACCTAATCTTCAGTATTCTTCTGTAGCACCATATTTCAAAAGCCTCTATCCTCTTCCTGTCCGCACTGTTTATTGTCCATGTCTCACTCCCACACAAGGCAACACTCCATACAAATGCCTTCAGAAAGGACTTCCTTAGGCTTAAATCAATATTTGATGTTAACAAATTTCTCTTTTTCAAAAACGCTTCTCTACCCATTGCCATTCTGCATTTTATATCCTCTGTACTGCGACCATCATTTGTTATTTTACTGCCCAAGTAACAAAACTCATCTACCTACCTTATTGCTTCGTTTCCCAATCTAATTCCTTCAGCATCATCTGATTTTCTTGCACTGCACTCCATTACCCTAGTTTTGCTCTTGTTAATGTTCATCTTATATGCACCTTTCAGCACACTGTCCATTCCGTTCAATTGCTCTTCCAGGTCCTTTGCTGTATCTGACAGAATTACTATGTCGTCAGCAAAACGCAATGTTTTTAATTCTTCACCCTGAACTTTAATTCCTTGCTTTCCTTTATAGCTTGCTCAATGTACAAATTGAATAACATTGGAGTTAGGCTACAACTCTGTCTTACTCCCTTTCCAACGACTGCATCCCTTTCATGCCCTTCAACTCTGACAACCGCTGTCTGGTTTTTGTACAAGTTGTAAATAACCTTACGCTCCCTATATTTTACTCCTGCTTGCTTCAGAACTTCAAAGAGTTTATTCCAATCAACATTGTCAAAAGCCTTCTCCAAATCTACAAAAGCTAGAAATGTTGGTTTGCCTTTTCTTAATCTATCTTCTAGGATAAGCCGTAAAGTGAGTATTGCCTCCCGAATTCCTACATTTCTCCTGAACCCAAACTGACCTTCCCCGAGGTCGGCTTCTACCAGTTTTTCATCCTTCTGTATATAATTCGTGTTAATATTTTGCAACCATGACTTATTAAACTGATGGTTCTGTAGTTTTCACACCTGTCTGCACCTGCTTTCTTTGGAATGGGGATTATTAAATTTTTCTTAAAGTCTAAGGGTACTTCGCCTGTCTCATACATCTTACACACCAGGTGAAACAAGTTTGTCATGGCTGGTTCTCCCAGACACTTCAGTAGCTCTGAGGGAATATCATCTACTCCAGGGGCCTTGTTTCGACTTAGGTCTTTCAGTGTTTTGTCAAATTCTTCTCTCAGTACAGTATCTCCTATTTCATCTTCATCTACATCCTCTTCCCTTCCTACAATATTGTCTCGAAGTTCATTTCCTTTGTAGAGCCCCTCTATATACTCTTTCCACCTTTCAGCTTTCCCTTCTTTGCTGAGAACTGGTTTCCCATCATTGTCCTTGATATTCATAGAGCTGTTTTTCTTATCTCCAAATGTTTCTTTTATTTTCCTGCAGGCTGTATCTATTTTTCCCCTATTTATACAGTCTTCTACACCCTTGCATTTGCCTTCTAGCCACTCCTGCTTAGCCATCTTGCACTTCCTGTCAATCTCATTTCTTAGTCGTCTGTACTCCATTTTGCATATTTCATTTACTGCATTTTTATATTTTCTCCTTTCATCGATTAAATTTAGTATCTCCTGTGATATCCAAGGATTTTTTGTAGGTCTTGCCTTCCTACCTATTTGGTCCTCTGCTACCTTCACTATTTCATCTCTCAATTTTACCCATTCCTCCTCTACTGTTTTATTTTCCCCTGTCTCTGTCAATTGTTGCCTAAAGCTCCCTCTGAAATTCTTAAGAACCTCAGGTTCCTTCAATTTATCCAGGTCCCATCTCCTTATTTTCTTACCTTTTTGTAGTTTCTTTAGTTACAGTTCATAACCAACAAGTTATGGTCAGAGTCTATATCTGCCCCTGGGTATGTCTTACTCTGTAAAACCTGGTTCCGAAATCTATGTCTTACCATTATAAAATCTATCTGGTATATCCCGGTGTCTCCTGGTCTCTTCCACGTATACAACCTTCTTTTGTGATTCTTGAACCAGGTGTTTGTTATAACTAAATTATGTTCCGTGCAAAATTCTACCAGGCGGCTTCCTCTTTCATTCCTTTTGCCCAGACCATATTCACCTACTATCTTCCCTTCCCTTCCTTGTCCTACTACCGAATTCCAGTCTCCCATAACAATTAAGTTTTCCTCACCCTTAATTGTCTGAATAATTTCCTTTAGCTCCTTATATATTTCTTCGATTTCCTCATCATCGGCAGAGCTAGTTGGCATATAAACCTGTACTACTGTTGTCGGTGTTGGCTTCGTATCTATCTTGACAATGATAATGCGAACACTGTGCTGGTCATAGTAGTTTACCCGCATTCCTATTTTCTTATTCATTATCAAACCTACTCCTGTGATACCCCTAACTGATTTTGTATTTATAATCCTGTACTCACCTGACCAGAAATCCTGTTCATCTTGCCACCGAACTTCACTAACCCCCACTATATCTAACTTCAACCTATCCATTTCCCTTTTTAAATTTTCTAATTTTCCTACTCTATTAAGGGATCTAACATTCCACGCTCCGACTCGTAGAATGCCAGTATTGTCTTTCCTGATGATCACATCCTCCTGAGTAGTCCCCGCCCGGAGATCCGAATGGGGGACTATTTTACCTCCGGAATATTTTACCCGAGAGGATGCCATCATCATATGTTCATACAGTAGAGCTGCATGTCCTCGGGAAAGGTAACGGCTGTAGTTTCCCCTTGCTTTCAGCCGTTCGCAGTAGCTGTGTGGCAAAGCCACATTAGCTGATGTTACAAGGCCAGCTCAGTCAATCATCCAGACTGTTGCCCCTGTAACTACTGAAAAGGCTGCTGCCCCTCTTCAGGAAACACACGTTTGTCTGGCCTCTCCACAGATACCCCTCCGCTGTGGTTGCACCTACGGTACGGCTATCTGTATCGTTGAGGCACGCAAGCCACCCCACCTCGGCAATGTCTGTGGTTCATGGGAGTGGACTTTCTCATTATATTTTACGATTTTGAAACTTTTGTACAAACATTAATTTCAGAAGAGTTCACACTTTACGTCTTTGCTTTAGTGCTCTATTTTCCAATATTTAGATATTTCATAGAATCAAAAAATCAAAGAGGGCTGCCTGAAACAGCTAATCTTAAAAATCGATTGTAAAAGTGAAATATGCCATCAGATATATAACTGAAAAATAGCTACTTACGTTGTGAATACAGGAACCAGACACTACCAAATCCTTTTAAGAACACGAAGTATGCGATAACTTTTTCTTAATTAAGACATCTAACATTAACATTATGGTATCTATCAGGAAAATTAACACGTTTAATGCTGTAAGCCAAATACCTTACTGTAGCGTGAACTGCTCAAAAGTCAGCAACTATCGTCACAGGGATGAACTTCATAAGTGGCTATGTCTCATTCATGTATGGAACTATACACAGTTCTGAAAATGCCTTTCAGTTGTTATACCTATATGTAAAGCAGATTACCTTTAAATTCTGCGTTACAAGTTGCTAATATTAATTTCATAAACAAAAATTGTAACTGCTGTGAGGCCACTAATTTCGTGACCATAATAGTCATTTTACACAATCATAAAATGAAACTTTTTGAACTTGGTGTCCACCAGTACTGCCTAATGTAGCTCCTTTTTAAGAGCTACCAGTATAGTAAAAGCCTGTTATTTATTTCATTCAATACTGTATTGTCTTAACTAACAGACTGTTAAGCAAGAGTAACTACAGGGTGTCCAGAAAAGGGCTCCCTAATTTCAAAATTAAATAAACAAAAAAACAAAGATCAATAGAGGAATGCAGTAAACGGTATGTTTATTGTGAAAGCTGTAAGAAACTTGTACAGCAGTTTGAAATAATAGTTACAAAAGCTACTAACAGATGGCGCTGTACGCTGTACAGCTCATATCAGCATACATAAGTGAAATAATCGTATGAAAATACTCTTTGCAAACAATCACATCACAATGTTTTCAAAATGTTCACCATTGGCACTACAGAGGTGGCGCAAACGAAGAATGAGATTTGCCATCACATTTCGTAGTGTCTCAACCGAAATGGATTCACATGCCACAGAGATCACCGATTCAAGCTCGTCCAGCGTGGCGGGATGCTTCGGGTAGACCATGCATGTCCTTCACTGTGCCCCACAAAAAAAGGCACAGGGAGTCAAATCCGGCGAATATGGAGGCCAATCCGCCTGCACTAGTAAATTTGGGATATTACAAAGCAATGACTCGATTCCCGAAGTATTCCTCAAGAAAGCGAAACACTTGTTCCGTCCGATGTGGTCGGGCTCCATCTCGCATGAACCATTCAGTACCAGGTCGATCCTCTAACGCTTGCTGTGTGGCGACAAATTATTCCAAAATTGCAACGTAACATGCACCAGTGACCGTTTCTCGAATGAAAAAAGGGCCAATAATGCCTCTGCTGCATACTGCAGCCCACACAGTAACTTTAGGAGAATAGAGGGTTTCGCTTGTGAGGATACAGGGTTTTAGGTTAGTAACCTCTTTGGTAAGCTTTGGCCGAACGATAGTTATCGTTGGCGTGCAGCGAGAGCTGCTGGCAACAATGCTTAGGTTGGAATGTTCTTTGTTTGTTGGCCGGTGTGCGGCAGTCTCCCGCCGACCGCAGAGCGAGGCGGTAGCATGTCGGTAGTGAGTTCGTAACCTGCGTTTACCGGTGGCTAAAGTTTTTGGCATTCCGTCGTATCGCATACGGGTTGTAGTTGCATATTGAAATGTTTGAGTGTGGACCTGTAGACATTCATCGTAGTGGCACGCAGTTATGTAATCAGTGTATTTAAAGGGAAGAGTTTTTAACATTTGTCGTTCCATAATAAAGGAAGTTAACAAAGTTTACTGTTATGGATCAACCTAGTAATTGTCCGCATCCCATACCGTCAAACCATTGGAACAATTATTAAATGATTAAGCATAAAATACAATGTAACGGCAACTTCGCCCATCGAGGATTAGGTGGACGCAGCGGTGACTTTACACGCTTCACTCTAATATGGCTTTTCGGAACCCCAAAATCGCCAGTTCTGCTTATTCACGTATCCATTCAGGTGGAATTGTGTTTCATCTGTAAACCAGATGCAGCCAACATCAAAACCTTCACTATCAATCTTTGTGAGCATCTGATTAGCAAAGGCAACCCTTTGTTGCACAGCTCGTACGGGTATCATTCTCCTGTAGATAATTCGTGTTAAAATTTTGCAACCATGACTTATCAAACTGATGGTTCTGTAATTTTCACACCTGTCTGCGCCTGATTTCTTTGGAATGGGGATTATTACATTTTTCTTAAAGTCTGAGGGCATTTCGCCTGTCTCATACATCCTACACACCAGTTCAAATAGTCTTGTCATGGCTGGTTCTCCCAGAGACTTTAGTAGCTCTGAGGGTATGTCATCTACTCCTGGGGCCTTGTTCCGACCTAGGTCTTTCAAGGCTCTGTCAAATTCATCTATCAGTATAGTAACTCCTATTTCATCTTCATCTACTTCCTCTTCCCTTCCTAGAACATCGTCTCTAAGTTCATTTCCTAGGTAGAACCGCTCTATGTACTCTTTCCAACTTTCAGCTATCCCTTCTTTGCTGAGAACTGGTTTCCCATCTGAGTTCTTGATATTCGTAGAGTTGCTTTTCTTGTCCCCAAATGTCTCTTTTATTTTCCTGTAGGCGGTATCTACTTTTCCCCTTGCTATACATTCTTCTACAGATTTGCATTGGGCTTCTAGCCACTCATGCTTAGCCATTTTGCACTTCCTGTCAATCTCATTTTTTAGTCGTCTGTACTCCATTTTGCCTGTTTCAATTATTGCATTTTTATATTTTCTCCTTTCATCAATTAACTGTAGTATTTCCTGTGATATCCAAGGATTTTTTGTAGGTCTTGCCTTTCTACCTATTTTGTCCTCTGCTGCCTTCACTATTTCATCTCTCAATGCTACCCATTCCTCTTCTACTGTTTTATTTACCCCTGTTTCTGTCAATTGTTGCCTAAATCTCCCTCTGAAATTCTCCAGAACTTCACTTTCCTTCAATTTATCTACGTCCCATCTTCTTATTTTCCTACCTTTCTGCAGTTTTTTCAGCTTCAGCCTACAGTTCATGATTAACAAGTTATGGTCAGAGTCTATATCTGCCCCTGGGTATGTCTTGCAGTTTATAACCTGGTTCCGGTACCTATGTCTTACCATTTTAAAATCTATCTGATACCTTCCGGTGTCTCCTGGTCTCTTTCACGTATACAACCTTCTTTTGTGATTCTTAAACCACGTGTTTGTTACGATTAAATCATGTTCCGTGCAAAATTCTACCAGGCGACTTCCTCTTTCATTTCTCCTGCCCAGTCCATATTCACCTATTATTTTTCCTTCTCTTCCTTTTCCTACTACCGAATTCCAGTCTCCCATCACAATTAAGTTTTCCTCTCCCTTAACTGTCTGAATAATTTCCTTTAGCTCCTCATATATTTCTTCGATCTCCTCATCATCGGCAGAGCTAGTTGGCATATAAACCTGTACTACTGTTGTCGGTGTTGGCTTCGTATCTATCTTGACAATGATAATGCGATCACTGTGCTGATCATAGTAGTTTACCCGCATTCCTATTTTCTTATTCATTACCAGTCCTACTCCTGTGATACCCCCAACTGATTTTGTATTTATAATCCTGTAGTCACCTGACCAGAAATCCTGTTCATCTTGCCACCGAACTTCACTAATCCCCACTATATCTAACTTCAACCTATCCATTTCCCTTTTTAAATTTTCTAATTTTCCTACCCGATTAAGGGACCTAACATTCCACGCTCCGATCCGTAGAATGCTAGTATTGTCTTTCTTGATGACAACATCCTCCTGAGTAGTCCCCGCCCGGAGATTCGAATGGGGGACTATTTTACCTCCGGAATATTTTACCCGACAGGATGCCATCATCATATTTCCATACAGTAGAGCTGCATGTCCTCGGGAAAAGTAACGGCTGTAGTTTCCCCTTGCTTTCAGCCGTTCGCAGTAGCTGTGTGGCAAAGCCACATTAGCTGATGTTACAAGGCCAGCTCAGTCAATCATCCAGACTGTTGCCCCTGTAACTACTGAAAAGGCTGCTGCCCCTCTTCAGGAATCACACGTTTGTCTGGCCTCTCCACAGATACCCCTCCGCTGTGGTTGCACCTACGGTACGGCTATCTGCATCGTTGAGGCACGCAAGCCACCCCACCTCGGCAATGTCTGTGGTTCATGGGGGTGGTAAAAAAACTGTAGATTTGCGTGAATTGCAAACAAACTCACAATGGGACACATAAGATAAAAATTCGGATCTTCAGCTGTCGTGTTCACGTATAAATGTTATGATGCATGTATGTGTAGCAGTGTGCCGCCTTTTCTTCCTTCGGCAGCAGCTCGTAGGCAGTTGTGAACGGCGGTCGCCGTTCTAGAGGATAATAGGCGTGGATTTTAGATTTCTTTTTGGATTCTTAACCTTTTCCTTTGGGTTTTTCATATTCGTTTTTTCTCTAAATCACTTATGTTCTTCAAAGCAGCCAAGCCATTTCTGACTTTTAGCCAGAACAGCGCACAGCTGTTCATTTTTGTACATAAAGATTGCATGTAATTCCTGCTCCATAGCAAATCGCGTGTTGGAACGCTCTATGAGAGTGGTACAGTTTCGCACGGTTACATAATTGCGGTGCAGGTACTCGCTCTTGGCTAAGGCGTCCACGACTGCCTGTCTAGAAGGCCGCCGACCTTGGGAGGTAATCTGTCCAGCAACGGCAGCTTTAGTAGTCTCTGCGTTCGAACAGTGTCTAAATAACGCTGCATACCTTCCTTTTATGGGACATAACAACCACCTTTTCGAAGCCGAGCCCCTTACCCTGATCCCAAGTACGAGTAAATTGGTGTCGCCTCAATACCCCTATTCCTCACTTTCGGATACACTTGCTCACTATCGTTGATTTAGTTACATGTGAGATAAATTGTCGAAGAAGAACATCAACAAGCCACAATTGGTTTTACGTCACTTTATTCAAAAAGTACCGTTACTATTGCCCGTCACACTTATGGAGAAGTCCAAAGAACCTGCGTGACATTAACTGAACGTCAAAAACTGTACACATGTTTGTAAATCTATGGGACTTAACTACTCTGGCAACCAGTCCCTAGTCTTACAAACTACTGAAAATAATGCTATGGACAAATACACTCATGCCCGAAGGAGGACTTGAACCTCCGACGGCGAGTGGCGGCGTGCTCCGCAGCTAGTCGCCTTGGAACGCTCTGCCGCTCCACCGCAACAAAATGAACGCCGCCGAAAATAAAAGCCTTGAGTAGCCTATACGAGGACCCGGCGCAAAATTCCAGTCTACTATTCTATGAGACGTGTTAAACTGGGAAGTCAGTTCAATGAAAAGGAACTGATAAACAATAGCGGTTGTTAAACCTTACACGAAAGGACTCATAAACCGACGAACTCATTTTTTACGAGGAAGGAAAATCTATTTCTTACGAGTGGGAGCTATTACTAATTCGGGTTGCCTTGTAAAGGTATTGCTGTTTGGACTACTGAATAGTCGCGTGGTCTGCAGTAACCAACGCATGACAATCTCTTGCTAGTGCCTTCGTCACCCCAAACTACATACAGGGACCACATTATACCGGTAAATGGAAACATTATTAAGGACCTCAATACGTGGAGTAAATAATCTATGTGTACAGTTGCAGGGGAATTACGTCGAGAAGTGACAAAAGTTAACAGTTTGCGAGTGTTAACTTCGTGAGAAAAAATCGGGGTTGTTATAAGTAGACTCCACCTCTTCTGCATCTTATAATGGTTTTAGTACCCGAAAATATCATATTGAAGTGTACGATACCAATCGTACATGAGTCTTTCCTATGCATGGCCACGAATCTATTCATAAAACATTATGATACAAGACTCTTAAATTGCAAAAATGGTAATGTTCTTTAAATTATTTTCTTACATTGTTTCTCTTTGTAAAACATAGCATTAATATTATGTAATAATACGTTTTTGCTACTTATATTTCTAACATTATCTGATGTCTTTTGGAATGTACTGGTTTGTTTGTGATGCTCTGCTTACTTAAAACTGTAATTACTTTAACCATCATACCAAATTTTCAAATGTTTGTAGAGCTTATGGAACTTAACTACGGGGAAATCAGTCCCTAAGCGTACAAACTACTTATTAACTAGCTAATACTAAGGACAGCACAAATATCCATGCCCGAGGGGGGATTCGAACCCCCGATCGTCGTGTCCATGCAGACCGTGACTGAAGCGCCTCAGTCCCCTTGGTCACCGCGGCCGACTAGCCATCATAAAAAATGTAAACAAATGGTAACACTGCTCTAATCATAAATTACTTACGATCTTAATTTCTGTTTCGTCTAGATACCCTTTCACTATAATTGTTATAATTTTGTGTATATATACTCTGTATGAAATATACATTTATGTTAAACAACTAAGCGTTTTCAGGTGTTATGTGGCAATTTCCTTGTTCTAGAAAACCATATACTGTATATATATGCGAGAAATTAGCGCGCACAGTCATTCATTAAGTCAGTCCTCTTACAGTTATGGAGAATGTCTTTCAGATTCATGGTACAGTCGTTTAATTTGTGAAGTTTAAGCGTGTCACCTTTGTTTGTGAGGTTTTTCAAAAAAGTAAATAAATCCATCACTTCAATGAAATGTGACATATTTGTGATTCATAAGACCTGGAAGAACCCGTCGTTTCTTAATAATGTATAGGCAGGCGAGGTACTGGATCTACCACTGAACGAGAAATATCAGGTGATGTATTAATAATTGTAGCGCGTTACTCAGAACCAAATTTACAAGGATTGGACAGCTGATTGGGTCATAACCACTGATACACATATTTACAATTAAATACCTTAATCTGAGCAACAAATGAACACTGGCTCACAATCGAATACGTTCATCAACCTTGTCCACCAATAACTTGTACAATACTCTCTGCATTACATAATTTATGAACCAAGAAGACAATGTGCGCAATTCTCATATACCATAATATACATATAATACCCTCTGTTGCCCTCGGTTGCACAGTGGTAGAGTGCCAGACTACAAATCCAAAGGTCGCGGGTTCGATCCCCGCCACGTACTACGATTTTTATCTGTCACTTTCCACTTCTTTCACCTCTGGCAGTATTGCGCATGTGAAAAATACCGAGTAGCACCGTGGTTCGGAACCCACGTTAAACTGTAGGTCCCCCTATAACTGGCTGGGTAAGTCAGTTCGAAGGTCGGAGGAAGGCAATGGCATACCACCTCCAAACAGGACCATGCCTAAAAAAGCACTGTGGTGTTCAAACCAATGTTCGGATTGTTCACTGCTTTACCTTTTTTTTTTTTTACTCTCAGTTGCAAATTAATGACCTCAGTACGAGCAACAGACGAACACTGGTTCCTGGCGCTTATACAAGTTAATTACCTTCATAAACTCTGCCCACAAATAACTTGTACAATACTCTCTTCATTACATAATTTATAAACCAAGGAAAACAATGTACGCGGTTCTCATGCAGGAAAATATGCATGTAATACTCCCAGTTCCTTGAGTTTGTCAAACCAATATCAATATGCTACTAATGTACTTCATTCAGAAAAGAAAAAATTACCATATAGAAAGATACGAATAACGTAACTTCATCAGAACGGTCCCTTCCCTTTTTTCACAACTGCCGGATGTGCTCAGTGCCGTCCTTGTATAATCAACATACTTGTTATGGGCCTTCACGTTCCTTTTCATTCATTCATATGAGGCCCTACCTTTCACACATTAAGAAATGCCAATTGCGTTGAAGGCCCATCACATCACACCAAGGCCCAAGATTTAACACACACAATGCACATAAATATCATAGATATATCAGTGAAAACACAGAATAGTTACAATTAGTGTTCACCAAGAACTAGGTACCCGAGCGGGCATCTATTTACGGTCGGAACCAGTATGAAAATTGTAACTAGTGTCTGCCCACTACGGCTTTTGTAATATATAATCCATACGTCATGGTTCCACAGTTAACACCACATAGAACGAGGAACAACGTATTCCACGTAGGCACAGCCACCTTCCACGTGTAAAGCGGCTTCCTCTCTCTCGCCCAGGTACCGTCTCTTCTCTCCAACGCCTGTCTGCGGCCAACCTGCTTGTGCCGCCACGCGCTCCCACTCAGCGATCGGTATCGACAACAAGTGACGGACTCGCCGCTCCGCAAGGCTCGCCACTTCTCCTGTCACACCACGTGTTGGTTAAAGTGCAGTTTATGCGGCAGCGGCTAGCCTTCGTGCTCGCTAGGTTGGGAACGGCAGAGGAGCCAATCAGGAGTCGCGATGCCGCGGCCAATGAGATTGCGTGTTTCATGACGAGTAAATTTGGCGTCAATTTCTAAGTTTATTCGAGGATATCGGTCCGGCGTTTGTGTGATTGTAATTGATTTTCCATGTATAAGAGATTTTTATATAATTGTCGTATTACGGACATAAGTGACCTATTATTAATGCACCACAGCAGTCAAACATGTTTTATGACAAGTACGAAGCATTGATTATTTTAAGTGAAAGTTTAGGTATAGGTTAAACCAGAAGTCTTTTTTTAGTATGTGAGGGCGCGTAGCGCCTGAATCTCCGGTTCAAAAACACCCAATCAATTTACAGTTGTACGCTATATCATTTCAGTCCGAGCTACCTCGATTTCAAGCATTCTTGGAAATTATCACAATTACTTTTACTGACCGGACAAGGTTACATACAAGAACCTGTCAACCATAGAGGAGGTATAGCATGTTTTATTTATTTTATGATATATTCGAAACAGTGATCAAGTGACATCCATACTGATAGCAACTTTAACTTGTAGATCGACAAACTTTTGCATACACCGCTTCGATTTGTTTACATAGTACAATTGTAACGCTGTTTCTTATTGGCCGCGGCATCACGACTCCTGATTGGCTGCTCTGCCGTTCCCAACCTAGTGTGCGCGTCAGCTAGTCGCTGCCGCATAAACTGCACTTTTACTCCACGTGTTTTCCTTCGCATCCGCCGTCCGACTGCACAGTTCAAACCGCTTCTCCGTCAGAGAGGTTATCCACAGCACTTCCGATAAGTTGCCAACATAGTAGGGGAGTCTTAACTTAGTTCATCGTGCCGATCACGGCACAATAATATATGAAACATCGTTATAATCTACATCAACATCAGTACTGACCATAAAGTGAATGTTACGCGTACTCTGTAGACGTGCGGAGCGACTGCTACGTTGCGTTTAGCTGAGCCGCGGCGCCGGCTGCTGTGACTCGGTTACGGCAGGTCACAGGTGACTCGCCGAGCGGCCGTCGGTTATTCAGCGCCTTTCACGGAGCCGGTCACCCCGTCGCAGAAGGAGACGCCACGGTCAAGGTGTGACGTTCAAGCCACCGCGCGCTCTTAAACTCGATCGTTCGCCAGCGGCGAGGTCGCAGGAACGCAAGGTCACATACACGTAACGGGGTTCCCCTAAGACTGGCTGCCGGCCGCGGTGGCCGAGCGGTCTGCGGCGTGTCAGTCACGGTCTGCGCGGCCGCTGCGGTCGGGGGTTCGAATACCCCCTCGGGCGTGGATGTTTGTGCCGTCTTTAGTATAAGCTAGTTCACAAGTAGTTTGTAAGTTTACGGACTGATAACCCCATAGTTAAGAGCCATAAGCTCTATACAAACATTTGAACATTTGAGACCCCAATTATCACGAGGTGCGGGCTCAACATGTTTAAGTACACTTGTAGATGCAAGGCTTTGTTCAAGTCGGCCAAAAGTTACTCAGCCATAACCACCAGGGCCACACACTGGGACACTACTTGCCTTCTCCATACAGTGTTTCTGTAACGACTGCTGACTGTACACGAAATATGCTATTGTCAAAGCATTGCGTAAGAAAGGGGATACATCGGATGTCAACAACTACCGCACAATCTCTCTTCTGACAGCTTTATCGACAATTTTTGAGAAAGGAATGTATTCAAGAGTCCCCTCCCATATTTGTAAAAAAAAAAAAAGTACTAACCAAATGTCAGTTTGGTTTACAGAAAGGCTTTCCAACAGAAAATGCTATATATACCTTCACCGATCAAATATTAAATGTTCTGAATAACCGGACATCACCCATTGGTATTTTTTGTGATCTTTCAAAGGTCTTTGATAGTGTAAATATGGAATTCTTCTAGATAAGCTTAGTCATTATGGTTTGACTGGGGCAGTGCACAAATAGTTTAATTCATACTTAACTGGAAGAATGCAAAAAGTTGAAATAAGTGGTTCATCTAATGTCAAAACATCAGCCGATTCCTCAAACTGGGGGGACTATCAAGGATGGGGTGCCACAGGGTTCGGTCTTAGGTCCTTCACTGATCTTGATATACATAAATGACTTACCATTGTACATTGATGAGGTGCAAAGTTAGTTATTTTTGCTGATGATACAAATATAGTAATCATATCCAAAAAAACAAGAACTAAGTGATGTAATCATAAATAATGTTTTTCACAAATTCATTAAGTGGTTCTCTACAAACGGATTCTCATTAAATTTTGATAAAATACAGTATAAAGTCCTGCACAGTAAATGGCACAACTCCAGTAATAAATATAGACTCTGATCAGTAGTCTGTAACTAAGGTAGAATTTTCAAAAATTTTAGGTGTGTGCATTGATGAGAGATTGAACTGGAAGCAACACATAGACGGTCTACTGAAACTTTTGAGTTCAGCTGCGTATGCTGTTAGAGTTATTGCAAATTTTCGTCATAATAATCTCAGTAAATTAGCTTACTATGCCTATTTTCATTCACTGCTATCGTATGACATCATATTCTGGGGTAATTCATCATTTAGTAAAAAGTATTCATTGCACAAAAGCGTGTAATCAGAATAATTGCTGGAGCCCACCCACGATCATCCTGCAGACATCTATTTAAGCCGGCCGCGGTGGCCGAGCGTTCTGCAGCGCATCAGTCACAGTCTGCACTGCCACTGCGGTCGGGGGTTCGAATCCCCCCTCGGGCATGGATATTTGTGCTGTCTTTAGTATAAGCTAGTTCATAAGTAGTTTGTTTCAAAAATGTTTCAAATGTTTGTATAGCTTATGGGACTTAACTACGGGGTCATCAGTCCCTAAACTTACAAACTACTTATGAACTACCTAAGACTAAGGACGGCACAAATGTCCATGACCGAGGGGGGATTCGAACCCCTGACCGTAGTGGCCGTGCAGACCGTGACTGGAGCGCCTCAGTCCCCTCGGCCACCGCGGCCGGCAAGTAGATTGTAGGTTTAACATTTGAACATCTGTTTAAGGATTTAGGTATCCTCTCAGTAACTTCACCGTATATATATATATTCCATTATGAAATTTGTTGTTAATAACCCAACACAGTTCAAAAGTAATGTGTGCACAGCTATAACACCAGAAGAAAGGATGATCTTCACTATGCAGGGCTAAATTCGAGTTTGGCACAGAAAGGGGTAAATTATGCTGCCACAAAAGTCTTTAGTCACCTACCAAGCAGCTTCAGAAGCCTGACAGATAGCCAGTTAGCATTTAAAAATAAATTAAAAGAATTTCTGAATGATAATTTTCTACTCATTGGATGAGTTTTTAGATATAAAAAGTAAATAACAGAAAAAAAAGGAATGATATATATGTATTTGTAACATGTAATATTTTGTGTAATGTAATGTCTTGTACAGACATCCTTCATTAACCTGACACGTTCCACATCATTACGAAGTGTCGTATTCATGATCTATAGAACAAGTATTAATCTAATCTAATGGAATGTATATGTAACGCCTCTACTTTCAAATAATAAACTTGCAGCCTGTTGGTGTGATATGAAATAATTATTAAAAACAAGTAACTTACAGATTTCGTTCATATGATGGTGCAGTGCAGTCATCAAGACTCACGAACTACACATATTAAACTTTTAACGTGCTCTAAAAAGTCCTTTTTATTTTTGAAGTGAAAGTCAGTCTACGTTGCGATTGTAATATTTATTTATTTTGACGCGTTTCGCGCTTTTGGCGCATCATCAGAACACTGTCTTCTGAAACAAAGCGCCCGTGTCGAAAGCCCAACAAGGCAGACTTCTGTATACGTTATTCCAAAAACGCGAAACGTGTTGAAAGAAATAATTCGCAACAGAAACTGTTTTTCATTTCAAACATGGATTCATTGTTGCAACATCAGGCCGAAGAACTTCCTTTTTTATGGTTCTGACTGTTAAATGTTTTATGCTGAGTACATGAGTCTTGATGAATCGAAATCTATTTTCATTCACTGCTATCGTATGACATCATATTCTGGGGTAATTCATCATTTAGTAAAAAGTATTCATTGCACAAAAGCGTGTAATCAAAATAATTGCTGGAACCTTATTTGTTATTTTTATTGTAATATTGCCGTGGTCTGGTGCATTATCCATTATGGAGTCGATATAGAAGGTCATATGAACTGGCTCTAATCACTTCACATACGAGGTGTATGTTATTTCAACTGTAACAACTAATACCCAATTTTTTGGATATAAACATGGAAATTAGGTCAACCATGTGTTTTCAAATGTTTTCAGATTTACATTAAACTATTTCGTAATTTATGATCGTTGCAATTGATAAGCTATTTCATACTTTTCATACCGTGATTCAGATATTTCTCGTGGACTTTTATGTTTTACCTGTGTATCAAACGATTCAGTTTCAATTTAGTCTGTTTGGGTCAGAAAATGGGGTGGTAATTGTTTAAATACGAGGCGCGTATTTAAGTAAGTATCGTTTTGAAATTTTAATAAGACGTGGTAAGATATCTCAATAATTTTATTTTTACATAAAAGCCTCTACCTTAATCAACTTCTCTACATAATTTCTGTCAATATTGAGGCACCTGTCATAACGTTGCACCAGTTTTTGAATACCGTTCTCATAGAAGTCTGCCGCCTGACTTGTTACCCACTGCATCATAACTGTTTTGTCTTCGTCATCGTCTTGCTCGGTCACAATGACATACAAAACATTACGAGAAACATTACGAAAGTGATCCCGCAAGTAGGAAATCGTAAAACGTCTGTTTTCTCTCGCCTTATTGTCCACTTCCTGCACCAAACTTTCATTAACGACCGAAGGACGCTCACGTCGTTGTTCATCATGCACATTCGTGCGGCCATCTTCACATGCCCTCACCCACTTTCTTACCATTCCTCACTCTTAATGTTTGCTCCGGAAACTGCACACATCTCAAGATGAATATCCATCGCTTTTAGGCCTTTAGTACAGCTCTTACTTCACAGTCGGCGGGACTCACGATTATCGGAGGCATCTTCAACATTCAGTACAGAACGTAAACAAGGAATAATCAGACTGAAACTTTCTGGCAGGTTGAAATTGTGTGCCGGAACCGGGACTCTAACCTGGGACCTTTGCCTTTCGCGAACAAGCGCTCTACCACGACTCACGATGCTGCCTCACAACTTTACTTCCGCCAGTAACTCGCCTCCTACTTTCCAAACTTCACAGAAGTTCTCCCTCATAACTTGCAAGACTAGCACTAATGGAAGAAAGGATATGGTGGAGACATGGCTTAGCCACAGCCTAAGGGATGTTTCCGGAATGAAACTTTCACTCTGCAGCGGAGAAACATCCTTTAGGCTGTGACTAAGCCATGTCTCAACCATATCCTTTCTTCCCGGAGTGCTAGTCTTGCAAGTTTCGCAGGAGAGCTTCTGTGAAGTTTGGAAAGTAGGAGGCGAGGTACTGGCCGAAGTAAAGTTGTGAGGAGGCATGTGAGTCGTGTCGGGGTAGCTCAGTGGTAGACCACTTGCCCGCGAATGGCAAAGGTCCCAGGTTCGAAAAAAAAATGTTGTTAAGCTTATGGGACTTAATTACGGGGTCATCAGTCCCTAAACTTATAAACTACTTATCGACTATCTTATACTAAGGACGGCACAAATATTCATGCCCGAGGGGGGGATTCGAACCCCCGACCGTAGTGGCCGTGCAGACCGTGACTGGAGCGCCTCAGTCCTCTCGGCCACCGCGGCCGGCCCCCGGTTCGAATCCCGGTTCCGGCACACAATTTCAATCTGCCAGGAAGTTTCATATCAGTGCACACTCCGCTGCAGAGTGAAAGTTTCATTCTGGAATAATCAGACTGTAATGATGTCAGTGCGTAGACAACAGATGTAGGTACCCAGTGCGCGTAAAATTATTGAGATATCTTAGAACGTCTTTCTTTAAATTTCAAAACGGTACTTAGTTAAAAAAAACACGCCTCGCATTGGTGTAGGTGTTGTCTGTTAGGTACTACACTTTTATGTATAACACTCTTTCCTTTGATGTACTGGCTCGTTCCATGAGCGTGGAGGCTTGCTCCTCAGTTCCGGCGCGTGCAGCGCTACTGCTGGCTGTCGCAGTGGCTGGTTCGGCGCGTCCTCGGCAAAGTCACCGCCGGGCTTCCCCGCCGCCACATGCTCTGTGACGTCACAGCCACTGTAGAAGCAGCCGACCGTAACAACTGACTCGCGGCGACACCTCCGACCGCTCAACGCCACTCTGCATTCGCGCGACCCGTGCTCAACAAGAAGTGGAGGGATGATCGTTCTACATTCAACTTCAAATTCCGGCCCTCTAAATTTCCTCAACAGAATTTATCGAAAAGAACGTCGTCTTTCCTCCAGCGATTCCCATTTGAGTTATATTAGATTAGTTTTTCGTACCGTAGATCCAAGTTGAGGAGATCCTAGCGGATGTGGAACATGTCAAAAAATATTTACAAGCTGAATAATAGATAATACTAATAATATAAATACAGATACATACATTTTTAGCTGATAATATAATAATACTAATATAGTATGAGTATCGATTAGTTTTTCGTTCCGTAGATCCAAGTTGAGGAGATCCTCGCGGATGTGGAACATGTCAAAAAATATTTACAAGCTGAATAATAGATAATACTAATAATATAAATATAGATACATACATTTTTGGCTGATAATATAATAATACTAATATAGTATGAGTACCGATTAGTTTTACGTTCCGTAGATCCAAGTTGAGGAGATCCTCGCGGATGTGGAACATGTCAAAAAAAATTTACAAGCTGAATAATAGATAATACTAATAATATAAATACAGATACATACATTTTAGCTGATAATATAATAACACTAATATAGTATGAGTACCGATACATGCATCATTTGGTACAATTTAGAAACTCACTAATGGAGTAGGAATTGGCCACTAGAAAATCTTTTAGGTTCCTCTTAAACTGATCTTTATTTGTAGCCAAATTTTTTATACTTGATGGTAAATTATTGAAAATGTGTGTTCCTGAGTAGTGAGCCCCTTTTTGAACTAAAGTAAGCGCTTTTTAAGTCCTTGTGTAGATCATTTTTGTTCCTAGTATTGTATGTATGAACTGAGCTGTTCGTTGGGAAAAGGGATATATTATTTATGACAAATTTCATTAAGGAATAAATATACTGAGAGGTAGTAGTTAATATACCCAGTTCTTTAAAGAGGTTTCTACAGAACGTCCGTGAATTTACACCACAAATAATACGTATTACACGCTTTTGGACTCTGTAGACTTTTGACTGACTTGAAGAGTTACCCCAAAATATTATACCATATGACATTATGAAATGAAAGTAAGCAAAGTATGCAAGCTTTGTTATTTTTATGTCTCCTATGTCTGATAACACTCGTATTGAAAATACAGATTTGTTGAGTTTCTGCAATTCTGTGGTGTGCTCCTCCCAACTAAATATATTATCAAGCTCTAATCCCAGGAATTTAATACTGTCAACCTCTTCTATCTGCTCTTCTTCATACTTAATACATATGCTGTCGGGAAATCTCTTACATGAGACTGCATGTAGTGAATCTTTTCAAAGTTTAATGACAATGAGTTGGCATCAAACCATTTATTCACGTTCATGAAAATATCATTAGCAGACCTTTCTATAACTATGTTTGACGTACTTTTTATTGCAATACTTGTATCATCTGCAAACAAAACGAACTCTGCTTCTGGTAGTGTAACTGATGAGAGGTCATTAATGTACACAATAAAAAGCAATGGCCCTAAGATGGATCCTTGTGGGACACCACATTTAATTTCTTCCCAATCCGATATGACTGTTGGCTTAATTCACTAGTCACTTGTACTGACATCCTTTGTTTCCTGTTAGTGAGGTACGACTTGAACCATTTTGCAGCATCTCCCATGAACCCGTAGCATTCTAATTTACTTAAAAGGATGCCTTTGACAAATCACAGAAAATGCCTGCTGCTTGCAATTTATTATCTAATGAATTAAGTACATTCTCACTCTAAGTGTAAATAGCCTTCTCGATATCGGAACCTTTCAGAAATCCAAACTATGTTTTGGACAATATGTCATTCGTGGCCAGGTGGTTGAGTAGCTGCTTGTACATTACCTTTTCTAGAATTTTTTAGAATGCTGGCAAAAGTGAAATCGGTCTGTAGTTTTGATGGTTCCCGGAGCATTTCTGTGACACTCGCGCATTGGTCGAACCTACCAGTTACAAACCTAGCTGCTCGCCTCTGAACTGCTTCTATGTCTTCCTTTAAACTATTCAAAGTCCGAGGAACCACATGTATCCACGATCTGGCGGCGGCCTGGGATTGGTGGACATCCCGCGCAAATTCACGGATTTGTTCTTGCAACGCACCGCCACATTACGATCAAGTACAACGAATGGCACGACGACGGCGATATCAAGACAGTACCGACGGAGTTCGGAGCGAGCCCCAATTGCGATACGCGAAATCCCGTACACGCTTGCCTTTGTGCGACAATTCTTCTTTGCACGAACATTATGAACAATCTCGAAAAGAACGAGCTGTTAACCAATAGTCAATAAGGATTCAGAAAGTATCGCTCTTGTGAAACACAGCTTGTCCTTTATTCACATGAAGTGATAAGTGCCATCGACAAGAGATCTCAAATCGATTCCATATTTCTGGATTTCCGGGTTTCTTTTGACACTGTACCTCACTAGCGGCTTCTGAGGAAATTACGTGCTTATGGAATATCTCCCGAATTGTGCGATAGGATTCACGATATCCTATGACAGTAAGTCATCGAGTAAAACAGAAGTGATTTCTGACATTCCCCAGGGAAGCGTTATAGGTCCCCTACCCTTCCTTGTGTTTATAAATGATTTAGGAGACAATCTGAATAGCTCTCTTAGACTGTTCGCGAATGACGCTGTCGTTTATCGGTTCGTGAAGTCAACAGAGGATCAAAAGCAACAGCAAAGCGATTTAGGCATAACTTCTACATGGTGCGAAAATTGGCAATTGACACTAGATAAAGAAAAGTCTGAAGTAATACACATGGCCACTAAAAGAAATTCGCTAAACTTCAATTACGCGATAAATCAGTCAAACCTTAAGGTCGTAAATTCTACCAAATACCTAGGAGTTGCAATTACGAACAACTTAGACTGGAGAGAACACACAGAAAATATTGTGGGGAAGGCGAACCAAAGATTACGTTTCATTGGCATAACGCTTCGAAGATGCACCAGCTCCACCAACGAGACTGCCTACATCACACCTGTGCGTCCTCTCCTGGAGTACTGTTGCCCAGTTGGGACCCTCACCAGTTGGGACTGACGGAAGACATTGAGAAGGTTCAGAGAAGGGCAGCTTGTTTTGTTTTATCCCGATACGGGGGGAAAGCGTCACGGAAATGTTGCACGAATTGGGGAGGAAATCATTAAAAGAAAGACGTTATTCATTGCGGCGTGATCTGTTTGCGAAGTTGCAATCACCGACTTTTACTTCTGAATGTGAAAATATTTTGCTAGCACCCACCTACTTAGGGAGACATGACCATCCCAATAAAATAAGAGAAATCAGATCGAAAACGGAACGACTTAGATGTTCGTTCTTCCCGCGCGCTATTACAGAATGGAACGGTAGAGAAAAGTTATCAAAAGTGGTTAATGAACCCTCTGCCAGGCATTTAAATGTGATTTGCAGAGTATCCATGTAGATGTAGATTACAAAACCTGAGGACTCCCCCACCAGAAACATTTTTACAGTGCTGCAGACTAGGCGTGTACACATTCGTAAAAATCTACCGACGGTTACTTCATAAAGCGCTGAAGGTCACATGAAGGCCTATTGCAGATTTTCCAAGAAACTTACGGAGATCCAGCCGAGCAACTTCTTAGAGAAACGCCTGGTCAAGCACCCAATACCACTCGTCGGCTTTGACACCTGACGTCGGTGTGTTGTGTTCAGCCGCGGTGGAGTAGCCGAGCGGTCTAAAGCGTCTCGCTGCGGAGCGCGCGGTTGCTCGCCGTGGAGGTTCGAGTCCTCCCTGGGGCATGGGTGTGTGTGTTTGTCCGTAGGTTAGTTTACCTAGGTTTAAGTAGTTTGTAAGCTACGGACTGATGACCACGCAGTTTGGTCCGATAGATTTACAAACATTTGAACATTGTTGTGTTCAGTGACTCGAAACATTATATCATTTTTACAAGACAAACTGATCAATTTACGCTCATCGTACACCTATCCAAGCGCTATATTTAAATTTAAAAAGTAGAAATTACTTGAAACGTTGTTCATCCGCAATGGCTACAGCTTGGCAAGACGCTGTTGCAAGGGAAAGTTTATGTTTGCGGAATGGAAACTTTTATAATTATTTTTAGTGTTCTGGAATGTTGATTCCGCGTTTTTATTCCGTTTAGCATGTCCCTGCTAATGGGTCAAAACGGAAAGGTGGCACCGGGTCCTTCAGTATTGCCAATATTTTTAAAGAGTACACCCTATCATCCTCGAGGCTCAAATCCAGCAAGCCGTGCAACTCAATTATATTACCTCCGTTTGCCTAGCAATACCAGAACGGTAAAACACACACACACACACACACACACACACACACACACACACACACACACACACACTGTAAACACTAGCCACATGGTCCAAGTAATCGATACTCCATGTTGTTGTTGTGGTCTTCAGTCAGGAGACTGGTTTGATGCAGCTCTCCACCCTACTCTATTCTGAGCAACAGTTTCGTTGTGGAAAGTATTGTAAGCATCTCTCATTGAAGTCATCGCTAAATTTCGAGCTTCTGTGTAGGATCACCAATCCCGGTGATTGCTCCTCCAGGTCCTTTGCTGTCTCTGACAGAATTACAATCTTTTTATTTCTTCACCATGAACTTTAATTCCTTCTCCAAATTTCTCCTTTATAGG
This sequence comes from Locusta migratoria, assembly GCA_026315105.1. NCBI lineage: Eukaryota > Metazoa > Arthropoda > Insecta > Orthoptera > Acrididae > Locusta > Locusta migratoria. The sequence goes on from CM048744.1 coordinate 833,852,294, forward strand.
TTGCTCAATGTACAAATTGAATAACATTGGGGAAAGGCTACAACCCTGTCTTACTCCCTTCCCAATGTCTTATCCCTCTCATGCCCTTCAACTCTGATAACTGCTGTCTGGTTTCTTACACGTTCTCTATATTTTACTCCTGCTGATTTCAGAATTTGAAGGAGTGTATTCCAATCAATATTGTCAAAAGCTATCTACAAAAGCTAGAAAAGTAGGTTTGCCTTTCCTTAATCTATCTTCTAAGATAAACCGTAAAGTGAGTATTGCCTCCCGTGTTCCTACATTTCTCCTGAATCCAAACTCGTCTTCCCAAAGGTCGGCTTCTACCAACTTTCCCATCCTTCTGTAAATAATTTGTGTTAAAATTTTGCAACCATGACTTATTAAACTGGTGGTTCTGTATTTTTCACAGCCGTCTGCGCCTACTTTCTTTGAAATGGGGATTATAACATTTTTTGTAAAGTCTGAGGGTATTTCCCCTGTCTCATACATCTTACGCACCAGGTGAAACAGTTTTGTCATGGCTAGTTCTTCCAGAGACTTCAGTAGTTCTGCAGGAAAGTCGTCCACTCCAAGGGCCTTGTTTAGACTGAGGTCTTTCAGTGCTCTGTCAAATTCTTCTCTCAGTATGGTATCTCCTATTTCATCTTCATCTACATCCCCTTCCTACAATATTGTCTCATTTCCTTTGTAGAGCCCCTCTACATATTCTTTCCACCTTTCAGCTTTCCCTTCTTTTCTGAGAATTGGTTTTCCACCTGAGTTCTTTATATTCATACAGCTGCTTTTCTTGTCTTCAAATGTTTCTTTTATTTTCCTGTAGGCGATACCTATTCTTCCCCTATTTATACATTCTTCCACAGACATGCATTTGCCTTCTAGCCACTCCTGCTTAGCTATTTTGCACTTCCTGAAAATCTCATTTCTTAGTTGTGTGTAAAGCATTTTGCCTGTTTCATTTACTGCATTTTTATATTATCTCCTTTCATCAATTACATTTACTATTTCCTGTGATATCGAAGGACTTTTTTTGTAGGTTTTACCTTTCTACCTATTTTGTCCTCAGCTTTTCTTCACTATTTCATCTCGCAATGCTACCCATTCTTCTTCTACTGCCTTATTTCCCCCATTTTCTGTCAACTGTTGCCTAAAGCTGCCTCTGAAACGGTGCATATTAATAATCAAAGGGTGACGTAGCAGTAACTAAGTTGCTCTGTTTTTCCTCAAAGCAGAGACCAGGATTGAAAAAGCAATGCATGGGTGAGAAGTTTCTTCAAGATAGGAATAAAACTGTATGTGTCGAAGTCTGTAAGTAAAGTACCGCCTGCTATTCACCAGACGAATTTTTATGTAGGCAGATTCTCTTCCATCGTTTTGATGCTAAAGTGTGCTAAATTGCTTTGAACATTGCAATAAAACTGTATAGGTGTATGAAATGCAAACAACAAACAAAGACATAAAGACACAGTATTTATTATATGTAAGAAAGATAAGATTAAAAATCGGGACTTCAATGTTCGTGTTTACGCATTGATAACATGATGCATCAAGGGAGTAGCGGTGTGTCGCTTTATCTTCCCACGGCTGCAGCTCCCAAACAGTTATGTATGGCGTGTTGTCTTCGAGGGTATAGTAGGCGTCAGATTTTCCCCCTGATTTCTCCGCTGTTCCTTTGTATAATTTGGACAGCCTCATTCTATTTTTTATTTTTATTTATCACATTCCTCAGGAGCAAGTCTCCATTGTCATTGAACGTGTTAGTTCATGAAATTGTGACAGAAGAGTAGTAATAGACAAAATCAAACATAAAGGAATGCTATGTTACGCGAAAATCCTAAGGCTAAGTAAAAAGAAAAAATCAACAACGTAGCACAGAAATGAACACTATCCGAGGACCTGGATCTACACGCCGTTATCTCAGTATTGTTATATTCCACTGGATGACCTCTGTCGAAGTGATGTTCTGATACAGCAGATTTTCTCCGCTGCTGTAGACGTTGTGGCGGTTATGCTCACAGGAACGGCCCTCCACCGTCCTGATGGTCCGAACAAAACGTGATACGTCACAACTGCAAGGAATACGATCGACACCCGCCTTACGAAAACCAGTACCATCCTCTTGTGAATACTAAAAATCTCAAATCTTAGACAGTATTTGAAAAACTGAATTCACATAATATTTTCGCAAAATAGGACCAATCCGGTCGCAAATGCTTCCTGAGTAAGCCGAAAAGTGTTCCAAATAAGACATTCAAATTTATTTATGTACTAGACGAATATGTAATAAAATGGGGGTACCTATTTTAAGAAATGCAGTTGATATCCGTTTGACCTATGGCAGCGCCATCTAGCGGGCCAACCATAGAGCCATCTGTTTCCCCTCCTTCAAGCTGGGAAAGTTTTGCTCTTTGTAGTTTTTTCGTTTGATGCTTATTTCGTGAGATATTTGGACCAGTCACTATCAATGGACCACGCTGTAAAGTGACTTGTCAGTCGCTCGGTATCAAATATATTATTTAAAATACGTTATTGTCATCTGAGTCCTTCAGTCGTAGCTAACTACGTTTAGTTAGGTTATCTAATTCAGATGTTCGTTCTTAAATTTAATGTCTTTTCGATATTGTAGGCCTCGTGTGAACCAAATTTTTAGCAGACAGGTTTGGTATCTCAATTTTGATACGTCTGGACAGCAAACGTTTCTAAGTTGATTATGTTCAGCGATTGCGGTCTCTTTAGCTTTGATACCACCGAAGAAGAGATTAGATATAATACACCCAGACTTGTCAGAAAAATGTTCAAATGTTTGCAACCCAAAGAGACCAACTTGCTAAGGAATTTTCGTTGGCTGTCTCAACGACACTTCATTTGCTGCCTTCCGGGACCAATATCTGAACACCGATAAGTCGCTGTCTTCACCTAAACTAGGGTTTAACCCAATGGTCCCTATATTTTAGGTTTACAAACTACTTAAACTAAAACTAAATTACGCTAAGGACAACACTTACACACACACACACATACACATGCCCGAGGGAGCGAGGGAGGATATGAACCTCCGACGGGAACAGCCGCGCAATCCGCGACGTGGCTTCCAAGCCGGCGCGGACCAGACTTGTTGCTGTGGAAAGTGTCACGTACGCGCGACCGCGTGTAAACACTGGGTTCTCCAAACCGCCGTTTGGAGTGACACCTTTGTGTATGGTAACAGCATGCGCTGTAGTTATCGGAAACTGTCGGCGTTGAAGATAAGGTGCAATTTCAAATTTACTTTTGACCGGATCAAGCTTGAACATGTGCTCCCATATATCAATACACTAGCCCACGAAACAACTTGTTCTCTTTGGAGAAAAGCCATTCAGAATGGGAACGGAGGACTAAAATTATTACTTTCAGGACAGTATATACACCTCTCGTTTCATAACAATGTGAGAACGAGTGACTAGCAGCCAACCAGATAAAGACACTGCGAACGGACAACACCAGTAAGGAAAGAAAATATTTGTTGGTGATATTGGGTGAAAGGTGTTTGTTTTATTGAAGCAAAGTGTGAGTGGAGGTAAAAAAAAATTGTTTTATGTGTTGTTAACTGTAGTGACTGTTGTTTTAATGTTTGAGCAACATAACAAACCTGACCTTAATTGTGTGGTTGGTTACGTCAAACTCGTGATTAATGCAAGTGGCGTAGTTAAATTTTGAGAATATTAAGCAAGACAATCAGTGTAATTAACAAATACTATGGCCCTATCTGACAAACATTTCAAAAGATCACTCAACTTTCCTTTCCTTACAAAATCTCCTACAGATATTGTGCACACACAGATAGCAGAAATTAACTTACTCCGTCTGTGCAATACGTATGACTCAATTAGTACGCTAATGGTACTGATAATTTAGAAAATTATGAATAGTAGGATTTTTTTTTAACATTAAGTGATTGGCAAGTGGGTGCAGCCCAACCACTAAAGTCAGTATCTGATAAAATTAATTCACTCAAGCAAATAGGAACTGTAAGTAAATCAGTCGTAATTAACGCTATGCATATGAAATTAGTACGAGTTTGGTTCTTTATAGGATAGATGTGGCGGTGGCTATTATTGTTGAACTGAGTGCAAAACGAAATAGAAAAAGCATTCGTTAATTCAACAGTTATCTTCTACCATCAATTTTAGCAAAATTGTCTCAACTGAATGATTTTTACAGTCTCTAACAATTAATGACACTCACTTGATTGTAAAATTGTGTAGAAATATTATTCATGCATTATTGAGGCTTGTCATACTAATTATGAGTGGTTAATTAGTTGTTAAAAATGTTCAAATGTTTGTTAAGCTTATGGGACTTAACTACGGGGTCATCAGTCCCTAAACTTACAAACTATTTACGAACTACCTTATACTAAGGACGGCACAAATATCCATGCCCGAGGGGGGAGTCGAACCCCCGACCGTAGTGGCCGTGCAGACCGTGACTGGAGCGCCTCAGTCCCCTCGGCCACCGCGGCCGGCGTTAATTAGTTGTTCAAATAAGATAGCAAAGTATTGTCTAATGTTCTTGTATTTTAACAAAACTTAAACGTGCATTCACAGTAAATTACAACCAATAGCATTTAACTTATCTTATTTATCAGTCCAGCGACGTGGTACTCTGCAGTCATATAAATGATACACAGATTCATACAGAAATCATTTTAATGGTGGCTCTTCCTTTGGCAGCTTGCTAGCAGTTCGCCGTGATACTTCGCGAATCTCGACCGTTAGCGTCCGCGATGACGCTACCGCGTTTCGGACGTCTGGGACGGTTACCGAACAGTAACGAATTTCTGCCTCAGCAGAACGAACGAAAAATGTTTCATTAAGATCAATTCTTACTTCGCTTATGTTCACTGGTTTCACATAAACTTTCATATCGTAGCAATTATAACAAATTAGAACTTTATTACTTATATTGTTTGAGCACTCTGCGGACCGCGTCACGGGGCGGCAGATACTGCTGCTTGCCTGATATCTCACAGGCGAGCGCTGCTGTACAATAAAGTCTCTGACCTGAGGAGCCATATCGATAACTGTTCAGATCGATATTTGATCTCGTTTACAGAGAAATATTTTACATCGACAAATTAAACATAACAAGTAATCACAGTCATATAGAAAACATACAAAGTACAAATAAAATAAAATAATATATACATAAACAATTACAATACAGGTAATAAATAAATGACAGAAAATGTTCACAGTTAAGTTACCTACATACTATAAATTAATGAAATGCAGCAACCAGTTGCTTGTGGTTATTTATTTTTAACTTTAACGACCGGTTTCGGGCGCTTGAGTGCCCTTCTTCTGATCTCTATACAGACAAACAAGTGCATTGGTATACAATAAGGCTATAGAACGTATAAAAGTCGATTACAGAAATTTGTAGCAGTTTCGAACCAAATAGATTGTAATAAAGATAAGTTCATATATAAGTTCATATTTATTACAGTATATTTGGTTCGAAACTGCTTCAAATTTTTGTAATCGACTTTTATACGTTCTATAGCCTTATTGTATACCAATGCACTTGTTTGTTTGTATAGAGACCAGAAGAAGGGCACTCAAGCGCCCGAAACCGGTCGTTAAAGTTAAAAATAAATAACCACAAGCAACTGGTTGCTGCATTTCTGTAATTTATAATCTGAACAGTTGCAAAATGGATAAAATACTTCTTACCTACATACATTGTGCATCACGATAATTAAGTCACATAAGAAGTTAATTACTACATATTCTCTATAAACAGGTTCAAACGAATAATATGTTTCTCAATGAAGCTCATTCCTCGTATAATGTAAAGCTTACCTTAAGGGTTACCTTACACCATTGCACCGAGGACTCAAAGGGAATGTTAAGCTACGGTACCACAGCGGTACGTTTTGTTTGTATCGAATGTACCAAACTAAACATATACCCCAAAATTTTAAATTACTACTTGTTTGCCACCAATTATACAAATTTCTCTGCCGGTTTCGGTTGTAGTAATCATCGTCACCGGAAGAAAAGCGAACATGGAATGCAATTCACTGCATACATTGAAGGCAATTAAAGATATTTAATGCTTACCGAACCACATATAATGATCCATAATTTGGCTACCAGCAAAAAATTGACTCCGCTCTGAACGATCGTATACATGACAGTAAGGTGGAGCTGTAAAAATGTCAGACTTCTTCAAACGACAATCAGGAAACCTGAAGAAATATTTTTATTTCCAAAATGTAAATTAATTAACAGCATTCAAGCGGATGAGGTGATCTATTTTAGAAAATAATAAAGTTTTTTTCCCCCACGAGCCAATACAGTGATGAACAGAAAACAATATCACACGGTCCGGAAATCCTCTAGAACATTAGACTTACTGAAACATTTAAGTTTTCTTACAGAGTACGCTTCCTTTTATTGCAATTATAATAGCCAGGATGACATTAAACATTCATGTAGTAACTTTTTGTCTATTTTAGTATTTGTAGATGAAAAATATTTTTCTACTAACAAATCTGTACGTCCACCGTAATCTGAATACCCTAAGGGATTTGTCTCATCTTGTGGTGCTTTTGGATCCTCGGAATTTTTTATATATTTACAAATACGGGTCCCTGAAGATATCATAAGTTTTGTTCGTTTTATTCATCAAAAGAGGGCGAAATTTCGAAAAGAGAGTACTTAATTTGTGTACCGAGCATGTCGTGATGCGATACCATTTGACGTTTAGTAGAGTCATCACTACAGGCCACAATGGAATGACGTAACGGCGTCCAGTGGATTTTTTTAGATAAACGGAAAGCATTTGCCTGTTTTCCGGAAACGAGACAATAGCACTCCAACATGTGATGATGAGAGCCTGACCTTGAGGCGTGTGCGACTGTTAGGTAAACAGTCGATTCTGACGACAAAGAGACAACTGATGACAGGAGTAGAATGGTTGTGGATTTCATCTTTGTACGAGCAGGCAAAAAGGGTGTAAATGACATGCGATTAAGGTGTAGTATAGAATAACCTTTTTCAATCTTCGAATTTAATTGTTGTTTAATTCCGATTCACGCCTGTTGCCTGCTCTGTCGTTTTGTTACAAGCCATCTAGACACTACCACATTCGATTTAGTAAAATACGTATTCAAATTATTGTTTTGGTTATCAATCGTAGAACTGATCGTCCTCATTCCTCAGCCGTGTCAATTTCAGATATCCTTATCATCTGTGTAGAAGTTTTTCATCCAACATAACAGAAAACGTATAGTGCTTCATATTCCAGGTGTGTTTTTAAAGCAGTTCCGCCGCGTTGGGAATTTATGCATGAGTACTGCGTACCGCACTCTGTTGGTAAGCAGTAGACGCCAATACAGCCATTTCGCCTCTTCACGTTTCTTTGGGTGTAAATTGTCTCCTCCGATTGATAATCCAGTCGGCTATGAAATACGCACAGGAATTCGGGTTACTTGTGCTAAAGGTGTGAAAGATCCTGAAATTGCCGCGGCGGAGTGGCCGAGCGCATTGAGGTGATATGCTCCGATGCACGAGGCCGTTCCCCGTCGGGGGTTCGAAACCTTCCTCGTGCATGGATGGTTGTCCTGTCTTTAGTATAAGTTAGTTTATAACCTACGCGAACTACCCACCTAATCTTCAGCATTCTTCTGTGGCACCACATTCCAAAAGCCTTTATCCTCTTCCTGTCTAAACTATTTATCCAAGTTTCACTACCGTTCAAGGCAAAGCCAACACTCCACACAAATGCCTTCAGAAAGGACTACCCTACACTAAAATTAATTTTCGAAGTTAGGAAATTTCTCTTTTTAAAAAACGCTTTGCTTCCCATTGCCTTTGTGCATTTTCCATCCTCTGTACCAACAGTTGTTATCAGGTTGTTTTGTTAAAGCAATATCTGGTTTTAATTAGATAACTTCAGTGTATATAAGGTTCGCGCTTGAGTCATTCTGATAAAGTGGTTTGACGGAAGTCGTTTTCATTCCGCACGTGGACGTGTTGCGACGAGATATGTGCGTTTCTGATTAATGTGCCTTAACTTGATAACCTGTCTCTGGCAGGGAAGCTCAGGTGTGTGAAGTCGTTCTGACAGATTAGGCGCAGCAGTGATTTCTGATTCGGTGTCGCGGGTTGCTTTGTTGTTTATTGCGCCGTAGTTGATTTCCTGATCATCTTCATACATCGTAATCCTAAGTAGGTTTGCAATCTGTGAGGACTTGTAGAGGTGTGTGTGAGTACAGAATATTTTGAATAGGAACCCATTTTCGGAAATGTCATCCAACGACGCTAAGAGTACATCTTCATTATTGTGCAACAACCTCTTGTGATACGAGCTCTTTGGTTCCCATATTTCGGGAAGTGGTAGCTATGACACAAATAAGAAAAAAATCTGTGCTTTAGTAGGTTTTTCGTCACAATTGAAGACTGAGATTTTTTTGTTATTGGTTACTACTTTCGGATCAATGTTCATCTTCAGACCAATGCCATGTCAGCAAGTGCTGCTTACATGATCAGCTGATCAAAACCTAAATCCTGCTACAGCCAACTAAAAAAGGTAAAGCAGTCAACAATCCGAAGATTGGTTTGAACACCACAGTGCTTTACTAGGCATGGTCCTGTTTGGAGGTGGTATAACGTTGCCTTCCTCCGATCTTCGAACTGACTTACCCAGCCAGTTATAGGGGGACCTACAGTTTAACGTGGGTTCCGAACCACGGTGCTACTCGGTATTTTTCACATGAGCAATACTGCCAGAGTTGAATGAAGTGGAAAGTGACAGATAAAAATCTTAGGATCTGGCGGAGATCGAAGCCGCGACCTTCGGATTTGTAGTCTGGCACTTTACCACTGTGCAACCAAGACGCACATAGAACATGGCTCGGAATCTGAGATCCGAGCCTTCCAAAAATAGGATTTTAAGAAATGTCGCCGTACAGCGCAGCACCATTAATTAAAATGGTCATAACAATTATGACTGCGAGGCAACAGGAGAAAACTGTTACTTCGCAGTCACACTGATTGTCTGCAGCAAGAGAACATTTCCTCAAAACTACTGATATAACAAAGCCATTCCAACTGGTGGGCGGTATGCCAGACAGAGGTGTTGGGAGAATCCTCAGAGAAGTGTAGTCCACCAACAAAGAAACGAGCAGTCGCCCTACGCTCATCTTCTCATCTTCTCATTATCAACATGATACAAATCTTTCTGAGGATGATCTTAGTATAGTATCGAAGCCGGTCACGTTATTATGGAATATTTCCAAACTCATTAAAGGAAGTAGCATACAAAACACTCGTTTCGACGAATACTTGAATACTGCTCTTCAGCATAGTATCCGAACCAGACAGGAATGATAAAGGAGGTACACACGATATTATAAGGAGAAGCAGCACACTTAGTTACAAGACCATGTAGTGAGCATCACGGAGATGATTGGCCCACTCCACTGGCAGATTATGGTAGAAACTACTGTCAAAGCCGCGGCGGATTAGCCGTGCGTACTGGGGCGCCGTGCTGCGGTGCGCGCGGCTGTTCGCCGTCGGGAGTTCGAGTCCCCCCTTAGGCATGGGTGTTTGTGTTGTTCTTAGGTTAGTTCAAGTAGTTTGCCAGCTACGGACTAATGACCAAGTAGTTGAGTCCGATATATTTCCAAACATTTGAACATTACTTTTGCTACTGTCAAAGTTCCGAGAGAGTACGTTTCACGAAAATTCAAACAATGTATAATTGCTCACTTGTGAGTAGGTAAGGTAAAGCAGTCAACAATCCGAAAAGTGTTTGACATCATGGTGCTTTACTTGGTTTGGTTGAAGGTGGTAGGCCGTTTCGTTCCTACGATCTTTGAAATGGCTTACCCTACCAGCTGTAGGGGGACCTACAACTTAAGGTGGATTTCAAACCATGTAATTCGTCGTTTTTCACATAAACAACATTGCCAGAAGTGAAAGAAGTCCGGGTATCGAACCCGGAACATTTCGATCCGTAGTCCGGAATCTACCAATCTGTCACCGATCCACACAACTCATACATATATCTCGTGAAAAACTGTGATATGTTTCACAAAAGATTTACAAAATGCGTTTGGCATGATGCAGCAATGAGACTGCTAGCAAAGGTACGAGGTTATGGAATCGATTCCCAGATATGTGAGAGACTCGGAGATTTCTTAACTGTTAGAACCCAGTACGTTCTCCTCAAGAGTGCCCAGTGAAATCTGACTGCCGGCCGCGGTGGCCGAGGGGACTGAGCCGCTCCAGTCACGGTCTGCACGGCCACTACGGTCGGGGGTTCGAATCCCCCCTCGGGCATGGATATTTGTGCCGTCCTTAGTATAAGGTAGTAGATAAGTAGTTTGTAAGTTTTGGGACTGATGACCCCGTAGTTAAGTCCCATAAGCTTAACAAACATTTGAACATTTTGAAATCTGACAGGACCGTCATTATATTTTTTTTTAATGAATAAATGATCTGATGGGCATCTGTGGTTGTCTTCTGATAATAATGTCGTGCATGGAAATAACTGAATAACTGCAGCTAGATGCAAAGTGACTTCAACAAAATTTCTAGTTAGTATGAAGAATGTCAGCTTGCTTTAAATGTAGAAAAAATTAAGGTAACGTTGACAAGAAGGAAAAACAATCCGTTAATGTTCGAATACGTCATTAATAGTGGGATGCTAGGCATACTCGTGTCGATTAAATGTCCAGGCATAACTATGTAGAGTAACATGAAGTGAAATGAGGAAGTAAGGACACTTGTGGAGCCGGCCGCAGTGGCCGAGGGGACTGAGGCGCTTCAGTCACGGTCTGCACGGTCACTACGGTCGGGGGTTCGAATCCCCTTTCGGGCATGGATATTTGTGCCGTCTTTAGTTGTAGGTAGTTCATAAGTAGTGTGTAAGTTTAGGGACTGATGACCCCGTAGTTAAGTCCCTTATGCTTAACAAACATTTGAACATTTGACACTTGTGGAGGAGGTGGGTGGTCGACTTAGGTTTTTTGCGAGGATTTTGGGAAGCTGTGATTCGCCCGTAAAGGAGATCGCGAATAGAACGCTTGTACGACCTAGTCTTAAGTATTGCTCATGTGTTTGGGATCACCACCTGGTCGATTTATTGGCGGAGATAGAGGCAGTTCAGAGGCGGGTTGCTAGGTTTGTTACTGATGTTTCGATCAATACGAGAGTGCTACTGAGACGTTTCGGTAACTCAAATGGGAATCGCTGAAGCAAAGGCGTCGTTATTTTCGAGAAAAGACTGTTGAGGAAATTTAGAGGACCGAAATTTGAACCTGACTGCAGAACGATTCTACTGCCGCCAACTTACATGTCGCGTAAAGACCAGGGTCATACAAAGGTACACAAGTATTCGTGTTTTCCGTCGTTCAGTCTGGGAGTGGAGTAGAAAAGGAAGTGACTTCTAGTGGTCCGGGGAACCCTCCGCCAAGCACCGTAAAAGAAAGGTAGCTTGTGGATTATGTATGTAGACGATGAACTTGTGGTCGCCTGCAGGATCAGGCTGTGCTTTTGATGTCCGCTTACAAGTGCGCCCTTGATCTCTCGGCTGTCCTGTGACATTTGATGACGTCTAACCAGACCTTACCTTTTGACACGCCATTCACCCAGCTGACGTTAAGTCGTCATTGTTCTTCTTACAGCGCAAGCGATTTATACCGGCCTCTAGTTTATCAGGAATGTTACCATGGTCACAGCTCATTGTCCTCCGCATCGTATTTCCAGATTGAAAATTAAGATAGTGAGGAGCATTTGCGGATGGTCTGTTTACGTCGTCAATTTCTCTGTTTTCATGCAGCGTAATCTCCGCAACTCTGTCTCACTGTCTGCTTTACAGATGGCGTGCGATTCTAAAAAGATGAAAACTCATATGGCGAATATATTCTGAACTCTTTGCTGCAGAATAAACGAATGTCTAAGAGTCTCAACGTCAGGGCTATGGTGAGGACCAGTGAACCAGTAGTCAGTGGAACAAACCGGCCGTGGTGTACTTTGGATCTTTACACTGACACTGACTTTGTTTACATGATAAATCAATCAAATGTAAAGGCCGCAAACTCCACAAAATACCTAGGAATTACAATTACTTCTGACTTAAATTGGAAAGAACACGTAGATAGTGTCGTGGGAAAGGCGAACCAGAGGCTGCGTTTTATTGGCAGAACCCTTAAAAGATGCAACAGAACTACTAAAGAAACTGCATACACTACGCTTGTCCGTCCTTTTATGGAATATTGCTGCCCAGTGTGGGATCCCTATCAGGTGGGTTTGACGGAGGACATCGAAAGAGTCCAAAGAAGAGCAGCTCGTTTCGTATTCTCACGATACAGTGGAGACAGCGTTACGGAAATGATACAGGATCTGGGATGGGAATCATTACAACAACGGCGCTTATCGCTGCGGCGTGGGCTACTTACGAAACTCCACTCGCCAACATTTTCCTCCGAATGCGAAAATATATTTTTGAGTCCCACTTACATAGGTAGAAATGATCATCAGAATAAAATACGAGAAATCAGAGCCCGAACGGAGAGATTCAGGTGTTCATTCTTCCCTCGCGCTATTCAAGAATAGAATGGGAGATAAAATAGTATAACGGTGGTTCGATGAACCCTCTGCCAGGCACTTAAATGTGATTTGCAGAGTATCCCATGTATATGTAGATGTAGAAATAACTTCGGAAAATCCTAACATTGTCTTAATCACTTCATCGAAATCCTGCATCTGCACAATGACGACTCAAATAAGCATTATAAGGCATGCAGGATATGTGTTTTTTGTCTTAAATTAGATTAGCTTAATACTTGTTCCATAGATCATGAATACATTTGGCAATGATGTAAAACGTCGCAGTGTAAAAGATAGTTTACATGATATTACAAGACATTAATTTTTAAAATTTTTAGTCAATTTTTGTAAAGTTACTAATACACAGCTAATAATTTATCTACAGTGTAGAAGGAGTTGTCATTCACAAATGATAGTTGGCGATCTGTCTCTGTGGCAGCATAATTCGTCCCTTTGAGTGCCAAAGTTACATTTAACTTGGAATAGTGAAGATCATTAATTTTACTCGTTATGCACACTGCTCTTTTACTCTTAATTTGGTTGGATTATTAATAAGAAATTTTATAAATGAATATCTATATCTAAATGAATATCTGTTGTGATTTCCCTAGTTCCTTAAATAAATGGCTGCAGGGTGATTTTGGGCAAGCGGTGGAAATTCTGATTACACGCTTTTTTGGAATAAATAGTTTTTCACTCACGGATGAGTTACACCAAAATATGATTCCACATGAATGAAATAAGTCAGAATAGGCATGGTAAAGTGATTTACTGTGATGCTTTACATCAAAGTTTTGAATAACGTAAGTAACATTACGTAGCTAAACTGAATCAACACTTCATGATGTGTTTCTTCCAGTTAAATCTGTCATCAGTGTTCACATATAAAAATTTTGAATAACGTAAATAACATTACGTAGCTAAACTGAATCAACACTTTATGATGAGTTTCTTCCAGTTAAATCTGTCATCAGTGCCCACATCTACAAATTTTGAATATCCTACCTTAGCTGTAAACTTCTGCTGAAAGTCTATCTTTGTTCATGTAGTCATGCCATTCAGTATGCAGAACTGTATATACTGTGTTTTAACAAAATTTAATGAGAGCTTATTTGCGAAGAACCACTTACTTTTTTCTGAAAGGCATTATTTACAATTTCTTCAGTTAATTCTTGTTTGTAGGGTGATTACAATACTTGTATCATCAGCAAGAGCACCAGTTTGCATCTTCGAGAACATAGAATGGCAAATCATTAATACACACTCCTGGAAAATGAAAAAATAGCACCACGAATTCGTGGACCGAGCTGAGTGAAATTTTGACACATTCCTGAGGATGTACACAATACACGATCACACAGGCAGAGGCATACGCACCTGATTATAGTAACCAGAGCGTACCCAAGTCGGCATTAGTACCATGTATACCCTCCTTTTGCAGCAATGCTAGCTGTAATTCTTTCGTGGAAACGACCGTAGAGGTTCCGAATTTGGTTATATGGAACGGCGTGCCATGCAGTTTCACCTGGTGCCAGGTTTCGTGCCGCACATGCAGACCGCCCAGTATGACGTTTCATGCGGTCACAAACACGCTCAATGGGGTAGAGATGTGGGGATCGTGCTGGCCAGGGTAGTTGACGTACACCTTGGAGAGCACGGGATACATGTGGATCTGCATTGTCCTGTTGAGAAGCATATCACCTTGTCGGTGCATGAGTGGTAGGAAGACAGGTTAAAAGGTGGTTTCAGTGTACCGTGCACTGTTCAATGTTCTCTAGACGATCACTAGAGGAGAATGGCGAGTACAGAATATCGCTCTCCTCACCATGATGCACGATCATGTGTGCCTCTAGAGTGTCCTCCGCTCACGTCCCAACATCGTTCAGCCCGCCTGCAGTGACGTCACGGTAGGCACTTATGAAGGGACGAATGTGTCGTCGTCAGTGATGAGAGTTGCTACTGTCTTCTGTGCCAATGATGCCAATGTGGTTTCGTGCAGGGAAGCGCGCAAATCTGGAGTGTACGCGACAGAGGCAAACTGGGCCGATACCTTGCAGAATGTTGTGGGGAGCCATATCCTACACTCGCCGTTCTCCTCTGGTGTTCGTTGTGGGAAAATTGAACAGCAAACGGTACTATTAAATGCAAACGTAGGCTTCCGCGGCTGTTGTCACTATCAATAAAATTCTTCCGGGTATGAGACCGCGTCGTCATTTTATAAATTTCACCGACGTTTCGGCCACTGTTGCATGCGGCCTTCATCAGGGTCTGTGTCTGTGTCTGACTGTGTCAGGCACAGACCCTGATGAAGGCCGCCTGCAACAGTGGACGAAACGTCGGTGAAATTTATAAAATGACGACGCGGTCTCATACCCGGAAGAATTTTATTGATAGTAAACGGTACGTTTAAACCATCATTCAACCCGTCTTGCCAACAAGGCAATATGGTTTTCCAACAGGACAATGCACGTCCACAGGTATCCCGTACAGTCCAACGTACTCTTCTAGGTATATACATACCCTGCCCATCATTATCCTCAGATCTGTCCCACACTGAGAATGTTTAGGACAGGATGGAACGTCGTGTAAGGCGGTTTGCATGAGCGGCACGAAATCTGGTCTAGCTAAGACACCAGGTGGAAACTGCGCGTTAGGACATTCCACACAACCACATTCGGAACCTCTACGATCCTCTCCATGGAAGAATTAAAGCTTGCATTGCTGCAAAAGGAGGGTATACTCAGTACTAGAGTCGGCATTGCTCACGGTGTGGTGGCTTTACTCACGTGCATATGGCTCTGCCTGCGTGATTGTGTATTGTATTCACGTTAAAGAACGCGCCAATAAAGTTTCCTTCTGCTCGGTCGACGAACTCATGGTGTTCCTTTTTTTTCATTTTCCAGGAGTGTATATGAAGTGCGGTGAATGTTTTCGTATATGAACGGCAAGTTGGCGCAAGTGTGCATGCATGAGCATGGGTCTTCAGAAACCTGAGGATAATGAATGGACAACAGCATGCACTACATGTGTCTGGCAGTGGAAGCAGACTACGACCAGTTGAACGTACTCAGAGTGAGAATAGGTGTCACAGTGCAGTGGAGCGCCGTCCACAAAAAAATTGTTTCTGCAGGTCAAACCATCATTGCTGCCTTTCACCAGTTCGTTTTGAACCGATTGTTACAGCGCACCTGGCGGGTTCGGCCGGAGTTGCACAGTACTCGAACATTGACGCTGCTCCCTGACAATAGCCCCGCACACTGCGCGATCCGTGAGCGACAATTCCTCGCGCAGAAGATGGCGATAGTTCTTAAACACCCTCCACACACCCTTGATCTCACTCTGTTTTCAAGTTTGTAGGCGGCCATAAAAGTGAACGTTTTGCGGACGTGAATTCCATCAAGAGATCGTGTGACTGACGTTCTGCGAGGCCTTTGCAGTTGGCGACTAATTTGAAGGGCAAAAAAGAATATTTGGTTGTCTCTCTTATTGTTTTGTTTGTTGTCTGATAACATTAACCGAACTTTTTAGACACAACACGTATCACAGACATACACTACTGGCCATTATAATTGCTACATCAAGAAGAAATACAGATGATAAACAACTATTTATTGGACAAATATATTTGGGCATTGAGTCGAACAGAGCTTGGATGGAGTGTACAGGTACAGATGCCCATGCAGCTTCAGTATGATACCATAGGTCATCTAGAGTAGTGTCTGGCGTATTGTGACGAACCAGTTGTTCCGCCACCATTGATCAGACGTTTTCAATTGGTGAGAGATCTGGAGAACGTGCTGGCCAGGACAGCAATCGAACATTTTCCGTATCCAGAAAGGCCCGCACAGGACCTGCAACATACGGTCGTGCATTATCCTGCTGAAATGTAGGGTTTCGTAGGGATCGAATGAAGGTTACAGCCACGGGTCGTAACACATCTGAATTGTAACGGCCACTACTCAAACTGCCGTTGATGCGAAC
Organism: Locusta migratoria; assembly: GCA_026315105.1. Lineage (NCBI taxonomy): Eukaryota > Metazoa > Arthropoda > Insecta > Orthoptera > Acrididae > Locusta > Locusta migratoria. Next base: position 833,868,877 of record CM048744.1, read on the forward strand.
AAGAGGTGACCGAGACGTGTAACCAATGGCACCCATACCATCACGCCGGGTGATACGCCAGTATGGCGATGACGAATGCACGCTTCCATTGTGCGTTCACCGCGATGTCGCAAAAACACGGATGCGACCATCTTGATGCTGTAAACAGAACCTGGATTCATCCGAAAAAATGACGTTTCGCCATTCGTGTACCCAGGTTCGTCGTTGCGTACTCCATTGCAGGCCCTCCTGTCTGTTACGCAGCGTCAAGGATAACCGCAGCCATGGTCTCTTAGCTGATAGTCCATGCTGCTGCAAACGTCGTCGAACTGTTCGTGAAAATGGTTGTTGTCTTGAAAACATGCCCATCTATTGACTCAGGTATCGAGACGTGGCTGCACGATCCATTACAACCATACGGATAAGATGCCTGTCATCTCGACTGCCAGTGATACGAGGCCGTTGGGATCCAGCACGACGTTCCTTATTGCCCTCTTGAACCCACGGATTCCATATTCTGATAACAGTCATCGTATTGCGACCAACACGAGCAGCAATGTCGCGATACGATAAACCGCAATCGCGATAGGCTAAAATCCGACCTTTATCAAAGTTGTAAACGTGATGGTACGCACTTCTCCTCCTTACACGAGGCATCACAACAATGTTTCACCAGGCATCGCCGGTCAACTGCTATTTGTGTATGAGAAATCGGTTGGAAAGTTTCCTCATGTCAGCACGTTGTAGGTGTCGCCACCGGCGCCAACCTTGTGTGAATGCTCTCAAAAGCTAATCATTTGCATATCACAGCATCTTCTTCCTGTAGGTTAATTTTCGCGTCTGTAGGACGTAATCTTTGTGGTGTAGCGATTTCAATGGCCAGTAGTGTATATTACTAACCTGGCAATGCCATATACAGTATCACTGGTGGCAGTGAAGTCTATGCTATAAACGCAGAGATGTCTATAGAAACTCTGTATAAACATGTAAGCAATCTTTTGTGTTATTACGGAAAACAGTGGAAAAATAGCGCTGAACTGACGTAAGTACTTTATCTTTAGAGTTTTGACATATGGGAAATTCGTGTAAAGTACGTGGGTATAATTTTTTTCACCTGGAGTAAGCTTTGAGTCATACAGCAATGAGTTACATTGATTTGCTGTTATTATTTATCAGTAACAATTTTCAAGTGAGAAAAGGAATTTTTGGCATACTCTGACTTAAAGAAGGGATCGCTTGGTAGGTCACATTCTTAGACATCGGGGAATCGTAAATTTAGCATTGGAGGGAAGTGTGTGGCGTAAAAATCACAGAGGGAGACCAAGAGACGCGTATAGTAAGCAGATTCAAGTGGATATGGGTTGCCGTTCTTATGAGGAAATGAAACGGCTTGCTCAGGATAGAGTAGGGTGGAGAGCAGCATCAAACCAGTCTCCGGACTGAAGACCATAACAACAACAACAATTTTCATTGAACTTCGGAGTTTCTTTCAGTATTATAGTCGTCATAAAGGTGTTGTTTATCGTGGATATTACGTATTCTTCTTTTGAGAGTTCTTACGAAGTCTACAGTCCGCTTTGACACAGACACTAATGAGTCGCGTTTCCTGTTTTTATTAATCGGTTACTAGTTACGATCAACTTCGGCTTTTTTAATAGTATAACCGTTGTAAATGTGTTATTTGCAGTGGATAACACATATCTTTATTCTTCTGTTTTCCAGGTAACTACAGTCTGCTTTAACTGTACGTAGCGATAAAATTTTACTTACCCTCCCCACGGCCTCGCATGGTTATGTTGGCAGCATCAACAAAACGGTAGAAAGCCCTCACCAAGATGTTAATATTCTTAGAAATCCACATAGACTGACTTGATTAGTGTTTCGTACAGACGATGAAGTAAATAAATAATGCTGGTCCTGCTATGTGGTTGACAGGTTCTTGTACGTACCCTCGTTCACTCAGTAAAAGTAATTGTCCTTGTAAACGGAGACAATCACAAAACATTTGTCTGTGTGACGTTATTGGCTAATGCCAACGTCACGTGATTGACAACATAATCACGCGAGGCCGCCAGCACGCTAAATAAAATTTAACGATACGTAACATGTCCTTCTTATAACACGATTCTACCCATGTGTTAAATGAAATTATTGCTTAAGTATTAGCTCAAATGCAAATCATGTTGAAGTCAACTAGTAAAGCTTACGACGTCGTATCGTATCAAAAGTTCGTAGCAGTTTCGTTCGGGAAGTTTTTGACGTGAGGTGAGGCAAAATGGCTGCGTCAGATTTCACTCACAGAGGACGTTTTGCCAGTCTAGTAATGTATGTCTGTGCCACGTATATTAAGAAGACCAAAGGAGTCTATTATAATTAATGTAAGCAGAGGGCTTTTGGCGTTGTTTATTAAAAAGATAATGATACAGTGATGTCAATGAATTACATATAGCTTCCTTCCTATGGTATTTATATCTTGTTACTTTGTTTCCCTGTATTAAAATATCACTTGTAGAATACAACGTTTTATATAACATTAACCAAGATCACTATTTTTTTTTCGTGATCGAGTGTTGTTATTCGGTTTCGGTTGCATCCGAACGATGGAAATCATAGGTGCTCGTGGTGAGTGTTTTGTTCTTGTGGAACGGTGTAGGAGGAATGACCTTCAAGAAGCTCTGCTGAAGCACAGAGGCAGAACAAACAACGAAATACGCTGCGTCACGATTCCGTGCGAGCTACACACCAGTGTTGCTGAAAGAGGTAGAGAGCTGGCTGCATTGTTAACAACGGCCAGAGAACACGAAATATGTGATTGGCTTAGGGACGTCTTGAGTGACAAAACTTAGTACTTTGTTCTGGACGATGAGTGTTCATAATAGACTCACGTAATTTCGGGAGATCCTTAGATAAACGTGACCCGATGTGACGCTGTCATTGCGTTGACAAGACTTGCACCAGTCTGCAGTTGCGGCAGAACAACTGCAAACCTGAGGTCTGCGTTGGAGATGAGCAAATCCGTCAGAACTCGCGGTTATTCCTGAAAGCCGCCAACCTTGCGCCTTTAGAGATGTGTCCCACTTGATGCAGTGGAAGTTCTTGTCGGAGGTCTGTTTGGAAGTGGTGGGTATTTCTGTAATTTTGTAACTACTGCCTTGCGGTAGACTGCTCAAAACAATTAGTAGATCAGTATACACATGGTAACGTATTTCATTCATATATTCGTTATAATTGTAATTTGTGTGTGATAACAGTACGATATTTTGTAGTTTCAACTGCTACTTGACGTTTAAATGGCGTTTACCTACAGCGAGGCACCATGGGACTACATAATAGTAAAACAGTCACTCTCGTTAGTGTGTAACATGGTACGTGATCACCTCGGACGGCCAATATAGTTGCACACCTGCGTGGCATGGACAGAATAAGGTTATCAATTAGCTCTTGACGGATAGTTGCCCATTCTTCCATGAGTGTAATGGTCAGCTCTGCAGTCGTTGTGGAAGGTGCTGCTTTGGCTGCATTGCGTCTGACAAGTGCATCCCAGATATGCTCAGTAGGGTTTACATTCAATGAACAAGCTGGACACTACATTCGCTTCAAGCACGTTGTCCACTAGTGCAGCTCTGTGGGGACGAGCATTATCGTCTATCAGAAGGAACCCATCTGCTATGGCACCAGTGTAGGGCATAATAAAAGGTCCAAGGCTCTAGTCTCTATACCTCTGAGCAGTCAAAGCGCCATTCTGATCGACATAGAGCTCAGTTCGTTCGCCAATACTAACCCCTGCCCATACCATTCGTCCACCACCATGATATGGTGATGAATGTAGTAGGCTTTCCCGGCCTATGGCACTGACGAAATCTTCTCGGGTTTCCATCCTTCAGGCGAAGATGATGAGACTGTCACTCATCGAAACGTTGCAGAAATTTCAACGCAGCCACCCGGATGGAAACCAGAGAAGATTTCGTCATGGTATGGTGATGTTTCCTGCACGTAAGCAGGAATGTACCGAGTTCCACATTTTATCCAAATGTCCAGCTGAACACAAAATCTTCAGTCATCTGTGAACAGAACCCGGTGCCAATCGTTACGACTCCAGTCCTAATGTTCCTCCGCCCAGTTTCTGTGGGCTAAACGGCGTTGCGGTTTTAATGGGACACACGCCATACGCCTCCTTGCGCAGAGGCCAATTCCCCGAAGGCGATTTCGGGCTGGGTGTCCTGTTGCTGCCACGGCCACTACGGTCGGGGGTTCGAATCCCCCCTCGAGCATGGATATTTTGTGCCGTCCTTAGTCTTAGCTAGTTCATAAGTAGTTTGAAAGGGACTGATGACCCCGTAGTTAAGTCCCATATGTTCTACAAACATTTGAATTCCTGTTGCTGCGAGGAGGGTGCGTTACAGTTGAGTTTCATTCAGCCTCCCGTCTCGACGGACTGTTAACCGGAGATAACGATCATCTCTTTCTGATGTTACCCGTGGACAACCTTGCCTCCTTTTAACGGTTCCTGCTGTCTGAAATCGCGTCCAGGTCCTGGAAATTGCACTTTGGGACACTCCGGTAACTGCAGCCACCTCTGTGTATGTGCCGCTTCGAACGTTCCTACGGCTCTCCAAGTCACGTTGTTGTTGCACTGCCTCATTACAGTCTCAACAGAACTGTTCGTGTAATTCGTTTGGTAGACTATAGAAAGTCAACATCAACCTCCTCTGCAGCCACTCTCTGTTATTACCAGTATCTCCGTTGCCATGGTGTTGTCGTCTCCGCTCCGTAGAACCGATGTAAATAAATTGAACCATTTTAGTTCATTCTGCCGATGAGAATACTTCAGAACCTAGATATCTCAATTCATCCCCTAATTGTTTTGACCAGTCTAATTTTAAGGGATGCCTTTTATTAATCGTTATTAATAACTTGACACACACATAAAAAAGTTTTCTATCATCCGCCGAAAAACGTTCTACGGTATTACTACACTGAGTTGAACTTGTGAATAGAAAATAATGTTTCATTTGATTTATTGACTAATTATCCAACAAATCACTTATTTTGTTTATAAAATACTTTTAAACAGTCAAAATGTCACAGAATTTCATATCTTATTGGGGGAACATGCAGGCCATTCCCAACGTGCACTCCACGAACTTTAATGCTTTCCCGAAATGCTGATGAAACGGTTCGACGTTGGCTACCTTGTAACTGTGGACCCTTGTGCTTGCCCTTGATGGTATAATGTTTTAGTAGATTGTTAAGTAATTACATTCTCATTTTACCACTTCCAAACTATATACTTAGCTTTTCAACATTACGATGTATGGGGGTTCTGCTCGCTGCAAAATTATTCTCCTGGGGCGTCGTGGTAGAAATAAATACTCGATATGTACAATTTTTCACTTCTTCTTTAATTTGAAATCAAACTACTTCACCACCAAAACATTACAACTTTATAACATGTGTAAACAATGGAACAGAACTTAGCTGACAGAAGTTCCATTTAAAACGCAGACTGACATAGCTTCCAGAACACTTTGTAAAAACCAAAACTCGAACTCCCCCACGCAAGGCGGTGAGGCAAATATATAACCTTGACAATAATGTCATTACATTACGCATTGTTCATAACAATTGAATATACTAATTTACAATTACCGAACACAACAGTAAAACATTTCATGTACACAAAAATAATCAGAATATAGAATGAAAACTGTACATACAATAATTTTACATGGCGTGTATCTTTTTAAGTCTTACTCACGCTACTTTTTGTTTGACAACAAACCAAAATGTTAAATGTCAATTAATTAGTTAACGAGTACATCATACATGTTCCTAACATATATTGACCTATCAACTATCCTGGGAATTTTTAAAATAAGCTCAAAATCTCACGTCAGTCAATATATACAAAGAACTACAATATAGACATTTCTCGCCGGCCGCGGTGGCCGAGGGCAGCGAGGCGCTCCAGTCACGGTCTGCACGGCCACTACGGTCGGGGGTTCGAATACCCCCTCGGGCATGGATATTTGTGCCGTCCTAGTTCGTAAGTAGTTCATAAGTAGTTTGTAAGTTTAGGGACTGATGACCCCGAAGTTAAGTCCCATAGACTCTACAAACATTTGAACATTTTTTTTAACTAATCACAGTATCACCGAGACACTGTTCTACACTGATTCCTAGGCTGGCTATTTCGTTTGTAATGTCACACGCAACCTATATCACTATTAAACCACACGAATCCGGGTCCGACGCAGGCGGTATCGTACGGTAACATTGAGATTAGAGGGCCAGCAGTATCGTCACAATGGACAGCAGTGGCGTCCGAAACGCCCACACGATAGCCGCCCAATACGTCACTAGCCCGCCATCTTGTACTCGATTGACGGCATGCCTCTGGTATGCAGCATTAGCAGGTTCCCTCGAGAGACGTTGTGGTCGGTCATCTGGTATCAGACATATGTGGACTCGTCTCTAGAGAACTTCGGACCAATTTTGTCACAGTCCATTCTTGTTGAGAGTGAGCCCAACGTTACCGTCCAGCATGATGATTGTTAATAAACGCGGGGCCTCTCCGTGGCCGTCTACAATATAGAGAGCTGTTGGGTATTCAGTTTCGTGCTTTCCTGCTGTGGCCTTCACAAAGCCACTGTTTGTCAAAGTCGCGGTTTGAACGAGGGTTTCTTCGGGCGATAAGTCGCTGATACCGGTTACATGTCCAGTTGTTGCCCTTGGGCAACCAGTACGGGCCAAGTGAAGAACACTGCCTGAAGTTTGATAACGGTTCCTGTTACCTATCATATCACCCTGACTCATGATTATTCATACTGCAACTTCTCTCCATGGATGTCCTTGATGACATAAAGCAACAATTCGTGTGCAATCAAATGTTGATATTCTCTTTCTTGCCATCGGAAAATGTCCGTGCAAGTGTATAAAATGCCCTACACTCCAACTTCACTGTTTACTGAATGAAGATTCAGTCAACAGCTAACAGAGGCGGAACTGTCTATAATTTCATGCCATAAATATCACACAAGTATTAGAAACTTAGTGCTTAATGTAGTGAATTTACATCGAATCCAGGTTAAGCAACTCGCTGAGGATATCATCGAACATTTCCACCATTTTGCGAGGTTGATGAGGTCGGCGTTTATTAGCTATTCCAACAATTACCACAGATTATTGTACTTATAAATCTCTTATGAGATCTTTATTTCCCATAGATCGCTTATATACATTGATTTTACTTTGATGAGTAATTTCGACTCGTTAAAGAGTCATTATCAAATCTTAATTGTCCAGGCATGGTAAGAATATGTTTCACATGATCTGACACTGTAGTCATAAGCTATAAATGGTATTCACATCACCAGTCAAATATTCCTCGATGTCATGTTGTTCATTGACGCCGCTGAGGTATTTCAGACACTATCTCCTGTCTGCCCCGCCAAACGCACTCTCAGCGGCGTCGGCTCCCTCGTGACTTGCATGGCCAAAATCTGATGCTCTTTCGGTCTAATAGTCCCGGCTGTCATAAACTGTTGTAATCCTCCTTTCACAATTTGTCGTATGAGAGAAGTAATGCTGGTCTTCCACAACGGTCATAGGGACTACGTTGGAAAGTCTGTCATACTTCTTTCGTCAAACCCTCCTTTGTTGCATCTTTCAATACGCTGTCACCACTTGAAGAACTCTTCCGTCGTAGCGACGTCTTTTATCAGAAGAGCCTGGTACATGTCTTCTGCAATACCCTTCATCAGGTGCGTGATTTTGTCGGCCTCCGTCATATTCGGATTGGCTATGTTACACAGTGTCAAAACATTCTGTATGTACGACTGTGTCGGCTCACCATGTCGTTGGGCCAGTTCTTCAGTTGTTCTTCCGCCGAGCGGATTTGTCACTGGCGGTCTCCAAACGTTTTCTTAAGTTCCGTCTGGAACGTATCCCAGTCATTCAGCTTCTCTTCGCAGTTTTCGAACCATTGCTGGGCCGTTACGTCCAGGTAGAAATAAACGTTGGCCGAGCACATTGTATGATCCCACCTGTTACACTTGGCGACATTGTCGAACCCTTTTAGCCATTTGTTGGCGTCCTGTCCAGCGTCTTCAGAGAACACCGACGGGTGTCTGATGTGCAGCTGGCTTACCGCTCATTTCGTGTCCATTGTTTTTCGGATGATACGGACTTTCGGAAGGATGTACTCGGTATATCCCTTGTATTCCGGTTGTAGTCCGTGTAGGCGACGGCTTTTACGTTGCCTAATCGGAGCCACGGTCATGCAGCTGTTGCACAGGATACCCGGCGCCTCCACCAAGCAATGTCGCGTTGAAATGGAACCAGGCTCGACTTCGAAAGCAGGGTTGTCAACTGAACACAGCACTGATACTGGAAGCAGGTTTATTGTAACTGAAACATACACGCAGCACTGACTGCATCTCGGGCAGAGAGCTCTGCTATTTATACACAGAGAGAATGTACCAGAAATTAGAAGAATAGTTAACATAAGAAACATGTAGCAATTACAAGTGAACATGAAAAACATGTAGAATATTCTGGAAATGATAATCACAAAGACTTAAATTTTTGCCGGTGGACGGGATTGAACTGGCGACCTTCAGCATTGCACTCGATGATACTATCCATTGCGGCATGCCGGCAGTTGGGCAACTTGGCGTCTCGCGGCAATATTAACAGTGATCAAAATAACAGTTCAGTTCGCAAAATTATTTTTACAATTTATTAATATAGATGACCGGTTTCGACCTAGGTTTAGATCATCTTCAGACCTCTGAAAGTAGAATAAAATACGATATGCTATAGAGGGAAACAGGTACACTATTAGTCGCTGCAATAAATTTACAAACAGGATTAAAAAATTCCTTAAAACAGTATAACTCGCTATAGATGTTCAGGCGGTGAGCGTGCGGCGACTGCTAATCAGCTAGAGACTGCTGTATGTTATAAAGGAAAAGCCCCGCGAGGTATATTGTTTTAAGTAATTTTTTTAATCCTGTTTGTAAAGTTATTGTAGCGACTAATAGTGTACCTGTTTCCCTCTATAGCTTATCGTCTTTTATTCTACTTTCAGAGGTCTGAAGATGATCTAAACCTAGATCGAAAACGGTCACCTATATTAATAAATTGTAAAAATAATTTTGCGAACTGGACTGTTATTTTTATCATTAAATAATAAGTTCGCTGTTTCTTCCAAATAAGGAAACAATGTTTTCCAAATTGATTAATATTAATACTATCAAGAGCTTGTAATTCACAACTTGTGTTGACTAAATTTCTCTGGCAGAATAAAAGTTGGAAACGAAAATGAAAAATCCTTGTATCATAGCAAACAGTGAAAACAAAATGGACGCCATTGAAAGATGTCAAAGAGGAGCTTATCTACTTCTCTAGCAACTTCAAAGGAGTTTAAATCATAAGAGACATAATCGCACCTTCTTACTAGTTAACCCAAGTTCCCCAGCGCGGTGAGCTCTCGGGTAAGGTTCGTCTATAACGGCAAGTAATGCAGAGCGGAGATGAGCGTAATCCTAACCTTCAGTGGCCTGCACTGTCGTACTGCACGACATGGGAAACACCACGTTGTGTAACATTGCCCCAAGAATCTGTTATACGACATGCAGCAGGGTTTTGGAACATACCCTGGATTCAAAAATATTATGAATTATGTCGAACAGAATGACGTATTGACCCAAGGACAACACGGATTTAGAAAATATCGTTCATGCGAAACACAACTAGCTCTTTACTCACACGATGTGATGTGTGCTATCTACAAGGGTTCGCAAATCGATTCCGTATTTCTTGATTTCCAGAAGGCTTTTGACACCGTACCTCTCAAGCGGCTTTTAATCAAATTGCGTGGTTATCGTATATCGCCCCAAACTTGCGACTGGGTAGGGAATTTCATGTCAAAGAGGACATAGTTCGTAGTAATCGATGGTAAGACATCGACTAAAACAGAGGTGATATCGGGCGTTCCACAGGGTAGTGGTATTTATCCTATGCTGTCCGTTATTTTCATAAACGATTTAGGGGAAAATCTAAGTAGCTCTCTTAGATTGTTTGCAGATGACGCCGTCATTTACCGTCTAGTAAAATCATCTGAAGATCAAAACGAACTGCAGAACGATCTGAATGAGATATCAGGATATCGCTATGGAGTAGAAATTGGCATTCGACTCATAATGACAAGTGTGAAGTCGTCGACATGAGTAGGAAAACAAATCCGTTAAACTTTGTTTACAAGATAAATCAATCAAACGTGAAGGCCGTAAACTCCACTAAATACCTAGGAATTACCATTACTTCAGACTTAAAGTGGAAAGAACACGTAGATAATGTCATGGGAAAGGCGAATCAGTGACTGCGTTTCATTGGCAGAACCCTTAAAACATGCAACAGAACTACTAAAGAGGCTGCATACACTACGCTTGTCCGTCCTTTTTTGGAGTATTGCTGCCCAATATGGGATCCTTATCGGGTGGGTTTGACGGAGAACATCGAAAGAGTCCATAGAAGGGCAACTCGTTTTGTATTGTCACGATACAGGGGAGGCAGCGTTACAAAAATGATACAGGATCTGGGATGGAAATCATTAGACCAACAGCGCTTATCGCCGCGGCGTGGTCTACTTAAGAAACTACAATCGCCAACATTCTCCTCCGAATGCGAAAATGTATTGTTGACTCCCACTAACATAGGTAGAAAGGATCATCAGAATTGTGGTGTCGCACAAGTACAAAGTGCGCGCCACCTACTTTCGCCGCGCGCCGCTATGCACGCACGGTGCGGCGTTCTGACGACGTCAGCCACGAGCGCCCTCTGCTAAAACCCCGCTCGTGGCCACCACTGAACGACATCGTTCACTTGGGACTGAGATAGGAACCAGTTAACACTTTGGAATCAGATAGGCACCAGTGAAGACTTGGCTATCGGATAGGCACTAGGCAGGACTCTAGCTCAATTATGTATCAGCATTCTGCAGTACTGAGCTATGTAAAAGTTAAGTATTGTATACATTCTGTGCAATATATATCTCGTTCTAATTTACTCTAGTGTTTCTAGTTTCTGCTGTCCCACTGGCTGCTCACCTCCGTACCTGCACAAGCCTGCTACCTTTATTCCTGTGTCGGTCTTCCTACTCGGCCACCGACACCTACGACGGAAACGAGACACAAAAGCGGCGACGAGGCTGGGACACAAAAAGAATAAAATACGAGAAATCAGAGCTCGAACGGAGATATTCAGTTGTTCTTTTTTCCCTTTCGAGAAAGGAATGGAAGATAAATAGGCACTTAAACGTGATTTGCAGAGTATCCCATGTACATGCATAATGAGTCGTGTTACTTTACACATGCGCGGATATGTCAAGATTTTTTCGATTTTACTGTTTTTGAAGCAGACAGATAAGCCGAGACGCCTGTTTTACACGAGCCGGTCAGGACGTATTCACCTTTCGCTGAACCCTGATAGGAGCGTTTTTCTTGCTTGTCCGCGGCAGTTGTGGTGTGTGGACTGTTAAAATTAACATCTTGGGCCTGTGCTGTCGCTCCTAGAACAGCGCCTGCTGGAAGTCGCTCAGGCCGTTGGTCCCCTCCCTCGCTACACACAGCTATAGAGCGCGCTAACAGGATGATGGCCGCGCATTGTGCGCCAACAACTGGCGCGCGCCTTCGTCATCGGACGGCCATTATACGCGCCAGCGGAAATCTGCGTGGGCGCAAGGGGCCTCGTTCCACATTCTGCACCAGCCAGGAAGGACGCACGGTCCAACTTCTTGTCTCATCCGACTGTTCTGGACGAATGAGTTTACGTGTTATGCCCGTATTGAGACATTAAGTCTCGGATTGTACAGGCGACTGCTGCGGAGTTTCGCACCTGAATGGCGAACTGAGGCTAGGAGGGAATTTTTTACGTAGGCGTGTGAGGATCAGTGTTTCCAACTATCAGTCAGAGAAAATGGCAAAAAAAGTCCAACAATAATGGCCAGAAATGGCTAAATTATAATTTATATGTTTTATGCATAAAAATTAAAATGTAAAAAAACTCACCTAGCAAAAATAAATATCATCGTCCTCATCCTCATTTTCTTTGCTACTGCTGCTGCAGATTTCACCGATCTCCCTCGTTTATGTAGCATTCGAACCAACGAGCTTCAGTATTTCTTCTGGGGTTTCATATGAAAAACAACACTTATGTTCGCGTGTCAATCCATACCTTACACTCAGAATAGCAGAGAGTGTATTCGTTTTAAGTCTGTTTCTGAGTTTGTTTTTCACCAAGTTCACTTGGTGAAAAATTCTCTCGACTTGTCTGTTGAAACTGGCTGTACCCATTCCTTGAAGTCAGACATGTTTTCCCATTCCTTCCTGTAAGTTTGTGTATATTGCGGTTTCGGCATGGCTCACAAAACATTGGTACAGCACAAGGTATTCGTCCAACACTCAATGTTAACACACGCAAAAAAAGAGACTTCACACCACACTATTGTACAGCGTTTCCAAGCAAGTGCAACTACATAGTGTTGGCCATTGTTTCTATGTTTCAAAACAATGAATCGATATGCGGAACTGTTTCATTGTCTCGAAACTTCCAGATATCACTGTTTCGATACCGTGGTGTTTCATTTGTCGTACTTTGGAGGAACGTTAAAAATAATAAGTCAATAAATACATTTCTATTCATAATAAAAACTTCAGAGTTTTGCATTTCTGTTGTGAAAATTATCGAATAATACAAATGGCTAGAAATGGCTATATAATATCACCAAAATGGCTAGGAATGTCAGCAGTAGCTTTTTTTCAAAAACAGTGGCTAGACGCCACTTCAAAATGGCCAGATCTAGCCATAAAATGGCTAAGTTGGCATCTCTGGTGAGGATACAGGGTTTTAGCTTAGTAACCTCTTTGGTATGTTTTGGTCGAACAGTAGTTATCGTTGGCGTGCAGCGATAGCTGTTGGGCGACAATGCTTAGGTTTGAACGTATCTTGTTTGCAGAGTTGCCAACTTAGCCATTTTATGGCTAGTTCTGGCCATTTTGAAGTGGCGTCCAGCCACTGTTTATGAAAAAAAAAAAAAAAAAAAAAAAAAAAAAAAAGCTACTGCTGGCATTCCTAGCCATTTCGCTGATATTATATAGCCATTTCTAGTCGTTTTTATTATTCGATAATTTTCATAACAAAAATGCACAACTCTGAAGTTTTTATTATGAATACAAATGTATTTATTGATTTATTATTTTTAACGTTCCTCCAAAGTACGTCAAATGAAACACCACTGTATCGAAACAGCGAAACATGGAAGTTTTGAGATAATGAAACAGTTTCGCATATCGATTCATTGTTTTGAAACATACAAACAATGGCCAACACTATGTAGTTGCACTTGCTTGGAAACGCTGTACAAGTTACAACGGTGTGGTGTCAAGTGTCTCTTTTTTAATGTGTGTTAACATTGATTGTTGGAAGAATACCGTGTGCTGTACCAGTGTTTTGTTACTGTGATAGTTAATTATCTAGCCATGCCGAAACCGCAATATACACAAACTTACATGAAGGAATGGGAAAATATGTCTGACTTCAAGGAATGGATACAGCCAGTTTCAACAGACAAGTCGAGAGAATTTTTAGCCAAGTGAACTTGGTGAAAAACAAATCAGACTTAAAACGAATACACTCTCTGCTATTCTGAGCGTAAGGTATGGACTGACACGCGAACACAAGTGTTGTTTTTCATATGAAATCCCAGAAGAAATACTGAAGCTTGTTGGTACGAATGCTACATACACGAGGGAGACCAGTGAAATCTGCAGCAGCAATAGCAAAGAAAATGAGGATGAGGACGATGATATTTATTTTTGATAAGTGAGTGTTTTTCACATTTTAATTGTTATGCATAAAACATAGAAATTATAATTTAGCCATTTCTGGCCATTTTTATTGGACTGTTTTGCCATTTTCTCTGACTGATAGTTGGCAACACTGCTTGTTCGTTGGACGGCAGTCTCCCGCCCAGGGTTGCCAGGTGTGGCGATTTTTCACATTCTTGGCTATCTTTTACTCAGAATAGTAGCCATTCTAGCTTTCTGGCGACTGGCGATTAAATTTGGCTAGTAAAAGAATTAGTTGACGACTTAATGGCTATTTTATTTTACTTCAAATACAACGAATGTAAAGCATTGAGACATTGTGTCAATAATAGCGACTAAACACCGGTAGAATGCTGGGGAAATGTAATCAACCTACACAAGTTAGCACAAATGTTTTCAAGTATCATGGACCCATGGGAGAGGGTCACAGATGTAAACAAACCAATTTGCAGACTCTTGAAGATAGACGTAAACTTCCTCATGGATCCTACTTACGATGGTTCAAGAACAGGCTTTAAATTATATCTCGAAGTATACTAAAACACCGTATGTATAGCTCCCGTAGAGATCATGTAGGTAAGATTGTACAAATTACAGCATGCAAGGAGGCATTTAAACAGTAATTTCTTCCGCGTTCCATACGTTAACACAACAGAAATTCGTAACAACTGCTACTGTGAAGCGAGCTCTTTGCTACGCACTTCACAGTGGTTACCAATGGTTTGCAGAGTATAAATGTCGATGTAGAACACACGATGATTTCCCAGTCGTTCTCAAGGCTGATTTTTCAGTGTGTCATGACGCATTATTACGAATTAAAATCCATCTCACCTCAAAGTATGAAATGCTTAGCGCATTATTATAAATTACAGTTCACCTCACCTCAAAATATTGTAATGATTTTGTGTGTATTAAAGAAATGTTTGAAAGATTCAATAACTCTATTTAACATCTGTAAATATCAGTTTTTAAGATGATGAAAGTGGTTGGAAATCGAACCTATGCATGAGAACATCCCTTGTGCAAGTTTGATAGAATGATTCTTGAAGCGTTTTATGTTGTAATTTTTATAAGTTATGAAATTAATAAATGTGATAGTTAAATGTAACTGAGTTTCCGGAGTATCTCTATTATATTTACAATATGGCAATTTTTGACTGGTCACATTGGTCAGTTGGTGGTGTGTCTGGGTTCAATTCCTGGTTGGACTCAGATAAATGTTTCTGTGAAGAACGAGGTTCCTTGGGAAGTTCAGTCTGGTGTCTGGGAGAGTGTCACAGTTTGTGTTATTTTCTACTCAGCAGCCAGCCTTACTCCATGAATTTCTGGATTATTATTGTCGAGTAACATGCCATAATTATCATAGCATACTAATGTTAACTGATTAAAAGTTGCGATATTTGGCTATTTTTACTGATGAAAAGAGGCTTATATTTTATTGATGAAAAGATGGCGATATTTTGGTTACTTTTTGTTTAAAATTTAGAATCAGAGCAATGGAAAAACGCGGCAACTCTACTCCCGCCGGCCACAGAGCGAGGCAGTCTCACGCCGACAGTGGGTCCGTAACCCGCGTTTAGCGGTGGCTAAAGTTTTGCCCATCGGTCGTATCGAATATGAATTTAGGTCGCAGTTGCTTATGGAAACGTTTCAGTGTGGATTTGTAGACATTTATCGTAGTGCCACGCGGTTATTTAATCCGTGTATTTTAAAAAAGAGTTATTAACATTTGTCGTCCCGTAATAAAGGAAGTTAACAAAGTTTATTGTTTATTATGGATCAACCCAGTAATTGTCCGCATCCCATAACGTCATAGCATTGGAGCAATGATTAAGGATTAATTAAGCAGCAAATGGAATATGGAGGATTAGGTAAACGCAGCAGCGTCGTTATAGGCGCAAGTTATGATAATAGAATTTTTAATTCATAAAATGCAGCAACCAGTTGCTTGCAATAATTTGTGACGACCGGTTCCGGGCGCTTGAGTGCACTTCTTCTGCTCTA
The DNA here is from genome assembly GCA_026315105.1 of Locusta migratoria. Lineage (NCBI taxonomy): Eukaryota > Metazoa > Arthropoda > Insecta > Orthoptera > Acrididae > Locusta > Locusta migratoria. The sequence continues at coordinate 833,884,749 of CM048744.1, forward strand.
TACAGGTAAGCAAGTGAATTGGTATTACAGTAAAGCATGTAAAACGTAACAAAAGTCAGTTACAGAAATTTGAAATTGTGAGTATAAACATATTCTACATGAATGTGAAAGTTAATAAAGCTAATACAATGAGTGATGCAGTTCTGAAACAAATAGATTGTAAATAAAGATAGATTGTAATAAAAGATATCTCTATACTTATAAGACGCATTTGTTGTCTCTCTGTCCTTTTATAACTCAAGATCCAGACAACCAAATAACGTGAAATTTGGTACTCATACACATGGGGAAGGTTCTTAAACAGGTTTCATTCCATTTTTTGGAAAACAAACCGGAAAAATTAAGAAAATGTGAAAGTACGTTTTCAATGTGTCTGTGTAAATCTATATCTTCGCACTGATCTTGATGAAATTTTGCTCAATTGACCTTCAAAACAAGAGGAAGGGCACTGTCTACATAAAATTTCGTTCAGTGCTTATAGATTTCGCCAAAATCCGCAGTTTTGCTCCGATCTTGATGAAATTTCGTACACTTGACCTTGAAAACAAGACAAAGGTTACTGTCTACATAGAATTTCGTTCGGTGCATGAGGGAGAGTACTTTACTTTTACAGACTTCGACTGCAATCTCTATACATATAAAACGCATTTGTTGTCTGTTTGTCTGTTCCCTTATAAAATTTGGTACATGTACACAAAACTACATGGGGAAGTTCTTAAATAGGTTTCGTTCCATCCCAATCTCACTCTCGTCATCTGCCTGTTCTAAGTCGTGTGATAATGAACCCTCCCCCCCCCTCCCCCCAGAAAAAAAAGGAACTCATGCAAGTTGGTTATTGAGAGTGATTTTGAATGTTTTTGTGGTGATGATGAGGTGAGGATATAAGTAAAAGTCTCTCAGACAACACCATACAATTAAAGAGAACACAGTTCCCTTTGAAACTGTGCTTTGTCATGACAATCAACAAGTCACAGGGCTAGTCCCTTGGGATTGCTGGTGTAGACTTGCAGACACCATGCTTCTCTCGTGGGCAGTTGTATGTGGCCTGCTCCAGAGTGGGCAAAGACGAAAATCTTTTTGTACATACTCCAAATGGAACTGCAAAAAATGTTGTTTATCACATTGCTTTAACATAAATTTACCCTTTTATTACATGCAAATAAACGGTTTTGTACGCTTCTACAGAAGACCTTATATTAAACCCGAGCAAAGCCGGGTACTTGAAGCTACTATTCATATAAAGGGACAAAATTTACACTTTCATTTTAGTATTGTAGCTTAATATATGCACATGCTACATGCTAGCAGGAGACTGAACGCTAAGTGCAGAGATTACGCAGCTGCTAACAAAGTATCTATGGATCAGCCTCATAGTTAAATGGTAGAAAAAATAAGGAAACAAAGCCGTGGGATAAAAAACAGTAATAATGGATGTAGTTGACAATAAAAGCGCAAAGGAGGAGCTTGTGACTGATAAATCAGTCGCCTAACATTCAGTAGTGTAACAAGCAGAATGATAAGTGGCACCATAGGCGGAATATTTCGGAACTACCAGCTGACACACTAGTTGGACGCTTAGAATGTCTATGGCTCCAAATGTTAATGGGGATAAACCGAGAAGTGATTCTCATATGACAACTAACGATTTATATTAAACCAAGGGAAAATAAATAGTGGATGTTCTTGTCAAAGGCCATGGCGGTAGATGCTTTACACTCTTTAAAACTGAAACATAGAAACTGTGTCGTCCAGTCATTTCAACACATAGGCTATGCAGTTTAGACATATTTAAAAGACTATTTATACCAAGGACGAAACTGTAAATAAATTATTTATTTCGGCAGGTTTGTTTCGGCGTGATTGCCATCGTCAGGAAACTGTAGATTACTGTCAAATACATGGATAGTTTTAAATTTAGCTGGACAATTTTAACTGATAATAGATTATTTATACATACATTGGTTGCTCTTCTTCTCCTTGTAATATCAATCTCTCACATTGTTTACCTGATTTGTTTAGCTGTTAAATTAACAGAACATAAGAACTATTGTTTGCGCAGTTGTTTATGATACTGTTCTTTTATGAAAAGTTTATTTCTTAAGTAGTCGTTATATGACAGCTAATTTTACTGAGTCACCGATATTACAAGGTTACATGACATGATTGTACGCTTTCAGTGATAACGTATAATTTCGTGATAATAAGATCTTTGACATGTTTGTAAGTTCCGTATATCTCTTTGATAACATGATACTAAAAAAATGGGTAAGTTGGAAGAAGTATTGCAGATAGCTGAGGGCTAATTACTGCCCTTTTTAAGGTGTATATTGGTGACCCATATGTTTACTATGAAAGTGGTGGAACGGCTCTTTCCGTTCTCTATAAATACGTAGCCAATCGCTCTGATATTGAGGACAAACTGCTTTAGTGGAGGCCCGTGCTTAATACAGAAGTTTCAATTTAACTGCAATTCGTAGATTCTGTACTGCCGTGTCTACGTTCAGAGAAAGAATAGGTTCTGTACTAGGAGAAAGGTAGTGTGTGTCTCTAACAGCAGGTGACTTGTTTGCCTTGACGGTCGGTTTCCTTCAGCAAACAGCTCAGTGGAATTGCCGGCTGCTGAAACTGAAAGTGTCGATCGGAGCTCGATTTCGCGGGAAAAAAAATTAGATTTCTGCAGACAATTCACGTTATGTGGCAGCCGCAACTGAACAAACCAACTAATGTGTCTGAATGAAACTCGAAAAAATTGCTGAATATACCATTTTTGCTGGATACATGATCGGAATCTCAAATTCCATCATCTAGCGTACACTCTAACAAATTGAAACAACCTCCCAGAAAACAATGGGGAGAGGGATCACGTTCCCAGAAGTAACAGATGACAACTGTACCGACTAAAAAATTAGAAATGTTGCATTAGAAACGAAAACCAGACATTACTAACATATCTACATCTATACGGATACTCTGCAAGTCATATTGACGTGCATCGCAGAGGGTTCATCGAACCACTTCTATGATATATATCTATAGTTCCATTCTCTAATAATTCGCGGGAAAAGGAACACATAAATAAATCTTTCTGTTTTTGATCTGATTTCTCTTATTTTATTACGATGGTCAAGTCTCCCTAATATACGAGGTATGTCCACAAAGTAAATTCCGTTTGGTTATATAAAAGAAACGTGTACAGATACAGAAAAAATATTTATTGTAAAAAATATACAACTATTAAACTACTTTTCTACATAGCTTCCGAAATTTTTTAGCCATTTATCATAGCGTGGCAGAAGTCTTTGTATGCCTTCTTCGTAGAAGGTTGCCGTCTGTGTATTCAACCATGTGGTAACATGTTCTTTCAGCACGTCATCATCTCTGAAGTGTTGACCACCAGGGACAGGTTTAGGTGTAAGAAAAAAGTCACTAGGAGCGAGACTGTATGGAGGATGATCAAACACGTCCCAGTGAAATTTCCGTAAGAGTTGTTTGGTCACATTCGCCTTGTGAGGTCGGGCGGCAACGTGAAGGGAAGAAGAAGACTCCTTTCATCTCTTCCTGCACCTAAAATCGGTCCTTGGTTGTCAACACTTTAACGATGATGAGCTGAAAGAACATGTTTGCCACATGGTTGAATATACAGGCGGCAACCTTCCATGAAGAAGGCACACAAAAACTTGTCCCACGGGGTGCCTACAAAATTTCGGAAGTTATGTAGAAAAGTAGTTGCAGATTTTTATACAATAAATATTTTTTCTGTATTTGTTCACGTTTCGTTTCTCTTTGTGAAGAGAAAGTTGGTGAAAAAAATTTCGCAAATAGATCTCGCCGCAAGAAATAGCGCCTTCCTTTTAATGATTTCCACCCCAACTCGTGCATCATTTCCGAGACTCTCTTTCCCCTAGATCGCGATAGCACAAAACGAGCTGCCCTTCTCTGAACTTTCTCCCACCGGATGGGGATCCCACAATGCACAGCAATACTCCAAAATAGGACGCACAAGTGTGGTGTAGGCAGTTTCTTTAGTAGAACTGTTGCATCCTTTAAGTATTTTGCCAATTAAATGTAGTCTTTGGTTTGCCTTCCTTACAATATTCTATGTGTCCTTTACAAGTTTTTTTTAATTGTTACTCCTGGGTAATTAGTTGAATTGACGGCCTGTAAGTTTGACTGATTTAACGTATAACTGGAGTTTAACGGATTTTTTAGTGGTCATATGGATGACCTCACACTTATCATTATTAAGGTTGAATATAAGAGTTAACCTACTGAGGTCTTCTTCTTCCCCACTGTTTTGGAACAAAAGTCCCGCGTACAAGATATGTGAAAGGGAGACTAAAAAATTACGAAACGATATGCACAATGACATAAAAGTTTTCTGGATGTTGTACCGCGTCATGATGTAAGAAGGCTATTACTTAAATAACCGACGTTTCGGACAACGTTACAGTGGCCTTCATCAAGGTATACTGTATACCCACATGAAGGCCATTGTAACGATGGCCAAAACGTCGGTTATTTAAGTAATAGCCTTCTTACATCATGACGCGGTACAACACCCAGAAAACTTTTATGTCATCTGACTCTGGCCGACGAAGTCTACGTAAAGATATGCACAATACTTAGCTCCCACAGGTAATTGATATGTCGCAGAGGTGCTCAATATCTAAGTTAGGCACTCAAAACGACACTTCACTGGAAATCCTCATAAATTTGTCCATCCATAAGTCCAAATTAACAAGATATTCTAACAGGTTCTCTACACACTACGTTGTTGAGAAGACAAACAAATTTATTTGAACCACAGTCTAAAACACAAAAATCACTTGCACTTTACAATTCTTTTACACTATATATACTCGTACCATACATCGCTAGTACCACCTGTACTACCAATACAGCACACATTTTCTTTCTGCCTTTGGCATCTGCCAACAGGGTTTAAATACCATTCAATAAGGCTGCTACGTTTCGTCATGTCATGTGACATCACGTGATGTTCAATTTTCACTTAAAAGTTTCTATTAAGATTTTTTAAATTGGAAATATACTTTAAATTACAATATAAATTATCTTTTAGTATTTAGTAAAGATTTTTATACAAATGAAATTGAAAGTAACAATTACAACTGCCACGCACTTTTCTTTTAAAGGTACAAACAAATATTTTAATTTTTAAATAACAGATATTCATGTAATTGCATTATTATTTGATTCTTTGTGCCTACTAATGGTTTTTATTCAAAATGACATGTTAGTAGCAAGTTACAATCACTACGTACAAATGCTGATAAGATCGTCTTCTATGTTTAAAATCTTTGGCACAGTTCTTATGACAAATCAAAACAAACGACAATCTCATACATCCCTTGCCTGTGATTTTCGAATAAGATATAAATACTTAACATTTATGTCCAGTTTAAGGTAAGTTTAACCCATACAGATAACTGTGGTAGTTACAGTTCACGTAAAACACGCGAATATTTGCGCGATTTTCTTACGTTACTAATACTGAAAGTTCCTATGAATCGTAACATGATGTAAAACGCGATAAGAAAAGAGGGAACACTCAGTTGCATATTTACATGAACAGCCCCCCGTGCAGGCATACTGTTCCCCTGCAGTATGTAATTGTGAATAGTTGGCCTGCATACAGTATCACTAGGCGGGTTGTTCATGAAGCAGACGCAGGGTGAAACAGGGCTGTGCTAGGTGGAATGGCATGCAGCAGGCTAGCGATAATTTATTTAGTTCTCTTACGTAGTGTTCAGATAGGACTTATATTTGAATGCTGGAGGAAATTTAAAGTAGTCTCCATTCGCACCCCCTCGTTACCCATAACGAGCAGACACGCCTGTATCAGTTGGTTCCGTCGTAATTCAGATCTCGAAGTTTTTTCAGTATTTGAGGTACTGTACAGGTTTCTCCCCCTCCCAAGCACCGTATTATTGTGCAATATTTACGTGTTCCGTTTTGGGTAGTGGGTTTCTTTGCTTTAAGGGGTTTTCCGGAATGGAAAAACAGTATGAGAACCCCGTTTCCCGCGGACTGATCATTCTGCCTCGTTGGAACTCGCTCACATGCCGATATGGCTCTAAAACTTCAAATGTTTGTTAAGCTTAAGGGACTTAACTACGGGGTCATCAGTCCCTAAACTTACAAACTACTTATGAACTACTTACTAACTAGGACGGCACAAATATCCATGCCCGATACAGATAACTGTATCCCCGACCGTAGTGGCCGTGCTGACCGTGACTGGAGCGCCTCAGTCACCTCGGCCACCGCCGCCGGCGATATGGCTCTCTTCGATGTCGACGGAGCTTTTGTTCCATGACATTGGGGCGGAAGGAGGGCCCAGTTTGTTACTTCATGGTCAGAGTAATACCTGGCTTTCGTTTCCCAATGTTAGAAAAACCTACGTGTGGACTTCCTTATCTTTCTCTAGAAAAGTTTTCTATCGCCGTTACGCGAACCATTCAACAAATGAGCTGAAGTGGTGTCGTAGACGGCATAATAGAGCTTCCGAGACGTTCTGATTCGCTCATAGGTAAGCAGGAGCACTATACTATATGAATACAAACAATACCCTCACTACGTGATAGTAATGGCGATCCAGCAGATGACAGGATAGCTATTAGAAACTCATTCACCAAAGAAGACGAAACCAATATTTCAGATTTCGAAATACGAACAGGTGCCGTAATCGGTAACGTAGAAGTAGATATCATCGGAGTAGTGAAGCAACTAAAATCACTTAACAAGAACAAGTCTTCTGGTACGGATTGTATACGCATTAGATTTCTATCTGATTATGCTGAAGCGATAGCTTCTTACTTAACAGCCATATACAACCGCTCTCTCAAAGAAGGATTTGTACCAAAACATTGGAAAGTTCACAGGTCACCCCGATATTCAAGAAAGGCAGTAGAAGTAACCCATTAAACTACAGGCCTATGCCACTTCAATTTGCAGCAGGTTTTTGGAACATATCCTGTATTCAAATATTATGAATTATCTCGAACAGAATGATCTATTGGCCCAAGGTCAACATGGATTTAGAAAATATCGTTCATGCGAAACACAACTAGCTCTTTATTCACACGAAGTGATGTGCGCTATCGACAAGGGTTCGCTAATTGATTCCGTATTCCTTGATTTCCAAAAGGCTTTTGACACCGTAACTCACAAACGGCTTTTAATCAAATTGCGTGGTTACGGTATATCGCCCAAATTTGCGACTGGATAGGGGATTTCCTCTCAGAGAGGACACAGTTCGTAGTAATCGATGGTAAGGAATCGACTAAAACAGAGGTGATATCGGGCCTTCCACAGGGTAGTGTTATTGGTCCTCTGCTGTTCCTTATTTACATAAACGATTTAGGGGAAAATCTAAGTACCTCTCTCAGGTTGTTTGCAGATGACGCCGTCATTTACCGTCATTTACCGTCTGAAGATCAAAACCAACTGCAGAACGATCTGAATAAGATATCTGTATGGTGTAAGAATTGGCAATTGACTCTAAATAATGACAAGTGTGAAGTCGTCGGCATGAGTACTAAAAGAAATCCGTTAAACTTTGTTTACATGATAAGTCAATCAAATGTAAAGGACGTAAACTCCACAAAATACATAGGAATTACAATTATTTCTGACTTAAATTGGAAATTAAACGTAGATAGTATCGTGGAAAAGGCGAACCAGAGACTGCGTTTTATCGACAGAACCCTTAAAAGATGCAACAGAACTACTAAAGAAACTGCGTACACTACGCTTGTCCGTCCTTTTATGGAATATTGCTGCCCAGTGTGGGATCCTTATCAGTAGGGTTTGACGGAGGACATTGAAAGAGTCCAAAGAAGGGCCGCTCGTTTCGTATTGTCACGATACAGGGGAGACAGCGTTACGTAAATGATACAGGATCTGGTATGGGAATCATTACAACAACGGCGCTTATCGCTGCGACTGGGGCTACTTACAGAACTTCAATCGCCAACATTCTCCTCCGAATGCGAAAATATATTATCAACTCCCACTTACATAGGTAGAAAAGATCATCAGAATAAAATACGAGAAATCAAAGCTCGAACGGAGAGATTCAGGTGTTCTTTCTTTCCGCGCGCTATTCGAGAATGGAATAGGAGATTAAATAGTATAACGGTGGTTCGGTGAACCCTCTGCCAGGCACTTAAATGTGATTTGCAGAGTATCCCATGTAGATGTAGATGTAGACTGTCAAGATCCATTAAAAAAAGTTTGAGTGAAAGAAGTACTGTAGCGTTTATTATTTATGAATGTTCCTCGTATTATGTTTAACGCAAATACGAAGGATTTTGGTCACTGACAGAAACTTGAGGCTTTGAACTGATGGGACATTATCACTGAGACTCGCGAGAATCGAGCAGTCCACACTACCAAAATTGCAAAATCTATATCTATAAATGTGAATGTCTGTTCGGTGTACGCTTATCACGTCCGAACGACAAGACGCAGACACTTAAATATTTGTACAGTTACTAATTTATACCTGAGGAAGGTTTTAGGCACGGTTTTATAGCGACCTGATAGATATTTAGTAATTTGAAGAATGTAACGCGAAATGCAGAACCATAATTACTCTTTGAAAATTATATTTACTCTTTGAAAACGGTTTTATTGGTTGCATTGTTGCTTGAGGATTGATAATGATAAAAGGGTAGAGTATATTGGGATGGAAAGTTATCGGTGCATATGAAATTCTTCGTGTGTGTGTGTTAATATTTCGGTCTGCAGCGAAAACTACACAACACAAACTAATGGTCTATGTGTAATTGTTGTCCGAAGTCTCCCGTAGTATACCATAGCAGTTCCATGCCGATAGCTGTAAGGGGGTGGAAGATATGATGGTTGAAGGCGTCAAATTAAAAAAAATCGCACTTCAGGCCAGCGATGACGATTGCGACTCTATAGCAAGGAGACTACGTACAGCGAAACGTGATGCCACAGATCACATCTTTGGTCTATGCGTGCTACAATGCAACCCAAAAAAATCTCTACATCTACCCTCCAAACAATAGTACAAATAACGTACTTTACCAGAATGCCCTAAAATGAAATTAAAATGAATTTGGACATTACTGTCACGATGCCTGTTGAGATATTGCAACACAGGCCATAAGGAATAATGTATGCATTATTTATTGTAAATCATTAAACACTTCACATAATTTTATTTTATTTGAATGTTGATTAAAAATGTTTGTTTCTAAAGAAGGTATTGTATTTCATTTCATCTTTCAAAACCAGTCTCATTGCACAGTACTGAAAGATAGCTTATCTATCATAATCAACCAATACGCGCGCGGAGCCGCGGATTTAAGCCAGTACCTAATAAATGACAGTAATAAAGACCTGGAAGACACTGTCGGATGGCAATGTTGCAGTGTACACGCAGACACCATCAGCGTTTGAAAGTGCGATCGCCGCAGCGCATTAGTTATTGGTGACTGATGCTGTTACCGGGAATAGTGGGGTTCATAAAAGACGTGACTAGCGTTAGGTCTACACTTTAGTGCGCAGTTATCAAACCATTGTGTACCGTTTCACTCTCGAATGCCGCGCAGGAAAAACTTACACATAAATTCTGTTCCCGCCCTGATCCCTCTTATTTTACTGTCATGATCAGACCTCGGACTTTTAGCTTCTAAAAAACTTATATTAGGTACCTAAATAGGTTCTATCACTTACAAAAATAGGTTATAAAAATCAGAAAATAGGTGGTCAAAATCTGAAATTTTATTGTCTAGAAAAATAAACAGATTAACAAAAATCCACAATATTTTCACATAATACGTAAGGATAGTCCAAACACTGTAATTAATTATTTATTTATATATCACACAAGATATTTTTCGGCATTTAATGCCATCGTCAGGCGTTTCCGCAAAAACATTTTCTTATATGAGTATGTATCCAGATGCTACATAAATAAATTTACGTAAATAACATTTTACAAATTTCACTTAGGAAGTCTGCAGTACGTGCCGTATTTAGAGGTTGTAAGTACTTCAACTGACTATTTATTAGATGATGATTTACATTTGATTTATAAATCGTAGCCAGTTACAGCATCTGTCAATACCTCAGAATACTATACGTTTACACATATTTATAAATTTTTCATTCAGAGAGAAAATATAGAAGTTAACAGATATGGCATTATTTTCTTTATTATTTCAGCCTATGTTGTTACAAAGCGGGCGGTAGGGACTGCTGACCCAAACAGTTTGGTACAATAGGTTTACAAACATTTGAAAATTTTGTAGAATTGCAAGTAGAGGTAGGTCACATAAGAGATACGATATTGCGTGTACAATTTGACAGAGCACTGATAGATCTGAGTCGAGACAAGACTCCTGGAGTTGATGACATTCCGTCTGAACTGCCGATATCTTTGAGACAGCCTGGCATAAAGAAATTGTTCCACCTGGTATGCAAGATGTACGAGACCGTTCGACTTCAAGAAGAATATTATAATTCCAATTCCAAAGAAAGTGTGTGCGACAAGAGTGAAAATGACAGAACAATCAGTTTCATGATTTATGGTTGCAAAAGACTAACATGAATTATTTGCAGACACATGGGAAACCGGTGGTATCCGAGGAGGATTTAGGAAAAACTAAGAAATACATGAGGAGGAAATACCTCACGACTTATATTAGAAGATCGCTTAAGGAAAGGCAAACACGTTTCTAGCTATTGTAGATTTGGAGAAAGCTTTTAATTATGTTGCTGCAATACACTCTTCCAAACTCTGAAGGTAGCAGCAAGGAAATGAAAAGTTATATTCAAATTGTAGAAAAACCAGACAGCAGTTATACGAGTCAATGTGCATGAACGAGAAGCGATGTTTGGAAAGGGAGTAAGACAGGGTTGTACCCTTTCCACATTATTGTTCAATCAGTACCCATTGAGCAAGCTGTGAAGGAATTCTAGGAGACATTTGGAAACGAAATATACGTTCAGAGACAAGAAGTAAAAACGTTGGGATTTACCGATGACAGTAATTCTGAGACAGAAAAGGACCTGGAAGCGACAGTAAAAGTAGTAGATGAGGTTTGTTATTTGGGTAGCCAAAACAACTACTGATGGCCGAAGTAGAGAAGATATAAAATGTAGAGTGGCTATGGGAAGAAAAGCGTTTCTAAAAAAGCGAAACTTGTTAACATCCAATATTAATTTAAATTTTAGGAAGTCGTTTCTGAAAGCATTTGTCTGGAGTGTAGCATTGTATGGGAGTGGAACGTGGACGACAAGGAGTTCAGATAAAAAAGATGATAGAAGCTTTTCAAATGTGATGCTACAGACGAATGATGAAAATTAGATGGGTAGATCACGTAACTAATGAGGAGGTGCTTAAACGAATCGGGGAGAAAAGGAGTTTCTGGCATATCCTGACTAAGAGAAGGGATAGGAATTGTCAAATTAGCATTAGAAGTATGTGTGTGGAGGTAAAAATCGTAGAGGAAGACCGTGGGACGAATATAGTAAGCAGATTCAAATTTATATTGGTTACCGTACTTATTCTCAAATGGAGAGGCCTGAACAGAAAAGGGTAGCGTGGAGAACCGCATCAAACCAGTCTGTGGACTGAGGACCACAACCAAAAATTCATCTACTGAGTCGAAAGAGTAGTCATTGGACTGAAAACGACTATAACAACAACCGTCAATTACGGTATTACCGTTAACGGAACTACCTCACCCACAACTTCTGGACAGAATTAAATAAGAATTCCATAACGTCCTTGAGCTTTGTTAAGTTGTAGAGTTTTTAGCTGTTGGTCAACAGACAGTACTATTGTACTAAACTATTTGTAGAATTCGAAGAACCGAGTATTAGTAAAAGATGTACAAAAATGTATTCAGTTGTGTACATACTATTGTCGCAATGACGATGCGGCAGGTGCATTCCACTGCACTGGCCTGCTTTCGCCACGCAGTCCGTGACACGCACAACCTAGGAGTGTAGCGGGTTGCGGCTGAGTAGGCGCGCGTCGTAAGTTGGCCGCCGGCATCCGCCGTCCGTTAGTCAACTGTGCAAGGGGTTGACTACCCACGTTCATAAACACACCGTGGTGCAGAACTTAAGAGCGAAAGTAACTGCTGCATCATGAGCACACTTGAGCCATGCACAAAGAATTTCTACCGCATAGTACACAATGTGACTGTTAGCAATGTAGGGATGATGACTTCTTAGCCAACATCGAAATATTGTTGAGTTGGTTTACGTTCTAGGATGCGATCCAATTATGATATACCCCCATGAACCACAGACATTGCCGAGGTGGGGTGGCTTGCGTGCCTCAACGATGCAGATAGCCGTACCGTAGGTGCAACCACAGCGGAGGGGTATCTGTGGAGAGGCCAGACAAACGTGTGGTTCCTGAAGAGGGGCAGCAGCCTTTTCAGTAGTTACAGGGGCAACAGTCTGGATGATTGACTGAGCTGGCCTTGTAACATCAGCTAATGTGGCTTTGCCACACAGTTACTGCGAACGGCTGAAAGCAAGGAGAAACTACAGCCGTTACTTTTCCCGAGGACATGCAGCTCTACTGAATGAAAATATGATGATGGTATCCTCTCGGGTAAAATATTCCGGAGGTAAAATAGTCCCCCATTCGGATCTCCGGGCGGGGACTACTCAGGAGGATGTGATCATCAGGAAAGACAATACTGGCATTCTACGGATCCCCCATTCGGATCTCCGGGCGGGGACTACTCAGGAGGATGTGATCATCAGGAAAGACAATACTGGCATTCTACGGATCGGAGCGTGGAATGTTAAATCCCTTAATCGGGTAGGAAAATTAGAAAATTTAAAAAGGGAAATGGATAGGTTGAAGTTAGATATAGTGGGGATTAGTGAAGTTCGGTGGCAGGATGAACAGGATTTCTGGTCAGGTGAGTACAGGATTATAAATACAAAATCAGTTGGGGGTATCACAGGAGTAGGACTGATAATGAATAAGAAAATAGGAATGCGGGTTAACTACTATGAGCAGCACAGTGATCGCATTATCATTGTCAAGATAGATACGAAGCCAACATCGACAACAGTGCTACAGGTTTATATGCCAACTAGCTCTGCCGATGATGAGGAGATCGAAGAAATATATGAGGAGCTAAAGGAAATTATTCAGACAGTTAAGGGAGAGGAAAACTTAATTGTGATGGGAGACTGGAATTCGGTAGTAGGAAAAGGAAGAGAAGGAAAAATAGTAGGTGAATATGGACTGGGCAAAAGGAATGAAAGAGGAAGCCGCCTGGTAGAATTTTGCACGGAACATGATTTAATCGTAACAAACACGTGGTTTAAGAATCACAAAAGAAGGTTGTATACGTGGAAGAGACCAGGAGACACCGGAAGGTATCAGATAGATTCCGGAACCAAGTTATAAACTGTAAGACATACCCAGGGGCGGATATAGACTGACCATAACTTGTTAGTCATGAACTGTAGGCTGAAACTAAAAAAAACTGCAGATAGGTAGGAAAATAAGGAGATAAGACCTAGATAAATTAAAGGAACATGAAGTTCTGGAGAAATTCAGAGGGAGATTTAGGCAAAAATTGACAGAAACAGGGGGAAATAAAACAGTAGAAGAGGAATGGGTAGCATTGAGAGATGAAATAGTGAAGGCAGCAGAGGACAAAATAGGTAGAAAGGCAAGACCTACAAAAAATCCTTGTATATCACAGGAAATACTAAATTTAATTGATGAAAGGAGAAAATATAAAAATGCAGTAAATGAAACGGGCAAAATGGAGTATACGCGACTAAGAAATGAGATCGACAGGGAGTGCAAAATGGCTAAGCAGGAGTGGCTAAAGCCAAATGCAAATCTGTAGAAGAATTTATACGAAGGGGAAAAGTAGATACCTCCTACAGGAAAGTAAGAGAGACATTTGGGGAGAAGAAAAGTAACTCTATGAATATCAAGAACACAGATGGGAAACCAGTTCTCAGCAAAGAAGGGAAAGCTGAAAGGTGGAAAGAGTACATAGAGCAGCTCTACAAAGGAAATGAACTTAGAGACAATGTTGTACGAAGGGAAGAGGAAGTAGAGCAAGATGAAATAGGAGATACTATACTGAGAGATGAATTTGACAGAGCCCTGAAAGACCTAGGTCGGAACAAGGCCCCAGGAGTAGATGACATACCCTCAGAGCTACTAAAGTCTCTTGGAGAGCCAGCCATGACAAAACTATTTGAACTGGTGTGTAGGATGTATGAGACAGGCGAAATACCCTCAGACTTTAAGAAAAATGTATTAATCCCTATTCCAAAGAAGTCAGGTGCAGACAGGTGTGAAAATTACAGAACCATCAGTTTGATAAGTCATGGTTGCAAAATTTTAACACGAATTATCTACAGGAGAATGGAAAAGCTGGTAGAAGCTAACCTCGGGGAAGATCAGTTTGGGTTCAGGAGGAACGTAGGAACCCGGGAGGCAATACTCACTTTACATCTTATCTTAGAAGATAAGTAGAGTTATTTACAACTTGTACAAAAGCCAGACCGCAGTTATTAGACTCGAAGGGCATGAAAGGGAAGCATCAGTTGGGAAGGGAGTAAGACAGGGTTTGTAGCCTTTCTCCGATGTTATTCAATTTGCACATCGAGCAGGCGGTGAAGGAAAGCAAGGAAAAATTTGGAATAGGGGTTAAAGTTCAGGGGGAAGAAATAAAAACATTGCGTTTTGCTGACGACATTGTAATTCTGTCAGAGACAACAAAGGACCTGGAAGAGCAGTTGAATGGAATGGACAGCGTGTTGAAGAGAGCGTATAAAATGAACATTAAAAAGAGCAAAACAAAAATAATGGAATACGGTCTTAGAAAATCAGGCGATGCTGAAGGAATTAGATTAGGTTACGAAACAGTGAAGATGGTAGATGAGTTTTGTTACTTAGGTAGTAAAATAACATGCGATGGTCGCAGTAGAGAGGATATAAAATGCAGAATGGCAATGGGAAGAAAAGCATTTTTGAAAAAGAGAAAATTGCTAACATCGAATATTAATTTAAGTGTAAGGAAATCTTTTCTGAAGGCATTTGTGTGGAGTGTTGCCTCGTACGGTAGTGAAACATGGACGATAAGCAGTGCGGACAGGAAGAGAATAGAGACTTTTGAAAAGTGGTGCTACAGAAGAATGCTGAAGATTAGGTGGGTAGATCACAAAACTAATGAAAGGTACTGAACAGAATTGGTGAAAAAAGGAATTTTTGGCATACCCTGACCAAAAGAACGGATCGCTTGGTAGGACACATTCTTAGACATCGAGGAATCGTAAATTTAGCATTGGAGGGAAGTGTGTGGGGTAAAAATCGCAGAGGGAGACCAAGAGACGCGTATAGTAAGCAGATTTAAGTGGATGTAGGTTGCCGTTCTTATGAGGAGATGAAAAGGCTTGCTCAGGATAGAGTAGGGTGGAGAGCTGCATCAAACCAGTCTCCGGAATGAAGACCATAACAACAACAGAAAGATATAAAAAAGCCAAGATCGCTGATCATCAATTTTTATTTACGACGACCGGTTTCGTTGAACTATGTCAGCATCATCTGGTCAAATAAAATCATTTTACAAGGCCATAATCTGTTATAATGGAGATATATGGTTACCTGGGTAACCCAAATATAGATTAGAGGGTGTGTTCCGTTGCTTCCCATTTAAATGCTCTTCTATGAAAGTATTTAAATTTTTTCTTTTATTATGACGTTTATTAAGATGCAAATGAGGAATATCCCGAGGCTTGTGTGCACTAGTTTCAATACACCTGAAAAATGGGGTGTTAAAATTAGAAAGGTTACCCGGGTAACTCAATGTGGACACAAGGGTTAAACATACTACGGACTTGCTTTCTCCGACTGTTAGTCCCTGGCCTGTAAAACCCTGAAACTGGAAGAATCGTCGTACACCCAAACGGCCTTCCTCCCCTCACTCACGAGTATCGAACCACCTGTTACAGCCGCGAGGCTATATTTCTACGAAATATTTTTATATATGAGAAACGTTTTCGGCAAGCAGGCTTACCATCTCCTGATCTAAATGAAATTACTTTTTGCATGAAGCTGTAACAAGTAGTTTGGTTAATGTCTCAGATTGATTCCGTATTTCTAATTTTCTGAAAGCTTTTGACTCCGTATCTCACAACGACTTTTAATCAAACTGCGTGGTTACGGTATATCGACCCAAATTTGCGACTGGATAGGGGATTTCCTGTCAGAGGACACAGTTTGTAGTAATTGATGGTAAGTCATCGACTAAAACAGAGGTGATATCGAGCGTTCCACAGTGTAGTGTTATTGGTCTTCTGCTGTTCCTTATTTACATAAACGATTTAGGGAAAAATCTACGTAGCTCTCTTAGGTTGTTTGCATACGACGCCGTCATTTGCCGTCTAGAAAAATCATCTGAAGATCAAAACCAACTGCAGAACGATCTGAATAAGATATCACTATGATGTAAAAATTGGCAGTTGACTGTAAACAATGAGAAGTGTGATGTCGTGCACATGAGTACGTAAAGAAATCCGTTAAACTCTGTTTACAACATAAATCAATCAAAAGTGAAGGCCGTAAACTTAACTAAATACTTAGGAATTACTATTGCTTCTGACTTCAACTGGAAATAACAAGTAGATAATATTGTGGGAAAGGCGAACCAGAGACTGCGTTTTATTGGCAGAGCCCTCAAAAGATGCAACAGAACAACTAAAGAGACTGCATACACTACGCTTGTCCCTCCTTTTCTGGAGTATTGCAGCCCAGTGTGGGATCCTTATCAGGTGGGTCTGACGGAGGACATCGAAAGGGTCCAAAGAAGGGCAGCTCGTTATGTATTGTCACGATACAAGGGAGACAGCGTCACAGAAATGATACAGGACCTGGGACGGGAATCATTACAATAACAGCGCTTATCGTTGCGGCGTGGTGTAGTTACTAAATTCCAATCGGCAACATTCTCCTCCGAATGTGAAAAAATATTGTTTACTCCCACTTACATAGATAGAAAATATCATCAGAAAATGGAAGAACAAGTCCGAAACTAGTTACCAACTTCTAAATAGTGTAACTGTGACGAAAAAAGAAAAATAAATTGTTTTCATAAATATTAACGTTGCGATCCTAAGAAGTTGTCCTCTCAAAATTAATGAATGAAACATTAGCCTCCCTTTTTAGTGTGACTTAAGTCTTAAAAGATAAAAATTTAATCTTGACAAGGTGGGGGAAGCGATTGACATATGCCTTATTTCAACCGTAATAATACACTGCATGAAGCAAATCTGTAGGTTGTCCACTGTTGAAACATGATTACATTGAAATTTAAAATAGGTTAAAATAGGTGTTGCGTTCACGGGCCTCCAACGTGTACTGGAATAAGATACGATATATCAGAGCTCGAACGGAGAGATTCAGGTGTTCTTTCTTCCCGCGCGCTATTCCAAAATGGAATGGGAGATAATGTACAGAGGTATCGTTTGTCAAAAACCATCGCTCGTCCCATGTTAGATGTAGATATCAACATTTCTGTGCCGCTAACGTGGGTCGTGCAGTGTTGGTGCTTCGCAAACTACGTTACGGGCTACTGACTAGCATTTTGTTGTTGACAATGCTGAAGCAGGAAGGAAGGAAGATTAGGGTGTAATCTCCCTTACACATCGCGTCATTGTAGACAGATCACATGCCACAGTTTTTGTCGAGGATGGGCACGGAAACCGGTCGTGCCCTTTGAAAGGAACTGTTGTTGTGGTCTTCATTCCGCAGACTGCTTTGATGCAACTCTCTACGTTACCCTGGCTTGTGAAAATCTCTTCATCTGAGAATACGAACGGCAACCTACATCCTTTTGAATCTTCTTACTATATTCGTCCCTTGGTCTCCCTTTACGATTTTTACCCCACACGCTTCCTTCTAATGCTGACAATTCCTTGATGTCTCAGAATGTGTCCAACCAATCTATCCCTTCTCTTAGTCAGGATATACCAGCAACTCCTTTTCTCCCCAATTCTGTTGAGCACCTGCTCATTAATCACGTGATCTACCCATCTAATTTTCATCAGTCGTCTGTAGCACCACATTTCAAAAGCTTTTATCGTCCTTTTGTCTGCACTCCTTATCGTCCACGTTTCAATCTCATACAACGCTACACTCCAGACAAATGCCTTCAGAAAGGACTTCCCAACATTTAAATTAATATTGGATGTTAACAAGTTTCGCTTCTTTAGTAATGCTTTTCTTCCCATAGCAATTTTGCATTTTATATCTTCTTTACGTCGGCCATCAGAAGTTTTCTTGCTACCCAAGTAACAAAACTCATATGCTAGTTTTAATGCCTGGTTACCTAATCTAATTCCTGCAGCATCGCCTGATTTTCTGACACTCATTCCATTACCCTCTTTTTACTCTTGTTAATGTTCATCTTATATCTTCCTTTCAAGACACTGTCCATTCCATTCAATTGCTCTTCCAGACCCTTCGCGGTCACTGACAGAATTACTATGTCATCGGCAAACCGCAATGTTTTTATTTTTTCTCCCTGAACTTTAATTCTATCTCCAAATTTCTCCTTCTTTTCCTTCACTCCTTGCTGAATGTACTGATTGAACAACAATGGGGAAAGTCTACAATGCTGTCTTACTCCCTTCCCAACCTCTGCGTCCCTTTCATGCCCTTTGACTCTAATAACCACTGTCTGGTTTTTATATACTTGAGTATAACTCTTCGCTCCCTATATTTTACCCCTGCTACCTTCAGAATATGAAAGACTGGATTCCAATCGACATTTTCATAAGCATTCTCCAAATCTACAAATGCTATCCAGGCATTTCCATGGAGTGATTTAGGAAAATCATGGAAAACCTAAATCCGGATGTCCGGAGACTGGTCTGAACTGCCGTCCTCCCGAATGCGAGTCCAGTGTGTTACCACTGCCACTGCTGAAGCCAGCTCGCTCGGTGACAACGCTGAGGCGCGTCAGATGACATTCCGGCCTACTGGCTACAGCTGCATGCACACGCATTAACACAATGAGATAAGATTTTGCTTACCGAAAGAGGTCATCATAAATATTAACATTGCGATCCTAAGAAGTTATTTTCTCAAAATTAATCAATGAAACATTAGCCTCCATTTTCAATACGTCTTAAGTCTTAAAAGATAATAATTTAATCTTGACAAGGTGGGAGAAGCGACAGGGACTTTTGAATCAGCTTACTGTATTCGCCCTTGGTCTCCCTCTACGATTTTTACCCCACACACTTCCTTCTAATGCTAAGCTGACGTTTCCTTGATGACTCAGTGTGTGTCCCAACAACCTATCACTTCTTTTAGAATACGCCAGACACTCCTTTTCTCCGCAGTTCTGTTGATCACCTCTTCATTAGTTACGTGATCTACCCATCTAATTTTCATCATTCGTCTGTAGCATCACATTTGAAAAGCTTCTATCATCCTTGTCTGAACTCCTTCTCGTCCACGTTTCACTCCCATACGATGCTACACTCCAGACAAATGCTTTCACAAATGACTTCCTAAAATTTAAATTAATATTGGATGTTAACAAGTTTCGCTTCTTTATAAACGCTTTTCTTCCCATAGCCATTCTGCATTTTATATCTTCTTTACTTCGGCCATCAGAAGTTATCTTGCTACCCAAATAACAAAATTCATCTACTACTTTTATTGTCTCGTTACCTAATCTAAAAATGTCTTTTTCGATCAGCACTATAATAGGCAGTTCCAAAAGGATGGCTGGGGGTTTTTACCTACTCCCAACGAATGAATGGGAAGCATAAAAAATTTCGTATACTAAAAAGTAAAAATAGAGGACCTAGATGGCATATAAGCAAAATGTTAAAAAAATTTAAAAAATAAACTGCTAAATACCTTGAAACACCTCTGTCATTCCTGATAAATTCTTTAACGAAGGTAGGAGTTTTTCCAATCTTTTGAAAAGGAACTAGGCTATACCAGTTTTTAAAGGAGGAGGCAAAGAAGATTCTGGAAACCATACATCTACAACAATCACAATTTTCTTTCTAAAATAGTAGTAACAGTGATACATAATTACAGAAATAAAACATATAAATGAAGAATGAAACTTCACTCTGCAGCGGAGTGTGCGCTGATATGAAACTTCCTGGCAGATTAAAATTGTGTGCCGGAACCGGGACTCGAACGTGGGACCTTTGCCTTTCGCGGGCAAGCGCACTACCGACTGTGCTATCCCGACACGACTCACGATGCCGCCTCACAACTTTACTTCTGCCAGTACCTCGACTCCTACTTTCCAAACTTCACAGAAGCTCTCTTGCAAACACGCAAGACTAGCACTCCTGGAAGAAAGGATATGGTGGAGACATGGCTTAGCCACAGCCTAAGGGATGTTTCCAGAATGAAAATTCACTCTGCAGCGGAGTGTGCGCTGATATGAAACTTCCTGGCAGATTAAAATTGTGTGCCGGAACCGGGACTCGAACCTGGGACCTTTGCCTTTCGCGGGCAAGCGCACTACCGACTGTGCTATCCCGACACGACTCACGATGCAGCCTCACAACTTTACTTCTGCCAGTACCTCGCCTCCTACTTTCCAAACTTCACAGAAGCTCTCTTGCAAACACGCAAGACTAGCACTCCTGGAAGAAAGGATATGGTGGAGACATGGCTTAGCCACAGCCTAAGGGATGTTTCCAGAATGAAACTTCACTCTGCAGCGGAGTGTGCGCTGATATGAAACTTCCTGGCAGATTAAAATTGTGTGCCGGAACCGGGACTCGAACCTGGGACCTTTGCCTTTCGCGGGCAAGCGCACTACCGACTGTGCTATCCCGACACGACTCACGATGCCGCCTCACAACTTTACTTCTGCCAGTACCTCGCCTCCTGTGCTATTCCGACACGACTCACGATGCCGCCTCACAACTTTACTTCTGCCAGTACCTCGTAGGAGGCGAGGTACTGGCAGAAGTAAAGTTGTGAGGCGGCATCGTGAGTCGTGTCGGGATAGCACAGTCGGTAGTGCGCTTGCCCGCGAAAGGCAAAGGTCCCAGGTTCGAGTCCCGGTTCCGGCACACAATTTTAATCTGCCAGGAAGTTTCATATCAGCGCACACTCCGCTGCAGAGTGAAGTTTCATTCTGGAAACATCCCTTAGGCTGTGGCTAAGCCATGTCTCCACCATATCCTTTCATCCAGGAGCGCTAGTCTTGCGTGTTTGCAAGAGAGCTTCTGTGAAGTTTGGAAAGTAGGAGGCGAGGTACTGGCAGAAGTAAAGTTGTGAGGCGGCATCGTGAGTCGTGTCGGGATAGCACAGTCGGTAGTGCGCTTGCCCGCGAAAGGAAAAGGTCCCAGGTTCGAGTCCCGGTTCCGGCACACAATTTAAATCTGCCAGGAAGTTTCATATCAGCGCACACTCCGCTGCAGAGTGAAGTTTATTTCTGGAAACATCCCTTAGGCTGTGGCTAAGCCATGTCTCCACCATATCCTTTCTTCCAGGAGCGCTAGTCTTGCGTGTTTGCAAGAGAGCTTCTGTGAAGTTTGGAAAGTAGGAGGTGAGGTACTGGCAGAAGTAAAGTTGTGAGGCTGCATCGTGAGTCGTGTCGGGATAGCGCAGTCGGTAGTGCGCTTGCCCGCGAAAGGCAAAGGTCCCAGGTTCGAGTCCCGGTTCCGGCACACAATTTTAATCTGCCAGGAAGTTTCATATCAGCGCATACTCCGCTGCAGAGTGAAGTTTCATTCTGGAAACATCCCTTAGGCTGTGGCTAAGCCATGTCTCCACCATATCCTTTCTTCCAGGAGTGCTAGTCTTGCGTGTTTGCAAGAGAGCTTCTGTGAATTTTGGAAAGTAGGAGGCGAGGTACTGGCAGAAGTAAAGTTGTGAGGCAGCATCGTGAGTCGTGTCGGGATAGCACAGTCGGTAGTGCGCTTGCCCGCGAAAGGCAAAGGTCCCAGGTTCGAGTCCCGGTTCCGGCGCACAATTTAAATCTGCCAGGAAGTTTCATATCAGCGCACACTCCGCTGCAGAGTGAAGTTTCATTCTGGAAACATCCCTTAGGCTGTGGCTAAGCCATGTCTCCACCATATCCTTTCTTCCAGGAGCGCTAGTCTTGCGTGTTTGCAAGAGAGCTTCTGTGAAGTTTAGAAAGTAGGAGGCGAGGTACTGGCAGAAGTAAAGTTGTGAGGCGGCATCGTGAGTCGTGTCGGGATAGCACAGTCGGTAGTGCGCTTGCCCGTGAAAGGCAAAGGTCCCAGGTTCGAGTCCCGGTTCCGACACACGATTTTAATCTGCCAGGAAGTTTCATATCAGCGCACACTCCGCTGCAGAGTGAAGTTTCATTCTGGAAACATCCCTTAGGCTGTGGCTAAGCCATGTCTCCACCATATCCTTTCTTCCAGGAGTGCTAGTCTTGCGTGTTTGCAAGAGAGCTTCTGTGAAGTTTGGAAAGTAGGAGGCGAGGTACTGGCAGAAGTAAAGTTGTGAGGCGGCATCGTGAGTCGTGTCGTGATAGCACAGTCGGTAGTGCGCTTGCCCGCGAAAGGCGAAGGTCCCAGTTTCGAGTCCCGGTTCCGGCACACAATTTTAATCTGCCAGGAAGTTTCATATCAGCGCACACTCCGCTGCAGAGTGAAGTTCATTCTGGAAACATCCCTTAGGCTGTGGCTAAGCCATGTCTCCACCATATCCTTTCTTCCAGGAGTGCTAGTCTTGCGTGTTTGCAAGAGAGCTTCTGTGAAGTTTGGAAAGTAGGAGGCGAGGTACTGGCAGAAGTAAAGTTGTGAGGCGGCATCGTGAGTCGTGTCGGGATATCACAGTCGGTAGTGCGCTTGCCCACGAAAGGCAAAGTTCCCAGGTTCGAGTCCCGGTTCCGGCACACAATTTTAATCTGCCAGGAAGTTTCATATCAGCGCACACTCCGCTGCAGAGTGAAGTTTCATTCTGGAAACATCCCTTAGGCTGTGGCTAAGCCATGTCTCCACCATATCCTTTCTTCCAGGAGTGCTAGTCTTGCGTGTTTGCAAGAGAGCTTCTGTGAAGTTTGGAAAGTAGGAGGCGAGGTACTGGCAGAAGTAAAGTTTTGAGGCGGCATCGTGAGTCGTGTCGGGATAGCACAGTCGGTAGTGCGCTTGCCCGCGAAAGGCAAAGGTCCCAGGTTCGAGTCCCGGTTTCGGCACACAATTTTAATCTGCCAGGAAGTTTCATATCAGCGCACACTCCGCTGCAGAGTGAAGTTTCATTCTGGAAACATCCCTTAGGCTGTGGCTAAGCCATGTCTCCACCATATCCTTTCTTCCAGGAGTGCTAGTCTTGCGTGTTTGCAAGAGAGCTTCTGTGAAGTTTGGAAAGTAGGAGGCGAGGTACTGGCAGAAGTAAAGTTGTGAGGCGGCATCGTGAGACGTGTCAGGATAGCACAGTCGGTAGTGCGCTTGCCCGCGAAAGGCAAAGGTCCCAGGTTCGAGTCCCGGTTCCGGCACACAATTTTAATCTGCCAGGAAGTTTCATATCAGCGCACACTCCGCTGCAGAGTGAAGTTTCATTCTGGAAACATCCCTTAGGCTGTGGCTAAGCCATGTAAACCACCATATCCTTTCTTCCAGGAGTGCTAGTCTTGCGTGTTTGCAAGAGAGCTTCTGTGAAGTTTGGAAAGTAGGAGGCGAGGTACTGGCAGAAGTAAAGTTGTGAGGCAGCATCGTGAGTCGTGTCGGGATAGCACAGTCGGTAGTGCGCTTGCCCGCGAAAGGCAAAGGTCCCAGGTTCGAGTCCCGGTTCCGGCACACAATTTAAATCTGCCAGGAAGTTTCATATCAGCGCACACTCCGCTGCAGAGTGAAGTTTCATTCTGGAAACATCCCTTAGGCTGTGGCTAAGCCATGTCTCCACCATATCCTTTCTTCCAGGAGTGCTAGTCTTGCGTGTTTGCAAGAGAGCTTCTGTGAAGTTTAGAAAGTAGGAGGCGAGGTACTGGCAGAAGTAAAGTTGTGAGGCGGCATCGTGAGTCGTGTCGGGATAGCACAGTCGGTAGTGCGCTTGCCCGTGAAAGGCAAAGGTCCCAGGTTCGAGTCCCGATTCCGACACACAATTTTAATCCGCCAGGAAGTTTCATATCAGCGCACACTCCGCTGCAGAGTGAAGTTTCATTCTGGAAACATCCCTTAGGCTGTGGCTAAGCCATGTCTCCACCATATCCTTTCTTCCAGGAGCGCTAGTCTTGCGTGTTTGCAAGAGAGCTTCTGTGAAGTTTGGAAAGTAGGAGGCGAGGTAGTGGCAGAAGTAAAGTTGTGAGGCGGCATCGTGAGTCGTGTCGGGATATCACAGTCGGTAGTGCGCTTGCCGGCGAAAGGCAAAGGTCCCAGGTTCGAGTCCCGGTTCCGGCACACAATTTTAATCTGCCAGGAAGTTTCATATCAGCGCACACTCCGCTGCAGAGTGAAGTTTCATTCTGGAAACATCCCTTAGGCTGTGGCTAAGCCATGTCTCCACCATATCCTTTCTTCCAGGAGTGCTAGTCTTGCGTGTTTGCAAGAGAGCTTCTGTGAAGTTTGGAAAGTAGGAGGCGAGGTACTGGCAGAAGTAAAGTTGTGAGGCGGCATCGTGAGTCGTGTCGGGATAGCACAGTCGGTAGTGCGCTTTCCCGCGAAAGGCAAAGGTCCCAGGTTCGAGTCCCGGTTCCGGCACACAATTTTAATCTGCCAGGAAGTTTCATCTTAAATGAAGTCCAACATGGGTTTAGTCAGAAGAGACCTACTAAGATTGCAGTGGCAAATTTCATAACTCTTATAAATGAAGCCCTGGTGTTAAAAATGGAAGGATTCCAAGGCAGGAGGGAGAAGAAGACAGGAGTAAAGTGGTCTGAGGTGAGAAAAAGAAAAGATGAAAGAATACTGGAGGAAAAAGAAAGAACAAAGGAGGAAACATTGAAATTGGTGCGTGGTCCTTAGATGGCCGAAACGAAGTAAGAAGAAGAAGAAGCCCTGGATCACCAAAGGAAAGTTTTTGGTATGTATTTAGACGTTTGTAGTCACACAGTGAAGGACTTAGTGTAAACATGCAAATATCAAAAAGGTATTTTAGACAAAATAATCTACTGATCAATGCAAAGAAAAAACGTGTACTAAAATTGTAACAAACAGGTTAAACAGCTCAGAGAATTTTCTTCTACGGCGGCACTACTGATGTTCAGAATAAGTGGACTGTAATAGGTATCAGGGAATATTGGTGGAGAAACATCTCACTTAGAGAAACCACATCTGTTCCAAAATTAGCTGAAATATATTTTTGATGAAGAACATTTCTTGTTCTGTGCACACAGAAACTTGACTAAAAATGATGGACTTATCTTCCCACAAAAATTGTACGGTATACCAGTATGGGGAGGAGTACCTGATTTACACTTTCAGATAATTTTAAAACTACAAAAGGAAACTGACAGATGCGTAGCGAAATTAACGCCACATGATTCACGCAAAAACAAATTTAAAGAATTACAGATATTAACTGTACCAAATTTGTACATATATGAGACAATAGGCCTACTTTTTCGTATGAAAGATTGTAAAGTACGAAAAAAAAAAAAAGAGACATTCATGAGCACAATACTAAAAGCAGAGAAAATTATCAAAAGGTTGACATTGACAGATACGGATCCTGTAAATGCTGGTCTGGATGCTTGTTATAGAACAGACTGCCTCTTAGCCTAAAGAGCGTAAAGGAACTGAATACCTTCAAAAGAAAATTTAAGGAACATTTTATCTGTGGGTGTTGATATCATGTAAATGAGTTCTTAACGGGCAGTGAAATACAGTAGATAACAAGGATTGGAGCATGAAAGAAAAAGACAAACAAAGTATGCGTGTGTTTTGAAACTTCGAAATAGTTACTACTAAAACTTTTTTTGTGATAAATTATAAATGATCAACTTGTAAAAAATTGTTTTATGTTGAACTGAAAACATATAAATATCTAATATTATTGTAAAATACTATCTACAGACAAAAATTCTTATAAATTTATTATAATTTGAGGAATTATGACAATGCAACTGAAGTAAACGTGGAATGACATTCACGGAAATAATTAAACAGAAGTCATCGTGATTTATAGAGATCTTGTGGACATTAGAGCAGACTTATTTCAAATTAACTGTTTTACCAACAACAAAAAAATAACGAAAACTCATCAAGTAATTTGAACACAGAGTAAATTTTTGCTGTGCATTGTTGTTAACCATTTCTTCTACATTAAGTAAAATCCTCAAGAGGATTGAAAAGATTAAGTTTTGTGTCCTTCTAATTTTATCGTTAGTTTCGCACAAAACTGAAAGGAATTTTATCGATAAAACGTATATTAAGCTCACGGAAATTTCTGTTATATTGCTTACGAATGAAAAGGAAAAAAAATTACAAATCACGAAGTCATTACACCCACGGACGATCTCAATCAGCATAAATGGCAAATTACTCTCAACATAAACAAAAGTAAAGTGCTGCGCTTACAAAGAAGAAAATTTATTTTAGTAAATAATTACGTAGTAGCAGGACAATCACTGGAAGAAATAACTTCCATAAAATATCTGTGAGTAGACATTAGGAGTTATCTGTATTGGAACGACCGCATAGAATTAGTCGTCGTGAAGGCAGACAGACTGGGATTCATTGGAACAATCCTCAGACATTGTAGCGAACAAAAAACGGAAGTAGGTTAGAAAACACTCGTTCGGCTAATGCTTGTATGAGTGTGTCATCAATCCGATATAGGGTTGAAGCAGAATTCAGGGTAGAGAATGTAATCCTTGGATCCTGAGGGTTTTCATAGCCCCAAAATTCCGGGAGTGTAGGCTTTATAGTCCTGGCATTAAAAAATTAGCTATTTAAAAATATTTTGTTATATTTATTATGATATTTTTAATAACAACTAGAGGACCCGTGCGAATACTTCGCATCGTTAGTGGAATGACAAAAAAGTTGGGAAAAATTGAAGTGAAGTTGAATGTTTACGCATAGCTTTCTTCACAATCAATTAATGCAAGTGTTTAAAAGCGCAAATGAAAGAGCTTGATCCGCCGAGTGTTGTTAGCTCAAAAAATATTGCGTACCTTCGCGAAGCGTGCCGTACACTCACAAGATCCCGTCCACAGAAAAGTAATTTATCTTCAACTGAAAGAACTGCACTACGTAATCTCCGAAATGATTCACAGACCTTGGTTCTTCCTGCAGACAAGGGGAATGCCACAGTTTTACTTCCAAGAGACGTATACGTTGAGAAAATGCACAACCTACTGGATGAATCAACATATCGTAGGATTGACAAGGACCCCACATCTCGTGTTGAGAGGAAGACTGCATCACTTCTGAACGCTAGTTCTCTACCTAAAGATGTTGCAAACAAATTGAAGGGCCGCAGTTCGGTGCCCCCCAGATTATATGGCCTTCCAAAGGTACACAAAGTCTTGCAAACGTCCAGTTCAGAAGAAATTGAAAATCTCAAACCAAACTTGGAGCATATATTGAAAGTGTTGACTTTTCGACCAATCGTTAGTAACATAGGTGCACCAACGTATTCACTGGCAAAATATCTAGCCTCATTGTTGAGACCACATGTGGAGAAATGTGAACATCATATCCGTAACTCGTCGGATTTCATCAGTAGGTTAAAAACCCTGAAACTCAACAGCACTGATTTATTAGTTAGTTTTGACGTTGTCTCGTTGTTCACCAAAGTACCCTTGGCTGACTCTTTGTCTCTCCTTAGCAACATGTTTGAGGATGATATAACAGCTTTATTTAAGCATGCACTAACCTCCACTTACTTTTTATTTCATGAACAATACTTTGAACAGATTGACGGCGTCGCTATGGGGAGTTCTCTTTCTCCCCTTGTGGCTAATTTGTTTATGGAGGATTTTGAAGAAAAAGCCCTCAATTCAGCAACATTAAGACCGATGGTCTTCTGGAGATATGTGGACGACACATTCATAGTGTGGCCCCACGAAGAGGATAAACTGACAGAATTTTCAGACCATCTTAACCCCATTCATGAAAACATCAAGTTCACTATGGAGCGGGAGAAGAATGGCTGTTTACCGTTCCTGGATGTTCTGGTTCGACGCAAAGAGGATGGATTCCTAGGTCATTGCGTATATCGCAAGCCCACCCATACAGATCTTTATTTGCAGGCGTCCAGCTGCCACCATCCTTCGCAAACTATGAGTGTACTGAAAACCTTGGTCCACAGGGCTCAGGTAGTGTCTGATGCTGACAGCCTACAGGTTGAACTCCTGCACCTGGAGGCGGTTTTCAAGAAAAATGGCTATTCGCAACATCAGATTAAAAAAGCCTTACAAATAAAAACACCAGATAAATCACAGGAGAAAGATGAAGAGGAACGGGATGTGAAATCTACAGCCTTTCTCCCATACGTGGGTAATGTGTCTTCAAAAATAGCCAGAATCATGAAGAAACATAAAGTGGATGTGATCTTTCGCCCACCACCTAAGACCTCAGCTCTTCTGGGATCTGTCAAAGATGATTTGTTATTGCGAAAAGCGGGAGTTTATGAAATCCCTTGTGAGTGTGGAAAACGTTATATAGGTCAAACCACGCGCACTGTACAGGAACTATGCGTTGAGCACCAACGGTATACACGCCTTCTTCAGTCCAACAAGTCTGCAGTAGCCGAACATTGTATTTCTACTGGCCATTCCATGAATTACAAAGGAGTAAAGATTTTAACCACAGCTTCCACTTTCTGGGACTCTGTTGTAAAGGAAGCTATACATATACAACTGGCGGACCACCTGCTAAATCGTGACGACGGATTTCATCTTGACAATGCATGGAAGCCACTTATATCACGCCTTCGTTCTGAAAGAATGTCTGCGTCTTCTATTCCGATTGATGTTACCACTTTTAATGATTAATTATTCATTTGTAAGCACTGTGGATACGAAACAGCTCTGTTTATATTTGCACTCACTGCTCACAGATTATCTTTGAAGTATATATTTATCTATGACTAGCGCAGCAGTTACGAATGTGATATCTTCGAGCATGCGCAGTCCAATCCTCAGTAGCTTGGATCACGTGATTTACCGTATAAATAGGCACGCACAGACGCTGAGAACTCAGTCTTGGACTCGCCTTGAAGATGGCTGTAAGGTTTGCAGCCGAAATATCGGAAGAAGAATTGTCGCTGTGCCGGGTGCACTCCCGAAAGATGATGGAATATTGCGTACCTTCATTAGAACCGAAGATATCGTAAAACAAACTGATTAAAATATTCAATGCAAGGACAGAAGGATACCGCGTTTGAATAAAAATAAAGGACGGAGAGACTTAAGTCAATTCTGATACTTAATGACAAAACTTCGAATGAATACCTTTCGTTTAAAGCAAAATTAAAGGAAATCGGTCGGATAGAACGGCCTGACCGACTGACTTTAGTTTACAGCAAGGACATCCCTGTAAGAAATATACAGAAGGAAATCGCCTTTGAGAATAGAAAAAACAAGGCGAGAGTTATGTAAATGCTGATACTTGATGACAAATCTGTGTACGAACACCTTTCGTTTAAAATAAAAATGAAGGAAATCGGCCTTGTAGTTTGGTCTGGCCGACTGACTTTAGTTTTCGTAGATTATTTTAATATATAAGATTATGTCGATTACTTTCCCTTGATACTGTATGCATATTATTCAAGCTGCTCAACTAATTTCTGATAAGGAAATTTACAATAATTATGTTTCATAAATGTATATTTAAGTCTGTAGGTGAAACCTCATTCCGTTCTGAAACGACGGAAATTCCAAATTCTTTGTTAATACAAATAATACCAAACTGCTGCTTTACTTCGTACATGTTATATAATGTTCATTAATATAGCAATATGCCTATTTAGGTACTGTGGCCATCATCAGGCTATCTGCGGATAAATATTTAAGATTGAAATGAATAAAATACAGAAACTTACAATTTTGATACCTTTTTCGTGACATATAATTCCACACTTACGTCTGTGGTTAGTTCTGCTATAACTAACTACTAAAATGCAACGAAAGATGTTGGAGAAAACTGAACACTTTATTCACCAACCATGAAATACAAAAATCACAAAATCAACAACAGAGACTATATATTTAATGTATAATTTCTTTGCTTTCGGCAAAGATTCTCTTCTCTTCCTTTTGCACAGTGCCTAACGTCGCTATACCAGCCCCCCCCCCCCCCCCCCCTTTTTTTTAAGCCGGGTGCTCCCGGTATGTTGTTGTACTGATGTTTGACCCTTCTCCCTGCTCGGGTGATGAATGGCAGCGGTGACTGCTTGGTGTTGTCTTCTACCAGTGGTGTGAACTCTTCCCTTGACTCCTGTCTTGGATGTTCACTGTTTCCAGAATGAAACTTTCACTCTGCAGCGGAGTGTGCGTTGGTATGAAACTTCTTGGCAGATTAAAATTGTGTGCCGGAACCGGGATTCGAACCTGGGACCTTTGCACAATTTTAATCTGCCAGGAAGTTTCATACCAGCGCACACTCCGCTGCAGAGTGAAAGTTTCATTCTGGAAACATCCCCTAGGCTGTGGCTAAGCCATGTCTCCACCATATCCTTTCTTCCAGGAGTGCTAGTCTTGCATGGTTCGTAGGAGAGTTTCTGTGAAGTTTGGAAAGTAGGAGGCGAGGTACTGGCGGAAGTAAAGTTGCGAGGCGGCATCGTGAGTCGTGTCGGGATAGCACGGTCGGTAGTGCGCTTGCCCGCGAAAGGCAAAGGTCCCAGGTTCGAGTCCCGGTTCCGACACACAATTTTAATCTGCCAGGAAGTTTCACGTTCACTGTTGGTTGATGTGCCAGGTGAGGTTCTCCAGTGTGTCTCTTCTAAGTCCAAGTATGCTGGTTTAACTCTTTCTGATGATACTATTTCTTGTCTTCCGTTCTGATCAATTGTAAAAGTGTTCTGACTTCTTGCTAGCACCTTGTATGGTCCCATGAATGGTGAACGTAGTGGCGGCCTGACAGAGTCGTCTCTGAGCCAAACATGGAAGGCATTAGCTAAATCTTTGTGTATGAAAACTTTCCTGTCACCATGTCTGCGTGGTGGCACAGTTTTTAACTGAGACATTTGCCTGCTCAATTCAAAAATGTTTGTATAGTCTATGGGACTTAACTACGGGGTTATCAGTCCCTAAACTTACAAACTACTTATGAACTACTTACGAACTAGGACGGCACAAATATCCATGCCCGAGGGGGGATTCGAACCCCTGCAGACCGTGGTGGCCGTGCAGACCGTGACTGGAGCGCCTCAGTCCCCTCGGCCACCGCGGCCGGCCCTGCTCAATTGACGTGCAAATTCTGTAACACTCTGTTTTGAAAGTTCTCTATGTTCTCTTGGTACTAAAAACTTTCCTGGAACTCCTAACTGTTCTCCATACACCAGCTGAGCTGGTGAGCATTGTAAATCATCTTTTACTGCAGTTCTCAGTCCGAGTAGAACCAGTTGTAAAGCTTCTGACCATGTAGAGTCATAACACATTAGGGCTGCTTTTCCACCATGCCGTTGCTTGAAGGGTAGTAACTGGTTGTACGTAAGTGGTTACATCCACAAAGCTGCATAAGCTCTTGGAACAACTGTGCTTCGAATTGTTTACCCCTGTCAGTTGTAATGATCCGTGGAACTCCGAACCTTGTAAACCAGCTACCAATTAGTGTCTTGGCCACTGTATCTGCTGTAGTATCTGTTATTGGAATGGCTTCTGGCCGCCTTGTAAAACGGTCGATTATCGTAAGTAAATAACGATGTCCATTTGAGTACGGCAGTTGTCCCACGATATCCACATGTATATGTGAAAATCTACGTGATGGAACTGGGAAGGATGCTATTGGTGGGTATGTGTGTCTATTAATCTTACTACGTTGACAGTCCAAACATGTACGTGCCCACTCTCTGCAGTCTTTCTGAATTCCCGGCCATACTACTTTACTTGCAACATGTTTAGCCGATGCTCTGATTCCAGGATGTGCTAAATTGTGAAATGCCTGGAATACTATTCGCCGAAACTCTTTCGGAATGTATGGTCGCTGTTTGTTATACGCTGTATCACACCAAATGCCTGTAGAGCAATAAGGAGCGTGAATTTTTACCATTTGTAATGCAGTGTGTTCGTCCTGCAGTAGCTCCTGTAATTGTGTGTCATGTTGTTGTTTCAGAGCTATCTCCTGCCAAGGTACATCCTTTATATTAGCGCAGTTGCGTGACAAACAATCAGCCACAATGTTTTGGCTTCCTGAAATGTGTTGCACGTCCGTCGTAAACTGTGCCACAAATTCCGCCTGTCTACACTGTCGCGGCGAACCTAATTCTGGAAAAAGCTAACTAGTGGTTTATGATTTGTGTAAATTGTAAAATGTCTTGCTTCCACTGACGATCTGAAATGTTTGACTGCTTCATGTATCGCCAGTAGCTCTCTATCTATTGCGCTCCAATTCTTTTGTCGTGGTGTGAGCTTTTGCGAATAAAAGGCAAGCTGTTGCCATGCTCCCTGTACTTTCTGTTGTAAAGCTGCCCCAATAGCATTCTGACTAGCGTCTACCATTAATGCGAGAGGGGCTTCTAACTGTGGATGAGTAAGCTGTGTTGTTTGTGCTAATTGCTGTTTCACACTGTGAAATGCTGCCTCAGCCTCTTTATTCCAAGTAATCTTCCTATTGCCAGTAGTATGTTTTCCTGTAAGCAATGTAGTGAGGGGTTCTTGATGATGTGCTAAACCAGTAATATGTCTACGGTAATAATTTATCATCCCGATAAATCTGCGTACACCTTTAAATGTTGTTGGCAATGGCATGTTTTGAATGGCATTGACACGTTCTGGAAGGGGTACTATTCCTTTTGCTGAGACTACATATCCTAAAAATTGTACTTCTTTTTTTCCAAAAACACATTTATCTTCATTAATAATTATGTTGAATTTCTCTAATCGTTGAAAAAGTTGGCGCAAATGTTTTACATGTTCTGTAACGTTGGACGAAAATATAAGTATGTCGTCCGTATAACAAAACAGGAAAGTCAGGCCACGTAGCACCTCATGCATGAAACGCTGCCAAGTTTGTGCTGCGTTTCTTAACCCGAAAGGCATAAAATTGTATTCGAACAAACCGAAAGGTGTTATGACAGCTGTCTTCTTAATATCTTCCTGTGCTACTGGAATTTGCAAATATGCTTTTTTGCAATCGACAACACTAAACACTTGTGCCTTGGCAATGGCATAATTTAAGTCTGTAACAAGTGGAACAGGATCACGATCTGGAATCGTTCTGGCATTTAGTGCTCTATAATCCCCATACAATCTCCAAGAACCATCTTTTCTACTCACCATATGCAGAGGAGAAGCCCAGGGACTGCTGGACCTGGACACAATACCTGCTCGAAGCACCTCTTCAAAGCCCTTTTGTGCTGCAAGAAGTTTGTGTGGTGGTAGTCTCCTCGGTCGAACTGCTACCGGCTGTCCTGGAGTGGTGTTGATATGATGTACTGTCGTATGTCTTCTTTTGTCGACCACATTTTGTCGATGTAACGAAGGAAATTCCAATAACAATGTATCAAATGGGTTGTCTTCTCCTATCGCATTTATTATTTGACCTTGCCCCACAGTCTCTTTCTCTCTCAGCACCTCACTTAATCGGCGATTTACTAAATCAGGAGCGAGTCGGAAATGCAGCAAAAAGTCCGCTCCTAATATTGGCTCAGCAACATCTGCTACAATAAATGTTCATGTAATATTGTATGCGAGTCCAAAATCCAGTTTCATTGTACATCCACCATATGTAGTGATGATGGAGTTATTTTCTGCTGTGAGTCTATGTCGAGTAGGATTAATTTTTATAGTGCACAGTTTCCTGGGGTACACACTTGCTTCTGAACCAGAGTCTACCAGAAAATTTTGTCCTGTTATGTGGTCGTAAACATACAATCTCCGTATTTGCTTTACTGTTGTCGGTGTTGCACTTGCCTTGTAAATCACATTCATATTATGTGGACGCCTATCTCTTACGTGACGGTCGTCGGCGTCCTCTAACGACCGTCTGCAGCGTTTGGGTAACTGCAAGGTGTATCACATCGACAGGCTGCTTCACCGAAACGTCTGTAATACCAACACAATTGCTGTGAAAATTATCACGACCATCAAACTCTTCTTTCTGTTGGGTTCGTCTCTCTTCTGATGCGCGTTCAAAACGCCGTTTGTTCTTGCATTGCTGTTCCGCCAATCTTACATTTAGTCTTGCGACTTGATCTTCTAACCATTCTATCCTCCGTTCTTCTGCTGATTCTGCTGTGTTTGTGTCCTCCGCTTCTTTCTTCATATTGACTTCCGTCGGAGTCCTAGTCTTTTCTTGACTGCAGTGTTTCACAGCTTCCACCTTTACTCTACTTGGAGAATCAGACAAAACTGTAGCTACTTCATCTGCTGTCTCTGCTAGCTCTCGTAACGTCAACTTTTGATGTGCTGCCACTACTGAAGGAAAATTGTCTGGTAACTTGCGTAGCCATAGAACACGTAATGATTGCTCTGGTAATAGTTCTGGACCCGCTAAGGCTCTTAAGCTTCGCAAAATTTGTGAAGGCGATCTGTTACCTATTTGTTCCTCTTCAAATGCTTTACATAACCTTAGCTCTATAAAGGAAAGCAAGGAGAAATTTGGTGAAGGAATTAAAGTTCAGGGTGAAGAATTAAAAACATTGCGTTTTTCCGACGACATAGTTATTCTGTCAGAGACAGCAAACGACCTGGAAGAGCAGTTGAACGGAATGGACAGTCTGCTGAAAGGTGCATATAAGATGAACATTAACAAGAGCAAAACTAGGGTAATGGAGTGCAGTCTAAGAAAGTCAGGCGATGCTGAAGGAATTAGATTAGGTAACGAAGCAATAAAGGAGGTAGATGAGTTTTGTTACTTGGGCAGTAAAATAACAAATGATGGTCGCAATACAGAGGATATAAAATGCAGAATGGCAATGGGTAGAAAAGCTTTCTTGAAAAAGAGAAATTTGTTAACATCGAATATTGATTTAAGCCTAAGGAAGTCCTTTCTGAAGGCATTTG
Source organism: Locusta migratoria (assembly GCA_026315105.1). Lineage (NCBI taxonomy): Eukaryota > Metazoa > Arthropoda > Insecta > Orthoptera > Acrididae > Locusta > Locusta migratoria. The sequence goes on from CM048744.1 coordinate 833,919,872, forward strand.
TATGGAGTGTTGCCTTGTATGGGAGTGAAACATGGACGATAAACAGTGCGGACAGGAAGAGGATTGAGGCTTTTGAAATATGGTGCTACAGAAGAATGTTGAAGATTAGGTGGGTGGATCGCGTAACTAATGAGGAGGTACTGAACAGAATTGGGGAGAAAAGAAATTTCTGGCATACCTTGACTAAAAGAAGGGATAGATTGATAGGCTACATTCTTAGACATCAAGAATGTCTTCTATTTCTTCGATAATCACTCCAGCCAGATGTGCCACAGTCAGTACATATTTGTCTTCGTCACCCCTTACGTCATGTTGTTGAAATATACACTCCACATGAGTAAACCATGTCTGTGGTCGATTTTGCCAAAACGTCGGAAGCTTGACATGACTTAAACGATTGATAGAACGTCCGCTCGGAAAACCATTCAAGGTATTTTCCGTGTGCGCTGTAGGCAAAGACGTACTCGCTTCCTCCATTTGCTTGAGAAGCACGTATCTTCTGTCATCTTTCTGTTTATTTTGTCTTTCGTCGGGGTCACCACTGTGGTTAGTTCTGCTATAACTAACTACTAAAATGCAACGAAAGATGTTGGAGAAAACTGAACACTTTATTCACCAACCATGAAATACAAAAATCACAAAATCAACAACAGAGACTACATATTTAATGTATAATTTCCTTGCTTTCGGCAAAGATTCTCTTTTCTTCCTTTTGCACAGTGTCTAACGTCGCCACACGTCCATATTGCGTCTTGGAGGTATAATTTTATTATAATTACTGCATATAATTATAGTCTAAATGTTCTTTAGATGGTAGATATTATTTAATGCTGGTCAGGTTATTAATTTATTACTTCTAATCTGACAGTTATATTTGACATATCCTCCAGCGATGCTCTATGGTTACAGTTTATTACTGCGTATCGTGGGAATCTTTGTTATGGTGGTGTAATCTTTGTTATGTTATGGTACTGCGATGTATATCTCTGTTTTAACTTGAAAGTAAAATATCAATAAAGTTGTCTACATAATGTTTGTGTTTTAGTTTTGTTCGTTCATTTAAAATTTCGTCAAGGCTTTCCTTCGCATTTGTACAAAATTCCAGAATGTTCATATGATAACCATTTGATGTTATGTGTAATATTTTCATTGCGTTTGTGGAACGATCACTTTCGCGATTTTCCGTTTTTAAGTGGTTAAAGAATGCTGAAAGATTTGTGTCAGAATTTCTCGTATGTTCTCTGTATCGAATTTCGAAATAACTGGCAGTTTGTCCTACATAAAATTTCTGACAATCTTTTCAATTAGTTTTGTATATGACTGATAAGTGGTATACTGGTATTTTTGTCTTAGTGGAATGGATTAAGGTTTTTATGTTGTGTGCAGTTCTGTAGGCAAATCTGACTGCAGTCTTTCTTAGTTACGTGTTCTGCTCATCGGACGTTCGTCCTATATAAGTTTGTGTTATGTATTATTTTTTTGTTTTAAGGACGTATCTTTTTTGTCGTGCAGTTTCTCTACTATACTTACGGTTAAATCATTTTTGTGGGCTATATAGGTTATATAGAAAGCTACTTTTTTATATCTGTTTCTTCTAATGGTAGGTTTATTAGTCTATTGATCATTGTGTTAAAATGTGCATTTTTTTGTGCTTTGTGGATTCTCTATATATGTCAAATTTATGTTCATTGTTCTTATTCATAATTGTTAGGTCCAAAAAATTCATAGTTTCGTCGCTTTCTGGCTCCATGATAAATTTGATTTTAGTATGTTCGTTGTTGATTATTGTTGTGTATCGGTTTGGGATCCGTCTGTTAGTAGGAGGGTATCGTTTACATATCGGTAATAGTATATTATTTTATTTATTGTTGGGTGATTAGAGTTGAAGAATATTCAATACTGGATATTCCGATACCACTCGTCTGCTTTGTCCCATGACGTCAGGCGCAGCGTCATGACGATAACCGACATTCATATTTCAATGCGAATGTAATGTGGCGTCGATAACAACATGAAATAAACAACGACACAAGTATAAATGTAAGCGAAACCAAAAGAAAAAAAGTAAGTAAAGGAATTTATCAGGATTACCGTGGAAATTAAGGGATTTTGGGCCGGGAGATTGTAAATAGAACAACATTATGAACAACAATACTGAAATAAAAATGAAACATCGAAAAAAATATGCAATGATAACGTTTTACTGTATGTAAACAGCACTTTCGGATAATGTAGGACACAAAATCACACTGAAAATGGCTCGTTTATTCAAGTTATTGAATACGATGTATTATCAGGAGAGATTTTCTTCGTAATAATGAAGTACAATTACGAAACTGATGAAATATGGCGCGAGAGACTAGCGAAATGTAAAAGTGAAGCTACGTTTTGCAATGTTCTTTTGTTTAAAAAAGTGAAGTCGATGGAACGGAGTACGTAATACATCTGCAATGAAACGGTAACTGTTCAAAGTGCCGTCGATGCGAACAAGAGGTAACTGAGACGTGTAACCTCATACCATCACACCGGGTTATACGCCAGTGCATGGCGATGACGAATACATGCTTCCAATGTGCGTTCACCGCGATGACGCCAAACACGGATGCGACAATCATGATGCTGTAAACGGAACCTTGATTCATCCCAAAATATGACGTTTTGCCATTCGTGCACCCAGGTTTTTCGTTGCGTACACCATCACAGGCGCATCTATGTTCTCCGAGCTGATAGTCCATGCTGCTGCAAACGTCGTCGAACTGTTCGTGCAGATGGTTGTTGTCTTGCAAACGTCCCCATCTATTGTCTCAGGGATCGAGACGTGGCTGCACGATCCGTTACAGCCATGCGGATAAGATGCCTGTCATCTCGACAGCTAGTGATACGAAGCCGTTGGGATCCATCTCGGAGTTCCATATTGCTCTCCTGAACCCACCGATTCCATATTCTGCTAACAGTCATTGGATCGTGACCAATGCGAGCAGCAATGTCGCGATACGATAAACCGCAATCGCGACAGGCTACAATACGACCTTTACCAAAGTCGGAAATGTGATGGTACGCATTTCTCCTCCTTACACGAGGCATCACAATAACGTTTCACCAGGCAACGCCAGTCAACTGTTGTTTTGTTGTGTATGAGAAATCGATTGGAAACTTTCGTGATGTCAGTACGTTGTAGGTGTCGCCACCGGCGCCAACCTTGTGGGAATGCTCTGAAAAGCTAATCATTTGCATATCACAGCATCGGTTAAATTTCGCGTCTGGCCGGCCGTGGTGGCCGAGGAGACTGAGGCGCTCCAGTCACGGTTTGCACGGCCACTACGGTCGGGGGTTCGAATCCCCCCTCGGGCATGGATATTTGTGCCGTCCTTACTATAAGGTAGTTGATAAGTAGTTTGTAAGTTTAGGGACTGATGACCCCGTAGTTAAGACCTATAAGCTTAACAAACATTTGATTTCGCGTCTGTAGCACGTCATCTCCTCAGAGACTATCCACCTACGGTCGTAGGGAACACCAACTCGCAAACACGATGAATATGGTAAACCCCTGCAGAACAGCAAACTGACTGGCAATGCCAGCTGAGCCCACAGCCGACCTACAGGCAAGGCAGGGAAACCATATTCTGCGCACTAAACACAAACAAATCTATACAGTCCCACACACTTAGCCAGTTCTATGACCGAACTGCCGATGTTCACAGGTATTCTGCCGCAGCCGACCCAGGAGACTTCACAGGAGCTCAGCTGCAGCAGAACCTTGCATCAACCGGACTGATTCTTTATGACGAACCTAGCAAAGTTAACGGTACTGAGATATACCCTTTACTAACATTACTAAACCTTGCATGATCTGTCGCAGATAGCATACCGCCACTGCCTTTCAACCCTACACCACTGTCGCAGAGGTTTTTTTCCCACTTGGCTCTTGCCTTGGCACTTTTTTCCCTCTTCCCTTACATACCTTTACCCTTCGTATACCTTTCGACCAATTCTATCTCCAGATGCACCGTATTAATAGGTGATCGGACGGATCGTACGGATAACATCGCGGTTCCCACTTCCCGTGATCCACCTTAGCAAACTAACCTAATTACGGAGGTGACAGTAGAACTTTTGTGATGGTCACCACGTTGGGTAAAAGTCTCGACCGGCGGCATGGCCTAATGTACTTACGTGACGTAGTGCGCTAGTGGCAACAGTCGCTGTGGTTATTGGGAAGAATGGCGGCACGCAATCCTTACAAGATGTGAAAATAAATGTGTTAATATCGCGTTTCTCTGATTTTATTATCGAATCACAGGATTGGAATGTTGAACATTGCACACTATAATACTACGCTTCTCCACATGCAATGTCTTTTTGTTCAATTTGCGTAACAACTATCTCTTTTTTAAATGTCATAATTTGGTAGAACGAAAGCAACAATTTAATTTGTACTCTTCGATTCCTGCCTAACCACATCCGTTACATTCACGACATGTTCGTACAAATCATAACACTCGCAACAATTTAAGCTGTACTCTTAGGTTCCTGCCTAACCACAACCTTGAAAATTGTGACATGTATTCGTAAAAATAATAATATTCGTCGATGTACCCTTGCCCATTCGTTCGTTCACTCGCATCAATTTAAGCTGTACTCTTAGGTTCCTGCCTAACCACAACCTTGCCAATCACGACATTTTCGTAAAAATATTTTTCGATGTACTCTTGTCCAGTCAGCAAAAGTAATTGGCCTCGTAAAAGGAAGGTTAAAACGCACTTGAGTACTGTTTCGTACAGATCATATAGTGTCAACCTAACGCTGCTACGGACGCACCGAGACGCTTCTCATGCCGCTGAGCGAGACTTTAGCCACCACGTTGGTGTGGGCGTGGAGGGGCCCCATCCTTTCTCTTCTCTTCTCACGTCATCTTCGTGGCGTAGAAATTTTAATGGTCAGTAGTGTAAATTTTGAATGACAGCTCATGCGTGGTGTCTGTGGTGGCTGGACGCAACACCCGTGCAGAAGTCACCGACTGTTGTCGCTTGCGCGGCACCCACGAATGACGCGACTTCATCCCCCGCGATTACAATCGTTTGAAGTGTGGCACTTGGAGGCGACTATTTCAGCCGCAATTTTTATCGAGAGGAGAAAACCGCCTAGTGTGGCGTTAGCGTCAGGTAGAGCCCTGTATTGGGAGAGTAGCGCCAACCTTTTATGTGTGGCTTGCCGATAACCGCCGGCTGCTATTGGTGGGGCACGTCCGCCATTTTAGGCCTAAGCAATCCATCAGGGTAAATGGCATATTTCACTTAACTAGCTGTTATTTTAGCATTTAGAGGTGTTGGAAATGTGTAGACTCATTACGTATTAAATTAAGAGCTTAACATAGCATATTCCATTTTTATATGGTGAAAAATGCCGCATTGTTGGCAGTGAATTGTTATGCTAAGACAGTCCGAGGTAGCAAGTTTTACGCATTCCACGGGCGAAAGAGATGCGAAAAGACGCGAATTGTGGGTACAGCGCATTGGAAGAAAAAATGAATTTCCATACGAGAATGCAAAATTTTGCGAAGTAAGTGAATTTGTATTGAAATATCGAGTAAACTTCTAGGTTTATCTGTTCAAGTTTCTTGCGAGCAATGTTGGACGGACAACACATGTAAGAGAAAAGATATTTTTAAAAGATACAAATACATGGAAATCTAACATTATGTGTAGTATTTGACGAATTTCGTATTTATACTTAGCCTGCATATTACGAAAGTTTGGGCGGTAAATAAAACCGCTGATTAAATAGATCTCCAAAACTCGAGTTTTAAGATAAATGTTTATTTTACTGAAGTACCCAGCAGTGCGATAACAATGTGTAAAAACTTAAACCTTCCCAAAATGTTAGCTCAGTTAACGTTATGTGATAATATCACATGTAGGTTAGCACACAACACCTATCAACATTAGGCACTAGATTAATGAAAAGCAACATGTATTAATTACATCTACTTTGATAAAAACCAATATATTAGATATAAAAACGTCAGTCCTTAGCTAATTTGAAAGCAGGAACGTTGCTTATTGCGAAAGCAGTGCATTTGGTACAGGGTTTAAATTTTAGCACGAAACAATTTTACAAGTAGTTTGGTCAAAAATAAAGGTCTTGACCTCAGATTACCAATTTTTCCTTAATATTCGCTGTAGGTGTGATGAAACGATTAAAAACTTCAGTTCATTGTTTACGTAACGTATTGTCATACCACGTCGATGTACAGACCGGTTCCCTTCACCATAAATGTTAATTTAACAGATCCGCCCATAGCGCTGCTATCGCGAGATAGGCCTACAATGGCGGCGCTCGCCCGGTTGGCGGTTCTCTCCCAATACAGGGCTCTAGCGTCAGGTAGGCAGCGGCGGGACACCGCGTGACGTCACAGCCAGTGGACAGGTGGGTGGGGAGCAGTGGTGAGGCGGCGCGCCGCTGTCAGTGAGTAGTCAGTAGTCCGTGGGCTGCAGCGGCATGCGGGGGCGGTGGCTGTGCGGCGTCGCGTCTGGGGGCGAGGCCTCGGAGAAGAGGGCCATCCTGAGGCCCGGCCCATCTCGGCACGACTTCACCAACCAGGTGCCTCCCTCTCGTCTCTAAACACTACCACTACTAGCTGCAAGTACCGGCCGGCTTCACTCCGTTTTTATTATTTCGTATATTTAAATATGTAATATTTTTGGCACACTTTAGGTTACGGCAGTAACACTAAAAGTGGGCCTTTGCGATCGTCTTTTGACAGCTCGAAATTTAAATGAAAATAACGGCTTAACTATTCATATGACACGTAAATTGAATAACCGAATTTGTAGAGGAGAAAATTCTCTACAACTTTGCTCTCTGTTTTTTTTTTTTTTTTTTTTTTTTTTTTTTTTTTTTTTTTTTTTTCATATCTCTTAGCATTTCAAAGATATTTGCAAAAATAACGGCGATTTTGAGATGTCTGTCTGTCTGTCCGTCTGTCTGTCTGTCCGTAACGTGTTCCCTGTTTTTAAGACGAACCGTTCAACCGATCAGCACCAAATTTTGCACACATAATTGTAGGCCACCAGAGACCAGAACCTCCTTTTTTCAAATTTTTCGGACAGTAAATACGGCAGTAATACCAAAAAAGCCGTTTGTAATATAATTGTAATTGCAAACGAACCGTTCATCTGACACGAAAATTAAATAACATAATTGGTAGAGGAGAAAATTCTCTAAAACTCATCTCCCTTACGTTTTTTTCATATCTCGTATCGTTTGAGACATATTTGCAAAAATCACGGAGATTTGACACCCTCCATTGAATTAACGAAAACCAGCCGTTCGGAGATGTCACGTGACATCCCTCGCGTATTTGATGATTTTCTTATTGTAACTTACACGTTGTCATTTCAAAGCAATGGCGCACTGAGGAATTATGAAAAACACATCGTTCTTCGTACGATAAATGGTAATCTAGTGTCTACCAATGCCATATTACCATCAGTTAACAATGGCCATCAATAGTATAAAATTAAAGGACTCATCTTTTGATTGATAGCCGTAGTGTAGCGGGCAAGGCGTTGGACTATGACGCTAAAGGTCGATGGTTCGGAACCCGCCACCTAATTTTTTTTTCTAAAAGGATTTCAGACACTATTCTTAATTAATTTTTCTGTTATTTAGATTATTATTTTGGTCCAAAAAGTTTGCAAAAACTTATAAAACTACAAATCGAAAGTGGGCCATAAAACACGTCAGTGCGATTTTTTTTTCGATTTTTTTGTTTTTTGTTTTTTTGTTTTTTTGTTTAAAAGACATGTATTAATAGTATCTTTAGTTTTCGAACTGCACTATGCACTTATTCTTACTTTTCCTTACTCGTACACTTCTCCTTGCAGAAAAATACCGTATTTGCCGACATATAAGACGCACCGGCGTATAAGACGCACTCCACTTTTAAGACTTGTTTTTAGAAGAAAAAAAAAGTAACACATAATACATCCATTGCAGTATAATTATAATTCATTTGTTCATGTACATAAAATATGTAAGACTCTGCCTTCAAGTAGTGAAAGTAGTGTTCATAAACTTTACGCAGTCGAGTTTCTTGACAGTGTGCCCTTATATTTCGCCTATCGCTGTTTACAGTGCGCGCCGACTATGAGGCGATGGTTGACCAGAGCGTCGTACAGGCTTACGACATTGACGCCTAGGTGGCTCTGCTTACGATTGCTCCGATCAAACACTACGCCGAGTATCAGTTCACGAACAAGTAGGGGGTTGTCATGTTTAAAATAACGCGTTCTGAGCATTTATTGTGAAGCGCAAATATTTATGTAAGCATTTTTATGATGGATGGATGGTTTGCGTCTGTGTATTCGTCGGCGCACTGTATGGGGCACAACCGTGTTATAACCTCAACAATACAACTGTGAAACGCAATCTGTGTAAACATCACAAAAAATACTTGTGTACATATTTGCACTTGAGAATGCGAATAAATTCTCAAATATCGTCAGGCGAGACATGGACGAATACGTCAGCGATGTTTCATTATTCAAATAATGAATAACACCGTTACAGGATTGCCGAAAAAATCTATAATGATGAATAACATTACGTCGAAAGTTTCTACTTCCCATGAAGTTACCGGTTTCACTTAGGCTTGGCACTAAAAATAGTACAAAATTCAGAAAACCTTTCCTACATAATAAAGCCCGTACATAGAGCAGCTCTACAAAGGAGGTGAACTTGGAGACGATGTTGTAGGAAGGGAAAGGAAAGTAGATCAAGATGAAATAGGAGATACTATACTGAGAGATGAATTTGACAGAGCCCTGAAAGACCTAGGTCAGAACAAGGCCCCAGGAGTAGATGACATACCATCAGAGCTACTAAAGTCTCTGGGAGAGCCAGCCATGACAAAACTATTTGAACTGGTGTGTCGGATGTATGAGACAGGCGAAATACCCTCAAACTTTAAGAAAAATGTAATAATCCCCATTCCAAAGAAATCAGGTGCAGACAGATGTGAAAATTACAGAACCATCAGTTTGATAAGTCATGGTTGCAAAATTTTAACACGAATTGTCTACAGGAGAATGGAAAAGCAGGTAGAAGCTGACCTCGGGGAAGATCAGTTTGGGTTCAGGAGGAATGTAGGAACCCGGGAGGCAATACTCACTTTACGACTTATCTTAGAAGATAGATTAAGGAAAGGCAAACCTACATGTTTAGCTTTTGTAGATTTGGAGAAAGCGTTCGACAATGTTGACTGGAACACACCTTTCAAATTCCGAAGTCAGCAGGGGTAAAATACAGGGAAAGGAGAGTTATTTACAACTTGTACAAGAGCCAGACCGTAGTTATTAGACTGGAAGGGCATGAAAGGGAAGCATCAGATGGGAAGGGTGTAAGACAGGGTTGTAGCCTTTCTCCGATGTTATTCAATTTGTACATCGAGCAGGCGGTGAAGGAAAGCAAGAAAAAATTTGGAATAGGGATAAAAGTTCAGGATGAAGAATTAAAAACATTGCGTTTTCTGATGACATTGTAATTGTGTCAGAGACAGCAAAGGACCTGGAAGAGCAGTTGAATGGAATGGACAGCGTGTTGAAGAGAGAGTATAAAATGAACACTAACAAGAGCAAAACAAAGATAATGGAATGCAGTCTTAGAAAATCAGGCGATGCTGAAGGGATTAAATTAGATAACGAAATAATAACATATGACGGTCGCAGTGCAGAGGATATAAAATGCAGAATGGCAATGGGAAGAAAAGCATTTTTGAAAAAGAGAAATGGAAAGATAGAGAAATATTATGAAACCGGCTCGATTACCCCTCCGCCAGGCACTTAAATGTGATTTGCAGAGTACGTGCGTAGATGGAGATATCAAAGAATTATTTCAGTTTATTCGTAGCAACAGTACAGCATATTTTAATCTAAGTGTAAGGAAGTCTTTTCTGAAGGCATTTGTGTGGAGTGTTGCCTTGTACGCGAGTGAAACATGGACGATAAGCAGTGCGGACAGGAAGAGAATAGAGGCTTTTGAAATGTGGTGCTACAGAAGAATGCTAAAGATTAGGTGGGTAGATCGCATAACTAATGAAGAGGTACTGAACAGCATTGGCGAGAAAAGGAATTTTTGGCATACCCTGACCAAAAGAAGGGATCGCTTGGTAGGACACATTCTTAGACATCGAGTAATCGTAAATTTAGCATTGGAGGGAAGTGTGTGGGGTAAAAATCGCAGAGGGAGACCAAGAGACACGTATAGTAAACAGATTCAAGGGGATGTGGATTACCGTTCTTATGAGGAGATGAAAAGGCTTGCTCAGGATAGAGTAGGATGGAGAGCTGCATCAAACCAGTCTCCGGACTGAAAACCATAACAACATATATATATATGAAACTACGAATAGGTAAGAGAAAACCTTAAATGGAAAATTTTCCGCATAAAACATTTTCCCGCTTAAACCATTATTTCCCTAATTTTTCACCATTTTCTTAAATCCCTTGAAAGAAATCGAACTTGTAGGAACCTGCTTTAACTGCCAACCGGCGTATAAGACGCATCCAGTTTTTGCACAAATTTTTGTAAGAAAAAAGTGCGTCTTATACGCTGGCAAATACGGTAACTGAAAAATGTGCATTACGTTTTCCTGTACTGAACCTCATTGCTATATAGTCTCAAAAGACATCGCTGCTCTTCATTCTGAATTTTATATAATTTGACGACTTTCAACCACCGTGTCTTCCACACTTCCTATAGCTACTGACATGGAACAACTATGGTATACAACGGGAGACTTTGCACTGAAACTACACAGAGAGGCCAGTCATGTGCGTTGTATAGTCTTTGCTGCAGCGGAAAAAATTGCCATACACGTAGAATTTTATATAAGTTGATAACTTTCAACCCCATTATTTTCCACTCCCTTATAGTTAACAACCTCTCACCGCCATAGTTGACAATGGGAGACAGATAACTACTACCACATACACACACACTATTCGTTTCTGATGTGTAATTAGGCTGCAAGGTGAAATACAGAGACAAACACTTCGCTTTTCGTATATGTAAGAGATTGCCCATCGTTCTGTTTACCAAGTAACGAAACTAATTATTTTGACTGTAATTGGAATTTATTGGTACCGTATGCAGTGTCTTAGTTTCTACCTGAACCTCAAACCTGGTTCATGACAATAGGGGGAAGACAGTGAACCCAAGTGATAAAAATGCACGCAAACTTTCAAATTGTAGCCTTAAAACTGACCATAGCAAATGCTGTACTGTTGCTACGAATAAACTGAAATAATTCTTTGATATATCCATCTACGCATCACATTTAAGTGTCTGGCAGAGGGTTAATCGAACCGAGTTCATAATATTTCTCTACCGTTCCATTCTCTAGTAGTTTACTGCAAAAAGGAACACCTAAATCTTTCCGTATCCGATCTCTTCAACTGTTGAATTATTTAAAGTGCGTCCTTGATATATCGCATTGAAAAACGAATTTTGTGTTGACGCCGACAAATTAACCTTTCCTTCATGACTTCAGATGCGAAATGTTTTCAGTTAAAAAACCTGCACTGTAAAGTCATTAAACCGTAACTGTAACCTGTTAGGGTTATTTGGAATCACCTTTAGCCCACATTTAAATGTATCATTCAACAAAACAGTTACGATCAAATGTTTGTAAACCTATTACACTAAACTACTATGGGCATCAATTCCTAGACTTACGAACTGCTTAAATTAGCTTACACTAAGGACAACACACACAACCAATCCCGAGGGAGGACTCGAACCTCTGACGGGAATGGCCGCTCACACCGCAGCAAGGCGTCTTAGCGCGGTCGGCCACTCCTGCGCGGCGAAATTTGAATAAATATTTTTATGAATATTAGTGCTAGCGTTCTTCTTCCAGGCGCAGCCTAAGACAAATATAGTTTCCATATAATAAGGGAAGTAGTCAAATGAAGTAATTAACAATTAGGAACTTACCACAGTCTAACAGATACAGTCACGATACTCACTGCTGTAAAAGTTGTTACCAACTGACAGTTGCTGCGACACTAGCGCTCCTAACGGTGGGCAAGCTGCCGAAGTAGTGATGTTTGTTTATAATCGCTTTTGTACGTAATTAACGAAATATTTACTATAATTTTTGCGTTACAAGCATTACTAAAATATCGAGAGACAAACATAATATGGAAATTAATATAAAAACAGCGTCATTTAAATAATTCAATGGTATAAAGAACAACTCTGTGATGAACAAATACTTACAAATATGTGTATATTTGCAGCTTATTCCGCTGGTAGTAAGTTGCATACAACCATAATGGCATAATAAATTTCTATTATGGTCTGTTCTTACTATGACAGTCAGTTTTTTATGTGTATCAAATCGTACGGCGTCTAATGATTCTCACATTTTTACATGTCACTCGTCTTTCTTATACGTGCATATATTTTTAAGTGTAATTACTTTAGCTTTAAAAACCCAATGTATTGATGATTCTTGCCGTTTGTGGTTCAGATGTAGCAACAATTTAGGATTGGGTTCTTCTTTGTTCGAAAACAGTTTGGTTGCTTTTATCGTTATATTGCATGTCTGTGACGTTTTTCCTTCGGCTACACCTGTGATGGTTGATTTGGTATGTTAAATACCGTATTTGTTGCATTCTATATACGTTTCCTATGCTCCAGCCTCACCGATTTTACTGGAATTGTAATAAAGAGTACTTAACGTTCCTGCGTAGAAATTGACGTCTCTCTGCTAGAGGGCATGTCTCCTGGTGTTTCCAAGGCATTTTTATTTTTAATAGAAAATGAAATTACTCATTTAAAGCCTGCATGTTACAGGATGATTGTAAATTAACTGTCCTGTAATGTGCCGTTTCGTACCTTATCAGGGATCTTATGAAACCTAAGAAAGGCAAATGGGGAGCTATTTCAAAATTGCTAACTATTTATAAGGTACTACATACGTTCCCTAATGTAAAAGGTATCCTGAAGACAATCTAAACGATACTATTCGCACTCATCAACTATTGTATTCAGAAACGTAGCTTGTCGGCCGCTTGGAGCGCTGCTAGCGCAGCGTATAACAAAAATCAGTGGGAGTTTCGTGACTGTATATCTTAGACTATGAACTTACTTGAATTCTCTGGTACCTGCAGTAAATGACCACAAACTTTTTCCTTCAGGATAGTACGCGAAATAGCGACGCCAAGAAATAACGTTATTCCATTACCGCGAAATCGTGATTCCACTGGTGCCAACACGGTCGACCTCGTAGTTGCACCCGCTCTACCGCTAAATGGCTGTCGCGGTGCACCTGTGTCTGTCGCGGCGTATCGTCATCTCATACCCCCTCTACACATGAAAACATCCACTTCCTTTAACCACCGAAATCACTCCAGGCAAATGCCGGGATGGTTCCTTTGAAACAGCACGGCCGATTTCCTTCCACATCCTTACCCAAAAACTGCGAGAGTAACTTGCGTCTCTAATGACCATGCTGTCGACGGGACGTTAAACTCCAAGGTTCCTTCCTTTAACCACTCTTAACGACTGTGTACACACGTGATTCACTGTTTCGTGCAATGCCCGTTCCGAAATATATCCTATTAACATCGTATAATTAATATTAAAAACCGGTATTTCAGTTCTTCTGTTATATATAATCTTCTAATATATAAAGCAGAGTATCCATATATTTGTACGTATGGATACAAATCTATAGTTTTGTTCCAATATTTAGCTTCAATCCATGAGGACGGTCGCCGTAACTGTAAGAATCACATACGATATATAGTTCACGAGATATGACGTCATAAACAATTATATGCGCGAAAAACTCCTGTATTTTGCGACAATGCTGCTCATTTTCTCCTAAACTATTGGATCGATTTCAACTAAATTTGGTACACACATTCCTTACCATGAGGTAACAATTGCTGCATGGTTAAGAATCACATACGGCACATGGTTCAAAAGATATTACGTTATAACCAACAGAAATCGCAAAAAATGCCATAAAATGCGGCGAAACTTTCGAAGTACACTGTATGAGAATGACAGTACTTAGCGACTTGCAACAAACTTTAAACGTAATTTCAAACCTTTATTAAATTTTTTCTCGCTGGCAACCATAGTAAAATGATGAAAGGAAAAAATTTTCTCGCTTACTACTTTTCCGCTGTTTACGGAGTAAAACTACGGCTCTCGGTATGACGTTACAATTTATAGCGTCAGAAAATTTTACAGATAGTATACACATATATAGTTGAATGTAGCTTCTAAATTGTATCACATTCCGACACGTAGTTCATGAGGTATGAGCACGTAAACAGTAACGCTCCGCTGTTCATGGACTACAACTACGGCTTTCGGTATGACGTTACAATTTATAATTTCTACACTGCAAACTGTAACCGCATGCAATTTTGCAGATAGTATACACGTATATAGTTGAATGTATTTTCTAAATTGTATCACAATACGAGACGTAGTTCATGGCATACGAGCACATAAACAGTAACGTTCATGGAAAACCACCCCGTCACGAGGCAAATTTTAATGTATTACTCCTTTACCGCTAACTGTATTCCCAAGAGATTTTACAGGCATACAGCCCTTATTCAAATGAATATATACCGGAAAAATGGCAGGAATAAATAAATAAATATCCGGGCAAAGCCGGGTTTTCAGCTAGTGTGTAATAAGAGTGCGATAAGACGTTTCATTATCGTAATCTGCGCTTAATAGGGTATTTTCCCGTGTTAAAAATATGGTTCGAATTGTTGTTATTCTGAATGATTATAACATTCAGACAGCATTTTAGCTTATAATTCTTACAAAACATCTGTTATTTTTACATAATTAAAGCTTAAAAATCGTCAAATTTCACGATTGGTGGTCGAAAACGCTCCGTTATTGGATGAAGTACTGGTGACGTCATAGAACACCTACAGCGTGGCAACTAGAAGTCGGAGCTGTATTATTGTTCGCGTTTCCTCCATTTCGCATCTTTAAGTTCAGTTTTTTCGTGATCTAAACGCTTTTACAGTTTTTATGCCACAATGGAAGATGGTTATGTGAAGGCTGACAGCGGAAACCTCCCTAAAGTTGATGCAATTATGGTGTCTTCATTCTTTAAAAACAATCCAAATTTTCACGTGCCAGAAATAAGAAACGTGAAAAATGCATTGTAAGTAACGCATACATACATTTTAAAGCTAATTATTTCGAGAGATATTTTATGCCATTGGGAAAAAGTACCCTATTTGTTAATGTCAGCAGACTTAATCTGAAGTCACCATATTATGCAATAAAGGGTGAAATTTTATCTTCTATCCAAGCGGCCTTTAGTAATTATGTTGGCAACATCAACAACAAGATAGAAAGTCTTTGTCCAGATGTTCATACCACATAGGTCATAGAATGACTAGATTAGTGTATCGTACAGACCATGAAGTAAATAAATAATACTGTTCCTGCTCTATGATTCTTGTATGTACCGTTGTCCGGTCAGTAAAAGTAACTGCCCTCGTAAATCAAAGGCTTCACGACAAAATATTTGCGCTGTCACGCGATTGGCTATTGGCGACGTCTCATGATTCTCGCTATTCAGTATCTGTTGCCAACATAGTCCCAGGAAGCCGCCGGGATAGTCAGTAAAATTTAACCCAGTAAAGCACGCAGTTAAGGGAGTAATTTTATTTAACTACTTCACTACTGGTGCAAAGTGAAACATCAAAACCTATAGAATACAGCAAAAATGCCATGCTTATAGATATCCAATATATCTATAGTCTATAACAGGGACAGCGGGTTGCGTCGGCGGTGTTTTCATATCACTCGTAGGTTGGCTACGCACATTTCGCGCACCAAAAGGCATGTCACTTTCACGTAAACATTGCGAGCGAGAACGATGGAATAAATTTATAGCGTCGAAATTACAGCACTTTTCTGGTTTGTTGTTTTTGTGAGTGAATGTTTGCGATTGTGTGTAAACTTTCTGCCATGCATATCAGTATTTTCCTTACATATTCAAGATTTGGTTTGATATGAATGTGTCACTACTTTTGACACTACCAACTAATTCCACATACGAATCCCCATGCTCTAATTAAAAAAAAAGAAAAAAAAGAAAAAAAACGCTAATCATAATAAACGTTATTTACTTGCAATGAAAATTGCTTGGTAGAGCCCTGTGCAGAAGAAAAGGCTTACGTTTTTTATTTGTGTTATGGAATAATACTGTTTGCTTACATCAAAATGATCCTCACAGAAATACACGCATGAAGTAGCCGCTATTTCACTTGGATCTCTTCACGCCAGTGTCAACAACCACTTTTTGCGTATATTCTCATTTTTTGGTACTTGCAAGAACTATTTTTCTGGAGTCTTGAAGATGTATTGGTACAGTGCGGAACTAAGCAATATTTGTAGGTGATTATGCAAACGTTAACGCCCAAAGACGAGGCCTCAGCCCAAACAATATACAGGTATTTGTTTATCTTACGAGAGCAGCAGCAGCAGCGTGTTGTATGACGTCACAGGCATTACGTGACTCAAATGTAGCGTTTTAGCGGGCTTTCAAATTATTTGAATTTCATTTCCTTCTTTTAAAAAAAGTACTGAAATCCACGAGGTAAAAAAGCATGTTCTGACCATAATATGACATAATTAACAATTTAAAACGATTTCCAGGAAACAGTCAAATACCCTATTTCCACTAGCAAGAACAAGAACTGCGACTCCCAGCTCCACTTCGCAATGCTTGTAATGAAGAACAGTGTTCCCTGCCCCGAGTCACGTGCCTTAGAGGTTGGTTTCAGTATAATGAGGTCACGCGCAGTCAGTGTTATCTTTGGTCTACGGTGCCCGTCCCCGTCGCCCAACCGTTGTTGCTGCTGTTGTGGTCGGTGATGTGAGGTGCCGCTGTGCGCCACCGCCTGCGGACGCTGCGGCAGCTGTTGGTTTCGCCGCTCGCCTTTCCGCTTGGGAGCGGCCACCGCCCGCTACTTCGCGCTTTCCACCGACATTTCAAGTCTGTCGCGCGCTCGCCAATTCGATCTGCCCCCCCCCCCCCCCTCCTCGCATTGCGACGACCGCCTCTCTTAGTCACTTCCACTCTCACAAGGAGAGGACGCCTACTCGTCATCGTCGAATCTATTGGTACATTTAGGGCGTGCCCGGACACGAAAATGCCCCTACTGGGAACTCCAGATGGCCGAGCGCTTAGGAAATAAAAGGAAGTTTGTTACGCATCTATCACCACATGCATCTTATCAACTGCCCCTGTGACGGCGTGTTTACCAAGCGTTGTTTAATATTCACAGAATATATGACATCAACTGCGATTGGGCAAAGCTGAAAATGTTTACCCAGCCGGGTTTCGAACCCGGGTCTCCTGCTTTCTAGGCAGTTGTTTGTTCTAATGTTGTATAGTCTATGGGACTTAACTACGGGGTCATCAGTCCCTAAACTTACAAACTACTTATGAACTACTTACGAACTAGGACGGCACAAATATCCATGCCCGAGGGGGGATTCGATCCTCCGACCGTAGTGGCCGTGCAGACCGTGACTGGAGCGCCTCAGTCCCCTCGGCCACCGCGGCCGGCTCTAGGCAATTGCGCTGACCCCTACACCACTGGGGACACAGTGATCACCGCACCTGCAGGGACTACCTAAGCACGTCTCCCGTAAGACACAAATTATCAGCTTCACCCTCAAACTCGTATTTATGAAACTAATTCCCGTAAGAGTAAGGGCTTCAAACTTGCCCACCCCTCCCCACTAACGATAGGATCATTGCCCGTCATCGGCATATTATATATATACATGTGGCGTCTGTTCCGAAAGAAGCTGGGAATTTGTATCTGACGGGAGGCGTGCTTAGGTAGTCCTTGCAGGTGCGGTGATCACTGGGTCAAATGTTCAAATGTTTGTCAAGCTTAAGGGATTTGACTACGGGGTCATCAGTCCCTAAACTTACAAACTACTTAAGAACTACCTACAACTAAGGACGGCACAAATATCCATGCCCGAGGGGGGATTCGATCCCCCGACCGTAGTGACCGTGCAGACCGTGACTGGAGCGCCTTAGTCCCCTCGGCCACCGCGGCCGGCGTGATCACTGTGTCCCCAGTGATGTAGGGGTCAGCGCAACTGCCTAGAAAGCAGGAGACCCGGGTTCGAATCCCGGCTGGGTACACATTTTCAGCTTTGCCCAATCGCAGTTGATGTCATATATCCTGTGAATATTAAAGAATAACAACTGCAGGATCAGAAGTGACGTCTGTTCTTTCGGAACAGACGCCACATGTATACAAGCGTTGTTTGGCGCAACGGTGGAGAGACGACATCTTACAATCAGATGGCCCGTGTAATTCCGTAGACTTTCCCGGCGTAATAATGGTTGTTGTTCTTCACGGGTTTGCGGCCGGATTATGTCGATCTGCTGATACGATATTTCGGCGGTCCACCTGGCCGCCATCTTCAGTTATGACTGGTGCACAATCACGCCGGAACTGAGGACAAATCAGTCTCTTTTTTTTCTTTATTGTGGTTTCATTTCCCCCCCAAAAAAAGGGGGGAGCGGGCCGGCAGCGCTCACGGGTGCTCTTCAGCCTACAGAAGTAAAATTTACAGAGGAGAAACATAAAAAACACAAAGCAAATAAAATTTTGAAGATAACACATACATAAAACGGAGATTTAAAATGGAGATAAAACAACGTACATAAAATGGAGGAAAACGGTGCTGACATAAAACATTTGGAACGGCGAAAGTGGTGAATAAAAACAGTTGCTCGAAGGTCAGTGGCACACACAATTAAAATGAGCATAGGGCGGCGTCTATGGTGAGACCGTCCGCTATTGTGGAGTTAAAATAAAAACACAACAAGAGAAATACACAAGTTAAAACTGACGGTGTCGGCTGTTGTAAAATAAAACACTGTAGCTAAAACGCACCACACTTGTCGAAGCACAAAGGACGTTTCAAGGATGGTGGAGCACAGACAGCATTGAAGATCCGGTGTTTGTGTGTGTGTGTGGGGGGGGGGGGGGAAGGGGATGAGAGGAGAGGAAGAGGGTGGGGATACACATCAGTTACGGCGGCTCCTTTATACCGCGGGAACAGGACAGTGCGCATGTGCAAGAAGTGGAAGAAGGCCCTCTGAGAAGTGAAGAGTATTGCAGCGCCACCAGCGGTAGAAGTTAGCCAAAGCGAGTAACAGAAAGTTAAAAAGAAGCTGGTCGAAAACTAGACCATTGTTTTTTAATATTAGATAAAATGAGATTTCACGTTTTTACTCAATGGAAATCCTTTTTCCCTATTAATAAGATTATCTGATAATCTTATTTCGATCGCTTCCTTAAGGACACAATCCCAATAACGTGAGGCTGAAGCAATAATTTGCGTGTCTTTAAATTAAGACGATGTTCAGCCACTGCAGACTTTTCTGTTTGGAACAGGCGTGTGTGCCTTTGATGCGATTGATTTTGAAGTGTCCGTGGGTAGTTCACGTGGTGGTCCGAATTGGAAAGCTCGACTGTTTCGATGATTAGTATAGCCATTCTGCCTAAAAACAACATTAAGATGATCCGTGGTCTGGCATTCTGTGCATTCTGGCATTCTGTGCATCAGGCCCTTATCGATACAGATGCACGTAGTACCTGGTATCTTCTTTGTTGTTGTGGTCTTCAGTCCGGAGACTCGTTTGATGCAGCTCTCCGCAATACCCTATCCTGAGCAAGCCTCTTCAACTCCACATAAGAACGACATTCTACATCTGTCTGAATCTGCTTACTGTATCCATCTCTTGGTCTCCCTCTGCGGTTACAAACACTTCCCTCCAATGCTAAATTCACGATTCCTTTATGTTTACCAATCAATCCCTTCTTTTAGTCAAGGTATGCCAGAAATTCCTTTTCTCTCCCATTCTGTTCAATACCTCCTCATTAGTTACGTGATCCACCCACCTAATCTTCAGCATTCTTCTGTAGCACCATATTTCAAAAGCCTCAATCCTCTTCCTGTCCGCACTGTGTACCGTCCATGTTTCACTCCCATACAAGGCAACACTCCATACAAATGCCTTCAGAAAGGACTTCCTTAGGATTAAATCAATATTCAATGTTAACAAATTTCTCTGTTTCAAGAACACTTTGCTACCCATTGCCAGTCTGCATTTTATATCCTCTGTACTGCGACCAGCATTTGTTATTTTACTGCCGAAGTAACAAAACTCATCTACCTCCTTTATTGTTTCGTTACCTAATCTAATTCCTTCAGCATCATCTGATTTTCTTAGACTGCGCTCCATTACCCTTGTTTTGCTCTTGTTAATGTTCATCTTATATGCACCTATCAGCACACCATTCCGTTCAACGGCTCTTCCAGGTCCTTTGCCTGTCTCTGACAGAATTACTATGTCGTCGACAAAACGCAATGTTTTTAATTCCTCAACCTGATCTTTAATTCCTTCTGCAAATTTATCCCTGCTTTCCTTTATAGCTTGCTCAATATCCAAATTGAATAACATTGGAGAAAGGCTACAACCCTGTCTTACTCCCATCCCAACCTCTGCATCCCTGTCATGCCCTTCAACTCTTACAACCACTGTCTGGTTTTTGTACAACTTGTAAATAACCTAACGCTCCCTATATTTTACTCCTGCTTGCTTCAGAACCTGAAATAGTTTATTCCAATCAACACTGTCAAAAGCCTTCTCCAAATCTATAAAAGCTAGATATGCAAGTTTGCCTTTCCTTAATCTATCTTCTAGAATAAGCCGTAAAGTGAGTATTGCCTCCCGTGTTCCTGCATTTCTCCTGAACCCAAACTGATCTTCTCCGAGGTCGGCTTCTACCAGCCTTTCCACCATTCTGTAAATAATTCGTGTTAATATTTTGCAACCATGTATCTGGTTATCAATGGAAATACATGAAGCGACATCGGCTGCATGCAATTAAGATGACGGACTCTCCACACTGCCCTCATTGTCACGTGTTAGACACTGATGAACGTCGGCTGATGTGTGGACCTGCTGCTGAGATGTGGCTGTTCATACAGAAAATACTTGCCTTTCCTTGTCGTACAGCTCCACACGCTATTGAACCGCAGTCACTTCTGTTTCCGGGTGAGAACTTTTTCCCACGCACTAAGACAAATGCAGTGAACTGGATCAAAGGCCTATCTATATATTATTTGTTTCACAACCGAGAAAAGAATGTGCTTGATTTTGGACGTTCTTCGAAGATCGCTTCACGTTTCTACTACACAATTCAAGACACCGACAGTACTGTGTCAATTTTCTGGTTAGATTTCCCTGGATCCTCCCCACACCTTGGATGTGACGGGTATGAGACGATAATTTTAATAAGTGAACCCTCGGAAGAACGAACCAGTGTAATAGATGGAAACAATTTATTCGAGAAGACGTGCCCGGAACTCGCGCGAGGGAACAAGAATTCTGCTGACATCCATCAGCATATGGTCGGTGTGCAGTCGCCATTTATGTTTGTTCCGCCGAGAGGGCGGTTTCATTTAGCATTGTAGGCAAAATATTCTCAGGTATTGTTGAAAGGAGAGTGCGAGTAATAATTTAGGGCAAGTTAGATAAAAATCAATGTGGGTTTAGGCCTCTTAGAGGCTGTCAGGACCAGATCTTTAGCCTACGGCAGGTAATGGAAAAGTGCTATGAGTGGAACAGGGAATTGTATCTATGTTTCATAGATCTGGAAAAGGCTTATGACCGTGTTCCTAGGAGGAAGCTACTGTCAGTTCTACGAGATTATGGTATAGGAGGAAAACTTCTGCAGGCAATCAAAGGGCTTTACGTAGACTGTCAGGCAGCAGTTAGAGTAGATGGCAAATGAAGCTCATGGTTCAAGGTAGTTTCAGGAGTAAGACAAGGCTGTAAGCTGTCACCACTGTTGTTCATACTATTCTTGGGTCATACGTTGAATACAGTAGACTGGCAGAGCGGGATTAAAATAGGTGAAAACAAAATAAGCAGTCTCGCATATGCGGATGACTTAGTTGTAATGGCCTCTTCAATTGAGAGGTTGCAAACCAATATTTCAGAGCTCGATCAGAGGTGCAAGGATTATGATATGAAGATCAGCATCTCCAAAACGAAACTAATGTCTGTGGGAAAGAGATTCAAACAGATTGAGTGCCAAATAGGAGAAACAAAGTTAGAACAGATAGACAGTTTCAAGTATCTGGGATGTATTTTCTCACAGGATGGCAACATAGCGAAAGAACTGGAATCGAGGTGCAGCAAAGCTAATGCAGTGAGTGCTCAGCTAAGATCTACTCTCTTCTGCAAGAAGGAAGTCAGTACCAAGTCTAAGCAGTGCACCAATCTATCTTTCGACCAAATTTGTTGTATGGGAGTGAAAGTTGGGTGGATACAGGTTACCTTATTCATAAGGTAGAGGTTACAGATATGACAGTAGCAAGAATGATTGCAGGTACTAATAGATGGGAACAATGGCAGGAGGGTGTCCATAATGAGGAAATCAAAGAAAAACTGGGAATGAACACCATAGATGAAGCAGTTAGAGCGAACAGACTGAAATGATGGGGTTATGTTACACGCATAGGAGAAGCAAAATTGCCTAAGAGACTCATGAGCTGGCAGCTCAGGGTAAGAGAAGTCGAGGTAGACCTAGAAGAAAGTACTTAGATTCGGTGCAGAATGATTTTGAAGTAAAAGGCATAACATCAGACGAGGTATCAATGTTAGCATTGAGTAGGGTATCATGGAGGAATTGCATTAGAGGTACTATGCTCCAGACTGAACGCTGAAAGGCATAATCAGTCTCTGATGATGATATGATGATCAGACGCTATTAATGCTGCATTTCATGTAGAAATAATTTAATTCTAGTGGAAATCCTCACAAGAGAAGGAGACACTTTTCTTTAATTTTTTTTTTTTTTTTTTTTTTTGCTGTATATACAAATAAAATGGAGAACCTAAAACAAAACAAAAATAAAATGAAGTCATACCTATATTTTTCCCAATTAAAAAAATGTTCAAATAAAATAAATCGGTAAAAGATCGGATTCGTACTAAGAAATTCGCGGGTTCAACTCCGCCAGACGCCAAACTTTTTTCTGCCCCTTGTCAATGCGTACACTTACATACTGTTCCCGTATGGATCGTGAGGACAAGATTAGATTAATTACAACACGCACGGAGGTATTTAAACAATCATTCTTCCCACGCTCAATACGCGAATGAAATGGGGAAAAACCCTAATAACTGGTACAGTGGGACGTACCCTCTGCCATGCACTTCACAGTGGTTTGCAGAGTATTGATGTAGATGTAGACTGACGTCACAATTTACCGCAGTATCATATAGGTTACTTTATTAATTCATATAAGCAATAAAAGAATATTGTATTGGATGAAATACGGGACTACAAACATCTAAAAAGGGACTGTAGTTAACGCGTACTTGGGGACGTCGTGTATTTAAATCGATACTTCCATTCTTTTGCAATTGATCAATTACATGTACTGGCGTGACAATCATCGAAGAAACAGGGGAATCAATAATTTAGATCGCATCTTGCGCACGTTATGAACGCCACCCTTTTGCAGTTACATGGTTTTTTAATGTCTCCATCGAAAAACAAACTTGACTGGCAGTTTCTTTCATCGCATCAGCGAACCACGCGTAACGCAGCATGTCGCTGAATACTTGCAAGGACAGCTGGTGATGTATAATGGAATGTAGTTTGATGCAAGCTTCTCGGGAAGTGGTTTTTTTCCTGTTTCTCGATTAGGTAAGTGCAGTTTTGATTTTTTTTTTTTCATTTAAGTTTTTATCTGACGATAAAAATATACATCGCATGGTTGCTCTAGTGCCGTACATTTGAGTGGTAATTACTTTGATACTGCATGCTGACAATCCGTCTTCACCTTGGAACAATTCGTCATATATTTGTGGATTTGTTTGTCCTCCCCAGGAGTCAATCAACAGAAGACATTTTCTGTATTGCACATAGGGCGTCTTCACATCACGTAAATATTTTTTTGTAGAAGTTTGTTGTCAGTTTACTGGAAATTACAGTTTACTGATGACATTTGTATATTTTGCCGCGTACTCATCAACTGAATTTTGAACCCTCGGTCTACAATAGGCAATATCTGTAGGCATATGCAAATGTGTGGCAATAGCTTTCCTGAAAACGTCCCATGGTGATGTTGTGCACATATAAAGTCAAAATAGCATATATCACGTTGCGGTTAATAAGTCAGTAGTGTACGAATTGCCAAGAAAAAAAATTGTCGCCGGGCGGAATCGAACCCGCGAACCCTTCAATAAAAAATAAAAAAAAGTTTCGTTGTCGCTGCTGTGTTGTTAATCATGGCTACTCCGCTGTCTACTTGCACCAAAGAAGAGCAACGTTCAGTGATAAGTTTTTTGTGGGCGGAAGGTGTATCAGGGGCCGAAATTCATAGAAGACATTCAGTACAGTACGGGAGCAGTGTTATGCCACAACGAAGTGTGTACGAGTGGATTGAAAAAATCCGAAATGGTCGCACGAGTGTTAAGTACGATGAACGAGCCGGACGACCGTTTACCGCCACAAATGAAGAAACCATTGAGCGATCACGTGAAATGATTCTCTTAGACAGACGATTAAATATTGATGAAGTGGCTCATCGTCTTCAAATTAGTCACGGTTCGGCCTACGAAATTATTCACAACAGACTTGGGTTTCGTAAAGTTTGTGCAAGATGGGTTCCAAAACAACTCACACAGTTGCATAAGCAAACGCGCCTCGACATCTGCAAAAAACATTTGGATCGCTATGGTAACGAAGGGGACAACTTCTTAGACAGAATCATTACTGGTGACGAAACATGGATCCATAATTACGAGCCGGAGAGTAAACGACAGAATATGGAATGGAAACATCCAAATTCGCCGTGCAAGAAAAGTTCAAGACCCAACCGTCCGCAGGAAAACTGATGCTTACGGTTTTTTGGGATGCACGAGGTCCTGTACTGGAACATTATGGTGAAAGAGGCACAACAATAAACAGTGTACGTTACAGTGAGATGCTTACTGACAGGCTAAAGCCTGCAATTCGAAGCAAACGCCGAGGATTGCTGTCAGAAGGTGTTGTGTTGTTGCACGACAATGCCCGTCCGCATACTGCTGTACACACTGCTGAAACACTCCAGAAACTCAAATTGGAAGTACTGGATCATCCTCCATATAGTCCCGATCTTGCCCCTTCTGACTATCACTTGTTTGATCCACTCAAACAGGCATTAAGGGGTCGTCGATTTGACTCGGACGAAGCAGTGAAGGAAGCGGTGCATTCCTGGCTCGCAGCTCAACCGAAAACCTTCTTTTATGAGGGCATAAGGAAGCTTGTATAGCGATGGACGAAGTGCATTGAAAAGCAAGGAGACTATGCCGAAAAATGATGTTCTGGTGAGCTTCGTATTTTATTTAAATAAAATTTTATAACTACTTTGCGGATAATAATTGACTTACCCTCGTACCATAAAGCTGGACGAATTCGGCGATGAGGAGTAGGCTTTTGTCAGATACAGGGCCACTCGCCGAAGACGCAGATTTCTTTTCCTTGCCACTACTCTTCCTTCGTTGTCTACGCGATTTTTTTTTTTTTCTACAGACGTCTTCTTGTCGATCGGCACCAATTCCGACGTGAGTAGGAGGGCCAGTGCAGCGTCCATGTGTTCAGCTTCCTCGTTTTGAGTAGTGTCCGAGGCAGCTGGTTAGTTAGTAGTGGCTCCAGCTATCGACTCCTGTGGGGGAAGAAACGCAGGGGTGTCACTGACATCCACCTGTTCCTGAATATCGCTGCTATGCACAAGAACTGTCACTTCCGTCTCGTTGGTTTCAACCAATTGTCGGGGCGGAGACGCCGTACCGGCAACCTTAATACTTGGAGGCTCAACACACGAGTTTTATCTCAAGCACAGGCAGTGTTGAGGAACAGTGGACAGAGTTCAAAACCGCCGTACAATATGCATTAGATGAGTTTGTGCCAAGCAAGATCGTAAGACATGGAAAGGAGCCACCGCGGTACAACAACCGAGTTAGAAAACTCCTACGGAAGCAAAGGGAACTTCACTGCTAACATAAACATAGCCAAAGCCTTGCAGACAAAGAAAAACTACACGAAGCGAAATGTAGCGTGAGGAGGGTTATGAGAGAGGCGTTCAACGAATTCTAAAGTAAAGTTCTGTGTACTGACTGCCCAATGATTCCTCGCTCGCAGCCTATACTGGATTTCCGAATGGGATCGAGCGTTTCAATGCGTCCGCATTGACATTGTCATTGTCTGTTTTGAAAATATTTACAATTATCGATATGGTGTCTGTTCTTTTCGACCAAGGATGTAGCCAAAGGGGGGTCTTGGGAGTCCGGACCCCCCCTCCCCAATCACCTAAACGATAAAATAATACTCAAACGTATCCTAAGGTCAACACACACACACACACACACACACACACACACACACACACACACACACACACATGCTCGATGGTGGTTTCGAACCTCCGAAGGGACTAAATGAAATAAGACATGACCTAGCTACCATGTAGTGAAACTGAATGATACTGTTATTGCCAGTCATACAACGAAAAAGAGTACGCAGTATCGACAGTCAACAAAGACATCTATAGATTTTAATTATCGATACATCAATAACATCATCGGCTGTTGCCCAGTCCTCCTATAGCTATTGTCCATTATTGGCCTTACTCCGTTATTGCTATGTTAAGCACTGACTACAGTTCTTACTTGCAGTGGAATGTAATGTAACTGCTGCCCTTTGTTTCTTTTGTGCTGTTAAGATAGTTTCCAATTATGGATAACTTCCGAACAACAAAAAAGAGAAAAACCGACTTCCATTGTTGTTTAATTTTACCACTTGAATGTCGTGGGAGTTGCTGTGGTGTACTGATGGAAGGGCAGTGTTGTGAAATGCTATCCAAAAGCAGAGAACACATGGTCAAACTAAATGTGAAACTCCTAACTATAAGTAACATCTTGAAGACTAACTTATATTATTGTTAATCAGTGTAACAAAGCACATTTAGTGTTTACTTTTTCTCGTTTTTCTGCCCTGCCACAGATGCAAATGTGTTGTTGTTGTGGTCTTCAGTCCAGAGACTGGTTTGATGCAGCTCTCCACCCTACTCTATCCTGAGCAAGCCTTTTCATCTCCTCATAAGAACGGCAACCCACATCCACTTGAATCTGCTTACTATACGCGTCTCTTGGTCTCCCTCTGCGATTTTTACCCCACACACTTCCCTCCAACGCTAAATTCACAATTCCTTGATGTCTAAGAATGTGTCCTACCAGTCTATCCCTTCTATTAGTCAAGACATGCAAGAAATTTCTTTTCTCCCCAATTCGGTTCAGTACCTCCTCATTAGTTACGCGATCCACCCACCTAATCTTCAGCATTCTTCTGTAGCACCACATTTCAAAAGCCTCTATCCTCTTTCTGTCCACACTGCTTATCGTCCATGTTTCACTCCCATACAAGGCAACACTCCATACAAATGCCTTCAGAAAGGACTTCCTTAGGCTTAAATCAATATTCGATGTTAACAAATTTCTCTTTTTCAAAAACGCCTTTCTACCCATTGCCATTCTGCATTTGATATCAACTGTACTGCGACCATCATTTGTTATTTTACTGCCCAAGTAACAAAACTCATCTACCTCCTTTATTGTTTCGTTACCTAATCTAATTCCTTCAGCATCACCTGATTTTCTTACACTACACTCCATTACCCTAGTTTTACTCTTGTTAATGTTCATCTTATATGCACCTTTCAGCACACTGTCCATTCCGTTCAATTGCTCTTCCAGGTCCTTTGCCGTATCTGACAGAATTACTATGTCGTCGGCAAAACGCAATGTTTTTAATTCTTCACCCTGAACTTTAATTCCTTCTCAAAATTTCCCCTTGCTTTCCTTTATAGCTTGCTCAATGTACAAATTGAATAACATTGGGGAAAGGCTACAACCCTGTCTTACTCCCTTTCCAACCGCTAAATCCCTTTCATGCCCTTCAACTCTGACAACCGCTGTCTGTTTTTTTTACAAGTTGTAAATAACCTTACGCTCCCTATATTTTACTCCTGCTTGCTTCAGAACTTTAAAGAGTTTATTCCAATCAACATTGTCAAAAGCCTTCTCCAAATCTACAAAAGCTAGAAATGTTGGTTTGCCTTTTCTTAATCTATCTTCTAGGATAAGCCGTAAAGTGAGTATTGCCTCCCGTGTTCCTACATTTCTCCTGAACCCAAACTGATCTTCCCCGAGGTCGACTTCTACCAGTTTTTCCATCCTTCTGTATATAATTCGTGTTAATATTTTGCAACCATGACTTATTAAACTGATGGTTCTGTAGTTTTCACACCTGTCTGCACCCGCATTCTTTGGAATGGGGATTATAACATTTTTCTTAAAGTCTGAGGGTACTTCACCTGTCTCATACATCTTACACACAATGTGAAACAATTTTGTCATGGCTGGTTCTCCCAGAGACTTCAGTAGCTCTGACGGGATATCATCTACTCCAGGGGCCTTGTTTCGACTTAGATCTTTCAGTGCTCTGTCAAATTCATCTCTCAGTATAGTATCTCCTATTTCATCATCATCTACATCCTCTTCCCTTCCTACAATAGTGTCTCGAAGTTCATTTCCTTTGTAGAGCCCCTCTATATATTATTTCCACCTTTCAGCTTTCCCTTCTTTGCTGAGAACTGGTTTTCCATCCGTGTCCTTGATATTCATATTGCTGTTTTTCTTATCGCCAAATGTTTCTTTTATTTTCCGGTAGGCTGTATCTATTTTTCCCCTATTAATACATTCTTCTAAATCCTTGCATTTGCCTTCTAGCCATTCCTGCTTAGCCATTTTGCACTTCCTGTCAATCGCATTTCTTAGTCGTCTGTACTCCATTTTGCCTGTTTCATTTACTGCATTTTTATACTTTCTCCTTTCATCGATTAAATTTAGTATCTCCTATGATATCCAAGGATTCTTTGTAGGTCTTGTCTTCCTACCTATTTTGTCCTCTGCTGCCTTCACTATTTCATCTCTCAATTTTACCCATTCCTCTTCTATTGTTTTCTTTTCTCCTGTTTCTGTCAATTGTTGCCTGAAGCTCCCTCTGAAATTCTTAAGAACTTCAGGTTCCTTCAATTTATCTAGGTCCCATCTCCTTATTTTCCTACCTTTCTGTAGTTTCTTCAGTTTAAGCCTACAGTTCATAACCAACAAGTTATGGTCAGAGTCTATGTCTGCCCCTGGGTATGTCCTACACTTCAAAACCTGGTTCCGAAATCTATGTCTTACCATTATAAAATCTATCTGATACCTTCCGGTGTCTCCTGGTCTCTTCCACGTATACAACCTTCTTTTGTGATTCTTAAACCACGTGTTTGTTACGATTAAATCATGTTCCGTGCAAAATTCTGCCAGGCGGCTTCCTCTTTCATTCCTTTTGCCCAGTCCATATTCACCTACTATTTTTCCTTCTCTTCCTTTTCCTACTACCGAATTCCAGTCTCCCATCACAATTAAGTTTTCCTCTCCCTTAATTGTCTGAATAATTTCCTTTAGCTCCTCATATATTTCTTCGATCTCCTCATCATCGGCAGAGCTAGTCGGCATATAAACCTGTACTACTGTTGTCGGTGTTGGCTTCGTATCTATCTTGACAATGATAATGCGATCACTGTGCTGCTCATAGTAGTTTACCCGCATTCCTATTTTCTTATTCATTATCAATCCTACTCCTGTGATACCCCCAATTGATTTTGTATTTATAATCCTGTACTCACCTGACCAGAAATCCTGTTCATCCTGCCACCGAACTTCACTAATCCCCACTATATCTAACTTCAACCTATCCATTTCCCTTTTTAAATTTTCTAATTTTCCTACCCGATTAAGGGATCTAACATTCCACGCTCCGACTCGTAGAATGCCAGTATTGTCTTTCCTGATGATAACATCCTCTTGAGTAGTCCCCGCCCGGAGATCCGAATGGGGGACTATTTTACCTCCGGAATATTTTACCCGAGAGGATGCCATCATCATATGTTCATACAGTAGAGCTGCATGTCCTCGGGAAAAGTAACGGCTGTAGTTTCCCCTTGCTTTCAGCCGTTCGCAGTAGCTGTGTGGCAAAGCCACATTAGCTGATGTTACAAGGCCAGCTCAGTCAATCATCCAGACTGTTGCCCCTGTAACTACTGAAAAGGCTGCTGCCCCTCTTCAGGAACCACACGTTTGTCTGGCCTCTCCACAGATACCCCTCCGCTGTGGTTGCACCTACGGTACGGCTATCTGTATCGTTGAGGCACGCAAGCCACCCCACCTCGGCAATGTCTGTGGTTCATGGGATACAAATGTAATTTGCACTAAATGTATATATACCATCTGATGATGAGCTGCTAGGCAGTTTGAAGCCGGTCATAGTTTAATAAATCTTCATTAAGAAGAAAAAAAGGCGACTAGTTGCAGTAATTTCTGAAACCGACTTCCATTCGTCCACTAGCGTTATGGTAATTTAAAATGCGTACTATTATAATAGCTCATTTATCTTTTCACAACAGTTTAATGATATCAGTGGAGTCGTTATTTGAAGTGACAAAATTCGAGTATATTATAAGACAACGCACTCGGTAGGTGTAATACTTTTTTAAAGTTAGGTTTGAGAGTAATATTTTATCTAGAGGATGGATACGTTGCAATGACAACAAGAGTAAAAGAACCAGTAATCTTGGAAATAAAATAAATACGCATTAACCAATTATAGACTTACGCTCCCCTAATCAATATGTAAGGTATTTATGCTGATGCAAAAATTAATGCAGATTTTGCGGAGCGCTGACAGGCAGCGAGCTTGGTGACGTGCAACCGTCTCGTTGCCAGTGTTCAAATACAAAGAAACACTTGTCATTCTGATAATCTGACTTCGTTTGCAATAACAAGTGAAGGTTCTGCTGGCGTATATTGAAACAATTTTTAAGAAATGTTTTCCTCGATTTTGTACATAAAATACTGTAGTATTTGTAAGAAGGTTAACAAACGCAAACCATCTACATAAAATATAAATATGTTAAATTTGTTTTCAGAATACACGAAAACATGAGGCTTTGCAAATTTCTCTTTACAAGTCGGACCCCTATTTGACAATATCCTGCCTACGTCACTCTTCCGACATGTCCGAAAAGGACACCATATCAATAATTGTAATATATTATAACTTCATGCCGAAGACCGTAGTCTTAATGCATGAACAGTGGAAAAGTATTAAGTGATAAATTTCTTTCCTTTCATCATGTTGTTGGTGTTGGCAGCTATAAAACTTTTCTTTTAGTTTTAAAATTATATACAAAATTTGTTGCGAGTCGCTAGTTGTGTTCACTCTCAAATACTGTACTTATAAATTCCCGTTATTCACACGTCATCTGATGGAGCAGTTTATCTGAGCATCATTGTGTATGACGTCCTCAAAATTGTTTTCAGGAACAAGCCGATAGTTAAAGATTCAAAGATAGTAAAAGATTCAATATGTACGCTACTTTTGAGAAAGTCTAAAACAAACGTTTTACTTCTCTTAAAATGGTCTTACTTAACGAGCATAATTCATCTGAAATGTGAAATTCACATTCACGGAATGTATGACATGAACTGCGCATGGGAGAAGTAAAAAATGTGTATCCAGCCGGGATTCGAACCTACACCGCTGGGGACACAGCAATCATCACACCTGAACGGAATTACTCAAGCCCGCCTCCCGTCAGATACAAATTTGCAACTTTACCCTGCCCACTAGAATTCAAACTCGTAGTCACTTAGTCCTGATTCCCGTAAGAGTAAGGACCTAGGAGTGCCTCCGCACTGAAGAAGGATCATTCCCCGTCATCGGCAAATTGTATAAGCTGTATATGTGTGGTGACTGTTCTTTCGGACATATCCGAAAGAACAGACGCCACGTATACAGGGTGAGTCACCTAACATTACATTCGTAAGCCATATCAAATACTGACGAACCGATTCCACAGACCAAACGTGAGGAGAGGGGCTAGTGTAATTGGTTAATACAAACCATAAAAAATGCACGGAAGTATGTTTTTTAACACAAACCTAAGTTTTTTTAATGGAACCCCGTTAGTTTTGTTAGCACATCTGAACATATAAACAAATACGTAATCAGTGCCATTTGTTGCATTGTAAAATGTTAATTACATCCGGAGATATTGTAATCTAAAGTTGACGCTTGAAACCTCCGACGTTCAGTTGTGTGTTGTAACAAACACAGGCCACGGTCGGCGAGCAGCATCTGCAGGTACATGTTTACGATGGCGACCGTGTTTACGAGTGTGGCTGTAGTGCACTGTTGTGGTTTGGTCTAGCTGTCGCAGTGTCCGCATGTAGCGCTTGCAGCTATTGTTATTCTGCATTCGTCTTTGCACGCAGACTAACACAGACGTCTGGTAACACAGTGTACTACAGTTAGTGTAATGTTGTAGGAACTGTGACCATGTTGTATTCGAACTCTGAAAAGGCGGAGATGATACTCATCTATGGCGAGTGTCGACAAAATGCAGCTGAAGCCTGCAGGGTGTATGCAAAACGGTACCCGGACAGAGAGCATCCAACGTGCCGCACATTTCAAAACATCTACCGCCAACTGTATGCAACAGGTATGGTCGTAGCACGCAAACGGCTCTGTAACAGGCCCGTCACAGGAGAAGCTGGTGCAGTTGGTGTGTTAGCTGCTGTTGCCGTGAACCCACTCAGGAGTACTCGGGACATTGCGAGAGCCGGTGGACTGAGTCAAAGTAGTGTCATGCGCATACTGCAACGTCACCACTTTCACCCGTTTCATGTGACGCTACATCAGCAATTACATGGTCACTTTAATCATCGAGTGCAATTCTGTCAATGGGCATTAACAAAGAATGCGTTGCAGTTCTACCTGTTTACCAATGAAGCGGGTTTCACAAACCACGGGGCAGTGAATCTACGGAACATGCATTACTGGTCCGTGGACAATCCTCACTGGCTCCGACAGGTAGAGCGACAGCGACCGTGAACTGTAAATGTATGGTGCGGAATGATTGGCGACCACCTCATTGGTCCTCACTTCATTGCAGGAGCCCAAACAGCTGCAACATACATCGCGTTTCTACAGAATGATCTGCCAACGTTGCCCGAAAATGTCTCACTGGAAACGCATCGACGTATGTGGTATCAGCATGATGGTGCCCCTGCACATTCCGCAATTAACACTAGACTGACCCTTGACAGTATGTTCTACGGGCGTTTCATAGGACGTGGAGGACGCATCAATTGGCCAGCCCGTTCTCCTGATCTTACACATCTGGACTTATTTCTGTGGGGTACGTTAAAGGAGAATGTGTACCGTGATGTGCCTACAACCCCAGAGTATATGAAACAACGTATTGTGGCAGCCTGCGGCGACATTACACCATATGTACTGCGGCGTGTACGACATTCATTACGCCATAGATTGCAATTGTGTTCAGCAATGATGGCCACCATTTTGAATATCTATTGGCCTGACATGTTGGGACACACTCTACGCCTCTCCGTAATTGAAAACGGAAACCGCGTGTGTACGTGTACCTCACCCCTCATTGTAATGTACATGTGCGTCAGTGAAAAAGACCAATAAAGGTGTTAGCATGTGGACGTAATGTGCTGTTATAGTCTCTTCTGTACCTAAGGTACATTACCGTTCCCTTTGGCCGGCCGCGGTGGCCGAGGTGACTGAGGCGCTCCAGTCACGGTCAGCACGGCCACTACGGTCGGGGGTTCGAATCCCCCCTCGGGCATGGATATTTGTGCCGTCCTTAGCCGTAGCTAGTTCGTAAGTAGTTTGTAAGTTTAGGGACTGATGACCCTGTAGTTAAGTCCCATAAGCTTTACAAACATTTGATTTTCGTTCCCTTTGGATCCCTACTTAATTCGGTGCTCTCCGATACGATCGAACAACGGAGGAATGGTACTCAAGCGTCAACTTTAGGTTATAATATCTCCGGATGTAATTAACATTTTACAATGCAACAAACGGCACTGATTACGTATTTGTTTATATATTCAGATGTGATAACAAAACTAACGGGGTTCCAATTAAAAAAACGTAGGTTTGTGTTAAAAACATACTTCCGTGCATTTTTTAATGGTTTGTATTAACTAATTACACTAGCCCCTCTCCTCACGATCGGTCTGTAGAATCGGTTCGCCAGCATTTAATGTGGTTTACGAAATATATCCAGCGGTAATGTTAGGTGACTCACTCTGTATATAACTTATGAAATGTGAAACATTCGTTACACAAAATGTATTTCTCTATCAGAAATCATGTAAAAAGTAAGATATATTCTATTCCGAAAAATACGCTAAAGTTGATCTTATACCGTACGTTCTTTATGGACCGGAAAGTTGTATCAGCAAATTTAAATTATTTACAAAATGTTGAAATGTTTGTTAAGCTTATGGGACTTAACTACGGGGTCATCAGTCCCTAAACTTACAAACTGCTTACGAACTACCTTATACTAAGGACGGCACAAACATCCATGCCCGAGGGGGGATTCGAACCCCCGACCGTAGTGACCGTGAAGACCGTGACTGGAGCGCCTCAGTCCCCGCGGCCACCGCGGCCGGCTAAATTGTTTACCTTTCAGATCACACACACAGTAGTGAAACGCTAAAGGAAGGGGGGAGGGTCATCGCGAACACATTATTGCGTTGAAGATTATCGTATTTCCAAAAAGGACTGAGCAACACAGCCATAGATAAACTAGCAGAAAATGAGACGGATACGTGTGAAGTATGTAGTATTTGATAGGGTTGGTAGTAAGAGACGGAGGAGGGTCGGCGGTGGGCCAGAGATGATGGGTGATTGGGATTAGGTAAAGAGAGAATATTTTGGGGGGGATGTTGGTTAATGAAAAAAGAATAGAAAAAGCGGATTTCTCAAGGGCAAAAACGTCGCATGCTCCACAGTCAGTAAAGCGGAACAACAGAAGGCATGTCAGTCCACTAGCTTTAAAATAAACAATTTATCCCGTGGAAAGATCTTTTATTCCTTTCATTTACCATAGCTACAGTAAAGTTCCATTTTCGTGTAGAAGTTTTTGAAGGGTTTTATGCTATTTACTTTGCTGTGGCGATCCAAAGGGTGAGGGCGAGAAAGATGGTAGCCAAGTACGAGTAGCATGCCGATTTGGATTGATGTGTTGGTTCAGAGTCAATGTTCGCAGAAATACTTTTATCTACTTTCCATTTCATTGCTTAGCAGGCTGAGCCAAAGCGTAGTAGTATCTGTATCTATAAATGTGAATGTCTGTTCGGTGTACGCTTATCACGTCCGAACGATAAGACGCAGACTTTATATTTCTACAGTTACTAATTTATACCTGAGGAAGGTTTTAGGCACGGTTTTATAGCGAACTGATAGATATTTAGTAATTTGAAGAATATAACGCGAAATGCGGAACAATAATTACTCTTCGAAAATTATATTTACTCTTTGAAAATGGTTTTATTGGTTGCATTGTTGCTTGAAGGTTGATAATGATGAAAGGGTAGAGTATATTAGGATGGAAAGTTATCGGTGTGTATAAAATTCTACTCGTGTGTGTGTTAATATTTCGCTCTGCAGCGAAAACTACAGAACGCAAACGAATGGTCTGTGTTTAATTGTTGTCCAAAGGCCCCCGTTGTACACCATAGCAGTTCCATGCCGATAGCTATAAAGGGGTGGTTGAAAGACGTCAAATTATAAAAAAAAAAATTCTGACTGAAAGCCAGCAATGACGTTTGCGACTCTATAGAAAGGAGGTTACATACAGCGAAACGTGATGCCACAGACCATATCTTTGGTCTATGCGTGATACAATGTCTTCAGCTCTTTCTCTGTGAAGATAAGCATACGAATAAGGAAATTTAAGAATAAATAAATAAATCAATAAAAAAGAAATATACATCTCTTTAAAAAAAATCGATTTGACGTTTCGCGCATTACATCAAGTGATCAATTTGTGATATTATTTCAATAATTATTGTTGTATTTCGTGACTGGATTCTTCGAAACTAGTGCACTTTTACGTGCGATTTCTTATTTCTTATATATTCTCTGATTAATATAACATGTTTTTTTTTTTTTTTTTTTTTTTTTTTTTTTTTTTTTTTTTTTTTAGAAAAAAAAAGGAGATGGCCAGAGAGAGAGTGGGTAGGAAAAGTACTAACTCAAGGCTCGAATAAATAAATAACTACCCGGCTAACGCCGGGTTTTCAGCTAGTATACAATAAAAAACGTTGCACAAGTAGCAAAAAGTCTCAATATCTTCAGGCAAATTTCTGTCGATTCAGGTGTAGGAAAATCTGAATGGAGGTAATCGGAAATTAACGGAAATCACCTCCTCTATAGTTTGTTGCGTGTAAATTTATTTTAGAGCTTTTGGTTTTTTATTATTTTTACTTCCTAATTTGACACCATTTTTGCGTATCTGTTACCAGCGAAAAAGGACGTAAAAAGGACTGCAGATTCCATTTTCACGTCGTAAGGAATCCTTTTCACCGTCACAGAAATCAAATAATGTTGACACCTACAGAGGTTTAAGCTGTAACGAGATAAATGTCGGAGTAGTTCTATAAATACTCCTGAACACACATTCTTCGAGTGTAGTCACCTTTACGTTAGCGTCCAAACAAAGCCCAGAATTCCAGGGACAACAACGAGATAATTCTAACATTCGTATCATTTCATTCACACTGAGGACGGAGAGCATCGTGTGTGTGAAATAAATTAGTTCGAAAAATACAACAGAAAGCCTCTTAAAAAAGCTATCAATGACTATTGAGTACAGAATGAATAACTGATGTACGATTAAAAATGAAGTCGAAAAATGTGTAATTGACCAAAAGACATAACTTTGTCAGTTATATTTTTGAAATAAAAATCACAATTCTTTTTAGAAGGATAACTGTGATATTTTGAAGTGTACTGTACATGTCTATGTATACTATATTTTGAATATATATGTTATAATCCGTTTTCAAATATGAGAAAAGTGCAGGTACTACCTGAATGCTGTGTGCGGCATAATGACATACTTTAATTAAATATAACCCAAACGAATTGCTATATGTTAAAGGACACCAACTGTGTTTGTTTTCAGACGAGTGCGAAAAAGCTCAAAATCGACTGAGATGACAAAACTTAGTAGATTCATTCTCGGAAACTCATTGCAGATCTTAGAAGTCGCTAAAAGGTTTTGGAACATATCAAGTAAACGGAGTCGTTCATTGCTGTATTTTTCAAGATATCAGTGATTCGCCATACTTTGTTTCATTCTCTTTCTCTCCTGTAACAAGTTTGTCTAAGGAAATTATCTGCTGCGTATCTACTATTTTCAATCGGCCATGAAATATTTAAGAGGCAATCGACAACATAAAACGAACGTTACTAAGAATAATATTAAATCAAAGGTAATGGCTTTGATGGTATCATGTTTGGTGTTTCTGTGGTGGAATCTATGTCCTGACACAAGAATATTACTACCTCTACAAAAAGCAGAATAAGAGAGTAAAACAAAGTTTATTGAAAGAATACAGAAATAACGTGGTGCGTCTTTTAAGATAGGTAGCTAGGTGCAATGCTGTCCATTTGCTTCTTAAACTGTTACTGATAAACACTACGTATCAATAATTGTAAATATAAACGTTGTTGTTGTCGCTGTGGTCTTCAGTCCGGAGACTGGTTTGATGCAGCTCTTCACCGTACTCTATCCTGAGCAAGCCTCTTCAACTCCTCGTAAGAACGGCAACCTACATCCATTTGAATCTGCTTACTATATTCATCTCTTGGTCTCCCTCTGCGATTTTTACCCCACACACTTCCCTCCAACGCTAAATTCACAATTCCTTGATGTCTAAGAATGTGTACTACCAATCGATCTCTTCTTTATGTCAAGGTATGCCAGAAATTCCTTTTCTCCTCAATCCTATTCAGTACCTCCTCATCAGTTACGCGATCCACCCACCTAATCGTCAGCATTCTTCTGTAGTGCCACATTTCAAAAGCCTCAACCCTCACGTTGTCTGCACTGTTTATCGTTCATGTTTCACACCCCTTTCAGGCAACACTCCACACAAATGTCTTAAATAAGGACTTCCTTATGCTTAAATTAATATTTGATATTAACAAATTTCTCTTTTTCAGAAACGGTTTTCTTCCCATTGCCATTCTGCACTTTATATCCTCTGTACTGCGACCATCATATGTTATTATACTACCCAAGTAACAAAACTGATTTACCACCATTATTGATTCGTTACCAAATTTAGTTCCTACAGCATCGCCTGATTTTCTAACACTGCAATCCATTACCCTTGTTTTTCTCTTGTTAATGCTCATCTTATATGCTACTTTTTTACACACTGTACATTCCGTTCAACTGCTCCTCCAGGTCATTTGCTGTCTCTGACAGAATTAAATTTCAGCAAAACGCGAAGTTTTTATTTTTTCACCCTGAACTTTAATTCCTTCTCAAAATTTCTTCTTGCTTTCCTTTATAGCTTTCTTAATGTACAAATTGAATAGCATTGGAGAAAGCTACAACCCTGTCTTACTCCCTTCCCAACCTCTGCATCCCTTTCATGCCCTTCAACTCTTATAACTGCTGTCTGGCTTTTGCACAAGTTGTAAATAACCTTACGCTCCCTATATTTCACTCCTGCTGATTTCATAATTTGAAAGAGTGTATTCCAATCTACATTATCAAAAGCTTTCTGCAAATCTACAAACGCTAGAAATGTAGGTTTTCCTTTCCTTAATCTATCTTGTAGGATAAACAGTAAAGTGAGGATTGCTCCCGTGTTCCTACATTTCTCCTGAATCCAAACTGATCTTCCCCAATGTCGGCTTCTACCAGCTTTTCCATCCTTCTGTAAATAATTCGTGTAAAAATTATTCAACCATGACTTACTAAACTGATGGTTCTGTAATTTTCACACCTGTCTGCACCTGCTTTGGAATGGGGATTATCACATTTTTCTTAAAGTCTTAGGGTATTTCCCCTGTCTCGTACATTTTAGACACCGGGCTAAATGGTTTTGTCATGGCAGGCTCTCCCAGAGACTTTAGTAGTTCTGAGGGAATGTCGTCCACTCCAGGGGCCTTGTTTCGACTTAGGTCTTTCAGTGCTCTGTCAAATTATTCTCTCAGTATAATATCTCCTATTTCATCTTCATCTATATCCTCTTCCCTTCCTACAATATTGTCTCTAACTTCATTTCCTTTGTACAACCCTTCTATATACTCTTTCCTCCTTTCAGCTTACTCTTCATCGCTGAGAACTGGTTTTCCATCTGAGTTCTTTATGTTCATACAGCTGCTTTTCTTGTCTCCAAATGTTTCTTTTTATTATGCAGTATATATTGTTCCCCTATTTATAGATTCTTCTACAGACTTGCATTTGCCTTCTAGCCACTTCTGCTTAGCTATTTTTACAATTCCTGTCAATCTCATTTCTTAGTCGTCGGTACATCATTTTGCCTGTTTCATTTACTGCATTTTTATATTTTCTCCTTTCATCAATTAAATTTAGTATTTCCTGTGATATCCAAGGATTTTTTTAGGTCTCGCTTTGTAGCTATTCCGCCCTCTGCTGCCTTGATTGTTTCATCTCTTAAAGCTACCCATACCTCTTCTACTTTTTTATTTCCCCCCGTTTCTGTCAATTGGTGCCTAAAGCTCCCGCTGAAACTCCCAAGAACTTCAGGTTCCCTTAATTCCTCCTTATTGTCCTACCTTTCTGCAGTTTTTTTTAGTTTAAACCTACAGTTCATGACCAATAACGGACGGTCAGAGTCTATATTTGCCCCCGGATATGTCTTTCAGTTTGAAACCTGGATGCTGAATCTATGTCTGACCATTATAAAAATTTATCTGGTGCCTTCCGCTGTCTCCTGGTGTCTTCCACGTATAAACCTTCTTTCGTGATTCTTAAACCAGGTGTTTGTTACGATTAAATCATGTTCCGTGCGAAATTCTACCAGGCGACTTCCTCTTTCATTCGTTTTGCCCAGTCAGTATTCCCCTACTATTTTTCCTTCCCTTCCTTTTCCTACTACCGAATTCCAGTCTCCCATCACAATTAACTGTTCCTCTCCCATAATTGTCAGAATAATTTCTTTGATCTTCTCAACATCGGCAGAGTTAGTTGGCATATTAACCTGAACGACTGTGGTACGTGTTGGCTTCGAATCTGACTACGATAATGCGATCACTGCACTGCTCATAGTAGTTTACCCGAATTCCTATTTTCTTATTCATTGTCAAACTTTTGTATTTATAATCCTGTACTCATGTGACCAGAAATTCTGTTTTTATTTCCACCGAACTTCACTAATCCCCACTATAACTTCAACCTATCCATTTCTCTTTTCAAATTTTCTAAAATCCCTACCCGATTAAGAGGGCTAACATCCTTCTGAGTAGTCCCCGCCCGGAGATCCGAATGGGGGACTATTCTACCTCAGGATTGTTTTACGCGAGAGACTGCCATCATCTTATATTCATACAGTAGAGCTGCATGTTCTCGGGAAAAGTAACGGCTGTAGTTTCCCCTTGCTTTCAGCCGTTCGCAGTAACTGTGTGGCAAAGCCACATTAGCTGATGTTACAAGGCCAGCTCAGTCAATCATCCAGACTGTTGCTCCTGTAACTACTGAAAAGGCTGCTGCCCCTCTTCAGGAACCACACGTTTGTCTGGCCTCTCCACAGATACCCCTCCGCTGTGGTTGCACCTACGGTACGGCTATCTACATCGTTAAGGCACGCAAGCCACCCCACCTCGGCAATGTTTGTGGTTCAAAATATTAAATTTAATTACAATCTCACATTGTAATGTGGAACTTCAACAAGAGGCTGCGTTGTTTGCAGTGATCTATGGATGTGTGTGTTTTGATCTTTGAAATTAACAGTGTTTTGTTGTTATCTGTTGAGAGCAAGAAGGTTAAAATCAACCACCTTGGTTAAACTCAAGGGAAATGGCGTTATCTATGCCGAAAAGATACGTCGGTTGAAGCCTGTCTGCCATCACTTGTAAACAATATACTTTCTTGAATAAATACTAATAGATTCTCATCAAAAGATATTTGAAAAATTAATTTTAACGCAAATTTTTACTCTTTTAACACGTTGTACATCTGGCAAAACCACCGGGCCTATTACACGTGTTTTAAGTTCAAATGTTTGTAGAGCTTATGGGACTTAACTACGGGGTCATCAGCCGCTAAACCTACAAACTAATTATGAACTAGCTTATACTAAAGACGGCACAAACTTCCATGTCCGAGGGAGGGATTCGAACCTCCGGCCGGAGCGGCCATGCAGACCGTGACTGTCACGCCGCAGACCGTTCGGCCACTGCGGGCTGCACGTGTTTTAAGTCTACAAGCTCTACAATACGAATATTACTACAAGACTCAGCAATATGGCGGAGACAGGAGTCCCTGTTTTCTAACATCCTTGATTGTTAGTTTGTATTAAGCCGGGTCCACACGCAACGATCTGTCTGCGCAAATGTCTGTGCGAATGTCTGCGCACACCAATCGTTGCGTGTGGACGGGTGTTCACATCGCTGCAAATACTCGCGCCCGACATCTTTCGGTGAAAAAAGAAACTAGGTAGTACAGACTGAAATCTGAGTGGCAAACGAATACGATAAGCTTTTTTACAAAGTTTATTTTTGTCAGTGATAGAGGAAATCTTTTTACGGACACTTTTTGCAACGTGTCTTGCAAAAATAAATAAATAAAAATAAAAAATAAAATAAATAAATAAATAAAAATAGTGCAAATAAACTGCAATAAACAGAAATGTCTAGGCATTGGCTACTTAAAAGAACGCAGTTGTCACATGTGATTCTACATCCTGAGTTGTTGTGCAAACCCGATGACTGGCATAATTATTTATGAATGGTTGTGGAAACTTATAATTATCTTTTGAGACTGGTAACTCCTCACATAATACGTAAAGACACTTGTATGAGGAGATATATTTCTCCACGTGATTGGTTGACAGTTACATTAAGCTTCCTGGCCACAGGAAGGACCTACAAAGACCTCGAATTTTCAACAGCAATTTCTAAACAAGCATTGAGTTAAATCGTCCCCAACACTTGTGAAGCAATTTACGCTGCCCAGAAGAATGATTTCATGAAGGCAAGTAGGCCTACCGTCTAACAAGATACAAATAAAATTGTCAGAGTTTTAGATATGTTTGAAACGCTGTACGCCTACTTCACTTTATATTATATATGTGGCCAATAAGGTGCGGCTAACTTTGTTTCCCAGTCGGAATTTTCAGTTCTCAGCCATTTTCATCCACTGTCAACATAGTAAACACACGAAAAAAGTATACACTGAGACAGATTTGCAGCGATCTCCTTTCCACACGTTCCAACTTGTCTGTGCAGATGTGATTTGAACTCACAGATTTGAGCTATTTTGCTCATATCTCCAACTACAACTTCCAGATTTGCGCACATCTCATATCTGCGCAAATGAGCTGTCCACACGCAACGATTTGCAAGGTGTGCGCAGACATTTGCGCAGATAGATCGTAGCGTGTGGACCCGGCATTACAACATCGTGAATTCGACACATGACAGGAAATCAGCGATTTATTCCGCGAATTTTGGGCAGTATTGTAAGTGCAGGTTACAAACTACGGAGTGCACACACTTTAATGAACTTGTAAACGTCTCTACAGATATTTGGATTTAGGTTATGACATGCCTTCTATGGCGAAAATGTGGTACAGATGAATATCGAAATTCTTCGTGACTCACTGAACTGTTGGAACACCAGTTCTGTTGATGAGTTTCTGAAAGGCTGTTTTCAGCTCGGATTTATTGCTACATATCTTCTCTTTAATAGAGCCACACTAAACGGAGTAGCATGTATTCAGATCAGGAGAATACGACGGCGGCGGCGGCGGCCAATGTAGGACCATGGCTAGAGGTCTGCGCGGATAAGAAAAGTGTTATCTGCATCCGCAAGAACCATATCCGCAACCGCATCCACACCCGCAACAATTTATCCGCATCCGCAAGTTCGTTATCCGCATCCGCAGATATTAAAGATTTGAATGGGTAATTATATAATTATTATTAGTGTCATTACTGTGACAACTACTTTTGACTTCTCGAATCACGGTAACTGTTCTACACCTACTCCAAAACAGGCTTTTCTACCCAGTGCCATTCTGCATTTTATATCCTCAGTACTGCGATCATCATTCGTTATTTTACTGCCCAAGTAACGAAACTCAACTACAGCTATTGTTTCGTTACCTAATTTAATTCCTTCGGCATCACCAGATTTTCTTAAACTGCACTCCATTACCCTAGTTTTGCTCTTGTTAATGTTCATCTTATATGCACCTTTCAGCACACTGTCCATTTCGTTCAACTGCTCTTCCAGGTCGTTTGCTGTCTCTGACAGAATAACTACGTCGTCAGCAAAACTCAATGTTTTTAATTCTTCAACCTGAACTTTAATTCCTTCTCCAAATTTCTCCTTGCTTTCCTTGATAGCTTGCTCAATGTACAAATTGAATACCATTGGAGAAGGCTACAACCCTGTATTACTCCCTTAGCAAACACTGCATCCCTTTCATGCCCTTCAACTCTGACAACCGCTGTCTGGTTTTTGTACAAGTTGTAAATAACCTTAATCTCCCTGTATTTTACTCCAAACAGTGAAAATAAGAGAGGTTTTTGGGAAGAGAAAAGGAAGACAGAAAAATGCCATGAAAATTGTTTGAATTTCAACGCTTTCCTCAAAGGGGAATTAACGATAATGATAACAATAATAATAATAATAATAATAGGCTAGAGTCTTCCAAGAATGCTCGATGCGATCGCTTTGGCGGTTCTTGTGAGGTGGCTAAAGGCGCTGAGCCTCCGCGAGGAAGCAAGTCACGCAGTGTTGATAAACAGTGGCCTTAAAGAGCTCTGTAAAACGTTTGATAGCGGCAGGCATGCTACGGCCTAGAAACGGAGATCTGGGAAGGCCATGCCGTGCTATACGAGTTTGTCTACTGCAGAGGTCTGCAGTAATTCTACTGATCGGGCCTGAAATTGGAATGCAAGCATTTTTATTATTTTGGTGTGGTGTCTGTTCTTCCCAACAGCTGCTTCGCAGCCAATTGCATTTGCAAATTAATGATAAAGGAGAGGAAGGATTAGGAATGACAGTGGCTGCTTTAGGGCATTGAAATGAAACAATGGCGAC
Organism: Locusta migratoria; assembly: GCA_026315105.1. Taxonomy (NCBI): domain Eukaryota; kingdom Metazoa; phylum Arthropoda; class Insecta; order Orthoptera; family Acrididae; genus Locusta; species Locusta migratoria. The sequence continues at coordinate 833,964,271 of CM048744.1, forward strand.
AAGTGAAAATGTGAGCCGGACCGGGAATCGCACCCGGGTCTCCCGCTATGGGCCAGCGGTAGCCTTAACCACTTGGCCACTCGTGCTCGCCTCCTGGCCGTCTCAAATTCCCACATGTCGCACGCTATGGCTGTAGCGCCCCTATCGTTCATGCCCTCTTACACTCGCCATTTCGGATTCCCGTGCGAGGTCGCACGTATGACCGTATCTGCGGTGAAGTAATTGAAGCTGACGCCGTCGTCGCGTCTAAATACTAATTATTTTGGTGTGGTGTCTGTTCATTCGGACAGTATTTAGACGCGACGACGACGTCAGCTCAAAAATGTTCAAATGTTTGTTAAGCTTAAGGGACTTAACTACGGGGTCATCAGTCCCTAAACTTACCAACTACTTATGAACTACTTACGAACTAGGACGGCACAAATATCCATGCCCGAGGGGGGATTCGAACGCCCGACCGTAGTGGCCGTGCAGACCGTGACTGGAGCGCCGCAGTCTCCTCGGCCACCGCGGCCGGCACGGCGTCAGCTTCAATTACTTCACCGCAGATACGGTCATACGTGCGACCTCGCACGGGAATCCGAAATGGCGAGTGTAAGAGGGCATGAACGATAGGGGCGCTACAGCCATAGCGTACGACATGTGGGAATTTGAGACGGCCAGGAGGCGAGCACAGGTGGCCAAGTGGTTAAGGCGATCGTTGGCCCAAAGCGGGAGACCCGGGTTCGATTCCCGGTCCGGCTCACATTTTAACTAGTCGTCATTGTTTCATTTCAATGCCCTAAAGCAGCCACTGTCAGTCCTTTCCTTCCTAATCCTTCTTCCTTCCTCTCCTTTATCATTGATTTGCAAATGCAAGCATTTGTCTGGTCTGTCTCTCTTTGGCCCTTTTCCCGCACAGTTACATGGTGGCCGGATGCCCTTCCTGCCGCCATCCCATGCCCTCCAAGAGGAAATGTCTGCCCCAAATGTCTGCGTATAGTGTTATATGTGTGTGAAAGTGTAAAGTGTTACGAAATGTTTGCGAGTCGAGTAACTGAGGCGGGACTTGGGGACCAGCCCGGTATTCACCTAGGGGAATATGGAAAACCACCTAAAAACCACATCCAGGCTGGCCGGCACTCCGACCCCTTTCGTCAATCCGCCGGGCGGATTCGGACCGGGGGCCGGTACGCCTCCCCGTCTCGGAGAGTTGTGCGTTAGACAACACGGCTAACCGAGCTGGTAAATTGGAATGCAATCGTTTTCTATAGCTATATTACTGAGGTTAACACAAATGTGCTGTGTCCATCTTCCTATTAAAACATACTTAGACTCATTGTTTAGTAGAATACATAATTAAGCATGTTTTGCATTTGTAGTTCTCCAGGCTAGAAAAGAATAGTCGAAAAAACCGTTCACAAACTTGGCTATCTTCAGCCACAGGCATATACCGGATCAAAAAGTCGCTACAAATTTGAAAACTTAATAAATCATGGAGTAACGTAGATAGAGAGGTAAAAATTGATACACATGTCTGGAATGACATGGGATTTTATTAGAACAAAAAAAGTGTATAAAAGGAGCTGTAATGAGAGAGGGAAAGTCAGATGCACCAGCAGTCGCAGTATGTTGACGTTATCTAAAAAAAAGGCGCTTTTAGTGAAGCTGTATTGTCAGAATGGGAAATGTGCTAGTTTAGCGTTACGATCCTTATCGCCATAGGAAGGGGATTCGAAAGGGTAAAGGTCCGTTGACAAATGCAGCTATGTCACGGGTTGTTTAGACGACAGAACCCGTAATGGCCAACCGAGCACAAGGTGTAATGCTGCTGAGACAGTTCAGGAAGAAATGGAGACTGTAGAGGGTTCGTCTATGCACGGGGAAGACATCGCTCGTGCAGTCGCACGTCGCACCGGCATTCCATACACTACTGTTTGGTTGGCACTTAGCCGTACTCTCCGATGCTATCGTTACAAAATCCATCGCATCATGAACTGTTATCTGGCGATTTAGTGAAGCGGAGGGCATTTGCAGTTTGGGCGTTTTAAAAGATGGCGGAAGAGGATGATTGGTTGAGTAACGTGTTGTGGACCGACGAAGCTCATTTCACACTCCGAGGGTCTGTCAACGCCCACAACTACAGAATTTGGGGTACCGAAAATCCTAGAACTGTCGTGGAAACTCCACTGCACGACGAGATAGTCACGGTATGTGTTAGATTAACCACATCTACCGTTATCGGGGATTTTTTCTTCGAGGAACTGCGTTTTGTAACTGCTACCGCGACGGGCGAGAGGTACGCCGATATGTTACAGAATGGCATCATCCCCAGCCTGGCTGATAAACACCTGCTGGAACGTACGATTTTTATGCATTATGGCGCTCCACCCCATATTGCTAGACGCGTGAAAGATCTCTTGCGCGCGTCGTTTGGTGATGATCGTGTGCTCAGCCGCCACTTTCGTCATGCTTGGCATCCCAGGTCCCCAGATCAGTTCGTGCGATTACTGGCTATGGGATTACCTGAAGTCGCAAGTGTATCGTGATCGACCGTTATCTCTAGGGATGCTGAAAGACAACATGCCGGCCGCGGTGGCCGAGGAGACTGAGGCGCTCCAGTCGCGGTCTGCACGGCCACTACGGTCGGGGGTTCGAATCCCCCCTCGGGCATGGATATTTGTGCCGTCCTAGTTCGTAAGTAGTTCATAAGTAGTTTGTAAGTTTAGGGACTGATGACCCCGTAGTTAAGTCCCATAGACTATACAAACATTTGAACATTTTTGAAAGACAACATCCGACGCCAATGCCTCACCGTAACTCCTGACATGCTTTACAGTGCTGTTCACAACATTATTCCTCGACTGCAGCTATTGTTGAGGAATGGTGGAGAACATATTGAGCATTTGCTGTAAAGAACATCATCTTTGCTTTGTCTTAATTTGTTATGCTAATTATTGCTTTTCTGATCAGATGAAGCGCCAACTGTCAGACATTTTTTGAAGTTTGTTTTTGGTTCTAATAAAACCCCAAGTCATTTCAAGCATGTGTGTCACTTTTTACATCTCTATCTACATTATTCCGTGATTTAAGTTGTCAAATTCATACTGACTTTTTGATCATCCGGAATTTCCACCAGGACTCTCTGTTCTTTAACCCTGCCAGCACCAGGCGGTGACGGCATGACCCTATGCCGCACTGCTTCATCCCTAGGAACACAGGAAAGCCGTCACCCTGCAGTGAACCTTTTTTCCAATACCTTTCCAGGCATCAGTTACGGCCAGTTGGTAAGATAAGGCACCATCGCGTCCTCAGTTTCACATTGTTGGAGTCACACCAAGGCGAAAAAGAAGCTCGGGCAACAGGATCCTCACTATCTGTTTCAGAAACAAGGAAAGGAAAGTCTTTTGTCGTTACATAAAACGTGAACATTCCTGGTGTGGGGACCATAAGAAAATAGTGTGCACTATTTGCGTTCAAAGCAGGAATTGTGGAAGAGTTATCTGCCTTGCTTTCCTTTCTTATCTTACTATTTTTTTTACTTGTGTGTGTAATTGTTTTTAATTGTTTTATGAGGTCTCAAAAATATCCTCTTTTAAGTTTGAATGAGGTGTATGAGGCTTTGTCTTTCTTCTTCTTCTTCTTCTTCTTCTTCGTGGAAGGATCATTTCGGACAACGAGGAATCATCATTTACAGACCTCTCTTTTTCCCAGTATTCCTTCATACGCAATCAATGTCCTTGGTTTCCTTGCATAAGCAATATATATCGGTTACGTTTTCTCCTTCTCTCTCTCTCTCACACACACTCTCTCTCAAATCCCCGTCTGTTTTTGAGTTTTCAAATTTCATTTCCGTCGTGTAGTTTTAGAGATCCTAATTATTTCGGTTTTTTCTGTCTGTTCGTACCAATTCGATCTAGTAGCTTTGTTCTTTAAGGATGCGTGAATTTTGTGCGTTAACCTGTTTGAGTTCATTCTTTCTAAATGCCCCATGAATTGGATTCTTCGCATGCGCATTGTGTCTGTGATTTTTGAAATTGTTATATAAATTTCTTTATTGGGTTTTGAATAATGTAAACCATCTTTAGTTCTGGGACGTACAATTATCCCCATGATATTACGCTCCTTCGATTGTAATTGCCCTTTTCGTATTCTGCGTTTAAGATTCCAGGATTCAATCTTTTTGTTGTAAGTATTTTCGTTAACTGTAAAGCCGTCTCTATTTTCTGGAGTTTCGATTTTATAGATGTCAGTTCATTATAATTTCCTGTATTCCATTCAACTAAAATATTTAAATTCTTTCTTATTGGCAATTTTGAGATGGATCAGTGGGTGTCTCTTTGATGTCTGTCATAACTTGTGTCTTCAAATGAAATTTCTAATCTAATTTTTCCTTATGCGCTTCTAATACTTCCAGTTTTTTTTATTATTATTTATTTATTTATTGGCAACTTGGCAAACACTGCTCATTTCTCCCATAAATTTAATTTTGATATGGTCCAATGAAACAATTGATTAACAACCGATACTTACGAAACTCCAATCGCCAACATTCTCCTCCCAATGCGAAAATATATTGTTGACTCCCACTTACATAGGTAGAAATGATCATCAGAATAAAATACGAGAAATCAGAACTCTAACGGAGAGATTCAGGTGTTCTTTGTACCCGCGCGCTATTCGAGAATGGAATGGGAGATAAATAGTATAACGGTGGTTCGATGAACCCTCTGCCAGGCACTTAAATGTGATTTGCAAAGTATCCCATGTAGATGACGATGTAGAAGCATTCCATGTTTTCACCTGTTACTGCCCTTCAAAGTAGTCACCAGCGTTGTGTAAAACTCATTGTCAGCGATGTCGAAGGCGTAGTATATCTTTAGCAGGACCTGTTCTGTTGATGGTGCGAATGGAGCGGTCTAGTGCCTGTTTAATGTCTGAAATAGTTCTGAAGCAAAGGCCACGAAGAGATTCTTTCATCTTCAGAATCAAATAAAAAATTACAGTGACTTAAGTGCGGGGAGTTTGGTGGATGGTACAGTCCTTCCCAGGCCCTTCAACCGAACAGAGCATCCACTGCTTGCGCTGTATGCGCCCGCGCATTGTCGTGCAAAATGATAGGTGGGTTGCGCAGAAAGTGTTGCCGATGCTTTCGTAAAGCTGATCGCAAGTGATGCTCCAAAAACGAACAGTAATACTTTGCATTGACGGTCTGCCGTGGAGAACGTAATGCGTTAGGATAACACCATCACAGTCGTACACAAGAATCACCTTAACTTTCACCATACTGGGGCTTTGACGCACTTTCGATCACTGTCCACTAACGTGGACAATAGTACGCAACAGTATGCACTTCTTCACAGACGCCAGGATGACCTGCCAGGATGTCTGCCACAGTTTGCCGACCTTCGTTGAAGGCTTTTACCAAAATGTTCAAATGTTTGTAGAGCTTATCTACGGGGTCATCAGCCCCTAAACTTACAATCTGCTTATGAACTAGCTTATACTAGAGAGTAAAGACGGCACAAACATCCATATCCGAGGGGGGATTCGAAACCCCGACAGCAGCGGCCGTGCAGACCGTGACTGGCACGCCGCAGACCGCTCGGCCAAGGCTTTTAGCCAACGAGCCACTGTTCTGTACGGAAATGCCGATTCCTCGCTCGCCTCTTGAAGACCTCGATGACACTAACGTAGTGTACGACCTCTGGCACATTCAATCTCGATCCATCTCCGTTGTTGCTGTTTCGCAAACGTTTTGAGAGGTTACGTTAGACCGCTGGCTCACAAATGACTGTGTTTCCCTCTATTGTGTGCACACCGGTGACGTGGGACGGGCGAGTCCATTTGCTCGGAGGTAAGGTAGGTATGTCAACAACGTGTGCTATCAGCGACAATAGTAGATTCATTTGCATAGTGCGTCCACAGCAGGGTTATCACTATGTAAGTTACAAACCTCGTATCTGTTGTCTTTTCATCTAGTACAAATTCTGCTAACATTTCGAAAAAGGGATTAGTTCTACATACGATCGATCTTTTCTAAATCCACCGTGAATACCCAGGCTTTGGACCGGCTAAGTTTGCCTTTCCAACTATTTTGCAGCCTCATTCGTAACACTCCCTTATAATATTGTAGTCATTCTCAGAGACTGTATTCCCACTATTTAATAGCACTGAAACAGTTGCGTTTAGATAATATAACCTTGTTGTTACAAAATGGAGTTTTGCTGAAATAACCTAATTAAAAGCCAATGGGATAAGTGTCCCCCACCTGGTGTTGAGTGCTCTTGACGCCTACCTGGTACCAGGAGCTTACATGAGATCCTGCGACGGTGCGTGACTTTGATGGCACAGAGGTAACGCACACTTTACGCTGATGACAATGAAATGTTAACATGTCCGCTATTCACTATGTACGAGATATAGACTGCCGGAAATAAAACTTAGTGCATCCTCTGTTCAAATTCACCCAAGATTTATTGTTGAAACAGTGCATATGCAGTACATGCATGATGATTAGATTTGCAGATTAGTAGCTGAAGTAGTACTGAAGTACCAAGTGTCGATGTATGCTGAAACCTGAAACATTTAAGTGCCTGACAAAGTTTCCTGAGAACTATTGGAGAGTATGAAACGGTACTTTGCAGGACAGTTTATCTAAGATTATCTTGAAATCTATGACTTTTTAATCAAGAATTTCCGTTTCTATTAAGAGCAAAAATTGCTAATAATAAGAAGATCCAACTATCTACAGAAAGACGTCGGTTTTCTACTCAGAAACTTCAGGATTTCTTCACTACAATTCCAGCTTATATGGAATGCATTACCTACATTATTAAATGTACCACACCAGACACTACAGCTGTAGCTGAAGAGAAATCCTCGCAAACGTGGACAATAAACCATCGAAAGCAAAAAAACAGTTTCCCCACAAAGTAGAAACCAATTCCACAATTGTTACTACTTCTGAACGACAAACGGCAAGAATATTCAAGACATTCGTTTTATAATCAAATATAATTATACTCAAAAGTATTTCGGTTTGTAACAAAGACGAGTTAAGTGTAACAATGTTAGAATCATTAGACTACATATCGAATTTTTACACGTCAAAGAAAGTTCCTGGCATATAGGAACAGACCACAACAGGAATTAACGTTTCTCTTTTATTAATATTCTCTCACTTTCAGCGAAGTAGGCTACACACGTATTCGTAACATTTCCTCACGTACAAGTTGTTGTTTGTATCAGTGAATCAGGGGAAAATTCCTGTTTTTACATTTATTTCGCGATTATTTAAGTCTCTCGATATTTTAGTAATGTTTGGAACTTAAAAATTACAGAAACTATTTGGTTAATTACTTAGAAAAGTAATTGCAAATAAACATTTCTATTACGGCACATTGCCCACCGCTAGCAGCGCTAGTGTCGTTGTAACTGTCAGTTGCTAACAACTTTCAAAGCAATGAATGCCGCGACGGTATATGTTAGACTGTGATAATAATCTATATTGTTTGCCACACTCATCCACTCCACGCACTTTAATGAATAGTACACCTAACCTTCCTCATGCATCAAACCGTCCACTGGTCAAAACCGTACAAAAATGCGTTCAGTAATTTCCGAGTTTTTCGCAGACAGAGAGACATTGGCTTTGGGAACACTGTTCTTGTTACACTGCGCATACATGCGACACATCTTCCGGAAGACAAAAACCTAATTTCGTAAGCTGTTTTTCGCTGTCGTGTTTACGTGTTAAGGCCAAAAGTGGATTTGCTAGCCCAGTCAAATATCTAGAAACTTCCTTTTTCAGATTCTGATTTAGGCAGCACAATCGAAGTTTCTCTTTACTTAAATAGACATATCCATTCTCAGCCCAATATTTATACTTCTGTCTCACTGCAGAAAACGTTACTCTATCCATGTTAGTCGAAAAATTCTTAACTATAAGACGCAATCTGACAAACCAACAACGTTTCAAACACGATAGCGTTTACATGGGCACGAAAACTCGATAGTGGAAATGGATTTACAGAATCGATTTTGAAGTATTTACATGATCAACTATAACCGGAATTGGAAAATCGGTCTAAGAAATCCGGTTTTGGGAGGCCACGTAGCCGCGGCGTATTAGCTGTGCGTACTGGGGGGCCGTGCTGCTCAAAAAAAAAGTTTAAATGTTTGTAAATCTATCGAACCAAACTGCGTGGTCATCAGTCTGTAGCTAAAAAACTACTTAAACTAAGGTAAACTAACCTAAGGACAACACACACACACACACACACACACACACACACACACACACACACACACACATGCCCCAGGGAGGACTCGAACTTCCGACAGCGAGCAACCGCGTGCTCCGCAGCGCCTTAGACCGCTCGGCTACTCCACCGCGGCCGTCGTGCTGCGGTGCGCGCGGCAGTTCGCCGTCGGGAGTTCGAGTCCTCCCTGGGGCATAGGTGTGTGTGTCTGTGTGTGTGTGTTGTCCTTAGGTTAGTTTACCTTAGTTTAAGGAGTCTGTAAGCTACGGACTGATGATCACGCAGTTTGGTCCGATAGATTTACAAACATTTGAACATTTGCTTCTGAGGCCATGAAAGCGTGGTGATAGATGATTAAACACTGACATCGTCAACTTGCCACATTCTCCCCTACTAGTTCTTATTAACGAACTTGTGCGATCTTCGAAAGTGGAAAATTTGTGTTTACTGACAGTGTAGGTGGCAGGTTATTTTGTTATATCAGCAACACCTCCAAAATTAAATCCTATTGTAAAGCGTGTCTGATTCCTTCATTGTCTATGGATGTAAGTTTGTCAATATATAAGGACTACAAACCTACATAAGAGACTTAAATGTATATTTTTGCTATACATTTGACGTTTTGCTCGTGAATAGCGGATAGATAAATTTAAAGACTCACTTTCTCTTACTATCTGCGAAACTATTCTTCTCCTTTCGTTTCGTTTTTCGTATACGGCCCATAACGATGCGATAAAACAGGTTTGCCGCGGCGGAGTGGCGAATCCCCCCTCGTGCATGGATATTTGTGTCGTCTTTAGTATAACGTAGTTCATAAGTAGTTTGTAAGTTTAGGGACTGATGGCCCAGCAGTTAAGTCCCCTAAGCTAAACAAACATTTGAACATTTTTTTAAAAACAGGTTTGGGCAAGTGATTGAGGGCGTTTTTTGACAGGTGAAATACGATTTTAGACTTGGTTTTCTCAGATACTCAGTCTGAAATGCACATACTATAAAAAGTTTAAAAAGTTATTTTAACCTTGTCATCATTTTATAATTAATTACGTACTTTTACATTTGGTAGTCACATTTATATTGCACTCTTGTACTGGTATGTACATGCCAATATTTTGACCCACATCAGTTTATACGATTCCTTCTTGAGAGATTTCCGGACACGATATATTCCACATACTGAAAAGCTGATTCTTCTTAATCTCTCTAACAAATTGTTTAGGATATAAGCATTATTTCAATGGTTGGATCTGAAAATGATGATGTACCCTTTAGTCTGTTACCTTTTCTATCTGTACAAAGTTGAAAACGGGCTGAATTTGTTGTAAGGAGCAATAAAATACGAATTTTGTCGGGTGTGTTTTGTTCACAGAAAAACAAGGAAGTTCATAATTGCCAAATGCCAGTTCGTTCAATAAGTGTCGCACGTCCGCACGATATCTGGCTCTGTGTTATTTAGCCTCGACTTGACCGTACATAACATATACGCGCGTGGCGCTTTAGACACTTGTGCAACCTAAGCGACCGTTTAAACAGCTGGTCTGGTGCGATTGCCGAAGACGTCAACGCTTGCTCCGTCGCTCAAGGATGTGGGACCAGACAGTGGTTGTCTGTGCCGTCTGCGGTACCGCTACAAAGTGTCACTTGCTTTCTAGGAACTCAGGCCTAAAACATTAGGTAATTCCATCCACACACCCACACACTAAAGTGACAATTCATGGAATTTGTTTTATTGGCCATTAATTAATAATCATAATGTCATAAATTGGTACAGTTACAAACGCTAGTTGGCAAAAGCCAAACAAACGAATATATTCTAATATATAAAGCAGAGTGTCCTTATGTTTTTACGTGTTGCATACAAATCTACAGTTTTGTTCCAATCTTTTTGAAATTTTGTACACGTAAGCTTCAATCCATGAGGACGGTCGCCGTAAGTGTAAGAGTCACATACGATATATAGTTCATGAGATATGACGTCATAAACAATGAGCTGCGCGAAAAACTGCTGCATTTTGCGACAATGCTGCTCATTTTCCCCTAAACCATTGGACCGTTTTCAACCAAATTTGGTACACACATTCCTTACCGTGAAGTAACAATTGCTGAATGGTTAAGAATCACATACGGCACTGGTTCATAATATATTACTTCATAACCAATAGAAATCGGAAAAAATGCCATATAATGCGGCGAGACTTTCGAAATACACTGTATGAGAATGACAGTACTAGCGAGTTACAACAAACTTTAAACATAATTTCAAACCTTTATTAAACTTTTTCTCGCAGACTACCATACCAAAATAATGAAAGGAAAAAAGTTTCTCTCTTACTACTTTTTTCCTCTGTTCACGGACTACAATTACGGCATTGGGTATGACGTTACAATTTATAATTTGTGCACTACAAATTGTAGCCGCAGGAAATTTTACAGACAGTATACACACATACAGTTGAATGTAACGTCTAAATTGTATCACAGTAAGTGATAGTTCATGAGATATGAGCACATAAACAGTATCGTTCCGCTGTTGATGAGCTAAAACTACGGATTTCGGTATGACGTTACTATTTATAATTTCTACACTAGAAATCGGAGCCGCAGGAAATTTTACAGACAGTATACACACATATCGTTGAGTGTACCCTCTAAATTGTATCACAGTACGAAACGTAGTTCATGAGATATAAGGACAATAAGATTTATGTCCATGGAAAGCCTCCCCATCACGCATCAGGTTTTAACGTATTACTTCTTTACAACTAACTCTGTTCGCAACGGATTTTACTGACATACAACACTTATATAAATGAATATACAACTGCAAAATTATACAATTGTACAACATTATTTTCGACGGATCTGCCTTTTAACTTCCAGAGACTTCAGTTTCCAGTGAAACTTGCTTTTTCTATTACGATTACTAATCTACAGGGCAGTCTATTCAATACTGTGGAGTGAATTTGACATGTCCGTGTTTCTCACACGGACAACTTTTTGTCACTTGCTGAAGGGGTCGCGTCAGCAAAGAAAAAATGGACAAGTAAAAACATATCGTTTATCACAAAGTTGTGAAGTAAAAGAATGTATGAATGGTAAATATCATTTTCATTTTGATTACTATCTTTCTTTGTTTGGATACTGAACTTATAATGTTATACATTATGCGAGAAAGCCTTATTTCTTACTTATTCTCCGATAAGTATAGCATGTTTTTAGAAAAAAGGTGATGGACAGAGAGAGAAGGGATAGGAGAAGTAGTAACTCAAGGCAGGAATAAATAAAAAAAGTACCCAGGCAAAGCCGGGTTTTCAGCTAGTTGAAGGTAATGACAGAAAATAAAAGCAAGAGCTATTTGAAATAATTGAGATTACACATAATGAAACTTTCACTCTGCAGCGGAGTGTGCGCTGATATGAAACTTCCTGGCAGATTAAAATTGTGTGCCGGAACCGGGACTCGAACCTGGGACCTTTGCCTTTCGCGGGCAAGCGCACTACCGACTGTGCTATCCCGACACGACTCACGATGCCGCCTCACAACTTTACTTCCGCCAGTACCTCGCCTCCTACTTTCCAAACTTCACAGAAGCTCTCCTGCGAAACTTGCAAGACTAGCACTCCTGGAAGAAAGGATATGGTGGAGACATGCCTTAGCCACAGCCTAAGGGATGTTTTCAGAATGAAACTTTCACTCTGCAGCGGAGTGTGCGCTGATATGAAACTTCCTGGCAGATTAAAATTGTGTGCCGGAACCGGGACTCGAACCTGGGACCTTTGCCTTTCGCGGGCAAGCGCACTACCGACTGTGCTATCCCGACACGACTCACGATGCCGCCTCACAACTTTACTTCCGCCAGTACCTCGCCTCCTACTTTCCAAACTTCACAGAAGCTCTCCTGCGAAACTTGCAAGACTAGCACTCCTGGAAGAAAGGATATGGTGGAGACATGCCTTAGCCACTTTGCCTTAGCTACTTTGGAAAGTAGGAGGCGAGGTACTGGCGGAAGTAAAGTTGTGAGGCGGCATCGTGAGTCGTGTCGGGATAGCACAGTCGGTAGTGCGCTTGCCCGCGAAAGGCAAAGGTCCCAGGTTCGAGTCCCGGTTCCGGCACACAATTTTAATCTGCCAGGAAGTTTCGAGATTACACATGGTTTACAACCCTCTCTTTGCCGCCGTTAGGAGGGAATAAGTTGTTTGTACACTGCAAAGATTTTGGTTGCCAATTAGTAGACACTGTTGTTGGTAAATGGTAGTTCCTGTTCACAACATACTTAGCAACTTTGATGTGGGTCCCACCTGTTGATAAAGAATGTGAATTGTGTCTTCCACTTCTCCGCAGTCACAAAGTGGAGATACATCTAGCAGATGCGATTAAAAGTACTGCTCAGTTCGACAGTGGTTGAACTTCAGTCGCGCTGTGGTGACTGCAAGCTTCCGTGACCACCTATGTCCATTATAGTAAGGCGTGGTTGGTAACACTGGTGTTATTTGTGCATAGGGACACCACCTAATATCGAGTAGGCCAGGGTTTTGCTCAGTGAAGTGTAGCAACCCATGAACGTGGACTCAAGAAGTCGTTGGATGACTCGTGCGGGAATATTGAGCCATGTAACCTCTATGGCTGTCCATAATAGCAGAAGTCTTGGCGTTCCCCAGCGTTATAGATCCCTTACTCTTTCTTGTGTTTATAAACTATTTAGGAAACAATCTGAATATCTCCCTTAGACTGTTCGCGGATGATGCTGTCGTTTATCGGTTAGTGCAGTGAACAGAGGGTCAAAAGCAACTGCAAAGCGATTTAGCAAAATTTTCTACATGGTGCGAAAATTGTTAATTGACACTAAACAAAGAAACGCGTGAAGTAATACACATGACCACTAAAAGAAATCCGCTGAACTTCAATTACGCGATTAATCAGTCAAACCTTAAGGTCGTAAATTCTACCAAATACCGAGGAGTTACAATTACTAACAACTTAGACTGGAGAAAATATTGTGAGGAAGACGAACCAAAGATACGTTTCATTGGCAGAACGCTTCGAAGCTGCAACAGCTCCACATACATCAGACTGCCTACATCAGACTTGTGCGTCCTCTCCTGGAGTACTGTTGCCCAGTGTGGGACCCTCACCAGGTGGGATAGAGATTGAGAAGGTTCAGAAAAGGACAGCTCGTTTTGTTTTATCACGTTACGTGGGGAAAGCGTCACGGAAAGGTTGCACGAATTGGGGTGGAAATCATTAAAAGAAACGCGTTATTCATTGCAGCGTGATCTGTTTGCGAAGATTCAATCACTCACTTTTACTTCTGAATGTGAAAATATTTTCCTAGCACCCACCTACTTAGGGAGACATGACCATCCCAATAGAAAGAAATGTTTGTAGAGCTTATGGGACTTAACTACGGGGTCATCAGTCCCTAAACTTACAAACTACTTATGAACTAGCTACAACTAAGGACAGCATAAATATCCATGCCCGAGGGGGGATTCGAACCCCCGACCGTAGTGGCCGTGCAGACCGTGACTGAAGCGCCTCAGTCCCCTCGGCCACCGCGGCCGGCCCATCCCAATAAAATAAGAGAAATCAGAACGAAAACGGAACGATTTAGGTGCTCTTTCTTCCCGCGCGCTATTAGAGAATGGAACGGTAGAGAGAAGTTATGAAAATGGTTAATGAACCCTCTGTCAGGCGCTTAAATGTGATTTGCAGAGTATCGATGTAGATGTAGATTCAGAAGACTGAACGAACGGACACCTTCATTATGTTATTCTATGGGCTTTATGTCGGACGATCTGACTTGCAATGTTATTTGTTGGAATTGTCCACAATGTTCTTCAAACCAATTGCGAACGATTATTGCCATGACATGGCGCAGTATCCTGTTCTTTGGGAGCAAGAAGTCCATTAATGGCTGTAAATGGTCTTCAGTACCTGAACATAACAATTTCCAGTCAATAATAGGTTCAGTTAAACCGGAAACCGTCTGTTGTTGTTGGTTTACTGGTTTCCGCTACGGATTCAAATCAACAACAGCTCACTAAGAATATGTATACAGGATGAGTCACCTAACATTACCGCTGGATATATTTCGTAAACCACATCAAATACTGATGAAACGATTCCACAGACCGAACGTGGCCGGCCGCGGTGGCCGAGATGACTGAGGCGCTTCAGTCACGGTCAGCACGGCCACTACGGTCGGGGGTTCGAATCCCCCCTCGGGCATGGATATTTGTGCCGTCTTTAGTCTTAGCTAGTTGATAAGTAGTTTGTAAGCTTAGGGACTGATGACCCCGTAGTTAAGTCCCATAAGTTGTACAAACATCTGAACATTTTTTGACCGAACGTGAGGAGAGGGGCCAGTGTAATTGGTTAATACAAACCATTAAAAAAATGCACGGAAGTATGTTTTCTTAACACAAACCTACGTTTTTTTTTAATGGAACCCCGTTAGTTTTGTTAGCACATCTGAATATATAAACAAATACGTAATCAGTGCCGTTTGTTGCATTGTAAAATGTGAATTACATCCGGAGACATTGTAACCTTAAGTTGACGCTTGAAACCTCCGACGTTCAATTGAGTGTTGTAACTAACACGGTCCACGGTCGGCGAAGAGCATCTGCTGGGACATGTTTACGATGACGACCGTGTTTACAAGTGTGGCTGTAGTGCATTGTTGTGGTTTGGTCTAGCTGTCGCAGTGTCCGCATGTAGCACTTGCTGCTATTGTTATTCTGCATCCGTCTTTGTACGCAGACTAACTGTAGTACACTGTGTTCCCAGACGTCTGTGATAGTGTAGTGTTGTAGGAACTGTGACCATGGTGTATTCGAACTCTGAAAAGGCGGAGATGATACTCATCTATGGCGAGTGTCGACAAAATGCAGCTGAAGCCTGCAGGGTGTATGCAGAACGTTACCCAGACAGAGAGCATCCAACGTGCCGCAGATTTCAAAACATCTACCGCCAACTGTATGCAACAGGTATGGTTGTAGCACGCAAACGGGTCCGTAACAGCACCCGTCACAGGAGAAGCGGATGCGGTTGGTGTCTTAGCTGCTGTTGCCGTGAACCCAAACAGGAGTGCACGGGACGTTGCGAGAGCCGGTGGACTGAGTCAAAGTAGTGTGCTGCGCATACTGCATCGTCACCGCTTTCACCCGTTTCATGTGTCGCTACATCAGCAATTACATGGTGATGACTTTAATCATCGTGTGCAATTCTGTCAATGGGCATTAACAGAGAATGCGTTGCAGTTCTACCTGTTTACCGATGAAACGGGTTTCACAAACCACGGGGCAGTGAATCTACGGAACATGTATTACTGGTCCGTGGACAATCCTCGCTGGCTCCGACAGGTAGAGCGACAGCGACCGTGGACTGTAAATGTATGGTGCGGAATCATTGGCGACCACCTCATTGTTGGCCCTCACTTCATTGCAGGAGCCCAAACAGCTGTAACATACATCGCGTTTCTACAGAATGATCTGCCAACGTTGCCCGAAAATGTCTCACTGGAAACGCGTCGACGTATGTGGTATCAGCATGATCGTGCACCTGCACATTCCGCAATTAACACTAGACTGACCCTTGACAGTATGTTCGACGGGCGTCTCATAGGACGTGGAGGACGCATAAATTGGCCATCCCGTTCTCCTGATCTTATACCTCTGAACTTCTTTCTGTGAGGTACGTTAAAGGAGAATGTGTACAGTGATGTGCCTACAACTCCAGAGGATATCAAACAACGTATTGTAGCAGCCTGCGGCGACAATACACCAGATGTACTGCGGCGTGTACGACATTCATTACGAAATAGATTGCAATTGTGTGCAGCAAATGATGGCCACCACTTTGAACATCTATTGGCCTGACATGTCGGGACACACACTAATCCACTCCGTAATTGAAAACGGAAACTACGTGTGTACGTGTATCTCACCCCTCATGGTAATGTACATGTGCGTCAGTGAAAAAGACCAATAAAGGTGTTAGCATGTGGAGGTAATGTGCTGTTCTAGTCTCTTCTGTACTTGAGGTACATCACCGTTCCCTTTGGATCCCTACTTAATTCGGTGCTCTCCGATACACACGATCGAACAGCGGAGGACTGGTACTCAAGCGTCAACTTTAGGTTACAATATCTCCGGATGTAATTAACGTTCTACAATCCAACAAACGGCACTGATTACGTATTTGTTTATATGTTCAGATGTGGTGACAAAACTAACGGGGTTCCATTTAAAAAAACGTAGGTTTGTGTTAAAAAAACGTACTTCCGTGTATTTTTTTATGGTTTGTATTAACCAATTACACTATCCCCTCTCCTCACGTTCGGTGTGTGGAATCGGTTCGTCCGTATTTGATGTGGTTTACGAAATATATCCAGCGGTAATGTTAGGTGACTCACCCTGTATACCTTGATCGATTTACTTTTTCTTTTGATTTTTTTTTCTCTTTTGGATTCCCCAGGCCATAAGCAATAAGTCCATGTTCGAAGACTAAAACTAAGGTCTTATTCCGTTTTATATTGTCGCGTTTATTTCACCTCCTATTTCCTACTAATATACCGCAGACTTCTCCACTCCAGAGAAAACGAGGGGTAACTTTTCAAAACGCGATTAGTCCACAAATAAAAATTCTACATGCGATGCGAGAAACTAATATTAGACAAAATTCTGGAGTAAATTAGGATTTGTGTAAGAGAAGTTATTAAGCTTCAAGAAGTTAGAAGAATGGATTGAGTTAGACAAATATGTCTTTATTTAAAAGACAGTGTTGCCAACAGATTATTTTACATGTAGGGCAACCACAGCTAAAATATTTATACATGATTAAAAGAACATTCAGACAGTTACTGGTGCTGTAAAATATCTGGAATTCTAAAATTATAATAACTAAGAGAAAGGTCACTGAACGACATTAGCTGTATTTTTATTTCAAGTCTTGTAGACCTGCACAACCAGTTTCGCAACAAATTACAGTTGCATCTTCAGGTGTTTTGAATTATTTTTATAAATGACTTTTATGTTGGCTAACAGGGTTTAATTGATTATGTCCATCGCTTGCTTTTCTCGTTCATTTCATCAGAGGTAAAATAACTTGATCATCTGGTTCGTGTCATGTGGATAAAATTGTTAAGAAGCCAACCTTGTCTGTTTCTGTGTAGTTTGGCTGGTTTGTCATTTAGACGGACATTATCGGTGACCATCATATCCTCCTGAGTACTCCCCACCCGGAGATCCGAATGGGGGACTATTTTACCTCCGGAATATTTTACCCGTGAGGATGCCATTATCATATATTCATATAGTAGAGCTGCATGTTCTCGGGAAAAGTAACGGCTGTAGTTTCCCCTTGCTTTCAGCCGTCGCAGTAACTGTGTGGCAAAGCCACATTAGCTGATGTTACAAGGCCAGCTCAGTCAATCATCCAAACTGTTGCCCCTGTAACTACTGAAAAGGCTGCTGCCCCTCTTCAGGAACCACACGTTTGTCTGGCCTCTCCACAGATACCCCTCCGCTATCTGTATCGTTAAGGCACGCAAGCCACCCCACCTCAAAAATTTCTGTGATTCATGGGGGTGGTACATTGTATGGAAGGAATTATTGTGAAATTTATCTTAGTAACCGCACGACATTTTATAATAACAAGTTATATATGGTAGAAATATTAGACAAAGGGTCCTTCCACCATAGATCTATTGCAATTTAGGTCCCTTATCGGGTAGGGAGGTTACAAAATTTAAAAAGGGAAATGGAAAGGTGATGTTAGATATTGTAGTGATTAGCGAAGTTCGGTGGAACGAGGAACAGGATTTCTCGTCAGGCGAGTACAGGACTGTAAATACAAAATCAGTTGGGGATATCACATGAGTAGGTCTGATAATGAATAAAAAAGTAGTATTGCGGGTAAAATATTATAGCAGTGCACTGATCGCATTATTGTAGTCAAGATTGATACTAGTCAACACCGACCACAGTAGTACAGGTTTGTATGCCCACCAGGTCTGCCGATGATGAAGCGATCGAAGAAATGAATGAGGAGGTAAAGGAAGCTATTCAGACTGTTAAGGGATAGGAAAAGTTAATTCTGATGTGGTACTGGAAATCGGCAGTATGAAAAGAAAGGGAAGGGAAACTATTAGGTGAATATGGACTGGGAAAAACACTTGGCTCAAGAATCATGAAAGAAGGTCGTAAACGTGGAAGAGACCAGGAGACACTAGAAGGTACCAGACAGATTTTATAATGTTAAGACATAGATTTTGGATCCAGGTTTGAAACTGTAAGACATATCCAGGGGCAGGTATAGACTCTGACCATATCATATTGTTTCAAAATATTCAAATGTTTCTAAATGTAAAGGACTTACAACGTTGGTCATCTATTATACCCTAAGTTTACAAACTACTTACACTAACTTCAAGTAACTTATGCTAAGGACAAGACAAACACCCGCGCACCGCGGCTGGGCGTTATAGTGCGCACGGCTATCCTGCCGGACCATATCTAATTGGTTATGAATTGCAGTCTGAAACTGGAGTAATTGCAGAAAGGTAGGAATATAAGGACCTGGATAAACTGAAGGAACCTAAAGTTCTTGAGAATTTCAGAGGGAGATTTAGACAATAATTGACAGAAACGGGGGAAAATAAATCAGTAGGAGAGGAATGGGTTGCTATATATATAAAATTAAAGTTTTAAATTTGCAAGAAATAATACAGATTAAGAGAGAAGCAAGAATCGAACCCGGGCCATAAAATCAGCTGTCTATTCGCACTGTAAATATCACTCCTCAATCTAATACTTCTCTTACAATGAAACCGGAAATCTTTCGCGGCTTTTTCTCTTTTGCTATGGATATTTCCGGAAATTGTCTACCTGCTTCTTCTCACAGAGATTGCGCCAAATCGTTGAGACCTATAGCGCTACCTCTCCTTGTAACGTTTTCGTACTTGTCTGGTATAACGATCTACCCCGTCATTCAGCAGGTAATTTACTTTTAATGTTCAATTATGTTCTACTGCCGCCAATCTAATATTTCATATTTTCCTTCTCTATATTAAAAGCATGTCAACACAGCGGAAAATTCTGCCAGGCAAGGCAAACTTCCCCAAGACCGACGGTGTTTTATCGGCATGTAAGTGGACACAATAGCTTTCCTACGTGCACGCGAAGGTCTTCAGTGAAAATGCATGCCGTTACGGCATCAGCGGTACAAAAGTACCAGAACCGTGCTTTCCGGTGAACAAAGCTCATCAGCAGTGTCTGATCACGGGATAACTTTCATTCTGACAGACCGCGGAAAACATGTGACATATAACATACGATGTTATTCGTACACTTAATTCATATTCTTAAGAAACAATACTACAGGGTATTGTACATTAACTGGAAAATATCGATTACATCGAGAGCCGATGAAAACAAATGCTAACTTAATAATACACTGTACAAGCCAATTAAGGGATTGCGTGAGATATACAAATTGTACATGTGGTAATGTATTTTATTCAGATGTAAGGAAAGAAAATATTTGTTGGGGATATTGGGTGAAAGGTGTTTATTTTATTGAAGAATGAAAGGTGTGAGTGGAAGAAAGAACTGAATTTAGATTTACGTGTCATTAACTGTGGTGGTTGTTGTTGTAATGTTTGAGCAACATAACAAACCTGACCTTAATTTCGTGGTTGGTTACGTTAAACTAGTGATTAATGCAAGGGGTGTAGTTAAATTTTGAAAATATTTAGCAAGACAATTAGTGTAATTAACAAATACTATGGCCCTATCTGACAAACATTTCAAAAGACCACTCACCTTTCCTTTCCTTACAAAATCTCCTACAGAGACTGTGCACACACAGATAGCAGAAATTAACTTACTCCGTCTGTGCACTACGTATGACTCAATTAGTACGCTAATGGTACTGATAATTTAGAAAATTATGAATAGTAGGATTTTTAACATCAAGTGATTGGCAAGTGGGTGCAATCCAACCACTAAAGTCAGTATCTGATAAAATTAATTCACTCAAGCAAAAAGGAAATTTAAGTTAATCAGCCTTAATTAATGCTATGCATACGACATTAGTACGAGTTTGGTTCTTTATAGGATAGATGTGGCGGTGGCTATTATTGTTGAACTCAGTGCAAAACGAAATAGAAAAATTATTCATTAATTCAACTGTCTGTTATCTTCTACCATCAATTTTTAGCAAAATTGTCTCACCTGAAATTATTATCACAGTCTCTAATAATTAATGACACTTACTTGATTTTAAAATTGTGTAGTAATATTATTCATGCATTATTGAGGATTGTCATACTAATCATGTGTGGTTAAAGAGTTGTTCAAATAAGGTAGCAAAAGTACTGTCTAATGGTCCTGTATTTAAAAAAAAATTTAAACATGCATTCACAGTAAATTACAACCAATAGCATTTAACTTATCTTATTTATCAGTCCAGCGACGTGGTACTCTGCAGTCATATAAATGATACATAAATTCATACAGAAAATCATTTTGATGGTGGCTCCTCCTTTGGCAGCTTGCTAGCAGTTCGCCGTGATGCTTCTCGAATCGCGTAATTAATTGCGACCGTTAGCGTCCGCGATGACGCTACCGCGTTTGGGACGTCTGGGACGGTTACTGAACACGTAACGAATTTCTGCCTGAACAGAACGAACGAATAAATGTATCATTAAAATCAATTCTTACTTCACTTATGTTCACAGGTTTCACATAACCTTTCATACCGTTGCACTTAATTAGAACTTTCACTTTGTTTTATTACTTATATTGTTTGAGCACTCCGCGGACCGCATACGAACGTCTGATCTACGTCACGGGGCGACAGATACTGCTGCTTGCCTGCTCTCCCACAGGGGAGCGCTGCTATACGATAAAGTCTCTGACCTGAGGAGCCATATCGATAACTGTTCACAGAGAAATATTTTACACTGACAAATTAAACATCACAAGTAATCACAGTCATATAGAAAACATACAAAGTAAAAATAAAATAAAATAATATATACATAAACAATTACAATACAGGTAATAAATAAATGACAGAAAATGTTCACAGTGAAGTTACCTACATACATTGTGCATCACGATAATTAAGTCACATAAGAAGTTAATTACTACATATTTACTATAAAAAGGTTCAAACGAATAATATGTTCAAAATTAAGCTCATTCCTCGTTATAATGTAAGGCTTACCTTAAGGGTTACCTTACACAGATTTTGGTTTCAGTTGTAATTTGTGTGTCATACAGAACGATACTTTGCTGTCTCAACTCTTTACTTAAGGTTTACGTGGCGTTTACTTAGAGCGAGGCTACCCTCTTGGACGGCCAGTACAGTTGCACACCTCCATAGCATGGGCAGTGTGAGGTTATCGATCAACTCTTGAGGGATATTTGGTCATTCTTCCATGAGTGCAATATCCAGCTTTGCAACCATAATGGGAGGTGCTGGTCTAGCTGCAATGCATCTACCAAGTGCAACCCAGACACGCTCAGTCGGGTTTAAGTCCGGTGAACAAGCTGGCCACTCCATTTCTTCACTTCCCTCAGCTTCAGTTATGTTGTCCACCAGTACAGCTCTGTGGGGACGAGCGTTATCGTCCTTCAAAAGTAACCCATGTCCTGTGGCACCAGCGTAGGACACAGCAAAAGGTAGAAGGATCTCGTCTCTATACCTCTGAGCAGTCAAAGCGCCATTCTGAACGACGTAGAGGTCTTTACGTCCGCCAATACTGAATGCTGCCCACACCATTCGTTCATCATCATGATATGGTGATGTTTCCAGGACATAAGCAGGATTGCTCCGAGTTACACATTGTCTCTAGGAACGACCATTGTCCAGCTGAACACAAAATCTTGATTCATCCGTGGACAGAACCGGCGCCATGCGTTACGACTCCAATCCTGATGTTCCTCCTCCCAGTTTGTGCTGGCTAAACGGTGTCGTGGCTTTAATGGGACACACACCATAGACCTACGTGCGTAACACATTTCCGAAGGCGATTTCGGACAGCTTGTGTTGATATTGCGCGTCCTGTTACTGCCTGGGAGGGTGCGTTGCAGCTGAGTTGCATTCAGCCTCCTGTCTCGACGGGCTGGTAACCGGAGATAGCGGTTATGTCTTGCTGATGTTACCCATAGACTTGGCTTTGCCATCTGGAAATTACGCTTTACGACGTTACAATAGCTGAGTCATCTCCCTCTGTAATGAAACTTTCACTCTGCAGCGGAGTGTGCGCTGTTATGAAACTTCCTGGCAGGTTAAAATTGTGTGCCGTAACCGGGACTCGAACCTGGGACCTTTGCCTTTCATTCTGGAAACATCCCTTAGGCTGTGGCTAAGCCATGTCTCCACCATATCCTTTCTTCCAGGAGTGCTAGTCTTGCATGTTTCGCAGGAGAGCTTCTGTGAAGTTTGGAAAGTAGGAGGCGAGGTACTGGCGGAAGTAAAGTTGTGAGGCGGCATCGTGTGTCGTGTCGGGATAGCACCGTCTGTAGTGCGCTTGCCCGCAAAAGGCAAAGGTCCCAGGTTCGAGTCCCGGTTCCGGCACACAATTTTAATCTGCCAGGAAGTTTCATCTCTCTCTGTGTTTGTTCCGCTTCCATATGTCCAATGGCTGTCGATGCCATAGCTTTGGGCAAGTCGTGATGTTGCATTGCATTACCTGCTTACTATACTATCTGAACCCACCTGCTTGTGTAATTCGTTTGCTAGAGTAAACACAAGCCAACATTAACCCCCGCTGCAGCAACTTTGTGTTATTTAACACTATCTCGGTTGCCGTAATGTTGTTGTCTCCATTCCGTAGAAACGAAAGACGTCGAACCATATTAGTCCATTCTGCCGACGACAGTAATTCGGAAACTAGATACCTCAGCTGATCCCCACACTGTTTTGACAGTGTGTATTCCTCTGTCTAGCCGTCCACGGTGGCCGAGGGGACTGAGGCGCTCCAGTCACGGTCTGCACGGCCACTACGGTCGGGGGTTCGAATCCCCCTTCGGGCATGGATATTTGTGCCGTCCTTAGTATTAGCTAGTTCGTAAGTAGTTCATAAGTAGTTTGTAAGTTTAGGGCCTGATGACCCCGTAGTTAAGTCCCATAAGCTATACAAACATTTGACATTTGAATTCCTCTGTATATCCTCCTCCCTCTCATCCTCCCGCTCTTCCTGTTCATCTCCACCTCCTCCTCCTCTACCTTCTCTTACAACTCGATCTAACCTATAACCCTGTTCAGCGTTATTTTCAAAATCTTATATCTACGAAAGTTTTTGAACGAGTGTTTGTAATATTACCTGACATTACCGGTTTAGGAGGTGACCTGATAGTTTTATATTCTTCAAAATGAAATGCCAAGATGGCGAATTAATGATTTATTTAATGACGACCGGTTTCGGTGAACTTTGTCACCGTCATCTGGTAATATATACGTTAATAAGTGCAACATATTTTGTAGGATGTCATGACATGACTCGTATTTTTATATGGTGACTAACAACGAAACCTACCCAAGTGTTACTCTCCCATTTTTATGAAATTTGGGTATCTTATAATTCATGAAAAACTATGGGACACTTTTTTTTCTTTTTGGTGGCGGAAAAACATAATAAGGGATGAAACGGTCCCTCCAAAATTGAGGCTAAAATGGAAATTCGCGATAACTTAGAGTTTAGGGAAGCGATTTCAATGATTTTTTGTATGAAAGTATCTTTTGATAAAAGGCGAACATCGGCGTAGGTAAATTCCAGGGGGAGTGACAATTAAGGGGCAGCTACCCCAAACGTGACCAATTTTTCGCGCTCAAAAAAATTGTTTTGATTTAATCGAAGTAGAATCCATGAAAATTTCAAAAGTAAGGCGAATTAAGGAATAAATGTTTTTTGTTGTTTAAATATCAATATGGGGGGAGGGGGGGTAAACAACCCTTATATTGCCGCGCTCGTTTGATACTGCCCATGAAACACGTTGTGACTCTTTTGAACTGTTTCATCTCATCAATATGATGTGTTGTGGTCTTCAGTCCGGAGACTGGTGGTTTTATGCAGCTCTCCACCCTACTCTATCCTGAGCAAGCCTTTTCATCTACTCATAAGAAGGGCAACCCACATCCATTTGAATTTGCTTACTATATTCATCTCTTGGTCTCCCTCTGCGATTTTTACCCCACACACTTCCCTCCAATGCTAAATTTACGATTCTTCGATGTCCACGAATGTGTCCTACCAAGGTCTTGCCTTCCTAGTCAAGACATGCCAAATATTCCTTTTCTTCCCAATTCTGTTCAGTACCTCCACATTGGTTACGCGATCCACCTACCTAACCTTCAGCATTCTTCTGTAGCACCACATTTCAAAAGCTTCTATCCTCTTCCTGTCCGCACTGTTTATCGTCCACGTTTCACTCCCATACAATACAACAATCCACACAAATGCCTTCAGAAAGGACTTCCTTACGCGTAAATTAATGTTTGATGTTAACAAATTTGTCTTTTTCAAAAACGCTTTTCTTCCCATTGCCATTCTGCATTTAATATCCTCTGTACTGCGACCATTATATGTTATTTTACTGCCAAAGTAAGAAAACTCATTTACCATCTTTATTGATTCGTTACCTAATTCAATTCCTTCAGCATCGCCTGATTTTCTAAGACTGCATTCCATTACCCTTGTTTTCGCCCTTGCTACTGTTCATCTTATATGCTCCTTTCAACACACTGTCCATTCCGTTCAATTGCTCCTCCAGGTCCTGTGCTGTCTCTAACAGAATACAATGTAATCAGCAAAATGCCAGGTCTTTATTTCTTCACCCTGAACTTTAATTCCTTCTCCAAATTTCTCCTTGCTTCCCATTATAGCTTGCTCAAATGTTGATTTCTCCAAATCAACAAAAGCTAGAAATATAGGTTTGCCTTTCCTTAATCTATCTTCTAAGATAAGCCGTAAAGTGGGGATTGCCTTCCGTGTTCCTACATTTCTCCTGAATCCAAACTGGTCTTCCCAAGGTCGGCTTCTACCAGCTTTTCCATTCCTCTGTAAATAATTCGTGTTAAAATTTTGCAACCATGACTTATTAAACTGATGGTTCTGTAGTTTTCATACCTGTCTGCTCCTGGCTTCTTTGGAACGGGAATTATTACTTTTTTATTAAAGTCTGAGGGTATTTCGCCTGTCTCATACATCTTACACACCAGGTGAAATAGTTTTGTCATGCTTGGCTCTCCCAGAGACTTTTGTAGTTATGAGGGAATATCATCTACTCCAAGGGCCTTTTTTTGACTTAGGTCTTACAGTGGTCTGTCAAATTCTTCTCTCAGTAAAGTATCACCTATTTCATCTTCATCTACTTCTTCTCCCCTTCCTACAATATTGCCTCCAAGTTAATTTTCTTCGTAGAGCCTCTCTATATACTCTTTCCACATTTCAGCTTTCCCTTCTTTGCTGAGAACTGGTTTTCCGTCTGAGTTCTTAATACTCATACAACTGTTTTTCTTGTCTCCAAATGTCTTTTATTTTCCTGTAGGCGGTATCTATTTTCCCCTATTTATTCATTCTTCCACAGAGTTGCACTTGCCTTCTAGCCACTCCTGCTTAGCTATTTTGAACTTCCTGTTAATCTCATTTCTTAGTCGTCTGCACTCCATTTTGCCTGTTTCATTTACTGCATTGTTATATTTTCTCCTTTCATCAATTAAATTTAGTATTTCCTGTGATATCCAAGATTTTTTTGTATGTCTTGCCTTCCTACCTATTTTGTCCTCTGCTGCCTTGACTATTTTATCTCTTAAAGCTACCCATTCCTCTTCTACTGTTTTATTTCCCCCCGTCTCTGTCAATTGTTGTCTAAAGCTCCCTCCGAAATTCTTAAGAACTTCAGGTTCCTTTAATTTATCCAGGTCCCATCTCCTTATTTTCCTACAAATTTTTTCAGCCTACAGTTCTTGGCCAATAATACATGGTGAGAGTCTTATCTGCCCCTGGGTATGTCTTACCATTATAAATTCTATCTGGTACCTTCCAGTGTTTCCTGGTCTCCTCCATGTATGCAGGCTTCTTTCAAGATAATTAAACCAAGTGTTGATGATCATTAAATTGTGTTCTGTGCAAAATTCTATCAAGCGATCTCCTCTTTCATTCCTTTTTCCCAGTCCATATTCTCCTACTACATTTCCTTCTCTTCCCTATCCTACTACCGAGTTCCAGTCCCCCATCACAGTCAAGGTTTCGTCTCCTTCAACTTTCTGACCAGTTTCTTTTACCTCCTCATACATATCTTCGATATCCTCACCATGGGCCGAGATAGTTTGTACTACTATGGTCGGTGTTAGTTTTGTGTCTATCTTTGCTACGATAATGCGTTCACATTTATTGAAAACTAACAGAAGTGTTTAATGCAGTGCACTGTTAAAACTAACAAATTTAGACATTCTTTTGAATGTAATTCAACCAGAATGATTAAAAACTATATTCAAATAGCTTCACTTAAAAGAACTTAGACATTACCGTAACTTAACCCTCCCAGTAATATATATATATATATATATATATATATATATATATATATATATATATATATATATATAATCTTACAAAATGTATGTTCCATGGTGTTTACAAGGTTACTTTAAGAATCTACTCATTTTATTTCTAATTTTGGCGAAAATCAGCCGAATCGCGACCCTTGATTCTGAATGTTGATCACGAAGTGGTGTTGCCACATAATTTTAAAAAATACAAAAAAAGTTTAAACTTTGGAAAAGCTTTTAACACGGAACCTCACATGCTCCGCTCAGAAGCGAGTACGTTATCTACTGGGCTGCACTTAAATTTCCCGGACAGGCCTTCTTTTTCATTTCATAAAACTGTCAGTTTAATATTTTGAAAGAAAGATAAGGCACTCATAGCTTCTAAAATTGTATTGAGTTTACCAAGCAAACATGTAATGAGCAGCTTCCTTAATTCGTATGTAATGGCTGTCGCAGTTAAACGTCTCCAACGATCGCGAAGTCCAGACACGGTCTCTGTCGTTTTCGATTCAGCGTGCATACGTCAAAATGACGTCACGTCTTAACGAGTTCTGGAGTGGCATTTGTCCCTCTTTGTGTAACGTCATTGTATTTACAACCAGTTACGTGTAGGTACTTTCAAACAAGTAAACATCATCACAAATTTCAAAACGTAATTTTAACGCTAATTCTCAGTCGTTTAACATGATGTATATCACGCACAATCGTCGAACGTTTATTCATGTTTTAAGTGACATGCGTGAGCACTGAAAAATAGAATATTCTCCAAGACTCACCAGTTTGGTGGCGTGTAGCGTCCCCTGTCCTTTTCACACTAATATTGGTCACAACAGTTTACGTAATTGACAAAAACATGCAAAAAATATGCTGTGGTAGTGACTCATGTACCGTATCGATCATTATGTGCCAAAGACAATAAAATTGGTGGTAACATTATTATCTGTGTGAACTAGTATTTTTGATCTGAGATAAATGAACCATATATATCAGTGACCGCTACAGAAACTGGATGTATAACTCTGGTTGGTATAGAATTGCAGGATGCCTACACATTCATATGTTTTACATATGATTTCGTATTGTCCACCATGTTTAAATTGGCAAACGAATTTCCAACAGTTGTTGCGTGACAGATAATTGCTTGCTTACCTCTTGATTTGGAATTTAAGTCAATATGGGATGTAACAGGCTAATAGGGGAGCGGAATCTAAACGTATTATTTTTTTTTTTTTTTCTTTTACTTCTTAGCAGCCATGTTAGAATTTGGCAAGAAACTAAATAGGAACATCTATGGCCCGCTCGCTTAGTCATCTCTATATAATATATCCAGGTAGTAAAGAGAATATAGAACTGTAACAAAGATAGTCTTTTCTCTTGGTTTCAGGCACAGACATATATTACAGACTGGCAAACTTGCCTCTCTGACTGAAGCCTGATACTGCCATCTTGCCTCACCTCACGTCAATAAGTTTCCATACGCTAATATTGTCATCTCCTGACACGATATGATATTGTAAGTTTTAGCCTACTAGTTGGTTTGAACATGATTTGAATTTGAGCTAACACGTCCGCATAGTTTAATTTAACAGATAGGCCTACATTGTCGAACCGTGTTTTGAGAACGTGTTACGTAGGCTTAAATTTTACTTACTGTCCTGGCGGCATACGTGATTATGTTGTTAGTCGTGTGACGTTGGCATTAGCCATTCGCTTGACGATGCAAATGTTTTGTCATGACAACTTCGTTATACTAGGGCAATTACTGTTACTAAGTGAATGAGGGCACATACAAAAACCTGTCAACCGTAGAGCACGAACAGCATTATTTATTTACTTCATCATCTGTACGAAATACTAATCAACTCACACTGAATGGATTACTAAGAATATCAACATCTTGGTTAGGGCTTTCTACCGTTTGTTGATGTTGCCAATATAATCACACGAGGCCACTGAGATGGTAAGTAAAATTTTACCGCCACATACATTTATATCAGATTGAAATTATGGGAAAAACACTGAGACGAATAAAGATACCTGTTATCCACGACAAATAGCACATTTATAACGGTCATACTATTGAAAGGAAAGCCCGCAGTAAATCGAGCCTTGTAACAGATGAACAAAAAGAGCAAATTAATGTATTACTGTATATATCAAAGTAGATTGTAGTTATCGTAAGAACACTCAAAAGAATAAAGATACGTGTTATCCACGACAAATGGCTTTTTATGACATTTAACGTTGTTGTTTCCGCAGTGCCAGTATTAAACTATGACTTTGTACATAAAAGATCACCCCTAACTTTGAAAATCGGGCATTAGGATAACGAAGTGACGTGATGGGCAGTGTGAATATAACGTGACGTGACGTTGACGTGACGGACAGTGTGAATTGGCCTTATATCTTTGGTTTGCTGTACGAAAAATTACAACTATACAAAACACATGAATCAACCAATATGTCAAATCTCTAAAGACAGCGTAGTTACGTGGGTTCATCGTATTTTTACGAATGTTTTCTGTAAATACACATAAGATTGCTCACACGTTTGTAGTATAGAAATATGGCGGCGTGACTTCAATGAGATCAATGGTACTGTATATGGCATTGTCAGTCTAATAATATATGTCTGTGGTTTCAGGACATTGTACGTAGTAGACCAATGATCTCTGTACTACGATCACTGTAGCAGCACAGGCGGTATATCGATATAGAACTGTTGAGTTTTCGACGTTAGTTGTATTATGTTCGATTACGATGACTGTGACGATATTCATTAAAACAGGTTTGTAAGAATTATGTAATAAGTTTTTATAGTTTAAAATAGATTATAAAAATTATATCCAGTACGTTACTTATAGACAGTAGCAAACTCTGTCCACTGATGAAGTATTTCAAACACTTTAGCCTAGCGGGATTTCAAGCAGCATTTCTGGATTGCTGCAACTTGACGCCATTCAAATATTAATTATTTCAGGTCACTTAGTGCCAGTGGCGGCTCGCACAAAATTTGACCGGTGTTCTACAATATTACAATAATAAACAGGAAACAAAATATACTAAAATAAAAAGTCAACCTTTGTATGATTGCCTTTAATTAAATAACAATTAATATAGTATTGACAGTAAGACCTTCAGGGGAATCTATAACAGCGCTGCCAACTGCATGTATTCAAATGTTCAAATGTTTGTTAAGCTTAAGGGACTTAACTACGGGGTTATCAGTCCCTAAACTTACAAACTACTTATGAACTACTTACGAACTAGGACGTCACAAATATCCATGCCCGAGGAGGGATTCGAACCCCCGACCGTAGTGACCGTGGAGCCCGTGACTGGAGCGCCTCAGTCCCCTCGGCCACCGCGGCCGGCTGCATGTATTCACTGCAGGTAGTAACTATAACGCTTAAAAATGTCAATTTTATTTACAGAAATTAAAAATTTAGACTGAGAGTTTTTTGAATACATGCCTCACACAAGTAGGTTTGAGAGGCGCGCAAGATGCCTGAGCCAGCGCGCTATTTGACTCTGTATGCCGCAATATTCATCCGCAGCCGTTACACGCAGCGCGAAGAGAAATATTGATCTGGTGCTGCAGTCGGTCTCAGCACACATGAGTCGCCAGGCCTGTGTCACGTCTGCGCATGCGCACTAGCGAACAAACGACTGCGCCGCCTCTCTGCGCATGTACCAGCGCGGCTGAATCCCACTTCAGCACACGTAGCTGGTTTCCAGCTATCGCGGTGACAGCGCTCCAAAATGCGTTTTCATCCTTATTACTAGCATTCTAATACGCATTGGAAGGGAATTGGCATAATTTTATTGTGATATCTGGCTCGTATTTCAAGAGAAAAGATGTAATTTTACAGCGATTTCTCGCTTGCATTCGAAGAGAAATGGCATAATTTTAGTAATATATTTACAGTGTGCTGCAGCTCGTTAGCACATTATCACCAGCCGCCACTGCTTAGTGCACGAGGTAAAGTGCAAACAATTTAATAACTTCTTTTGAGCTCGGTTACAGACATGGCCTACAAATACTTGTAACTGTGACGAATTTCTATAATTTTTCACGTTATCAGTTCTGGTATGCAAATAGTACGTAATCCTGTGTAATGCAGCTATAGCGTGTGTATAATGTCGATCAAGAAAACCAGACAATGGTATGTTATACCATAAAATTATTTATCAATGCCTTTCAACAGGGAATGGAGGGTCACCTTGAATGTTAGATACCACCCGTCGGCTTCACCAATTCCGTCATGTATTACGTCATTTCTTCATAGACGACTTCATTTATGATTATTACTAGCCCTGCCTTCGTGAAATCAAGGCTGTAGCATAGCCATCATGCCGTCATGCATTGAGGCACCTGATTGGTAGGCCGACGTTTGGAATAATTTCAAAATCCATTTCATACTCTTACCTACCAATCACGCGCCTTAATCCCGCCTCAATGCATGACGTCATCATGGCTATGCTACGGCCTATATTTCACGAAGGCATTTACTACTCGCTGATAATATTGTAGATATGGCGGATATAATATTTATTAGGATGCGTGTGTGTTTTTATGGATTTCGTGTTTGGGTAATAAAATGCTGCTGAGAAATGCCAAATAATATTTGTTTAATCGTTCTGAGCGGTATAAAACATTGATTTGTAAGTTCTTAAATTGATCATGGAATCGTTGTGAGTGGCCTAAAACAGTTCTATTTGTATCACGTGATATTTTTTAACATTATTATGATTTTGGTATCGTTATTTGCATAAACTATGATTTACTATCATTTTCTGTGAAAGTAAATCACGATATTACCTTTTAGTAGTTTTAGTTCAGAATTATCTGGTACTGTATTAGTAATTAGACCTGTTTTATATTTATTAGGACGAAATAGTTCGTCGAACAACACACTACAATAGCAGCCAATAGTAGTCATCCAATAGTGCACTTCCTTGCAGCGGCAACATGAAAATAGGAATGTTTATCGTTCAAATTTAAATATGCATATCGTATTGTAAGAAGCAATGTTATGCCTTCATATACTATGCCGGCACATTTATTTGGGTGTTTGGCAAAAGTATATTTGGTTTTACTGATACTCCGTCATTATAAGGAAGTGCTTTACAAAGGGTACATCAAGATCCTGTCAACCGTAGAGCGGGAACAGTATAAATTCGCGAATTCCAAGGACACTGGTGCGTTGGGAAATTGCAGTGGGCGAACATTCGTAACGAGAAAACCTAGATTGCTGTTCTTGTCACGAATGTTCGCCAATATTTTCCCTGAATATGTCGTGAATTCCATAGTATGTCGTTACGTTTGGGCTAAACAGCATACACTCGTTATATTACAGGTAGTAAAATGATTATCTGTAATTGACAATGCATACAATTATTTCCGCTTAATCCCGATCCTCGGCGAAATGTGGTTTAACGGGTTGTGATTATGTATTACCTGCTGCATTAGAACTCTGCTTTGTGATTGGTTCCGTTTCCTCCGCTTCATTGGTTACCAACAGAACATCGCAGGCGTAACTTTCACACGTCGCTAGGCTCTCGCGCCGTATTTCAGTAGTTTCGTAATTACACTTCACTATTACGTAAAAAAGCTCTCCTCACGTAACATCGTACTAAAGAACCACAGCAAACGAGCCGTTTTCACTGTGATTTTGTGTCTTACATGATCCGGAAGTGCTATTTACATACTGTAAACCGTTACGAAGAATGTAATGGGACTACCGTGGAAATTAAGGGGTTCTGGGCGGGGAGATTCGCAATAGAAAAACAATAGAAATATTAGTATTGAAATAAAAGTGAAACATCAAAAACATAACACGTACCATAATGCTAACGTAATGTTTCACTTTTATTTAAATACTGCTATTTCTATTGTTTTTCTATTTAGAATGTACCCTCCCAAAACCCCTTAATTCCTGTGGTAGTCCCGTTACATGCTTTTACTAGATTGTATTTTTTCACTTACATTTATATTTGCGTAGTTGTTTATTTCATGTTGTTATGGGCACCACATTACATTCGCATTGAAATATGAATGTCGGTTATCGCATGACGTTATGCCTGACGTCATGGGTCAAAGTAGAGCTCTTAAAAACACAGGCTGGCGCATCCGCCATTTTCATTCCCTGCGAGTGCTAAACACAACACGTAGCTTATGCGAACAGTGTTGTCTTGTTCATGTTCAGTGAAATATTTTAGAAGTGTCCGGCATAGAGCCATAGATCGTGCTACTTTGAGCTTGCATTCCGCTCTTGTTTGCATCGATATGTGGATTAGACACAAAAACTCTTGTTTTCTTTACTTATTGCTGCTTTTCTTTGCTGTCTGAATAAAGAAAAAAAGCGCGCCTGAATAAAGAAAAAAAGCGCAAGAAACAGATATATTTCTGTCATAAAAATGGCGTACGTCTAATTCTGCCGAAACTGGTAGAATCCGCGTACATGGAAGAAACGGCATTGTCATCGATATATATAGAATGTTCGATACAGTGTTTCTGAAAAAAAAAAAAAAACTTCTTGTTTAAACCTATACCTAACCTCCTTAAAACTACGCTATAGATCACTTTTTTAAGTCAACGTTAGGTTAGGTATAGGTTAAACAAGAAGTTCTTTTTTTAGTACGTGAGGGCGCGTAGCGCCCGAATCTGCGGTTCAGAAACACTATATCGAACATTCGATATATATCGATGGCAATGCCGTTTCCTTTGTTGTACACGGATTCTATCAAAATTACCAATACACCACATCGGATATTTGTACTCAGATTGCTGTTACGTTATTGAGAAAGTTTTAAAATATATTACAAATACTAAAACGAAAAAGAATGTTAGTGTGCAGGATCTAAAGTTTACGGTCGTATAGACACACGTTGCCGATGTTGGCAACAACCGTTGAATGCTATTTGAAAACCTAATCGTATAGGATGAGGGGAATAATAAAAAAAAATTCAAATGTTTGTAGGGTCTATGGGACTTAACTACGGGGTCATCAGTCCCTAAAGTTACAAACTACTTATGAACTACTTACAACTAAGGACGGCACAAATATCCATGCCCGAGGGGGGATTCGAAACCCCGACCGTAGTGGCCGTGCGGACCGTGACTGGAGCGCCTCAATCCCCTCGGCCACCGCGGCCGGCGGGGAATAATCCTTTGTGTTGACCATGAAATAAATAATTCTGTGCCTTCTCTAAGATTGACAGGTTTTTGTATGTAACAGTACCCTTGTCTTGTCAGTAATTTAATAACCCTTGTAAAGCAAACATTTCGTTGCCAACATTAGCACACTATGCCGCCGGAGCCGCAAGTAAAATTTTCCCAGTATTCTGAGTCAGTTATGTTATAGTCTCTTGTAGATAAGCGCCAATGTTGGCATTTACTTATAAAAAACTGAATTGAGGGTGTATTTTGTGATAAAACATCAGGTACTATTCTTTTAAATTGCATACTAAAAGTTATTACACTGAAACTTCGAAATACCAAAAAAGCATTCAACGCTAGTTGGCTGTATCAGCACAGTACACTGCCACAGCCGTAACTAAACTTTTTGCCCAGTGTATTTATATTTTCCGTTTTAGTGTTTATAATACTTTCTGGCAATAATGTGTTAGAAGTATCTTCAAAAATTTGTGCAATGTCAGTACAAAACTTTTTGATGTGGTGTATTTCTCAATATACTATATAAGACACACATATTGTGCTCTGAAAACTGTATGTTCTGGGATGTTTTGCTGTGTTATGATATTTTGCGACTGTTAACTCCCTACAGGCAGCTTCTCTGTTAAGAGGTAGTACTTTGAAAAAAGTCACAGACGACTTTTACTACTATATATTGCTTTAAGTCATAATAATAAAAAATATTTACTTACAATACATAACTGTGCGCTCGGTCCGGGTTCCCGGTTTTTGCGCCGACAATTAATGATCCATTTTTTATCCTTCTCTCAGATCTCTCGGGAAACTATTCATTCTGTAGGCACCTCTGGAATGATCTGAGCAGTTTATGGCAACATAACCACTCATAATGTCGTGACTCAAATCCTATAGCACCTCAGTATGTTTAACGTACGAGCTACGAGAATGAAAATGGCGGATCCGTCAGCTCCTACTTCTAGGAACCTTAGGCCAAAGCAGACGGATTTATCGGAAGATCAAGTATAGCCATGTTATGAAATGAATCTCATGTTCTAATACGTTTAACTATATTTGAGAAACTAGTTAGGCCTAGTTATGACAGATGAGCATATTAGTTTACGATTTGGGAAGGAATTTATTCAAAATAAGGTTAAATCGTAGTTTAGGTGACACTACTTTCTATTTGATGTGGCGATGTTGGTATCGACGAGATGAATGATAGTAACCCAAAGCAGTCAATCAAAAATTTCCCTGTGAAAGTCATTGAGAATGCGTCTTTCAATTTCGTTTTGAAAACAATTCTGAGTTGTCCATGTAAATGTTTTAGCTGAAATTTGTGACGTAAAATAATTTTGACTAATGGTAGGCCTGTTGTAAATTACGTTAACATGAATATTTTTATAGCAGAATCGTGGCACATTCATAGGAAGTTTTTCTTTTTTCTCTTTTAGAAATCTTTATATATAAAGCCACCCCCATGAACCACAGACATTGCCGAGGTGGGGTGGCTTGCGTGCCTCAAAGATGCAGAATGCAGATAGCCGCACCGTAGGTGCAACCACAGCGGAGGGGTATCTGTGGAGAGGCCAGACAAACGTGTGGTTCCTGAAGAGGGGCAGCAGCCTTTTCAGTAGTTACAAGGGCAACAGTCTGGATGATGACTGAGCTGGCCTTGTAACATCAGCTAATGTGGCTTTGCCACACAGTTACTGCGAACGGCTGAAAGCAAGGGGAAACTACAGCCGTTACTTTTCCCGAGGACATGCAGCTCTACTGTATGAAAATATGATGATGGCATCCTCTCGGGTAAAATATTCCGGAGGTAAAATAGTCCCCCATTCGGATCTCCGGGCGGGGACTACTCAGGAGGATGTTGTCATCAGGAAAGACAATACTGGCATTCTACGGATCGGAGCGTGGAATGTTAGATCCCTTAATCGGGTAGGAAAATTAGAAAATTTAAAAAGGGAAATGGATACGTTGAAGTTAGATATAGTGGGGATTAGTGACGTTCGGTGGCAGGATGAACAGATTTCTGGTCAGGTGAGTACAGGATTATAAATACAAAATCAGTTGGGGGTATCACAGGAGTAGGACTGATAATGAATAAGAAGATAGGAATGCGGGTTAACTACTATGAGCAGCACAGTGATCGCATTATCATTGTCAAGATAGATACGAAGCCAACACCGACAACAGTAGTACAGGTTTATATGCCAACGAGCTCTGCCGATGATGAGGAGATCGAAGAAATATATGAGGAGCTAAAGGAAATTATTCAGACAGTTAAGGGAGAGGAAAACTTAATTGTGATGGGAGACTGGATTCGGTAGTAGGAAGAGAAGGAAAAATAGTAGGTGAATATGGACTGGGCAGAAGGAATGAAAGAGGAAGTCGCCTGGTAGAATTTTGCACGGAACATGATTTAATCGTAACTAACACATGGTTTAAGAATCACAAAAGAAGGTTGTACACTTGGAAGAGACCAGGAGACACTGGAAGGTATCAGATAGATTTTATAATGGTAAAACATAGATTCCGGAACCAGGTGATAAACTGTAAAACATACCCAGGGGCAGATATAGACTCTGACCATAACTTGTTAGTCATGAACTGTAGGCTGAAACTGAAAAAACTGCAGAAAGGTAGGAAAATAAGGAGATGGGACTTTGATAAATTGAAGGAAAGTGAAGTTCTGGAGAATTTCAACAATTTTCTACGAAAATGTGACGACCTCCGAATGTGTTGTTACGTAAATACGTACTACTACAGCTTCAGTTTCAGTGGCAGTTGGTGCAACGACCCTTATACTAATACTGGCTGAAAACCCGGCGTTATCCGGGTATTTATCTATTCCTGCCTCGAGTCAGTACTTCTCCTATCCCTTCTCTCTCTGTCCATCTCCTTTTTTCTAAAAATATGTTATATTTATCGTAGCATATATAAGAAATAACGCTGTGTGGCATAATATACAAAATTATAAGTGCAGTAACCAAACAAAGAAAGATAGAGATCAAAATACAAATCACATATAAAATTCGTACGATCTCATATTTATTGAATTATATGTTGTACAATTGTATAATGTTTCAGGTATATATTCATTTGTTTAAATGCTGTATGTCTGTAAAATCTGCTGGGAATTAGTAGTAAAGAAGTAATAGATTAAAACTTCGTGCGTGTGGGGCGGTTTTCCATGAACGTTACTGTTTATGTGCTCATATCTCATGAACTACGTGTCGTACTGTGATACAATTTCTAACGTACATTCAGCTCTAAGTGAGTATACTGTCTGCAAAATTTCTTGCGGCTACAATTTGTAGTGTAGAAATTATAAATTGTAATGTTATACCGGAAGCCGAAGTTTTGGTCCATGAACAACGGCAAAGTAGTAAGCAAGAAACTTATTTCCTTTCATTATTTTGATGTGGTTGTCAGCGAGAAAAACTTTATAAAGGTTTAAAATTATGTTTAAAGTTTGTTGCAATTCGCTAAGTACTGTCATTTTCATGTAGTGTATTTCTAACGTTTCGTCGTATTATGTGGCAATTTCTTGCAAATGTCATTGTTTATGACATATCTCCTGAACCATTTGTCGTATGTTGTTCGTACAGCAATTGTAATCTCATGTAAGGAATATGTGTACCAAATTTGGTTGAAATCGGTGCAGTGGTTTAGGAGAAAATAAGCAGTTTTCCGCGCACCTTATTGTTTACGACATATCTCGTGAACTTTGTGTTCTACGTAGTTGTTACACTTTACGGCGACCGTCCTCTTGGATTGAAGCTTACATGTGCAAAATTTCATAAAGATTGGAACAAAACTGTGGATTTGTATGCAGCACTTACACACGTACACACAAACATACGGACACTCTGCGTTATATATATTGTTGTTGTTATGGTCTTCAGTCCGGAGACTGGTTTGATGCAGCTCTCCACCCTACTCTATCCTGAGCAAGCCTTTTCATCTCCTCATAAAAACGACAACCCACACCCACTTGAGTCTGCTTACTATACGCGTCTCTTGGTCTCCCTCTGCGATTTTTACCCCACACACTTCCCTCCAATACTAAATTTACGATTCCTCGATGTCTAAGAATGTGTCCTACCAAGCGATCCCTTCTTTTAGTCAGGGTGGGCCAAAAATTCCTGTTCTCACCAATTCTGTTAAGTACCTCTTCATTAGTTATGCGATCTACCCACCTAATCTTCAGCATTCTTCTGTAGCACCACATTTCAAAAGCCTCTATCCTCTTCCTGTCCGCACTGCTTATTGTCCATGTTTCACTCCCGTACAAGGCAACACTCCACACAAATGCCTTCAGAAAAGACTTCCTTACACTTAAATTAATATTCGATGTTAGCAAATTTCTCTTTTTCAAAAATGCTTTTCTTCCCATTGCCATTCTGCATTTTATATCCTCTGTACTACGACCATCGCATGTTATTTTACTACCCAAGTAACAAAACTCATCTACAACCTTCATTATTTCGTTACCTAATCTAATTCCTTCAGCATCACCTGATTTTCTAAGATCGCATTCCATTATTTTTGTTTTGCTCTTGCTAATGTTCATTTTATACGCTCTCTTCAACACACTGTCCATTCCATTCAACTGCTATTCCAGGTCCTTTGCTGTCTCTGACAGAATTACAATGTCATCAGCAAAACGCAATGTTTTTATTTCTTCCCCCTGAACTTTAATCCCTATTCCAAATTTTTCCTTGCTTTCCTTCACCGCGCGCTCGATGTACAAATTAAATAGCATCGGAGAAAGGCTACAACCCTGTCTTACTCCCTTCCCAACTGCTGCTTCCCTTTCATTCCCTTCGAGTCTAATAACTGCGGCCTGGCTTTTGTACAAGTTGTAAATAACTCTTCTTTCCCTGTATTTTACCCCTGCTGATTTCAGAATTTGAAAGAGTGTATTACAGTCAACATTGTCAAAAGGTTTCTCTAAATCTACAAAAGCTAAAAATGTATGTTTGCCTTTCCTTAATCTATCTTCTAAGATAAGACGTAAAGTGAGTATTGCCTCCCGGGTTCCTACGTTCCTCCTGAATCAAAACTGATCTTCCCCGAAGTCAGCTTCTACTAGCTTTTCCATTCACCTGTAGGTACTTCGTGTTAAAATTCGTGTTCGTGACTTATCAAACTGATGGTTCTGTAATTTTCACACCTGTCTGCACCTGATTTCTTTGGAATGGGGATTATTACATTTTTCTTAAAGTCTGAGGGTATTTCGCCTGTCTCATAGATCCTACGCACCAGTTCAAATAGTTTTGTCATGGCTGGCTCTCCCAGAGACTTTAGTAGCTCTGAGGGTATGTCATCCACTCCTGGGGCCTTGTTCCGACCTAGGTCTTTCAGGGCTCTGTCAAATTCATCTCTCAGTATAGTATCTCCTATTTCATCTTGATGTACGTCCTCTTCCCTTCCTACAACATCGTCTCTAAGTTCATTTCCTTTGTAGAGCTGCTCTATTTAATCTTTCCACCTTTCAGCTTTTCCTTCTTTGCTGACTCCATCAGAGTCCTTAATATTCATAGAGCTGTTTTTCTTATCTCCAAATGTTTCTTTTATTTTCCTATAGGCTGTATCTATTTTCCCCTAGTTATACATTCTTCTACAGATCTGCATTTGGCTTCTAGCCACTCCTTCTTAGCCATTTTGCACTTCCTGTCAATCTCATTTCTTAGTCGTCTGTAGTCCATTTTGTCTGTTTCATTTACTGCATTTTTATATTTTCTCCTTTCATCAATTAAATTTAGTATTTCCTGTGATATCCAAGGATTTTTTGTAGGTCTTGCTTTTCTACCTATTTTGTCCTCTGCTGTCTTCACTATTTCATCTCTCAATGCTACCCATTCCTCTTCTACTGTTTTATTTCCCCCTGTTTCTGTCAATTGTTGCCTAAATCTCTCTCTGATATTCTAATGTAACTACGTAGACTTTCCCGGCGTAATAATTCATGATACTCCTCGCGGGTTTCCTGTCGGGTAATGCCATCTAGACAATATTTCGGCAGAGGGCGGAACCGACGATTCTTTTCGCCTGCGCTTATGTCCTCCCGCGGGATATATAGGGGCCGCCTTTCGCGAGTTGTATTCAGTTCCAGCAAAGTCAGCTGAAGATAGCGGCCAGGTGGAACGCCGAAATATTGTTACTATGACGTCATTATCCGGCAGTAAACCCGTGAAGAGTATCATGAAATTCTAACTTAATTTTCAATAAGCGTTAGGTACCGATACAATTTATAGAGCTCAGAAGAACACGGTCAAAACATCAGTAGTTTTATTTGCATAATGAAACAAACGTTAGAGCTACGGCATTCATAACATAATAAATCGTTTTTCCCGGTTCTTTCGTGAACCCGTGCATGGCGTGTACGAGGCCCTGTGCAGTCCCTTTTTCCTCCCTGAACTGCATTTCTTTCCCCTCCCCCCCTTTTCCTACCCTCAATCCTTTCCCTCCCCGCAGGGCGACTGATGACCTAGGTAGTTTTCTCCCCCTGTTCCAAAGCACCAACCAATAAATCGTGCAGAATATCTTCAGAAAAGTACTTCGAGAACCAATCACTGCCTGGGTCTGACACTTTTTTTTTCTTTTTGTAATTACTGGAAACTGTGCACAATTCATTCATAAATAATACTGATTCTAAACATTTAAAATATTAATGATAAATCTGAAGCATTGATTAAAATTTTGTGATTCGAGTGGGAATCGAACCAGGACCTCCATGCTTACTAGGCAGACATTTAAAATATTAATGATAAATCTGAATCATTGATTTAAATTTTGTGATTCGAGTGGGAATCGAACCAGGACCTCCATGCTTACCAGGCAGACGTCTTATAGCTAGCCCACCACATCACTAGCGATTAAGGCGCCTCAGAATAGTCTAATCACGATTTCCTTCACGTCACAATCTTTAATTCAGCTTCTGTGTTCCATATAACATTGCCACTACAGCCAAGGGTCTCCATGCAGCGGAATAGCACCTCGGCAATGGACATATTGGAACATATTCGAGACGAAAATCCGTCTCAGGGATTGTATATTGTGCTTAGACTATTCCGAGGCGCCTTAATCTCTAGTGATGCGGTGACCTAGCAGTAAGACGTCTGCCTAGTAAGCCTGGAGGACCGGGTTCGATTCCCGGTCGCATCACAAATTTTAATTCAATGCTTCAGATTTATCATTAACGTCTTTGACATATTCGTGACGAAAATCCGACTTAGGGATTGTATATTTGTATTTACATTTAAAATATTGTTCAGTCGAAGTTACATTTAAAGGAAAATAAACTGTGATTTTTAGATAAGTTCATTGAGAACCAGTCGCTACATGGGTATGACAGTTTATTTCCTTTACGTAGCTTTGACTGCAAAGTTAATTAAATGATGAGAAATCTATATTAGTATC
The DNA here is from genome assembly GCA_026315105.1 of Locusta migratoria. NCBI lineage: Eukaryota > Metazoa > Arthropoda > Insecta > Orthoptera > Acrididae > Locusta > Locusta migratoria. The sequence goes on from CM048744.1 coordinate 834,005,659, forward strand.
GAGTGCCTTGGTTCAATTTCCATTAATTAAAAAACTTGTCACACCCATGTACTGATTTGTTCTCGATGTACTTTTCCTATTCACCATCACGCAGGTATTTATATTCCACACTCTCAGAAAGTGCACGTCAAATAAAAATTATCTTATTTAGTTTCCTGTAATGAAAAATTACCAGCTTTTACTCGCGGCTTCGATTGCATTGATGTTCTTGCTTACGTTTCAAAGGCCATAGAAAGTACAATAATTTCGCAACTTTGTTCTAAAGTTGTTTGTTCTGAATGATAGAAAAAGTTTCCAATTCTCCTGTTTAAATATAAACTGTGCATAGAATGACGGTAAGTACTGTCGTCCTACATTGAGATGGCAATATAGATATTATTAAACACGAAAAAAAAAACTCTGTTACATCGTGACTAAACCGCTGACTGAAGAAGCTATACATTATGCAACGTGTAAATCGTGCAGGATTAAAATGTTATCGAAATCGGTTCGGTGATATGAAAATGGTGACGTCTTGTGTAAACATTGTACTCAGTATGTTGAATCGTCGTACAACATATCGACCATTAAAAATATTTTATAACGGAATCTGCATAAGCAGAGGAGCCCAGATCGCTAGTTTCAATTTGCTTTATTCAGACCGGTTTAGGCAATTCTAAGTTGCCCTTTTCAAGTCTCTCGACATTTATATGGTTATATTACATCACGTTTTTATATCCACATCGAAAGTATTTTTATCGCATGAAAACGTAGCGGAGACATCAAGTATGCGAGTCGTAGCACGGCCGGTTTATACAGGCAGCAGTGACCGCAGCGTTGCAATGCGCATTCGCGGCTGAGGTTCAAATTCTTTACTGAACCACCTGGAGGCAGCATATGGGCGCTCCCGCAACAGGGAGGGGCGAGGGGAAACGCCGCTTTTAACATTGGCGTTAGAGCTGGTAGAGACACCAGCTCCTGGCTACTCGAGCTCCGGCGGTTCGCACGAATGGTCTCGAAGCAAAGGCAATGGAGTTTACTGCGTACCTCTCCTTGCGCATCGGCAAATCCTCCATTAAGGCAATATCCAACCTTCATACTTCTTTTTGGTGCATTCAAGCTTCTAAAAAACAAGTCATATGTGGAAAGATATCTCATAACTATAAATTAAAGACGCATCAACTGAATAAGCCTTTAGAAGGTCCTATCATGAATAATAATGAAGTCACTATTCGCCAACTGGCAAAAATAACCGTGTTATTAGCGGCACCGCGTTGCGCCGTCGAAGGTAGAGGGATAGAGACCGACTGCAAGCATTTTTTTTAAACCCAATCTTGGTGTAGCAATTTTAATGGGCAGTAGTGTAAATAATGTTTTGGAACGAGGAGGTTAGAACGCGGAAGACGCCGTTTCGCTGAAAAAGGGAAGCCTGCCCTTGTGTTATCTTCCTACAATTATGTAGTTTCGTCTGTTCCTCGTTGAATGTCAAAACGTATCTGTAAGAATGTGTATGACGATCACGGCCACTGTTCACAGTGCCGTCGATGCGAACACGAGGTGACCGAGACGTGTAACCAATGACACCCCATACCATCACGCCGGGTGACACGCCAGAATAGCGATGACAAATACAAGCTTCCAATGTCCGTTCACCGCGATGTCGCCAAACGCGGATGACACCGTCAAGTTGCTGTAAACAGAACCTGGATTCATCCGAAAAAATGACGTTTTGCCATTCGTGCACCCTGGTTCGTCGTTGCGTACACTATCGCAGGCGCTCCTGTCTGTGATGCTGCGTCAAGGGTAACCGCAGCCATGGTCTCCGAGCTGATAGTCCATGCTGCTGCAAACGTCTTCGAGTCCAACTGTCCGTGCAGATGGTTGCTGTGTTGCATACATACCCATCTGTTGACTCAGGGATCGAGACGTGGCTGCACGATCCGTTATAGCCATGCGGATAAGATGCCAGTCACCTCGACTGCCAGTGTACGAGGCCGTTGGGATTCAGCACGGCGTTCCGTATTGTCCTCCTGAACCCACCGATTCTATATTCTGTTAACAGTCATTGGATCGCGGCCGACGCGAGCAGCAGTGTCGCGATACGATAAACCACAATCGCGATAGGCTACAATCCGACCTTTATCAAAGTCGGAAACGCGATTGTACGTATTTCTCCCCCTTACACGAAGTATCACAACGTTTCACCAGGCAACTGCTGTTTCATCATCATCATCATCATTAGAGACTGATTATGCCTTTCAGCGATCAGTCTGGAGTATAGTACCTCTAATAAAATTCCTCCATGGTTGTGTATCAGAAATCAGTTGGAAACTTTCCTCATGTCAGCACGTTGTAGGTGTCGCCACCGGCGCCAACCTTGTGTGAATGCTCTGAAAAGCTAATCATTTGCATATCACGGCATCTTCTTCCTGCCGGTTAAATTTCGCGAGTGTAGCACGTCATCTTCGTGGTGTAGCTATTGCAATGGATAGGAGAGTACGTAGTGTTTGACGCCTCGGTGTGGACAGTAGGATTTATGAGAGTATGGTTTGTGGTGTGTGCAGCTGCTGCTGGCGATGGCGGCCAGCCTGGGCTACCTGAGCGTGGGGCTGGTGCGCGGCTTCTCGTCGCCCGGCGTGCCCTCCATGAAGGACTCCACGCCCTGGCTCGTGCCCGATGAGGACGCCGTCTCCTGGGTCAGTAAGTACCGCAGGCAAAGGCGCAGCGGGACGCGAGCACGTCCTACCAACAGCTGCTCCACTTATCTGGCAGCTTCACAAATACAGGGTGTCCCGGCTATCTTGTCCGCCCAAAATATCTCTGGAACAATAACAGCTATTGGGAAACGACTTTCACCGGTATCAATGTACGACTGGGGCCCATGAATGTACATATTTGTGCCGGCCGCGGTGGCCGAGGGGACTGAGGCGCTTCAGTCACGGTCTGCTCGGCCACTACGGTCGGGGGTTCGAATCCCCCCTCGGGCATGGATATTTGTGCCGTCCTAGTTCGTAAGTAGTTCATAAGTAGTTTGTAAGTTTAGGGACTGATGACCCCGTAGTTAAGTCCCGTAAGATTTACAAACATTTGAACATTTGTACATATGTGGAAACATTCTAAAACGAAAGCAAATGTGTTTTTTAACACAAACTTATGTTTTTTTAAATATGAAATGTGTCTATAAAAATATTTTTGTAAGAAAATGTCTAATATTGTGCCTCCTAATTTTGTGTCGAGTAACTTGCTTGCAAGAAAATGTATAATATCGCTTCTACTGTGTGTATCGATACGTGTACTTAAGTCTGTAAAGTTTTATCTCTGGCAAAGATCATGTATCGCATAGCATTGTAGCTCGCACAGAGAGAGAGTAGCACTTGTGGTTTAGCTCGCTTAGAGAGCGGTTGAGTTGTGTGTATGGCTCCGATGTAGAGCAGAGGCTGCTGTGCCAGCAAATTGGTTTGATTGTATTTGGAATATATATTGTATTTTTTATTACTATCACCGCTGGAATGAAGGTAATTGCATTTGATGTCTTTAGGAAAAAGTTATATTATGTAGGTAATGTAATGCTGATTATTAATAGTAAGTAACTTGTTGACCTTTCTTTCCTGTTTCATTTACGTAGTTTAAGATTAACCTACTTCCTTCATTTGATAATTAGTTATTAGTGGATTTAAAGTGCAGTATTGATTTTGATAATATTGTTGAACAGATTTCGTTATTTGTGCCATAGTAAATGATTGTCATGCAACACTGCAGTCAATTGCTTAGGATACTGAATTTTGATAATCAGGTGCTGATCTGCATAAAATTCCTGCAGTCAAAAATTAAGAAAGTGTATTTCACTGTAAGGTTTTAAAATAAATGCCTTTTGCTACTGCAACTGAAGGGTTTTATTTTTATATTTTTAATCACCCATACGCGTTTCGCCCTTTCTCTCAAGGCATCATCAGTGGGTGTCCTGAAATATTTACATCTTTTTGTTTGCACATATAGGTTAAGTCTCTTACATATCTACAAAACATTTCATTTCAGATTTAAAACAGTTCGTTTTTTGGTATAAAAAAAAAACGAACTGTTTTAAATCTGAAATGAAATGTTTTGTAGATATGTAAGAGACTTAACCTATATGTGCAAACAAAAAGATGTAAATATTTCAGGACACCCACTGATGATGCCTTGAGAGAAAGGGCGAAACGCGTATGGGTGATTAAAAATATAAAAATAAAACCCTTCAGTTGCAGTAGCAAAAGGCATTTATTTTAAAACCTTACAGTGAAATACAATTCAGCTGCTGCTCAAAATGGCCACTGCAAGCAACGTATTAAGAAAGTGGTTTGTGGTTTTTATTATCTTTCTCGCAGTCAAATATTTTGAGTATAGTCAGTGTCTGTTTCATATGGTGACTTGCCACAGCTGTTTTGTTAAAAGATCCGTTGCGCACATAATCAGTTTAATGCACTGTTTCTTATTTAACACCATATACATCAATATCAGGGCCTTAATTAATCCAAATCACTGTATTAATGAACAATTTGTTGTCTAATTTAACTATAGGTTCAACATCCACAATACACACACAGCTTTTAAATAGACACCCTATATTTTTTTCTTCAGCAATCCATAGCATGACAAATCATATAAACAATGGCGTTGATTGCATCGCAATATTCCAATTACATCCCGAGATATTGCGACGAGAAGTTGACGCCTGAAAAACCCGAAATACGCTGCCAGCGCACGTCCTGAGGCTCAGGGGTGAACCCCTGTGCTGCCCGTAATCGCGATGTGATTGACATGTGTAATCGCACTTCCATACTTACCAAGAGGTCCGAAACGAATAATACGGGGGTCAACTTCGCGTCGCAATATCTCGGGATGTAATTGGAATATTGCGATGCAATCAACGCCATTGTTTATGTGATTTGTCATTCTATGGATTGCTGAAGCAAAAATATAGGGTGTCCATTTTAAAAAACATAAGTTTGTGTTAAAAAACACATTTGCTTTCGCCGGCCGCGGTGGCCGAGGGTACTGAGGCGCTCCAGTCACGGTCCCACGGCCACTACGGTCGGGGGTTCGAATCCCCCCTCGGGCATGGATATTTGTGCCGTCCTTAGTTTTAAGTAGTTCATAAGTAGTTTGTTAGTTTAGGGACTGATGACCCCGTAGTTAAGTCCCATAGACTCTACAAACATTTGAACATTTGCTTTCGTTTTAGAATGTTTACAAATATGTACATTCATGTGCCCCAGCCGTACAATGATTCCGGTGAAAGTCGTTTTTAGGGACTGATGAACCCATAGTTAAGTCCCATAAGCTCTACAAACATTTGAACATTTTGGACATTTGAAAGTCGTTTTCCAATAGCTGTTATTGTTCCAGAGGTATTTTGGGTGGACAAGATAGCTGGGACACCCTGTATTTAAACCGAAAAATCTGTTTTACGAGCAGAACTAATTCTCCAACGCAGAGCTGTTCTTGGTGTCGTTGATGTAGTTGTGGTTTCCAGTCGTACGACTCGACTGGGGAAGCTCGACACGCTACCTTATACTGAACAAGTCATTTAATCTACGGATAACAGAGGCAATCTACATCACGTTGAACCTGCTGACTGTATTCTTCTCTTGGTCTCCCTCTGCGAATTTTACCCCTCACACTTTCTTGCAATGAGACACTGACGATTCCTTGTTGTTGTTGTTGTTGTGGTCTTCAGTCCGAAGACTGGTTTCATACAACTCTCCACGCTACCTTGTCATCTGCAAGCATCTTCATTTGAGAATACATACAGCAACCAACATCCCTTTGAATCTTCTCACTATATTCGTCCCTCAGTCTCCCTCTACTATTTTTTCCCCCACACGCTTCCTTCTAATGCTAAGTTGACAATTCCTTGATGTCTCAGAATGTCCCACCAACCTCCCCTTTTCTTGTTCAGGGTATGTCACAAACACCTTTCCTCCCAATTCTGTTCTGCACATCCTCATGAGTCACGTGATCTACCCAACTAATTTTCATCATTTCAAAAGCTTCTATCATCTTTTCGTCTGAACTCCTAGTCGTCCACGTTTCACTCCCATACAATGCTACACTCCAGACAAATGTTTTCAGAAAGGACTTCCTAACTAATATTGGATGTCAACAAATTATGCTTCTTCAGAAACGCCTTTCTTCCTATAGCCATTCTGCATTTTATATCTTCTTTACTTCGGCCATCAGAAGTTATCTTGCCTTCCAAATACCAAGACTCATCTACTGTTTTCATTATCTCATTATCTAATTCCTTCACCAATATCTGATTTTCTGACACTATGTACCATTACCGTCGTTACACTCTTGTTAATGTACATCTTACATCTTCCTTTCAAGACACTGCCGATTCCGTTTAATTGCTCTTCTAAATCCTTTCCTGTCTCTGACAGAATTACTATCTCGTTAGCAAACCGTAAGGTTTTTATTCCCCCTCGCTGGACTTTACCTCTCCAGATTTCTCCTTCCATTCCTTCACAGCTTGCTCAGTGTACAGATTCAACATCGTTGGAGAAAGTCTACGACCATGTCTTACTTCCTTCCCAACCACTGCGACCCTTTCATGTCCTTCGACTAATAACTGCTGTCTGGTTTTTGTATAAGTTCTATATAGCTCTTCGCTCCCTAAATTTTACCCCTGCTACCTTCAGAATCTGAAAAAATGTATTCCAGTCAACATTGTCAAAAGCTTTCTCCAGATCCACAAATGCTAAAAACGTAGTTTTCCCTTTCCGTAATCTATCTTCTAAGATAAGTCTTGATGTGGGTATTGCCTCCCGTGTTCCTAAATTTCTCCTAAACCCAAATTAATCTTCCCCAAGATCGGATTCCACCAGTTTTTCCATTCGTATGTAAATAATTCCTGTTAGTATTTTCCAATCATGACTTATTAAACTGATAGTTCTGCAATTTTCACATTTGTCTGCACTTGCTTTCTTCGGAATTGGAATCACTGTATTCTTCTTGAAGTCTGAGGGTATTTCCCCTGTCTCATACATCTTCCATACCAAGTGGAACAATTTCTTCATGACTATAATAGCAGTTGAGATGGAACATCATCTCCTCCAGGAGCCTAGTTTCTACTCAAATTTTTCAGCGACCTGTCTAATTCTTCTCGCAGTATAGTATCTCCTATCTCATATTCCTCTACTTCGTCTTCCATTTGTAGAATACTGCCATGTTAGCTGATGTTACAAGGCCAGCTCAGTCAATCATCCAGAGTGTTGCCCCCGTAACTACTGAAAAGGCTGCTGCCCCTCTTCAGGAACCACACGTTTGTCTGGCCTCTCCACAGATATCCCTCTTCTGTGGTTGCACCTGCGATACGGCTATCTGTACCGTTGAGGCACAAAGTTTTTATTTCTTCTCCCTGAACCTTAATTCCTTCTCAAAATTTCTCCTTCTTTTCCTTCACGTATTGCTCAACGCACAGATTTAATAACATTGGCGAAAGGCTACATCCAGTCTTACTCGCTTTTTAACCACTGAATCCCTTTCATGCCCTTTAATAACTACTGTCTGCGTTTTGTACAAGTTGAATGCAACCTTCCGTTCCCTGTATTTGTCCTACCCTCTAGGGTAGGTTCACCTGTATTAGCAAGTATTCATATGTGCAAATCAATGGTAGATCTGGGACTTTGGGTGGGGCTTGACCCACTTGAGGATGGGAGTTTTAAGATAAACACTAAATATCAAGTACTTTGGGAGGGAGTGTGGGAAGCTGGGTCCAGTTAACAATGTAAGATAATTTAAGGTAATCTGTGGAAGGACGGGGGAGGGGGGTGAGTTGCCCTGTTGAGGATTCGATTTTTTAATGTAAACACTAAAAAACAGATTTTTTGTGTTGGAGGGGCGGGGGAGGGGGGCCAGTACTCCTTATCCCTATCTGGATACACTACTTCTTGCATTTCGCGTAGTGTTCACAAAGACAAGAGAAATTAGGGCTGGTACGGAGCCATAAAGGCATTTTTTTTCCTCGTTGTCTTTGAGAGTGGAATAGAAAAGGAAATGCCTAGTAGTGGTACAGTGTACCCTCCGCCACGCACCTTACGGTGGATTGCGGAGTATGTATGTAGACGTAGATGTAGAGATCACACAGAAAGGCCACGAATGCGAAATCAGGAAGACTAACCTCACAGGAAGGCTTAGTACCAATCATTCTTCCTGTATTAAATTTCCATTGAGTGGCGGTGAAGGGATGAGATGGGGCATTGCAGTTGTACAGAAAGTACTACCCACCATAAACAGTAAGGTAATACTGCAGTATATCTAGGAATTTTCCCGTTATGTATGTGCAATTAACAGAATTACTAAAGGCGTAGAATAGACCCCTCATATCTTACGTTTTAATTCCCCCGTGAACCACAGACATTGCCGAGGTGGGGTGGCTTGCGTGCCTCAATGATACAGATAGACGAACCGTAGGTGCAACCACAGCGGAGGGGTATCTATAGAGAGGCCAGACAAACGATTGTTCCTGAAGAGGGCAGCAGCCTTTTCAGTAGTTACAGGGGCAACAGTCTGGATGATTGACTTAGCTAGCCTTGTAACATCAGCTAACGTGGCTTTGCCATGCAGTTACTGCGAACGGCTGAAAGCAAGGGGAAACTATAGTCGTTACTTTTCCCGAGGACATGCAGCTCTACTGTATGGATATGTGATGGCGTATTCTTGGGTGAAATATTCCGGAGGTAAAATAGTCCCCCATTCGGATCTCCGGGCGGGGATTACTCAGGAGGATGTCGTCATCAAGAAATACACAATAGGCATTCTACGGGTCAGAGCGTGGAGAGTTTATATGCCAACTAGCATGGCCAATGATGAGGATATCGAAGAAATGTATGAGGAAATAAAAGCAATCATTCAGAAAATTAAGGGGGACGAAAACGTGATTGTGATTGGGGACCGGAACTCGGTAGTAGGCAAAGGAAGAGAAGGAAATATAGTAGGTGAATATGTGCTGGGGAAAAGGATTGAAAGAGGAGGTAGTTTGGTGGAATTTTGCGCAGACCACAATTTAATTATCACCAACTCTTGGTTCAAACATCATGAAAGAAGGCTATATACGTGGAAGAGACCAGGAGACACTGGAAGGTACCAGATTGACTTTGTAATGGTAAGGAACAGGTTTAGAAGCCAGGTATTAAACTGTACGATATAGACTCTGACCATAACATGTTGGTTATGAGCTGCAGTTTGAAACTTAAGAGACTGCAGAAAGGTACAAAAGATAGGAGATGGAACCTGGTTGAGAGTTTCAGAGTGAGCATTAGGCAAGGATTGGCTGAAACGGGGGAAAGTAATGCAGTAGAAGAAGAATGGGTAGTTCTGAGGGATAGGGTAGTGAAGGCAGCAGAGGATCATATAGGCAGAATGACAAAACCTAATAGAAATCCCTGGATAACAGGATATACTGAACTTAATTGACGAGAGGAGAAAATATAAAGAATCAGCAAGTGAAGCAGGAAAAAGGGAGTACAGACGTCTGAAAAATGAAATTGACAGGAAGTGCAAACTGGCTAAGCAGGGGTGCTACAGGACAAATGCAGAACCGTAGAAGAATGCATAACTAGGGGAAAGATAGATAGCGCCTACAGGAAAATAAGAGATATTTGGAGACAAGAAAAGCAGCTGTATGAATATCAAGAACTCAGACGGAAAACCAGTACTAAGCAAAGAGGGGAAAGCTGAACTGTGGAAGGAATATATAGAGGGCCTATACAAAGGAAATAAACTTGAAGGAAGTATACTAGAAATGGAAGACGAAGTGGAGGAAGATGAGATAGGAGATATGATACTGCGAGAAAAATTTGACAGTGCGCTGAAGGACTTGAGTCGAAACAAGGCCCCTGGAGTAGATGATATTCCGTCTGAATTGCTGATTTCGTTAGGAGAGTCAGTCATGAAAAACATGTTCATCCTTGTATGCAAGATGTACGAGACAGGGGAAATACCCTCCGACTTCAGGAAGAATATCGTGATTCCAATTCCAAAGAAAGCAAGTGCAGACAAGTGTGAAAATTACAGAACTATCAGCTTAATAAGTCACGGTTGCAAAATACTAACTCGAATAATTTAGAGACGAATGGAAAAACTTGTGGAATCTGACCTCGCGGAAGATCAGTTTGGATTTAGGAAAAATGTAGGAACACGGGAGGCAATACTCACATTATGACTTATCTTAGAAGATAGGCTAGGGAAGGGCAAACCTACGTTTTTGGCGTTTGGAGATTTGGAGAAAGCTTTTGACATTGTCGACTGGAATACACTCTTCCAAACTCTGAAGGTAGCAGGGGTAAAATATAAGGATCGTAGAGTTATATTCAACCTATACAAAAACCAGACAGCGGTTATTAGAGTCGGAGGGCAAGAATGGACGCAGAGGTTGGGAAAAGAGTAAGGCAGGGTTGTAGCCTTTCTCCAATGTTGTTCAATCTGTACATTGGGCAAGCAGTGAAGAAATGGAAGGAGAAATGTGGAAACGGAATTAAAGTTGAGGGAGAAGAAATAAAAAGTCTGCGGTTTGCCGATGACATAGTAATTTTGTCAGAGACTTCAAAGGAACTGGAAGGGCAATTGAATGGAATGGACAGTGTCTTGAAAGGAAGATATAAGATGAACATTAACAAGAGTAAAACGAAGGTAATGGAATGTAATTTCAGAAAATCAGGCGATGCTGAAGGAATAGGATTAGGTAATGAGACAATAAAAGTAGTAGATGTTATTTGCGTAGCAAGATAACTTCTGATGTCTGAAGTAAAGAATATATAAAATGCGGAATGGCTATGGGGAGAAAAGCGTTTCTAAAGAAGCGAAACTTGTTAACATCCAATATTAATTTAAATGTTAGTAAGTACTTTCTGAAAGCATTTGTCTGGAGTGTAGCATTCTATGGCAGTGAAACGTGGACGATAAGGAGTTCAGACAAAAAGATTATGGAAGCTTTTGAAATGTGGTACTACAGACGAATGATGAAGATTAGATGGGTAGATCACGTGACTAATGACGAGGTGCTTAACCGAATTAGGGAGAAAAGGAGTTTTTGGCATATCCTGACTAACAGAAGGGATAGATTGGTAGGACACATTCTGAGACATCAAGAAATTGTCAACATTATTAGAAGGAGGCGTGTGGGGTAAAAGTCTTAGAGGGAAACCGAGGGACGAATACAGTAAGCAGATTCAAAAGAATGTAGGTTGCCGAAAATATTCTCATATGAAGAGGCTTGCACAGGACAGGGTAGCGTGGAGAGCTGCATCTTACCAGTCTGCGGACTGAAGACCACAACAACAGCAACAACAATTAATGTATTCACCAACAGCCGTAAAGTTTGTTGTTTAATTGAATGAGAGGTTTCGGTATTACAGTAACACTAACTTCAGGCTATGTCATGACATATATCCAAATAAACTGTCGAAATGGCCTTTTATACCGTGTGTTAATGGACACATGTGAAAGCAAATGTCAAAATAAGTAATAGGGGAAAATCGGGGAAGATATCGAAATTAAGGTATATTATATTATTCTGGTTCTTACATTGAAATCAGAGTCACGGCCATAGGCTTTCCAATTTTTAGATGCTGCAGTGCCAGTTTCATTACTTCCTAGCTCCATTTCTACTCAATCTTTCATCCTTATGAACTGCATAATTAGTTATGTTAACTGCAGTCAATGTTCGGATACAGACTATAACATGCACTTCATCCATCATCTATCCATCATCCACAATAAGGTACTATAAAAGTTTATCTATAAATTTCACCCTTGTGTAGGTGCAGTTATCAGAATTACTTGAGCCCTAGAATAGATCCCTGTGGTTAAACCTCACATCTTACGTTTTCCAGAGGTAGATCAAAGGCGGATAAGATGGCGACATTGAGGTATTTTCTTCTGTCGCTTACGTTGAAATTAGATACTTCATTAATAGAAAATTATTGCTTAATGTATCTCCTTTATAATGAAGCTCTTAAACGTTTCCTAAGACTGAAGATTTTTTTAGATATATCTATTGTTGTTGGTGATAGTACAATTTGTCGACTTACTCTACAGGGAGGGTAAGATGATGAAATGAACATTTCATGCTTATCTACTTATCAGAAGAGTCGCAAACATAGAACTTCTGCTTTGCTTCCCGTAATTCAAAGCCTGAGCGCTGAGCAGAGCTCATGTCACAGACATTTTCTTTTTACTTAGTGAATCATTGCTAACATGCTGCATTACCTCTTTCCTTGATTCCTTACACCATATCTGTAAATCTGTCTACCTTATGAACTGCACAACCACATCTAAACCACAGTCCACATTTTCGATATAGACTTTAACATGCAAAAGACTTACACAATCAATTCATTAAACTGTAATTAAACCATCAGTAAATCGTTAAACCGTAATTAAACCATCAGTACATCCACAAGATTTAAGAGAAATCGAGTCGTATTGCTTAAAGCAAAAGTATTTCTTCCATGAAACTTTTTTAAACTAAAAGAAAAATTGTCACAAAACAGCATCTACTTCCGAGCCTCTATTGTCAACAAAACAAAATGATCAATCTGTTCTAGTTAAAGTGACATGGCTGCAGAACGTTCTAAGGAAGCAATAGCATAGCGGACATAGCACTAGCTAATGATTTAGTGGAGGAATCACAGTCTGTACGGCCGCCATGGTCGGGGGTTTGAATCCCCCCTCGTGCATGGATGTTTGTGTCGTCTTTAGTATAAGGTAGTTCATAAGTAAATGCCAACGTAGGCTTCCGCGGCAGTTGTCACTATCAATAAAATTCTTCGGGGTATGATACCGTGTCGTCATTTTATAAACTGTACCGACGGTCACTGTTGCAGGCGGCCTTCATCAGGGTCTGTTGATTGCTGAATGTACGATCGCTTGGGGTTTATATATCAGCGGATGAGGGAGAGGAAGGGGGACGTTGGTTTTACTTTATTGGTTGTTATATTATTGCAAGCCATTGGTGGAAAGGGGCGTTCATGATTGGTGTTTTAATGGCTAGTTTTCCATATGATTGGCGGTTGCATTCTTCTCTCTTATTTTTCCAAATGGACGTTTCCGATTGACTTTTGCATTACAAGTTGCTATTGGCGGAATGGACCTGAGAGAACGGACGGCGGTTGCGGCGTGCCGCTGTTGACTTGTCGCCTGGCGCAGACGGCGGCGGGCCGGTGCTCTGCGTGTGCGCGGCCCAGGCGACAAGTCAACAGCGGCCGCCAATAGCATCTTGTAATGCAAAAGTCAATCGGTAACGTCCATTTTAACCAATAAGGGGGAAGAATGCAACCTTCAATCATACCCGTCCTTAGAACTCTTGTACGCAGCGCATATGCCATTTCAGATTCAGACAGTTTACCATAGGAACTGGAACATCTGACGACTGTTTTTAAGGAAAATGGCTACTCTGAGCAACAGATTCGCCGTGCTATGCAGTTTGGACCATCTCCAAAAGTGCCTGAAGAGGAGTATAGGGCTCTAGCCTATAATCCTTGCGCTGGGGGCGTTTCTTTTAAAAATGGAAGTCTTTTGAAAAGTTTTAACATAAAGACTGTTTTCCGTCCGCCGTCCAAGATTAGGGCATTGCTTGGCTCCGTCAAAGATGACCTCAGACTGAAGAAACCCGGTGTTTATAAAATACCGTGTGAGTGTGGCAAGGCATACATTGGCCGTACACTTCGAACTGTACATGATAGATGCGTGGAACATTGCCGCCACACGAGACTATTGTAGCCGGATAAATCGGCGGTAGCAGAACACTGTTTAACGCAAGGACACAAGATGATATATGATGAAACCCGTATAGTAACCAATACCTCCGGTTTCTGGAACAGTGTTTACAGAGAAGCCATTGAAATCAGGGTGACGGACAATCTAATAAATAGAGACATGGGGTTTTCTCTTAGTAGAACATGGAATCCATTATTAAATAACATCAAATTGCAATGTTCGACCCGGATTCCAGCACCTGGGACTGAGTAATGTTAGGTGCGATATATCGTTGTGCCCTGTTCCACTAGGGGCGGCGCCACCAGCCCTGTCTAGGAGGTAGTAACTGTGACGGCCGGCGCATGCGCCGTGCACGCGACCGACGCCTATATAGGACGCCGTACTTCGATGTTGCACCAGTATTCAACGGGGCTCAGCAGCAGCAGTTTCCTGAAAATGGCGGACAGCTGTACCGTCGAAATATTGAATCAGTTTGATTTTATTATCCGGCAGAAAACCCGCAGAGACTTCGAAGATTTGTCACGCCGGGAAAGTCTACGAAGTTACATACCCGGAAGAATTTTATTGATAGTTCATAAGTAGTTTGTAAGTTTAGGGACTGATGACTCCGTTTAACAAACATTTGAACATTTGGCGGCAGGGAGGTCATCCAGCCGCCCTGTAAATATTAACACATGTCAGATCCGCGTTTAGCACAGTGCCGACCCTGCGTATGCGGGAAAGGGCCCAAGAGGGACAGACTGACAGACTTCCAGTATACTATTATGAATAGCAGTGATTTTCCGTCTTTGCAACTACAATAGAAATGCGATTTTTCACACCAGACGCGTTTCGTTTTATTGAATGTAAAACATCTTCAGTGGTCTGAAATAATAGAAATCTACAGTCTGTTTTTTGTTTAGATCGAAAACAATTCTTAAATGGACCCTGAAAAGTAGGCCTAATGTTTAGTACTTACGGAAATTCTGTCTTCTTTTCGCTTTACATCATGGAATGCCGGTCTGTTTAGTGCAGACCGGCATTCCATGATGTGAAGCGAAAACAAGACAAAATTTCTGTAAGTAACAAAACATTAGGCCTACTTTTCATGTTCTGTTAACGAACTGTTTTCGATCTAAACAAAAAACAAACTGTAGATTTCTATTATTTCAGACCACTGAAGATGTTTTACATTCAATAAAACGAAACGCGTCTGGTGTGAAAAAATCGCATTTTTATTGTAGTTGCAAAGACGGAAAATCACTGCTATTCATAATTATGAAAGCAACTACGGACATTATGGCCACACGAAGAATTTTTCCAGTATACAGTTTGCAAGAGGGGAGGGGAAGGTGACAGTCGTACAAAAAGTACTGTCCACCACACACCATAAGGTAATTATCGGAGCCTAGAAGTGAGTTGGATTGTTTTCCTAAATGTAGGTACTGTTGCTGGAAATAACTTTGGTCCTAGAATAGATCCCTGTGGTAGTCGACACTTGTTTCGTTTTGCAGAGGTGTTAGGATGACGAGTGAGCAGTGTGTGGTGTTATGAGGTGCCGTGTGGCTGCCGGCAGGCTCGGTGCCGCCGCTGGGCGCGTTCGTGGGCAGCCTGGCGTCGGGCCCGCTGCTGCAGCGCCTGGGCCGCAAGCGCACCCTCATGCTGAGCGCGCCGCTCTTCGTCGCCTTCTGGGTGCTGCTCGCCTGCTCGCAGACCTACGCCATGCTCTTCTCCGCCCGCATCCTCACCGGCTTCTGCGCCGGCATCTCCATCCCGTCGGCCCAGGTCTACGTAAGTACATCACACTAAGGATGGGAAAAACCGACCGGTTAAAACCGTACCGGTATTTTAGTTTTGAATAACCGGTTTTTCGGTATTTATTTGTTGTCGGTTGTAACCGGTTTATTTTAGTTATTGCCAAGAACCGAGTAAAAGAACCGGTACGACTACATCCTGTAATAGTGGTACACAATATTTTTTTAATGATTTTAGTAATTAAAACTAGTAGACCCTAATATTTAGGGCTATTCCTAAAGTTTCCACTGCTGTGAAAAATTAAGTCATCGCAGAAACTAAGAAAAGCGATCGGTGCTAATTTAAGTATATCCCGGCTGTCAGAAACGCGCAACAAACGCGTGGCATAAGAACTTAAGAACTGGTGCATCTATTGAGGCATCGATGCACCTGTTGCCGTGTGGCGTGGCCTATTAGACAACGCGCGTGCACCGGCAGTGTGCGAGACTTGCCTTCGTCTGGCCATGCGGCAGCACCTTGCTGTCGTCGACAGACATCGGTTGTGTCTTAAATGGCACCATCCCGAGTATGGAAGTACTTCACCAAGCACGGGAGCAGTGAGGTACAATGGTCCATTTGCTTTAAAAAGCTGAAAACGGGTGGAGGTACTACAAACATGCTATGTCATTTAAGGAGAAAGCATCCAAAATGTTCCTTGGAAGACAAGGTAAATTCGATTCATATACCTATTATGTAAGTGATGTACTCTAAGCTTGGAATACTAACTTTTAATGTATTATCATATTGTTATGCTAACAAGTTTTATTAATTTGATTCCTTGAAAGCGAGGCGCTTTTTTAATAACCAATATGGGTTTAGGTAACATTGATCATGTGGTGTGTCGCGAGGTAGCCGTGCGGTCTGAGGCTCCATGTCACGGACTGCGCGGCTGCTCCAGTCGGAGGTTCAAGTCCTCCCTCGGTCATGGATGTATATGTTGTCCTTAGCGTATGTTAGATTAACTAGTTTTAAGTCTAGATGACCTAAGTATTTAACTTTAATCATACTGTTAGTCGTATCTGTGACTTTAATTTCCGAAATACTTCTGCAACACTGACTGAAGTTCATTTACTGACTTAACTTATGCATATAACGAGATATTCGTATGCGCTGGCTCACAAGTCCAACTTACGGAGTGGTTGGCTCAATATTCCCAACTGCCGGATGGAAATACCAGGCCAGTAAATCTGTATGCTTCGTATATCGTCTTCTACAGACTCCTGGCTAGGCTTACACACACTCAAGAAGGCGTAGTATTGGGAGGAGATCTTGCAAAATATGGAAAGACTAGTGATTTGTCGTATAACGTAAATTTACCTAAATTTTAACAAAATTTCGTAAGTTTCGCTTTCGGCCGAAATTAGAAGAACCGAAAATTCGATTACGGTTTCTGCTTCGGCCGCAAAATATGTTTCGTTCGAACTCTACTCGAAATAATAGCAATAAAAACCGAAAACCGGTTATTTCAAAAATCGGTTTTCTTGAGCAATTTTTGCGGTGCGGTTAAACTGGGGATGAAAAGAACCGATATAACCGAAAACCGGTTGTTTCAGCGATAACCGCCATCCCTGCATCACACCTCTGACCCGTACCACCACTTTCAGACTATTCCTTCACCACTCCACAGAAACCAAAGGCTGGCGTCATGTCTTACTAAAATAGTGCAGAACTTACATAACTGGCGAACAGGGACATACTCCGTTCACCGAAACGAGAGACTATTAACAGACCGGGGCGTGTGACCAGGGGTGGACAAAATCTGGGCTCTCACTCAATGTCGCTACCTACATATGAATCGCTGTGGATCCACGTTAGATTAGAGTTAGATTAGTTATTTGTTCCATAGATCCATGTTGAGGGGATCCTCATGGATGTGGAACATGTCAAGAAACAAAATTTACAAGTTGAATAATAGATAATACTAATAATATAAATACAGATACATACACTTATATATAAATACAGATACATAAATTATTAAGGTGTTTTTTTTTGCTGATAATATAATAATACTAATATAGTATGAGTGCATGCATCATTTGGTACAATTTAGAAATTCACTAATGGAGTAGAAGGAGTTGGCCACTAGAAAGTCTTTTAGGTTCCTCTTAAACTGATCTTTATTTGTAGCTAAATTTTTTATACTTGATGGTAAATTATTGAAAATGTGTGTTCCTGAGTAGTGGACCCCTTTTTGAACTAAAGTAAGTGCTTTTAAGTTCTTGTGTAGATCATTTTTATTTCTAGTATTGTATTTATGAACTGAGCTGTTCGTTGGGAAAAGGGATATATTATTTATGACAAATTTCATTAAGGAATAAATATACTGAGAGGCAGTAGTTAATATACCCAGTTCTCTGAAGAGGCTTCTACAAGACATCCGTGAATTTACTCCACAAATAATGCGTATTACACGTTTTTGGTCTCTGAAGACTTTTGACTGACTTGAAGAGTTACCCCAAAATATTATACCATATGACATTAGCAAAGTGTGCAAGCTTTGTTATTTTTATGTCTCCTATGTCTGATAACACTCGTATTGAAAATACAGATTTGTTGAGTCGTTTCTGCAGTTCTGTGGTGTGCTCCTCCCAACTAAATTTATTATCAAGCTGTAATCCCAGGAATTTAATACTGTCAACCTCTTCTATCTGCTCTTCTTCATACTTAATGCATATGCTGGCAGGAAATCTCTTACATGTTCTGAACTGCATGTAGTGCGTCTTTTCAAAGTTTAATGACAATGAGTTGGCTTTAAACCATTTATTAATGTTCATGAAAATATCATTGTAATGGAATAGGGAAAATATCATTGTAATGGAATAGGGACTGCGGCTATTGGTCGAGTTTTAATGCCAAATTATTAACTTATCCACCAACAGCCGTTAAGTTTACGTTGTTTTCTTTAACGACTGGTTTCGGTATTATATTAATTCTACTTTATAATTTGTACTAGGTGAAAACCCGGCGTTGTCCGGGTACTTATTTATTTATTCGAGCATTGAGTTAGTAGTTTTCCTATCCACTCTCTCTCTCTCTCTCTGTCCATCTCCTTTTTTCTAAAAAATCTTACATTTATCAGAGAATGTATAAGAAATAAGAAATCACACGTAAAAATGCACTTGTTTCGAAGAATCCAATCACGAAATTCAAAAATAATTATTGTAATAATATTAGAGATCAATCACTTGATGTAATGCGTGAAACGGCAAATCGTTTTTTTTTTTTAAAGAGATGTATTTTTTACTGCTTTATTCTTATATTTCCTTATTCGTATGCTTATCCTTACAGAGAAAGAGCTGAAGGCATTGTAGCACACATAGACCAAAGATATGGTCTGTGGCATCACGTTTCGCTGTATGTAACCTCCTTTCTATAGAGTCGCAAACGTCATCGCCGGCCTTCAGTCCGAATTTTTTTTATAATTTGTCGACTTTCAACCACCATATCTTTCACCCCCTTGTAGCTATCGGCATGGAACTGCTATGGTGTACAACGGGAGACTTCGGACAACAATTACTCAAAGACCATTCATTTGTGTTGTGTAGTTCTCGTTGCAGACCGAAATATTAACACACACACACACACACGTAGAATTTTATATACACCGATAACTTTCCATCCCAATATACTCTATCCTTTTATCATTATCAATCCTCAAGCAACAATGCAACCAATAAAACCGTATTCAAAGAGTAAATATTGTTCCGCGTTATATTCTTCGTATTACTAAATATCTATCAGATCGCTATAAAACCGTGCCTAAAACCTTCCTCAGGTATAAATTAGTAACTGTACAAATATTTAAGTGTCTGCGTCTTGTCGTTCGGACGTGATAAGCGTACACCGAACTGACATTCACATTAATGTATATATATATATATATATATATATATATATATATATATATATATATCCGATCGCAATAAAAGCGTGCCTAAAGCCTTCCCAGGATAGATATTAGTTACTGTACAAATTTTTAGCTCTTTATGTCTTTTGGTTCAGTTGTGATAAACATACACCGAACAGACATTCACATTTATAGATATAGATTTTGTAATTTTGGTGGTGAGGACTGCTCGATTCTCGAGTCTGAGTGATAAACTCCCAACAGTTCAAAGCCTCAAGTTTCTCTCAGTGACCAAAACCTTCATATTTGCGTTAAACATAATACGAGGAACATTCACAAATAATAAACACTACTTTTTAATGTATCTTTACAGTCATTTAGTATAGTGCTCCTGCTTACGTATGACCAAATCAGAACATCTCGGAAGCTCTATTATTCCGTTTACGACACCACTTCAGCTCATCTGTTGAATGGTTCGCGTAACGGTGTTAGAAAACATTTCTAGAGAAGGATAAGGAAGTCCACACGTAGGTTTTTCCAACATCGGGAAACGAAAGCCAGGTATTACTCTCACCATGAACATCTGTTGAATGGTTCGCGTAACGGTGTTAGAAAACATTTCTAGACAAGGATAAGGAAGTCCACACGTAGGTTTTTCCAACATCGGGAAATGAAAGCCAGGTATTACTCTCACCATGAAGTAACAGACTGGGGCCTCCTTCCGCCCCAATGTCATGGAACAAAAGATCCGTTGACGTCAAAGGGAGCCATATCGGCATGTGAGTGAGTTCGAACGGGGCAGAATGATCAGTCCGCGGGAACCTCCTTTCTATAGAGTCGCAAACGTCATCGCCGGCCTTCAATCCGAATTTTTTTTTATAATTTGTCGACTTTGAACCACCATATCTTTCACCCTCTTGTAGCTATCGGCATGGAACTGCTATGGTGTACAATGGGAGACTTCGGACAAGAATTACACACAGACAATTCATTTGTGTTCTGTAGTTTTCGCTGCAGAGCGAAATATTAACACACACACACACACGTAGAATTTTATATACACCGATAACTTTCCATCCCAATATACTTCACCCTTTAATCATTATCAACCCTCAAGCAACAATGCAATCAATAAAACCATTTTCAAAGAGTAAATATAATTTTCAAAGAGTAATTATTGTTCCGCATTTCGCGTTATATTCTTCAAATTACTAAATATCTATCAGATCGCTAGAAAACAGCTGAAGTAATCGGTCCCTAGGCTTTCAAACTACTTAAACTAATTTATACGCCTCGAACCTTCGACGTGAGTCATCGTTCGTTCCGCAACGTGGTGGTCCAAACGCACGGCCATTCTCGGACGGTTCAACGTGCTGTCCATCTTCGCATAAGAGTGGTGAATTTAATCTTCGTGCACTCGCAGAATAATTTCTACATAAATGATAGACTCTTCTTCACTGCGCTCCTGGAGTTGGTGTCTGTTTCTTATGTTCTCTGCATATACATTGGTTTAAATAGCCCCCAGTTAAGTCAGGTGCTATGAGATCAGGTGATCTAAGTGGCTATTTCACAGTACTACTTCGACCAATCCAATGACCAGGAAATCAACCATCTAACCACTGGCGAACAATTCCTTCACAGTGTGGTGGAGCCCCATTCTCTTAAATGTAAGAGAGAAGCTGCTATCTTGATTCAGAACTTCTTGGAGCATTTCCAGGTAACTTTGAGGGCCAATCACGGATATCTTTGACGAAATTGAACAATAAGAGTTCTGCTACTTTGAACCATTACTTGTACGTCGAATCTGCTTATAGGACTGATCATGTCAGAAAATGCTGTTGTTATTTGATGTATCAAAGGACGCCCTGTCAAATTGGAAAGAAAAATAGACTTAGGTTGGAGATAATCTACTTCACGATGGCTCCCATGTTCAGTACATATCGTAAAAGATGGACCATCTCACCCATACCTTACTGGAATATTCAGCTATCAGAGTTCCCGCAGAGGTTTTGGAATAAAAGGGTGTACTGCGACTTTTGCCCCACCTTGCAGTTTTTCTGTCAACTTTTGTTGTTGCAACCATAGCCCATTTGTATTTTGCGCGATCTTGGCTGAGGGAATTATCCGTTTGCTATTTCTACCAACATTACTTTTGGAATAGTATCATCTCTCATCCTCACAATATGTAGTCCTCTTTATAGTTAATTAACTTCCGTTTTTTGTTAGGTTAGTTCATCATAGTATAAATTAGGCACTCAAAATAGGTGGAATGCTTTCTCCAGTTTGGAATCTTTGCAGACGATCGATGAATTAAGTCCTAGTCGAGCCGTTTTGTCGCCATCATATGCCTTCATTTTAGCTTTTATTAACATATTTTATTTCATGGTGGATTTTTGGCTGTTGTATGATCTGAAACCAACGTAATTCGTTCACTTACTTATAACTATTACTCCTGCAGCTGAATCACAATCCAAATTATCTAAAAAACTCAACTACCTTCAACTTTGGGTATGTCTGATAAATCAAACACCTTTTTTTGATATTCCAGCTATTACAAATAAAAACAAAAGGAATGAAATGTATTTGTTGAATCATCAATGGTAAAAGATTCAAATTTCTCCTGTACCAGGCGTTGAAGCCTGGTATCTTGCTTACTATGCAGTTACTTTGGCCCCTACACCATCTGAACAAAATGGTCATCACTATACTGTATATAACTATGGGGAAAGTGGGCAATGAATCATTAAATGCAGATGCACACCATGTTCAAACTCATTAAAATATTAGATACACTACATGTTTAGTCTGTGGATAGGTTGAGAGTTTGGGTCTGACAGGGGGCATGCTACTGCAGTCCATGCAGCATTGGCAATTGTGTCACGATGGTACAGTGTCCAGCTTGTTTGTTGAGTAAGAAGCAGATCCACATGCAAATCCCAGTCCAGGGCATATTTTTAGTTTTTCCTGCTGATGTAGTTCAGTGTCTCTCTTCAACGACTCCCAGCTACTTATTATCTTAATATTATACCTGCAGTTTTTCATTCAGACTGATGTTCTTTCCTCAGCTTTTGATTTCAAGTGCAATGTTTCTGAGGACAAAGTTAAATAAGATGAGTGGCAATGAGTCACCTCGATGTACCCCAGCTTGTACCTCCAATATCCTTATATTCTTCCTTCATACCTTATTTTAGCTTTCGTTTTCCTAGTACACGCCGTTACCAGGTTTTTCTTATTTATGAGATTATGTGCTAATGATGTATAAATTCATTCTCTGCATACTGTCGTATGTCTCCCTAAACCTACGAAAACTAATGGAGACTGTACTAAACTGTACAAATTAATTCAAGCGTTGTAAGCACGAGAGATTATTCTGAAAGGAAAGAAGATTGGATTAGATCATATGTACTTTTCGCTCTAGTAGATCCAAATTAAGGAGATCTTCTTCGATATAGAACATGTCAGAACAAAATACACAATAAATACTTACAAAATGAGAGCATATGTATTAATGTACCTACTGCAGATCTCAAATGTAATTGTCCTTGTCAATGTGGAATTGATCAGGAAAAATTGTCTTCAGAATATTTACATTTTAAAGAACATTAAATGATTATACTAGGTGTATGTTATAATTCTTAATATTTTTTACAACACTTCTTAACAATGATCACCTTAGTGCACAAAATTTGTACTAAAGTCAGACTGAACACAGTCACTACTGCTAAGAAATTCATTAATGGAGTAGAAGGAGTTGGCAACCAAATAAATTTTAGACTTTTCAAACTGAACTTTATTGTGAGTTAATTTTTTATGGCTGCTGGCATGTTATTGAAAATGTGTGTAGCTGAATAGTGCACACCTTTGACACCTACCAGAGCAAAAGTAAGTAACTTAAAGTTTCTTTGAAAGTCACTCTTGTTTCTAGTGCTGATCCCATGAACTGAACTATTGGTTTGAAAAAAAAAGGTATATATTGTAATGAAAGGTTCATTAAAGAATAAATGTATTAGGAAGCAGTAGTTACTATCCCCAGTTCCTCAAATTCCTCAAATACCCCTTTGCATGATGTTCTTAAGTAGACACCACAAATGATCCGTATCACATGCTTTTGGGTTCTGAAAACTATGGTGTCACCTGAAGATTTACTCTAGAAAATAAACCCACATGAAAGATCATTGATATATACAAGAAAAAGCAGGGGCCCTAAGATTGAACCTTGGGGACCCCACATGTTATTAGTTCCCAATTGGATGAGGCATGATAGTTCAGTATATGTCTCTTTCCTATTGAGACCCTTTGGTTTCTGCTTGAGATATATAACTTGGCCCTTCTGCAGCACTTCGTTTTACATTGTAAAAATATAATTTTCTGAATAGGACATTGCGATTTACACAAACGCCTTTGACAGATCACAAAATACATCAGTGACCTGTAATTTACTGTCTAATGGATTTAATACATTCTCACTGTATGTGTAGATAGCATTCTAAATATCAGAATTGTGATGTAGATAATACTTTATTAGTGGTAAAACGTTTAAGAAGACTGTACATTATCTTTTCTAAAATTTTTGAGAATGCAGGCAAAAGTGAAACTGGATGAAAATTTGATGGAATTTCATTATCTGTTTCTTATATAATGGCTTAACTTCAGCATATTTTAACCTTTCAGGAAATTATCCACTGATAAAAGAGTGGCTACACAAGTAACTTAAAATATCACTAAACTTAGGCACACTGTTTGATTATATTTGTTGATATATTATCATAGCCACTGAATTTTTTATTTTATGGTGTAGATTATTTCTAGTGGTGTTGTCACACTCATATTACTGTTTTTGTTTGTAGTGACAGGTGTGAGATATTCCATTGAAACAGCTACTGGCCCTGCTAACCCCATCTTTTCTGTAATAGTTAAGAAATGCTTATTGAAAATTGCAACAACACCCGGGTGTAAAGAGGCCTACGGGTGACTGCAACTACACCTAATTTCCCTTGGATACCTATTTTCTCAGCATTAAAAAGGGAAACACACCTAAGATCTGTGCATGCAGCTAGTAAAATATTGTTGTAGCTACTCATTAATCTCTGGAGTAAAAATTAATAATAAAATGAGCTTTGCTGTACCTCCAAACGTTTTCGAACTCTTACGCCACCAAGGCAATCAGATGTCTTCTCCATTTATATATTCAACATGAGACTGAAAAAAGTAATTAAATAATTTCACACAATACATAAGTTTTTTTAAATTCTTCACTTTGCTTCTTATTTGCTTTTATTACAAAGCCAAGTTAAATACATGTATCTGCTTCTACAGAACGTCCAACATTAACAGATCAACAGCAATAAATGAAACGTAGTTTATACACAAAAACAGAGTTTATATATCATCTATTCTGTGATCTATCTGCTCTTTCTTCTAGCATCTGCTGTGCAGTGACCGACTACTTGTCATATCTGCAACATAGACAGATCCTCGCAGCAGCTACTGCATTGCAAGACTACTCATATGCAAATTAATGCCTTGATAAACTCAAGTCGATCCAGAAGGAAAATGAAATGGTTAGGATGAACTTCTCCTCCTGGTTTAAACTTTGGAAGATATTTATAAAGATTTACTCCAGATGGAATGTTTACGTTGTTCTCACTAGCACCTACAGGAGACATTACATGATTCTTGCTAGGAACTACAATTGTACTTTCATTTAATCCTGCTTGAATTTTATTAAACTCTTTCCATAGCCTATCAACTTGATGGCCAATGAAATCTAGTTCTGATTGCTGACTGCCTGGTATTAGTGGGTATGTATTAGTTCCCCTAAGTTTTTTACTAATTAACCCCTCCACCATTTGTTGCCACTTGCTGTCAAACCGCAAATGTAATCCTTCTTCATGCTCCAATCTTCCTCTCTCGATGTTATCAAGCTTGTTCTCTGCCTTGCCTACCCTTTCATTCAATTTTAAAAATTACATACTGGAAGTTTGCTTTAAATCTTTTACTCTTAAGTCACACATACATTCATAACTAACTATCACAGACCAATTTTGTATAAGTTCTTTCTGTACTGCAGCTACACAGTGACCTCCTTCTTAAAATTCCTTAAAATATCTTCCTTTAGCCATTGCCTTTCCTTATCTATGTCAGCTACTACTACTCCTGATGCTAATCGACTACATTATCGGTTGATATCATTTTTTGTTTTGGGGTATTTACCTCTACACTTAGAGTTGTAATTTTACTGACATTTATCTACATAAGATCTCATAACAACTTGAAAATCTATAAGTCTACTCTCCTGTTTGTCCAATCTAGAATATACATCCTTAGTTACAGTTTCTAATTTCAAATCGATATCTGACTTAATTTCATTAAGGTTTCATAATCTTATGCACATCCAGCATTACCAAAATCATCAACTAGCAGAATATTATACAGATTTCCAGTTTTATCCAAGAGTGAAGAACTTTACAAATGTAGCATTTACAGAGACAGAATCCAATCTACTTGATAAGGCACTAAAATACAGTGTAACAGCAAAATTGCAGAAATCATGTGTAAAAGAAATAATATCAACTGCTAAGGTAGCACCTGATATGTCAAATCTAACTTTCAGGAAACAAAATTAATTTACTGTAAAAATAGCAAATATTATTGATGATGAGTTGCATAATAAAACATACAAAGGTCAATCAACCATAGAACTAGCCTTCTTTGATGATAACAAAATTACTGAAATAAAATACAATCCAGCCAATAGATTCACAGCAAAGAGAAAACAAGCTATCAAAAGTTGTGATACTTTATTTAATGAGTATGAGAAAAGATCATACATTATCATGAATCCATGTACCCCAAAATTACGTGCATAACTAAAGATGCAAAACCTTTAATTCCTATTCGACCGATAGTTAATTGCATAAACAGCCCTACATATCTCATAAATAAGAAACTTGATAAGATACTATAAAAAAATTTATACATACAGCAAAACATACACAATCAAAAACTGAAGCTAGCGAAAGATATTAAAGACAAGCAAATCCCATCTTATGCTAAATTTGTCTCATTTGATATCACCAATTTATACACCAATATACCAGTGAAAGAAACAATAAACATATAAAAAAATTTACTACAATTCAGAAAAACACCAATTACTACAACACATGGCACTTTTCAAAATTATTTTGAATTTAACAACAGAATCTACACTCATACAGATGTTGTATCTGTGGGAAATAGCATGGCAGGTACCATCGATGATATCTTCCGTAACATTTTGGAAGAAAATTTGTTCACTTTGTGGCGCATTTCGTTTTTTACCTGATATTAATTGAAGCCTCAGTTTTCTATACATCACCTGTTGCAGATGTTCAGTGGTCTCAAAGATCTTGTAGCTCGCCTGCCATTAACACATTACAAAATTATGTTATGATGTCGGGTTCTTGGGTTTTCAGAAAACTACATTTGTGACACTTTAATTTGTTTTTTAAGTATGTTTATTCATCCATTCCTGATAAAGCAATTTAACAACACACTTCCATACTAAATAAAATTTTACTCCACTAAGATTGCCATAAGGCTCCAGACTGCCTGAATTCGCGTGTATAAATACACCCTAGTATTTCTAGAACCTTCTAGAACACGGAAGTACAACATTTAAATATTTAACAATTTGTTCAATAAACATTAATGACTCCTGCTTTACGCAAAGATACATAAAAGCATGACAGATGTAATAATAAGTTTTTTACATCAAACTAAACAGTAGAAAAGATCGTAAGTAAACAACAATTAGTGCAGTGTTAATATATGTTTACATTGTTAATACGACTTTCAATACTTAATTAATTTAGTTTGTTAGACGACCCTAGTAATGCAAAATATAATGAAACTTGACAGAAGTGCCATAAGAAGCTTATGTACTGATTTTATCAAAAAACTGTTACCAAAATAATATTTTACTACTGATGATGATATGATTACTGAAATGCACAAGTCTTTAAAATTAACTGCTATGACATTAGACACAGAAGAACAATAAATTGTTTTATGGAACAAGCATGAACGCACAAAGTTCTGCTGAACTAAATTTACATATCACGGGTACAGTCTGAAGTTATACATGATAAGCTTAATGAGGTTTCATGTTAATAAGTGTATACTACATTTGTGTGAACAGTACATAAATTTCAAAAAATGAGAAGACATCAAATTTCAGTAAGACAGTATAAAATTAATTAATAGAACAATCTTTTAGATGCAAATGTACATTAAGTAAATTCTTAAGAAGTTATTACAACTTTTAAACATTGGAAATCAATTGACAATGTAAAATTATTACCAAGTTTCAAATTGCAAACAAGTATGAAAACTTCACCATACCACACCTAGCAAACAGTCTAACAAACATTGATCCTAATAATTATGTGAGGATTATTACTATGTGAATATTAACAACAAAATAATCAGTAATATGTCTCGATGACAATATAAAAGGGTAAAGCTAGTTAATGTCATAATACATCAACAATTGTGAGCAGAATTTTTATAAACATGAATCCTACCAGTTCAGCACTTGTGCAAAATGTACACAAGCACTTAAAAATTTGTACAAAATATGCTGCTGTAAATTTTACATCCACAGCCTGCACAGCTACAGGTCAGCAGATGAACACAACGCCACCAAATACACGGCTGTTGTGCTTACCACAGAAATTCACTTACAAAAATTATTAAATTCATATTGTTTCATGATGCATAATTCTTTCATATTATTTTATAACTGCAGTATCTAATACAATCCTCATTTGCCGGCCGCGGTGGCCGAGGTGACTGAGGCGCTCCAGTCACAGTCAGCACGGCCACTACGGTCGGGGGTTCGAATCCCCCCTCGGGCATGGATATTTGTGCCATCCTAGTTCGTAAGTAGTTCATAAGTAGTTTGTAAGTTTAGGGACTGATGACCCCGAGGATAAGTCCCATAAGCTTTACAAACATTTGATTTTTTTTTTTTTTTTTTTTTTACAATCCTCATTCCAATACCCTCCATGAATAACAACAAAAGATCCCAGCCGTCAAAGTCAAAGTTAACCACATCAAAACTTTACATAATCAAAAAACAAAATACATAATCAGCCTTGGTACATGAGGCATAGTCAAAGTTAATGTACAATGTATCAGTTCAGTTAAGTAATCATAGCCAAATTTTAAGTGACAGGTACCCCTTCAAGCTTCTTACACAAAGATCATTCAACCCCCCCCCCACTTTATAAATAATTTTGTACAAACCTATTGTTAACATAAAAATTGCAACAAAACGTAAAAGTCAGCAATTAATTTGAAAAATTTCATGAAAGCACCTAATAGTAAACATATCTATTGCTCATACAGTTCAAGAACAATTCACGATTATGGTGTATGTCAGATTTAGTGAAGCATGAAAAGATACATTTTACGTAAAGAAACCAATTTGCAACATATTTAGTAAAGCATGAACCTACAACTTGCGTACAGAAACAATTTGAGATATTTTTATGAAATTAAAGTACCTAATCACAAGTATTACTTATTCAAAATTTCAAGATTTAGTAAAAAATCAAACATTAGTAACAGAAGCATGTAACATACAAGTATTTCTGATTAGTCAAACAAGAATCTGTGTGACATGAAAATACCATTTTACCAAAAGAATAATATTACAGACCGTTAATTTTAAATGTGCCCAAAGATTTTTAGAATATCCTACACAGTGTCTTTTGGAAAAGAAAAACATCACATCAAAAACTTTCACTATATGTTTACACAAGCATTTCACAACTATAGCCTATGTCATCAGTAGATTATTTGGATTATGCAATAATTTTAGTTTAGTACTATAGGTTCAATCAGCTGCTAATCAATTCAAGAGTTTTTTACTTGCAATTTATTAAAGCCACATTTTTCTATACATCACCTGTTGCAGATGAACAGTGGTCTTGAAGATCTTTTAGCTCGCCTGCCATTAACACATTACAAAATTATGTTATGACATCGGGTTCTTGGGTTTTCAGAAAACTACATTTGTGACACTTTCATTTGTTTTTTAAGTATGTTTATTCATCCATTCCTGATAAAGCAATTTCACAACACACTTCCATACTAAATAAAATGTTACTCCACTAAGATTTCCATAAGACTCCAGACTGCCTGAATTCGCGCCAATTCGCGCGTATAAATACACTCTAGTATTTCTAGAACACGGAAGTACAACATTTAAATATTTAACAATTTGTTCAATAAACATTAATGACTCTTGCTTTACGCAAAGATACATAAAAGAATGACAGATGTAATAATAAGTTTTTTTACATCAAAATAAACAGTAGAAAAGATCGTAAATAAACAACAATTAGTGCAGTGTTAATATACGTTTACATTGTTATACGACTTTCAATACTTAATTAATTTAGTTTGTTAGAAGACCCTAGTAATTCAAATTATAATGGGACTTGACAGAAGCACCATAAGATGCTTGTGTAATATAAACATGGAATATTAGGTTAAAATACTACGACGAACTATGGTATCGAACACTTCAGTTATTTAAACATACGGGACCCTCCTGGCTAAATATCCCTCCTGGATAAATATATTACAACTTCCAAAGATCAGATACTAGATAAGATCATACATTATTGTCGTTATGTAGATGAAACTCTTATGTTAATTGATGGTGCTCACACATACATTAATAACATTCACCAGGCTCTAAACAGTTTACACCCCAAAATTCAATTCACCAAATAAATGGAAAAAACAATATTATAAACTACTTGGACTTAATCATTATAAAAAATCATAATCAACTTATAGTTGACATCTATCAAAAACCTACAACATAACATATTTAAGACGAATCTGCAACAAACTTAATGCACTTTTTAAAGCCACCAACATACAATTAGCATACCATACCACGAACAACCTTAAGTTGAAACTCTGATCAAATAACACAAATTCATCAACATACGCTAACCCAGGAATATATAAGATCATATGCCAAGTTTTTTTTTCTTATGAGACTTAACTATGGTGTCATCAGTCCCTAAGGTTACAAACTACTTATTAACTAGCTAAAACTAAGGACGGCACAAACATCCATGCCCACAGGGGGATTCGAACCCCTGACCATAGTGCAGACAGTGACTGGCCCGCCGCAGACCGCTTGGCCACCGTGGCCAGCCCAAGTTTCTAACCGTTTTTACATAGGCCAAACTGGAAGAAATTTTAACATAAGATTTAAAAAACACCTTAGAAATAGTGAAAACAACCAGTCAAGTTTCTTTCTCCACCTAAAAAATCACCATCACACTGTAAGCGAAATTGAGAAAGCATAAAATCCTAAAAGGTCCTATTACAACCATTCGTGAGCAGCTTAAAAATTATGTACATATGAAAAATCAACCACATGAAATTCTGAACGAGTAAACAGAGCATAAACACAAACAATACATTAAAGACTTTATTGAAATTCTCATTAAAGATAGAGGCTAAAATTACCAAGCTATTGTACCAAAATCTCTAATTCATTAAATAAAACAGCAATTTAAAGTAGTAATAATGCTGCTATATCAACAAGCGGAAATATGAGAATATAACACCAAGCTGTAGAAGTACGATAAAAGATTACACATGAAATTATATAACAGCAATAACATATATTTTTCACCGATTTTACGACGTATATATATGTATATATTAATTTCAAAATGGTGCAGTTAAATATAATGGAACAACCAGAGATCGCAACTACAACAGATAGCGATATAAACATCATATTTGTCACCATCAAACGATAACCTGTAAACATATATAACTGGAAATGTCAAACGAAATTAAAAAACCCTTTATAATATCAAAAGGTAATTGGCATACATCAGAGAGTCCAATACAGGTGATATATGCACGTCATTCAATCTAGACATAAGAAACATTTGTTATTACTTTCAGAAGAAGATTTATAATTAAAAATACGAAATACTAAGTAAAACGTATTCCCTATATTTACAGGATGCTTTTCCACAAGCGCAACATTGCCTGAAAATTTTGCAGTCTGTCTGTGCTGCTGACTGTGATGCAAAGTTAATCTAATCGAAGTAGTATAGTATGGTACATTCAGGTGCCGTATATTTAAGATTCCCGAATCTATGTTATGTTTAAAAGCATTCAATCAAAAATAATAAATAAATTCGTAATTTCTTAGAGATTAGATGAGAATTAAGATTTGATTAACACTTGTTCCACAGATCATAAATGTGACATTTTGTAATTATGTAGATGGTATCAGCTAAGTAAAAGGTGTCTTGACATGATATTGGAAGACATACAATTTGTACGATTTTTTCCTTTTTGCATAATTAATAATCTGTATCTAAAAAATCATCTACAAAATAGTAGTTATCATTCAAAAATATTTATAATTTCTTTTTAATGGTAGTTGGCTGTCAGAGTTTTGATGCTGTATTATAAGCAACCAAAGACGTTTGTGGTAATATAATGTACCCCTTTCTGTGCCAAAAGTTAGATTTAACCTCGAATAGCTAAGATCATCTTTTTTTCTTAATATTGTTGCTTTGTTTTGAATTATTAACAACAAACTACTGTGAAGATCCCTACACCTTAAATAAATGTCTATGGGATGGTCTTAGGTGAGCTCCAGCTATTATTCTGATTACTGAATTTTGTGCAATGAATACTTTTTTACTAAATGGTAAATTACCCCAAAATATGATCCCAAATTAACGAATTGAATGAAAACAGGCATAGTAAGCTAATTTACTGAGATGTTTGTCGCCTAAATTTTGAATAACTAGTACAAGAATTCAACAGTTTATCATTGTATGTCTTCCAATTCAATCTCTCATCAAAATTTTTTGAATATTCTACCTTAGCCATAGACTTCTCCCTAAAGTCCTTGTTTATGATGGTGCCATGCCATTTACTGAACAGAACTGTATATACTATGTTTTATCAAATTTGACAAGATTTCATTTGCAGCAAACCACTTAATGAATTTCTGAAAGACATTATTTACAAGTTCATCAGTTAGGTTTTGTTTGTTGAGTGTAATTCCATTGTTTGTATCATCAGCAAAAAGCACTAGCTTTGCATCTTTGTTAATATACGAATGTTCAAATGTTTGTAAACCTGTTGGACCAAACAGCTCTGGTCATCAGTCCCTAGTTTAGATTACATTAATACTTGTTCCATAGATCATGAACACGACACTTCGTAATGATGTGGAACGTGTCAGTTAAATGAAGTGTGTCTATACATAATATTACATGTCACTCAATATTTGAATTTTTTTTCTTTTCTCTTTTAAATTTTTTTATATATTTTTTTAAAGTTTTTCCTAAAGTACTAACTTTTATCTAGAAATTCATCTAATGTGTAGAAGGAATTGCCATTCAGAGATTCTCTTAATTTATTTTTAAATCCTAGTTGGCTATCTGTCAGAATTTTGATACTACTAGGTAAGTGACCAAAGACTTTTGTGGCAGAATAATTAACCCCTTTCTGTGACAGAGCTAAATTTAACCTTGAATAGTGTATGTCACCCTTTCTCCTAGTGTTGTAGCTATGCACACTGCTGTTACATTTGAATTCAGTTGGATTGTTAATAACAAATTTCATAAGTGGATATATTTATTGTGAAGCTACTGTAAAGATTCCTAGATCCTTAAACAAATGTCTGCAGGATGATCTTGGGTGGGCTCCAGCAATTATTCTTATGACCCGCTTTTGGGCAATGAATAGTTTCTTACTAAATGATGAATTGCCCCAGAATATGATGCCATAAGAAAGCAGAGAATGGAAATAGGCATAGTATACTAGTTTACTAGTTTGCAATCACTCTAATAGCATAAGTAGCTGAGCTCAAACGTTTCAGCAGATCTTCAATGTGTTTCTTCCAATTCAACCCATCATCAATGCATAAACCTAAAAATTTTGAATATTGTACCTTAGCTATAGTTTTGTGGTTGAAGTCAATATTAATTAATGGTGTGATGCATTTATTGTGTGAAACTGAATATACTGTGTTTTTTCAAAATTTAAAGAGAGTCCATTTACAGAGAACCACCTAATAATTCTCTGAAATACTTCATTGACAATTTCATCAGTTAATTCCTGTGATTCGGGTGTGATAGCGATACTTGTATCATCAGCAAAGAGAACTAGCTTGGCATCTTTATGAATATAGAAAGGCAAAGCATTAATATATATTAAGAACAGCAAAGGTCCCAGTACCGAACCCTGTGGCACCCCGTGCTTGATAGTTCCCCAGTTTGAGGACTCGGCTGTTTTTTGTATATTATGTGAATTACTTATATCAACTTTCTGAACTCTTGCAGTTAGGTATGATTTAAACCATTTGTGCACTTTCCCACTCATACCACAGTACTTAACCTTATCTAGAAGAATTCCATGGTTAACACAATCAAAGGCCTTTAATAGATCACAAAAAAATCCCACACGCTGCCACAAGATCTGGCTTGAGTTTGTAGTTCAGGGCTAGTACGCTAGGAGTGCTGCAGTAGACTATTATCTTTCTTGTTCACCTTCGTTCATCGTTTAAAAAGGGCTTAAAACCATAAGCGACTCTAACTTCATCATCATGTATTTATCAAAGTAATCAATCGTTCATAACTTATTTCCAGAGGACACATGGTTCAAAACAACAACACGACCTATACGTACGGAGATGCCAACATAACCACAATAGAGCGTCACGATTTTCACAGATCCAAACCACTACAGTTGTGTATCCAGTGTTAATAATTGAGATCACTGCATAGAGATCAATGGGTAGTGCAGTCTTTCTGTATCTCTGGTTGCACTGTTTCCTATACGTACGGAGTTGCCAACAAACCACAATAGAGCGTCACGATTTTCACAGATCCAAACCACTACAGTTGTGTATCCAGTGTTAATAATTGAGATCACTGCATAGAGATCAATGGGTAGTGCAGTCTTTCTGTATCTCTGGTTGCACTGTTTCCTATACGTACGGAGTTGCCAACATAACCACAATAGAGCGTCACGATTTTCACAGATCCAAACCACTACAGTTGTGTATCCAGTGTTAATAATTGAGATCACTGCATAGAGATCAATGGGTAGTGCAGTCTTTCTGTATCTCTGGTTGCACTGTTTCCTATACGTACGGAGTTGCCAACATAACCACAATAGAGCGTCACGATTTTCACAGATCCAAACCACTACAGTTGTGTATCCAGTGTTAATAATTGAGATCACTGCATAGAGATCAATGGGTAGTGCAGTCTTTCTGTATCTCTGGTTGCACTGTTTCCTATACGTACGGAGTTGCCAACATAACCACAATAGAGCGTCACGATTTTCACAGATCCAAACCACTACAGTTGTGTATCCAGTGTTAATAATTGAGATTACTGCATAGAGATCAATGGGTAGTGCAGTCTTTCTGTATCTCTGGTTGCACTGTTTCCTATACGTACGGAGTTGCCAACATAACCACAATAGAGCGTCACGATTTTCACAGATCCAAACCACTACAGTTGTGTATCCAGTGTTAATAATTGAGATCACTGCATAGAGATCAATGGGTAGTGCAGTCTTTCTGTATCTCTGGTTGCACTGTTTCCTATACGTACGGAGTTGCCAACATAACCACAATAGAGTGTCACGATTTTCACAGATCCAAACCACTACAGTTGTGTATCCAGTGTTAATAATTGAGATCACTGCATAGAGATGCAGTCTGTATCTCTGGTTGCACTGTTTCGCCGCAGGTGAACGAGAGCGCGCACCCGCGCGTGCGCGGCGTGCTGGGCTCGCTGCCGGCGCTATTCATGTCGGGCGGCATCCTGGTGGCGTACGTGCTGGGCGCCTGGCTGCCGTGGCAGGCGCTGGCCGCCGCGTGCGCCGCGCCGCCCGCGCTGCTCTTCCTGTCGTTGCTGCCGCTGCCCGAGTCGCCCGTCTGGCTGGCCGACCGCGGCCGGCACGCCGAGGCCGCCAGGGCCATGGCCTGGCTGCACAGGGACGCTACGGCCGGTACGTACACTGCTACTCCCCACTCTAGTAAATTACTCTAAACAGCTGAAACACTAAAAAAACAATGAAATGAAAATATCCACGGGTGTACTGCCAGTCTATAGTGTCCAACGGGCACAATATTTCGGCGATCATCACGTGAACTGACAGACAGAGCTCCTGAGCTCCTGGGCTCCTGAAAATTCAGCGCAAAGTTCCTAGTGATTGGAAAAAAGCGCAGGTGACTCCCGTGTATAAGAAAGGAAAGAGAACTGACCCACTCAATTACAGGCCAATATCGTTGACATCAGTTTCATGTAGAATTTAGGAGCATATTCTCAGTTCGAATATAGTAAATTTCCTTCAAACGGAAAAGCTTCTTTCCATTAATCATCACAGGTTTCATGTGAAACTCAGTTTGCCCTTTTCTCACATGACATCTTGCGAGCCATGGATGAAGGGCAACAGGCGGATTATGTTTTTCTCGACTTCAAAAAGACGTTCGACGCGGCGCCACACTGCTGACTGCTAACGAAGATACGAGCTTATGGAATAGGTTCACAGATTTGTGACTGGCTGGAAGACTTACAAAATAATAGAACGCAGTACGTTGTTCTCGACGGCGAGTGTTCATCACAGACGAGTGTATCGTAAGGCGTGCCCCAGGGGAGTGTGATAGGACCGCTATTATTTTCTATCTATATAAATGATCTGATAGACAGAGTAAGTTGTAATTTGCGGCTGTTTGCTGTGGTGTATGGGAGGGTGTCATCTTTAACTGACTGTAATAGCATACAGGATGAGTTAGACAAAATTTTTGGTGCAAAGAATGGCAATTAGCTCTCAATATAGAAAAATGTAAGGAGATGCGCATGACTAGGAAAACCAATCCTATAATGTTCGAATACAGCATTAGTAGTGAGCTTCTTGATGCTGTCGCGTCGTTCAAATATCTAGGCGTAACATTGCAGAGCGATATGAAATGGAACGAGCATGTAAGGACAGTTGTGAGTAAGGCGGACAGCCGACTTCGGTTTATTGGGAGAATTTTGGGAAGATGTACTTCACCTGTAAAGGAGACCGCGTATAAAACGCTTGTGCGACCACGTCTTGAGTATTGCTCAAGTGTTTGGGACCCGCAGCAGATCAGTTTAAAGGAAGACATAGAGGCGGTTCAGAGACGAGCAGCTAGATTTGTTACCGGTAGGTTCGACCAATGCGCGAGTGTCACGGAAATGCTCCGGCAACTCAATTGGGGATCGCTGGAAGAAAGACGACGTTCTTTTCGTGAAATTCTGTTAAGTAAATTTAGAGGGCCGGAATTTGAAGCTGAGTGTAGTACGATCTTGCTGCCGCCTACTTACATTTCGTGTAAAGATTACAAAGACAAGATAAGAGAGGTTAGTGCTCGTACGGAGGCATATAGGCATTCTTTTTTTCCTCGTTCAATTTGGGAGTGGAATAGGAAAGGAAATGCCTAGTAGTGGTACAGTGTACCCTCCGCCACGCATCTTACGGTGAATTGCGGAGTATGTATGTAGATGTAGATGTAGAAACGCGCCAGCACGGACATCCGCACGCTACGGCTGCTCGAAGGGAACTGGGTTCTAGCCCGGTAGCGGGCGATTTAAATACCCTCGGCCCGCGGAGCGACCCATGAGTTTTGACGTCGTTTCGTTGTTTACGAGGGTGCCCCTTCGAGAGTCACTAGATTTGATTGGTCAGAAGTTTGACGAGAAGACCACCGAACTTTTTAGGCATGTCTTGACCTCCACGTATTTTCTTTTCAATGGCGAATACTACGAACAAACGCAGGGAGTCGCCATGGGTAGCCCACTCTCCCCTGTGGTCGCAAATTTGTGCATGGAGAATTTCGAGGAGGAAGCCCTGGCATCATATGAACGGAAACCTACTTGCTTTTTCCGTTACGTGGACGACACTTTCGCCATTTGGCCACATGGTATGCATAAACTCCTTGACTTCCTTACACATCTGAACTCCATACACCCCAACATCAAATTCACTATGGAGACTGAAACGGAGGGTAAATTGCCGTTCCTTGACGTTTTCGTCAAGAGAAGAGCTGATGGCACTGTGGGTCAAAGTGTATATCGGAAGACAAGCACACTGATCTGTATTTACTCGCAGACAGCTGTCACCACCCTTCACAGAGGAATGGGGTACTTAAAACTCTAGTACATAGGGCGCGCACTATCTCCGACGCAGAGAGTCTACCCCAGGAATTGGAACACCTGAGAACTGTATTTCGAAAAAATGGGTACTCAGAGTGGCAGATTCAGCGGGCTATCCGCCCAACCACTAGATCACAACCTGTGGAAACGGATGAAAACACTAGGGAGGATGTAGGCACTGCGTTCGTTCCATATACCGGCGCACTCTCGGTGAAGGTTGTCCGCATTTTGATAAAAACGCCAACTTGGAACTGTTTTTTGCCCGCCGAATAAAATTCGTGCATTGGTGGGGAGCGCCAAAGATGGTCTCGGTTTGAGGAAGGCCGGCGTGTACCAGATTCCGTGTCAGTGTGGAAAGTCATATATTGGACAGACGTTGCGTACCGTCGAGGATCGATGCGTTGAACACCAGAGGCACATACGGTTGATGTATCCGAGCAAGTCGGCGGTCGCTGAACATTGTTTGTCGGAGAATCATGCGATGGAGTATGAACGCACCAGTATTCTGGTACAGACGTCGAGATACTGGGACTGAGTCGTTAGAGAGGCCATTGAAATTTGCACAAGCGACGACCTCATAAACCGTGACTGTGGCTATAATCTTAGCAAACCTTGGGAACCAGCGATTGGGTTAATTAAGAGTAAATCTAGCAAACGTAACGCAGTGACGACCACGGCGGACAGAGCCCTCACACCGCCGTCATCTCAGACGCCGCCGCAATCGGTTCCACTGCGCGGCCGCGGCGCGGGGCGCGGACCGCGGAGGAGTCGCTCCGCGGACCGAGGGTATTTAAATGGCCCGCTACTGGGCTAGAACCCAGTTCCCTTAGAGTCGCCGTAGCGTGCGGATCTCCGTGGCGGCGCGTTTCCAGGAGCTCAGTCCGTCAGTTCACCTGATGATGGCGACAAGTATGATCGCCAAAATATTGTGCCCTTTTGACACTATAGACTGGCAGTACACCCATGGATATTTTGATTATCAAATACGGCGGGAGAAAATGAAGAATCACAATGAAATGAAAGTCCAGCTCCAGTTGCATTTATTAGTGCTTTATTTAAGCCCACACAGCCTGTTTCGGCCTCCATGTTAGGCCATTTTCAAGTGTGACGAACCTGCAGATAATGTGTAGCAATAAGTTTACAAAAATTACATGGTACAAGATAGAATGTTACCTATATAAAAAGGTACTGTACAGAAGCAGAAGGAAACTTACGTTATGCTGTAGAGAAAGCAACGTCAAGTAATTAAAACAATAGAATTCAGAGAATTTAAAACTTTTGGCGCCCAATGGCGACACAAGAAAAATGGGCGTGTCATATTTAACAATCCAAATCATTATAATCGGCATGATCTGATATAAACATTACATCATTGCAAGCATAAAATTCTAAACATTAGTTGATAAAATGTAACGGTCAATAGTAAAATATTATAAATGTCAGTTAGGACAAAAACAGAACATGTAGCGGCCAATGAGGCTACATGAAAAGTGGGCGTGTCGTCAATTTAAAATTTTTTGATACAGGAGGTATAATAATTTAGCTTAAGCCCAATTGTATGCGATTTAGTTTACATTAAAGTTGGTTGTATTGTTTAAACAAGGTAAAAAAATTCTTAGGATATAAAATGTCAAATGATTGCAACGAACGAGGTGTCCAAGCCGATAGTTCAGGGGCGGCCTCTAGCGAGCGAAATTTGAACCAGGAACGCTGGTGCGGGCTCTAGAGCAGTTTGGACGTGTCATTGATTGCTTACATTGTATTGTTTACAAACAGTAGTAGATGTTTCAAACACAGCCACGAACTTGCGGAGCATTTCTAAAAAAATTTTTTCAATTACTGGGTGGCAGATATCTAAGAAATTAGTATTCTTTAAAGTGCATTGCTCGTTAAGCGTGTCTTCCTTGGACTTTTTTAGGTGAGTGTATATAGCAACCTCTTCATAAAAATCCATGAAATAGCCTTTCTTTATTGTATGACGTATTGTCAAGTTGTTTTCGATACTGTCTACCTTGTGACTGTTGCGTATAAGGTGAGCAGCGAAGGTAGCTCTGCTTTCAGCGTTTATTGGTTATAGCACTTATTGGTTATAGCACCTGCCTAGTAATCAGGAGGTCCCAGGTTCGAATCCCAGCCATATCACTAATTTTAATTCTGTGCTTCTCATTCATTACTTTATACTTACATAATTTTTGTTGCATGATTTAAGACTCAGTAATACACTTAATTAAGAAGTTTCTCCAGCCCAAATGCCATAATTGTACAGAAAGTATGCAGAAAAGCGATATTTACATTAAAAATGGGAAATTCTAGAAACTGTGATATTACATCAATTACCCCAAAATAATAGTAAAATTTATGTGTAGCATCCCTAAAGTAATCATCCCCTAGCTACATCTAGGGCTAGCACGCCTAAGAACAGTTGAAAGTTTTGCAAACTGAGGTGAAATCAATTGTTTTCATAGCGGTATTGCCTAGCCTTTGTTTACATCGATAATCACAATATTAACATAAGCTTAGAACCTAAACCCTGTACCTTAGCTAATTCGAGACTTAACAGTCCTAAGAACAGACGCATTGCTGTAATCAGCAGGGAATAACAATAATTCTGATGTTAATATTGCCTAACTATAACTGGGGCTTTAACTAACACAAAATAAACGCTATCTTGACTCAAAGAAGGCATTAAATTAACTATTTTACACATAGCTCATGACTATTGATGGATATCCCTTGCTTCATGATATGTTTTTTCAAATTACGAAATGTTTTCCTAAAAAATAACGTGATGTTTATCGAATGTGGCACTGTTGCCGTAAAATCAGTGCCTATCACCTCTAATTTTGATATCCCCCAGCTGTTTATAAGCCTAACAGATTTAATAGCTGCTGAAATTATTGTAATTGTAGTATATAAACCAAATTCCAGAAGTCTGTAACCACAGTGCGAAACTAAACTTTTTGGTCCTATAACTGCTGATAATAGAAAATGGCAAAAAGTAGGCAATCATTCTTAGGAAGGAAGAAGGTGTTATTTTTGTTATTAAGAAAAGTCACGCAATATACACATGTTTGACAGAGACATAGCAAAGACTCTAAGTCACAAAGAGAGACATACTGCAGTCCAAACACACTGATATAATCGCTGTTGCTTTGTGGTCTTCAGTCCGCACACTAGTCTGACACAGCTCTCCATGCCCCTGCCCTGCACAAGTCTCTTCATCTGTAAAGAAGAATGACAACTGCATCCTTTTGAATCCGATTGCTGTATTCGTCCCTCGCTCTCCCTCTACCATTTTTACCCCATACTCTTCCTTCTAATATTAAGTTGACAATTCCTTGATGTCTCAGAATATGTCCCATCAACCTATCCCTCCTCTTAGTCAGGATATGCCAGAAACTCCTTTTCTCTCCAATTATGTTAAGCACCTCCTCATTAGTTACATGATCTACCCATCTAATCTTCATCATTCGTCTGTAGCGATACATTTAGAATATCATCTTTTTGTATGAACTTTCTATCGTCCATATCTCAGTCCTACACAATGATACACTCTAGACAAATGCTTCCAGAAAGGATTTCCTGACATTTAAATTAATATTGGATGTCAAAAAAAATTCGCTTCTTCAGAAACACTTTTCTTCTCATAGCTTCTCTTTTGCTACCCCCCAAAATAAATCTCATCTACTACTTTTGTTGTCTCATTACCTAATCTAATTCCTTCAGCGTCACCTGATTTTCTTACACTACATTCCAGTACCCTTGTTTTAATCTTGTTAATGTTATCTTATACCCTCCTTTCAAGACACTGTCCATTCTGTTCAATTGCTCTGATAGTTCCTTTGCTGTCTTGTCCCTGAACTTTAATTCCTTCTCAAAATTTCTCCTTGCATTCCTTTACTGCCAGCTTGCTGAATGTAAAGATTGAACAATATTGGGGAAAGTCTACTATCCTTCATTACTCAATTCCCAAACACTCCATCCCTTTTATGCCCTTCACCTCTTACAGTTGTGCAAGTTGAATATTACTATTCGTTCCATATATTTTAGTCCTGCTACCTTCAGATTTTGAAAGAGTGTATTCCAGTCAACATTGTCAAAAACGTTCTCCAGATCTACAAATGGAAAAACGTAGGTTTGCCTTTCTT
Organism: Locusta migratoria; assembly: GCA_026315105.1. Classification (NCBI taxonomy): domain Eukaryota; kingdom Metazoa; phylum Arthropoda; class Insecta; order Orthoptera; family Acrididae; genus Locusta; species Locusta migratoria. The sequence goes on from CM048744.1 coordinate 834,047,415, forward strand.
TAACCTATCTTCTAAGATAAGTCGTAATGAAATTATTGCCTTCTGTATTCCTACATTTCTCCTAAATCCAAACTGTTCTTGTCCGAGGTCAGATTCCACCAGTTTTTTTCCATTTGTCAGTAAATAGTTCATGTTAATATTTTGCAATCATGACTTATTAAACTGATAGTTCCGTAATTTTCGTATTTGTCTGCACTTTTTTTCTTTGGAATTGGAATTACAATACTCTTCTTGAAGTCAAAGGGTATTTCCTCTGTCTCATTCATCTTGCATACCAGGTGAAACAATTTCTTCATGACTAGCTCTCCTAAAGATATCAACAGTTCAGAGGGAATATGATCTACTCTAGGTGACGTGATTTCATTCAGATCTTTTAGCGCTCTGTCAAATTCTCCTCGCAGTTTTGTATCTCCTGTCTCATCCTCGTCTACCTTCTATTTATAGAATACTTACTTCAAGTTGATTTCTTTTGTATAGGCCCTCTGTGTGTTCCTTCCACCTTCTGCTTTCTGTTCTTTGCTTAGTAGGTCTACTGGTTTTCCATCTGAGCTCTCTGTATTCATGCAACTGCTTATCTTGTCTCCAAACGTCTCTTTTATTTCCCTGTAGACCATATTTATTTTCCCCTCATTATATATTCTTCTACAGGTTTGGATTTTTCCTTAAGCAACTCTTGCTTAGTCAGTCTCCATTTCCTGTCAATATCATTTTTCAGCCACCTATACTCCCTTTTCCTTGCTTCACTTGCTGAATTTTTATATTTTCTTCTTTATTGCTATATAGAAATTACACAGGTGATATGAAAAAAACGCAATGCCTATAAACATTCTAAATGAAATTTCCACATGCCTTTTCCTTGATTGGTACCAGTTTAAATGTATTATATACGGCACTGCTTTGTTCATTCATTTGGAAGCACAGAAGCCGTCGCAAGTTTATTCAATGAGTGCTAAATACATATCATTATGAGAAAACGAAAAACAAATAATTAACTTTCTTTACCTGAATGTATCTTAGTAGGAGAGATATAATTATAATATATAATTGTTGTTGTTGTGGTCTTCAGTCCGGAGACTGGTTTGATGCAGCTCTCCACAATACCCTATCCTGAGCAAGCCTCTTCATCTCCACATAAGAACGACAACCTACATCTGTCTGAATCTGCTTACTGTATCCATCTCTTGGTCTTCCCCTGCGATTTTTTCCCCATACACTTCCCTCCAACGCTAAATTCACAATTCCTTGATGTCTAAGAATGTGTCCTACCAATCTATCCCTTCTTTTAGTCAAGGTATGCCAGAAATTCCTTTTCTCCCCAATTCTGTTCAGTACCTCCTCATTAGTTACGCGATCCACCCACCTAATCTTCAGCATTCTTCTGTAGCACCACATTTCAAAAGCCTCAATCCTCTTCCTGTCCGCACTGTTTATCGTCCATGTCTCACTCCCATACAAGGCAACACTCCATACAAATGCCCTCAGAAAGGACTTCCTTAGGCTTAAATCAATATTCGAGGTTAACAAATTTCTCTTTTTCAAGAACGCTTTTCTACCCATTGCCATTCTGCATTTTATATCCTCTGTACTGCGACCATCATTTGTTATTTTACTGCCCAAGTAACAAAACTCATCTACCTCCTTTATTGCTTCGTTTCCCAATCTAATTCCTTGAGCATTACCTGATTTTCTTACACTGCACTCCATTACCCTAGTTTTGCTCTTGTTAATGTTCATCTTATATGCACCTCTCAGCACACTGTCCATTCCGTTCAATTGCTCTTCCAGGTCCTTTGCTGTATCTGACAGAATTACTATGTCGTCGGCAAAACGCAATGTTTTTAATTCTTCACCCTGAACTTTAATTCCTTCACCAAATTTCTCCTTGCTTTCCTTTATAGCTTGCTCAATATACAAATTGAACAACATTGGAGAAAGGCTACAACCCTGTCTTACTCCCTTCCCAACTGATGCTTCCCTTTCATGCCCTTCGAGTCTAATAACTGCGGTCTGGCTTTTGTACAAGTTGTAAATAACTCTCCTTTCCCTATATTTTACTCCTGCTTGCTTCAGAACTTGAAAGAGTTCATTCCAATTAACATTGTCAAAGGCCTTCTCCAAATCTACAAAAGCTAGAAATGTAGGTTTGCCTTTTATTAATCTATCTTCTAGGATAAACCGTAAAGTGAGTATTGCCTCCCATGTACCTACATTTCTCCTGAACCCAAACTGATCTTCCCCGAGGTCGGCTTCTACCAGCTTTTCCATCCTTCTGTATATAATTCGCGTTAATATTTTGCAACCATGACTTATTAAACTGATGGTTCTGTAGTTTTCACACGTCTGCACCTGCTTTCTTAGGGATGGGGATTATAACATTTTTCTTAAAGTCTGATGGTACTTCACCTGTCTCATACATCTTACACACTAGGTGAAACAATTTTGTCATGGCTGGTTCTCCCAGAGACTTCAGTAGCTCTGAGGGAATATCATCTACTCCAGGGGCCTTGTTTCGACTTAGGTCTTTCAGGTCTCTGTCAAATTCTTCTCTCAGTACAGTATCTCCTATTTCAGCATCATCTACACCCTCTTCCCTTCCTACAATATTGTCTCCAAGTTCATTTCCTTTGTAGAGCCGCTCTATATACTCTTGCCACCTTTCAGCTTTCCCTTGTTTGCTGAGAACTGGTTTTCCATCAGTGTCCTTGATATTCATAGAGCTGTTTTTCTTATCTCCAAATGTTTCTTTTATTTTCCTGTAGGCTGTATCTATTTTTCCCCTATTTATACATTATTCTACATCCTTGCATTTGCCTTCTAGCCACTCCTGCTTAGCCATTTTGCATTTCCTGTCAATCTCATTTCTTAGTCGTCTGTACTCCATTTTGCCTGTTTCATTTACTGCATTTTTATATTGTCTCCTGTCATCGATTAAATTTAGTATTTCCTGTGCTATCCAAGGGTTTTTTGTAGGTCTTTCCTTCCTACCTATTTTGTCCTCTGCTACCTTCACTATTTCATCTCTCAATTTTACCCATTCCTCCTCTACTGTTTTATTTTCCCCTGTTTCTGTCAATTGTTGTCTAAAGCTCCCTCTGAAATTCTTAAGAACCTCAGGTTCCTTCAATTTATCCAGGTCCCATCTCCTTATTTTCCTACCTTTCTGTAGTTTCTTTAGTTTCAGCCTACAGTTCATAACCAACAAGTTATGGTCAGAGTCTATATCTGCCCCTGGGTATGTCTTACACTGTAGAACCTGGTTCCGAAATCTATGTCTTACCATTATAAAATCTATCTGGTATCTCCCGGTGTCTCCTGGTCTCTTCCACGTATACAACCTTCTTTTGTGATTCTTGAACCACGTGTTTGTTATAACTAAATTATGTTCTGTGGCTTCCTCTTTCATTCCTTTTGCCCAGACCATATTCACCTACTATCCTCCCTTCCCTTCCATGTCCTACTACCGAATTCCAGTCTCCCATAACAATTAAGTTTTCCTCTCCCTTAATTGTCTGAATAATTTCCTTTAGCTCCTCATATATTTCTTCGATTTCTTCGTCGTCGGCAGAGCTAGTTGGCATATAAACCTGTACTACTGTTGTCGGTGTTGGCTTCGTATCTATCTTGACAATGATAATGCGATCACTGTGCTGGTCATAGTAGTTTACCCACATTCCTATTTTCTTATTCATTATCAATCCTACTCCTGTGATACCCCCAATTGATTTTGTATTTATAATCCTGTACTCACCTGACCAGAAATCCTGTTCATCCTGCCACCGAACTTCACTAATCCCCACTATATCTAATTTCAACCTATCCATTTCCCTTTTTAAATTTTCTAATTTTCCTACTCGATTAAGGGATCTAACATTCCACGCTCCGACCCGTAGAATGCCAGTATTGTCTTTCCTGATGATCACATCCTCCTGAGTAGTCCCCGCCCGGAGATCCGAATGGGGGACTATTTTACCTCCGTAATATTTTACCCGAGAGGATGCCATCATCATATGTTCATACAGTAGAGCTGCATGTCCTCGGGAAAGGTAACGGCTGTAGTTCCCCCTTGCTTTCAGCCGTTCGCAGTAGCTGTGTGGCGAAGCCACATTAGCTGATGTTACAAGGCCAGCTCAGTCAATCATCCAGACTGTTGCCCCTGTAACTACTGAAAAGGCTGCTGCCCCTCTTCAGGAACCACACGTTTGTCTGGCCTCTCCACAGATACCCCTCCGGTGTGGTTGCACCTACGGTACGGCTATCTGTATCGTTGAGGCACGCAAGCCACCCCACCTCGGCAATGTCTGTGGTTCATGGGAGTGGAATATATAACTATATAAGTATAATTATATAAGTATTTATAGGTTTCAATGACAGTGTTGCTATTTTATTGTTTGCTGATATTGCAGTAGTACACTGCTTTTCCAAGCAATCGCAGTTACAGTCAAGTTAATCTCTCACTGAGATTTATTGTCTCTCCCATTGGTGACTTGTGCTTCTCCCCTTGATTTCGCATCAAAAACATTTATATTTTTTCGAAAGATTTTGGAGTGATACAAAATAGTTTAATAAATCTTTCTGGTCCATGTTTGTCAGTTTATTCAGTAAATTAACACATAAGTTGGATCTTTTACATCCACTTTGACATATTCCGTCATTTTCGTTGTTTACTAGTTATAGAGGAATAATTGCGGTTCAAAAATGTTTGTTAAGTTTATGGAACTTAACTACGGAGTCATCAGTCCCTAAACTTACAAACTACTTATCAACTACCTGATACTAAGGACGGCACAAATATCCATGCCCGAGGGGGGGATTCGAACCCCCTACCGTAGTGGCCGTGCAGACCGTGACTGGAGCGCCTCAGTCTCCTCGGCCACCGCGTCCGGCTAATCGCGGTTCACGCTTTCTTTTGGCTGTTCGACATCATAGTCTTGAAAAATTGCAGTGTCAATTGACTGCAGCCAGAGCCCTACAATCCCGTTAGTGGTCTATGCGAATAGCAAAAAATTTGAAAGGTTGACATTATGGTGGTAAACTAGATGCTATTCGTTACATTTCCGTTTGAATTACGTCTCAGGCATAATCTTTAATTGAAGTATGTATCTACAATACAGTATTTTAATATATGCACAAACAGCAATGAATCTATCTTTAACAATTTTTTTACACACCACAATACATTTTCCGTAATTGCTTGAGCACAACCAACGGCAGCTCATAACGTTAGCACGAGTGCAATCTGGACCATTCAAGTGTACTGTGATCCAAATTTTGAGTGAATTAAGAGCGTATTTCGAGTCAAGTGTGCATTGTAATTGTCAAAATTAGCATTTTTTGTTATTCCCCTTCCACAATGTACCGCGACTAATGGAGCACTTGCAGAGTGTTCACAGAATAAATCCTACTGTGGCGCTTCATGTGACTTCTTCATTTGGTCGTCCTCTCTCCTCATTAATTTCCATCGGGAGGTTCCCTTGCTTTGAAGGCGGTGTAGTAAACGCTCGCTTCTTCAGTGATCCCGACTTCAGCCATCGATCCATGTTGAGTGTAATTTACTGGTGAAAAAACGAATGATCGAAGAGGTAGTGCACTGAAGAAGGAAGTTTAACATTGAATGATGTCTCGGACTGCATATGTGGCAGCGAGCGCTCTGATTGTTGTACTTGGCTCGCACCATTCCGGAATATCATGCGCAGAAGGTTACTGCGCATTGAGGTCCGTGAACTGGCTCGCACGCGAACCCTGGCTTGTTTCAGAACAATGGAGAAGAGAGGCCTGACCCAGCGAAACTGAATAAACTGCGACACGTCTAGTTCCTCACTTAGAAAGCCCAATCACTGTTTGAGAACACGACCTGATGTATACGTATTTTTAAAGTGAAGGAAATAATGATGAATTTGATTTTCACTTTCTTTAACAAGTTTTGGTGTTAGGTTCGTGCGGACCCCCTTGTAGGAATCGGCGGACCCCTAAGGGGTACGTGGACCACAATTTGGGAAGCCCTGGTCTATTCACAGTACCGTCCTTCATTTCTTATGTTTGGTGGGGAATATATATATAAGGCGGAAGATAGGAAAAACAGTACATGAGCGGTCTTTCTCGAAATGGATAAGACGTTCGATAATGTCTTCCCATTCCAGGTCACATTATTAGTATGATTGATTAGTTCCTGTCAGGGAGAAAATTCTATGCCAGGTTCGGCAGGCATATCATCACAGTCCGGGAACCTGTGAAAGGCGTCCTTCAAGGGTCAGTTCTCAGGCCCACACTGTACTCGACCTACACAAATGACATGCCAAAATTGCAGGAAACTAGTTACCATTATATGCCGGCGGTACAAAAGAATTCAAAAGGAGTAGTAGCATAAATTGTATAGCGCGAAAACTACATACACCTGAATGAAATTACCAATTGGTGCAACAGTTGGAAAGATAAATCGGTAGCAATAATGCTTACCAACAAATTCACACTACTGAACAGGAAAATAACAATTGTACGGTAGGAGACCGGTGTAAGTTGGTGACTAACATTAGCAAAACAAGGAAGGAAGGAAGTATATGGTTTAACGTCCCGTCGACAGCTTGGTCATTAGAGACGGAGCAAACGCTCGGAGTTTTGGGTAAGGATGGGGAAGGAAATCGGTCGTGCACTTTGAAAGGGAACCATCCCGGCATTTGTCTGGAGTGATTTAGGGAAATCACAGAAAACCTAAATCTGGATGGCCAGAGGTGGATTTGAACCACCATCCTCCCAAATGCGAGTCCAGTGCTTTATCACTGCGCCACCTTGCACGGTGGCAAAACAAGTAGGTAGGGCAAGAAACAAAGGTAATACAGCATTCCTGCGATTGTATCCTAAAGGAACGTGTCTAGCAACAAAAATGAGACTCTACACGTTCTCTATCCTACCAACTATCTTGTTTGTATCCAAAGCCTGTAATTTTAGAAATCACACAGGAGATAAAAAGCGATCTTGATACAATAGTTAAAATTAAAAACAGTCCATGTCACAAAATTGTTGTTTCTATTTCATAACCGGTTTCGATCTATTGCAGACCATCTTCAGATGAATACCACCACTATGACACAGCAGGCTGAACAGACGCGAACTGCTTTTAATTTTAACTATCTGAAGTCTGATGCACAGCCGCAGATATACATCTGCAGGAAGTCCAAACCTTTCTGAGCAAAGCATTGCGCACAATTGCCAGCGCAGAGCGATAGACGCGAAATACACAAATTAAAGATTTGTTAGTAAAACCATCGATTTCCACGCACGTAAGAAAGAAGCTCAGAGCTCTCTACTAAAGGACTTTCTATTCACCCACAGTCTCATTCACCAGCTTGTCACATAATACCCCATCGCTTCAGACATGTAGTCGTCGTGGTCTTCAGTCCATAGAGTGGTTTGATGCAGCTCTCCACACTACCCTATCCTGCACAACCCTCCTCATCTTTGAATAAGAACGACAACCCACATCCATTTGAATCCGCTTACTGTATTCGTCTCTCGGTCTCCTCTACTATTTTTACCCCAAACATTTCCTTCCGATGCTAATCTGGCGATTCCTTCATGTCACAGTAGGAGTCCCACCAGTAATCTCTTCTTCTAGTCAACGTATACCAAATTTCTTTCTTCCCCAATTCTGTTAAGTTCAAATGTTCAAATGTTTGTGAATCTTATGGGACCAAACTACGTTGGTCATCAGTTCCTAGACTTACAAACTACTTAAACGAAGTTAAACTAACCTAAGGACAACACACACACACAGCCACGCCAGAGGGAGGATTCGAACCTCCTACGCAGGAGGCAGCGTGGTCCATAACGTGGCGCTCCAGACCGCTCTGCTACTCTCGCGCGGTTTCTATCTAAATCTTTTATCATATTTTTGTCTGACTTTCTTATCGTCCACGTTTCACAAACTTAAAATACTATACTCAAGGCAAATACTTTCAGAAACATCCTAACATTTAAATTAATATTGCAAGTTAACAAGTTTTCTTCTTCGGAAAAGTTTTTCTTCTCTTAGTAAATCTGCATTTTATTTCTTCTTCGGCCATCAGAAGTTATCCACATAACAAAACTCGTCTATTACTTTTATTGTTAATTCATTCAGCATCGCTTTATTATCTTAGCCTACATTCCACTAACCTTGCTTTGCTCTAGTTGAGGTTCCTCTTATATCCTCCTTTCAAGACCCTATGCATTCTGTTTAATTAGTCTTCCAAATCTCCTCTGAAAGAATCACAGTGTCACTGAAATACCGCAAGTTTTTATTTCATTTCCCTGAACATTAAAACTTTCTCCAAATTCCTCTTTGCTTTCCTTCGCAGTTAGCTCTGTGTATAGTTTGAATAACATTGGGGAAAGGTTACCATCCTTTATTACTTAGTTCCCAACCACTGCGCCCCTTTCATGCCTTTCAGCTCTTTGACTCTTGTCTATTTTTTTACAGAAGTTAAATATTACTATTCTTTCCGTATATTTTATCCATGCTACCTAAAGAGTGTATTCCCGTCAACATTGTGAAAAGATTTACCTAAATCTATGTAAGCTGAAAACGTAGGTTTCCCTTTCCTTAACCTATCTTATAAAATAAGTCATGATCAGAGTATTTCCTCACATGTTCCTACATTTCTCCTAAATCCAAATTGATCTACTCAGAGGTCGGTTTCTACGAATTTTTTCCATTTGTCTTAAAATAATTCGTGTTAGTATTTTGCAAAAACGACTTATTAAACTGCTAGTTCTGTAATGTCGACTCTTGTTTGCACTTGCTTTCTTTTGATTGGAATTATTATATTCTTCTAAAACTTCTGACGGTATTTCCTCTGACAGATTAATCTTGCCTGCAAGCTGCAATAACTTTGACTGGCTCTCCCAAAGACATTAGCTGTTCAGGGTGAATATCATCTACTCCCAGGGCCTTGTTTCGTCTCAAATCTTATAGTGCTCTGTCAAATGCTTCTCACAGTATCGTATCTCTACAAATCTGCTAATTGGCTTATAAACTTGTATTACTGTGGTCGATGTTGAGTTTGTGTCTGCCTTTGTTACGATAATGCGTTCACTATGCTGTCCTTAGTAACTTACCCGGGTTCCTTTGTTTTTATTCTTTGTTAGTCCTAGTTCTGCGTTACCACCAACAGACCTTGCGTTTATAACCACGAACTCACCTGAACAGAAATCCTATCCGTTTGCCACAGAACTTCACTAATCTCTACCATATCTAAGTTCAACATATCAATTTTTATTTTTCTAAGTTAAGGAATAAAACATCCTTCTGAGTAGTCCCCGTCCGGAGGTCTCAATGAGAGATTATTTTAACTCTGGAATATTTTACAGAAGAGTACGCCATCATCATATATTGTCATAGTACAGCTGCACGTCCTCGGGAAAATTAACGGCTGTAGTTTCCCCTTGCTTTCAGCCGTTCGCGGTAACTGAATAGCAAAGCCACATTAGCTGATGTTACAAGGCCAGATCAGTCAATCATCCAGACTGTTGCCCCTGTAACTACTAAAAAGGCTGCTGCCCCTCTTCAGGAAGCACACGATTGTCTGGCCTCTCCACAGATATCCCTCTGCTGTGGTTGCACCTACATTACGGCTATCTGTATCGTTGAGGCACGCAAGCCACCCCACCTCGGCTAAGTCTGTGGTTAACTTGAATGAACGGCTGTTTCCATCACGTTCTTAACGTAATTTACACCTTCGGCTACGATGCTGACTTGTTCGATATATACTGTTCTAATACACTCTTGGCCATTAAAATTGCTACACCACGAAGATGTCTTGCTACAGATGCGAAATTTAACCGACAGGAAGAAGATGCAGTGATATGCAAATGATTAGCTTTTCAGAGCATTTACCCAAAGTTGGCGCGGGTGGCGACACCTACAACGTGCTGACACGAGGAAAGTTTCCAACCGATTTCCCGTACACAAACAGCAGTTGACCGGCGTTGCCTGGTGAAATGTTGTTGTGATGCCTCGTGTAAGGAGGAGAAATGCGTACCATCACGTTTGTAGTTTATCGTATCGCGACATTGCTGATCGCGTTGGTCGCGATCCAATGACTGTTAGCAGAATATGGAACGGTGGATACAGGAGGGCAATACGGAACGCTGTGCTGGATCCCAACGGCCTTGTATCACTTGCAGTCGAGATGGCAGGCATCTTATCCGCATGGCTGTAACGGATCTTGCAGCTATTTCTCGATCCCTGAGTCAACATATGAAACGTTTGCAAGACAACCATCTGCACGAACAGTTCGACGACGTTTGCAGCAGCATGGACTATCAGCTTGGAGACCATGGCTCTGGTTACCCTTGACGCTGCATCACAGACAGGAGCGCCTGCGATGGTGTACGCAACGGCGAAACTGGGTGCACGAATGGCAAAACATCATTTTTTTCGAATGAATCCAGGTTCTGTTTACAGCATCATGATAGTCGCATCCGTGTTTGGTGACATCGCGGTGACTGCACATTGGAAGCGTGTACTCGTCATCGCCATACTGGCGCATTATCGGCGTGATGGTATGGGGTGCCATTGGTAACAAGTCTCGGTCACCTCTTGTTTGCATCGACGGCAGTTTGAACAGTGTCCGTTACATTTCAGATGTGTTCCACCCGTGGCTCTACCCTCCATTAGATCCCTGCGAAACACTACCTTTCAGCAGGATAATGCACGACCGCATGTTGCAGGTCCTGAACGGGCCGTCGGCCGCGGTGGCCGAGAGAACTGAGGCAGTCCTGTGAAGTTGGCACCCCTTTTTTGGAAAATGTACATTTTTTTCAGAGTTCTAGACAGATATACAATAGTTCTGGAGTTCTCTGTACAAAATTTAAATAGTTCTGCAAAATTTCGCCGAAAAACTACGAAAAATTACCACAAAATTTAGTTTTTTGAAAATAATGTTTTGCCTAATTTATAAACATAGTTCTGATCACAGTTCTAAATAGCTCTCAAAGAGTCTACAGGAAATCCCAATGACATTTTTCTGTGCAGATTATACTTCATGAGATAATTGCAATAATGGGGACTCCATTTACACGCTACTGTGAAGTTGGCACCCCTTTTCTCAAAAATGAAAATTTTTTTCAGAGTTCTAGGCAGATATGCAATAGTTCTGGAGATCTCTGTACAATATTTAAATAGTTCTGCACAAATTCGCGAAAAAATTACAAAAAATTATAACAAATTTTAGTTATACTATTAGGATTTCCTGTAGAACTCTTTGAGAGCTATTTAGAACTGTGATCAGAACTATGTTTGTACAATTAGGCAAAAAATTATTTGCAAAAAACTCAATTTTGTGGTAATTTTTCGTAGTTTTTCGGCGAAATTTTGCAGAACTATTTAAATTTTGTTCAGAGAACTCCAGAACTATTGCATATCGGTCTATAAGTCTGAAAAAAATGTACATTTTCCAAAAAAGGGGTGCCAACTTCACAGGACTAACTGAGGCGCCCCAGTCACGGTCTGCACGGCCACTGCGGTCGGGGGTTCGAATCCCCCCTCGGGCATGGATATTTGTGCCGTCCTTAGTATTAGCTAGTTCATAGGTAGTTTGTAAGTTTAGGGACTGATGACCCCGTAGTTAAGTCCCACAAGCTTTACAAACATTTTTTTCTGTACGGGCCTTTCTGAATACGGAAAATGTTCGACTGCTGCCCTGGCCAGCACATCCGCTATATCTGTCACAAACTGAAAACGTCTGGTCAATGGTGGTTGTAAGATTACCGCCCAATAGAAATACTGGTAATTAATAGCATTTGATAATTAAACAGTATGAAGTTCACTGCAAACATTGACCATGCCAATGCACTAAATGTTACACAATTTTAATCTTATTAATTATGGTAGCAATGTATGTACACAGTTGGGTGACAACATTTATAGTTAGGCCATAGGTAGAAATTCTCCACGTTGAGATTTGCTGTGTGCTTGTAGCTGACGGGAGGCCAGCGAGCAGGCCGACGTTGGTGGCTTGTTCCAACTTAGGATTTTCCAGTTCGTTTCCGGTGAGGGGAGAGAGGGACAATGGCGAGTGCCAGGCACAGTGCAATGTATAAATATTGTAATACTACTGGCATTTGAAGTAATACGATGCAGTTAGGAACCTTTAAGGCCCTCATTACAAAATAGCCTGTTGACAAATAAACAATACATTAGCTGATATAGTCACATCTGACGTAATATGTTTAATTGACAATGAAAAGTAATAAATTACCAATAAATACAAGACAGTTACACAACTAGCATGGCAATGTTTGTTTATAAAAATAATATATTAACTATTTTTCATTTTATTTTCAATCAATCTTTTGTATGTTATCTTAAAGTATTCAGTTAAATCACTTATCTGTGATATAAGAAATTGCACGATTATGATAAACAGTAAAAAGGATGTTTATACCAACAATATAAAAACCTAAGAAGAAATTTGTTTAATGTGTAGTGTAATTATTTTGATTTTAAGTAAAGTTTTAGAAATGTATTGGCTGAGCGCTGTACGTTGGTAAATCGGTTACAACAGCTCACATGGGGTAGTTGACGACGTAGGGGGAAAAAACCCCAGCAGTTGAGCTTTTGGCGCGCGCGCGCGCGCGCGCGAGGGCAGGAAGTAAGGACTCGGAAGCGCGTGGGGTAGCTGGCCGGGCGGCATCGCTCGGCATCAGTCGGCATGTGGATCTCGAGGTGGTGACTTTAGATTTGTGTGTGGCAATCGCCACGTGTGGTTGCTCGTCGTAGACTGTACCAAGTTAAATCGAGTGCTACTGTTGTTTGTGAATATTTAGCCGCTGGAACAAGGTGTGCATCGCATTGAATTAAAGTGACTGTGATTTGTTAATGTAACACGTGTCGTCGCATAGGCATGAACATAAACGGTGTTTGAGACAGCCACGTGGTGTGAAAACAATTCGCGACAAATATTCATTTTGTCTGGGGGCTCACGAGCTATAACTTTATTTGGTAAATGTGTCGACGTACAGACGTATCAGCCACAGGGTTCTGAGATTGTGAAATAAACAACATAAAGTGAACTTTTACGTGTTTTCAAAAATAGTAGTTAGTACACCCTTTTCTCTCATGAACTTGATTTTATTATGAATTTGTTTTGTTAATCATATGCAGGGAAGGAAAGCTGCGAACGTGTGATATCATCCCCTAGAAAACGAGTCAAACAGTCGCAATCACAGTTCCAGTGTTTTTGCATGTTTAGGAATTTGGTTCGCAGTTGGTGGTTGTGAGTTTTAAAAATTAATCTTTCCCTATTTTAAACTCTCACCCCGACCTTCACGCTCGCATGGTCGAGCAACTGGCTCGTCACAATACCCCAGTCACTACTCTGGATGAACTGTGGTATCGTGTTGATGCTGCATGGGCATCGGTACCTGTACACGCCATCCAAGCTCTGTTTGACTCAATGCCCAGGCGTATCAAGGCCGATATTACGGGCAGAGGTGGTTGATCTGGGTACTGATTTTTCAGGATCTATGCACCCAAGCACCCCAATTGCGTGAAAATGTAATCAGATGTTAGTTCTAGTATATATTTGTCCAATGAATACCCGTTTATCATCTGCATTTCTTCTTGGTGTAGCAATTTTAATGTCCAGAAGTGTATATATCGATAATATATATGGCGACTTATATGTGCATCATATAGAGCAAATTACCGATAGAAGGAAGGAAGATAATTCAAGTGTTTGTAAAGCTAAGGGATTTAACTTCTGTGGTTATCAGTCCCTAGGCTTAAAAACTACGTAATCTAACTTACACTAACGACAACACACACACACACACACACACACACACACACACACACACACACACACACACAAGCGCGAGGGAGGACTCGTACCTACGAAGGCGAGCAACCGAACAGCAGCAAGGCGCCTTAGAGCGCTCGTTCATTCCACCGCTAGCAAGAAAGGAAAATTAGTGCTTAACATTCTTCTTCGTTAGAGGCGGATGCATATTACCATTATCTGGGATGCTCAAGATAAGTAAGACACTATGTATGTCACTAAATGTTATTTCGCAAAACTAATTCCCCTATTTCATGTCATAAAAAAGATACGTAAAGTGGGTGGTGCAAGTATCTGTGGTATGTAATTCAGAATGAGTTAGAAAAGATCAAAGTACCCTCCACCACACACTGTAAGGTAGCATGCGGCGTATGACTGTAGATGTAGATGTAGACACTGTCTACATCGAGGAAATTCGACTGTAGTGGCACACGATCGTGAACCACGAAAAGAGTATTATCTATGTTAATAATAATTGAAATAGGCGGTCTAGATCGCAATTTGTTGCGTTTATTACTGGCAACAGGTTTCCGTTCTATAGAACCATCTTCAGGCCTTTGGCACCTTGTTGGTGAACGGTGGCGGTGGTCAGAGCAGGCGTCAACTGCTAAACAAGGTGGCAAAGGCCTGAAGATGGTTCTAAGCAGGCCTGAAGATGGTTCTAAACAGGCCTGAAGATGGTTCTAAACAACAAACAACGCAACAAATTGCGATCTAGATTGTCTTATTTTAATCATTAAAATTTTTAAGATCGCTGTTCAACACAAAACAAAAATGCTTTCAAGAATTACAGTATTATCTACGCTTTAATGGAGCTTAGGTTATTTTCACCTCTCTCTCTCTCTCTCTCTCTCTCTCTCTCTCTCTCTCTCTCTCTCTCTCTCTATCGTTCCATAGTGTTTATATGATGATATCTGTTACTGCTGATAGTTATTGAACATGCTGTTTGTGAAGCTTAAGGGACTTAACTGCGGGGTCAACAGTCCCTAAACTTGCAAACTACTTATGAACTACCTTATACTAAATACGGCACTAACATCCATGCCCGAGGAGGGATTCGAACCCCCGATGGGGAGTGGCCTCGCGCATCGTAGCATAGCGCCTCAATGCGCTCGGCCACTCCGCCGCTGCTTGAACATGCTGTCCGAGTGGTGTCACTATTAATTGTCCCCCGCTGCTTCCTTTTTAGGGGATATTTGATTGCACACATTTCAAGTGACTTGAGATGCGCGAGTAAAATCTGGTAGGGTCCCCGGTTTCAGAGAAGTTCGAACCTGCGCTCAGAAGAGCTAGTTAGCGTGTTTACTTCTCAGCAGACAGAGCGGTGTTATTCAGCGGCGTAAACAAGCAGCGACGTGTGTGCGGCAGACCTGCTCGAAAAGTCGATGAATCACTCTGGCTACAGGAAGGACAAACGTGACCGGTCTTTGTCTTGTGATAAGAGCAGGTTCAGAGCCGGTGCCGTGCGTACGTTCCTCCAGAAACATTACACAAAGGCCACGCAATGCGCTGCGCGTGCATCTCTCTGGAACATGGTCGTAACGGAAACACACGTCGACCAATGGCCAAGTTGCAAGCCGTGTTCAGACAAACAACTAATGGCGTGCAACAACTAGTTAAAAAGTGAAGTTGTAGTTCAGTAGCAAGTGGCGCCACTTAAGAGTCGCTAGTTTTTCCATGCGACAAAAAGTTCAACTTGGTTGTACTTTGTTTCGCCACTTTCTTCCCCCACCTACAAATATCGACATTCGACTGTCACTTCGCGGGGTATTTCGCACCATTTTACTTCGTATCAGTGTGTTTCAGTTGAATGTTTACATTTTGGAGTCTTTGTTTGCGGCTAAAATGTTGAATCAATTAAGAAGAAATGTGGAAGAATGTGTAACAGTTGTTTGGCCGCGAATGAAATGTGCCGTGCAAATCGCGATCAGCTGAGACTGCGGACGCCATGATGGAAACTGCACAACTAGGTAGTATTTCTGAAGTACTGTGTGAACAATAGCTCGCAGTGCAGCTGCAGAGAGACACGCTTTGTTGTCTCAATTTAGTTGTTTGTGTGAATCCGGCTTTATAAGCGCAGAATCAGAGACGCGGAAGTAACAACGGATATTGTGCGCCAAGTGTTGTGAAATAATGTAATGCGTCGCAAACACTTCTGTCAGTTTTATCATGAGAATAGTTAAATAATGAAACACAATGCTTTAATACTGAAATTTTAATGTCTTTCTGAGGCAGTTGTAAACAGTATGTAAATATTTTATAAAACACACTTCACATTTATTTCTTCAACATATTTTGTTTTTTTAATTCATTATCAGTTTCGATCGAGGACCATCATTTTGTGACTGTATCAGACGTAAAAAAATCAAACAGAAACAACATATTTCAAAACAATACAAAAGATAATGGGCGCTGTTATAACACACAATACTGGTTACGAAACTATTTCCTGTAGAAACAGTTTACATGTCAAATGAGTAAATAACAGGTTGACAACATGAAGACTACATTTCACAGTTTCACAGTTAGGTGAACAATTACTTTCCGCATATAATTTGAATACTCTGTGAACATAATCCACATATACATGTGAGCATTACGAGGTGATATGGAAGGTGAACAATGGACACAAAATTCAATATCTTTGGTACCATCATAATTGTTTTTTCTTTCTACAAGTATTTATTTATTATGAATGAAAAACACAAGATAACTGTGAGATATTTTGCTAATTTACTGGTTTACGAACGGTTTTCGATTGTTATGCCATCAGGTAAACATTAAAAGTTTAAGTTTCAAAGATCATAAATTGGTAGATATATAACTTTCAAGGGAGACTAATGCTTAGGTTTAAAAACAACCTGAGGGAAATTATTACAAGTAGTGGTGTAAATTCATGACACTGACGAAATATGTGACAATATAATACATTACGACATTATAATAAGAAATAGAAATTGACTAAAACTATTTTATCTTAAACAGGTCCAATGTCTGGACCATGTAAACGTATGACTAAGTTGAATGCTTCATAGGATAATATACGAACTGTTTTGAATTGACGATTATCTCCTGATGTGTGATCGCGAAATGGACTTAATGTCTGAGCATCGTCGATAACTGGTTAGTAATTAGTTCACCTCTTCTGCTAATTTTATGAGGTTTATTTTAATTTATTACGGTTGTTGTTTTTTTTTTTTGTTTTTTTTTTTTTTTTTGTAGGACTACTTCCAATAGGTCAGTACATGCTATGAAAAACAAGATCATTCAGCTGAGTTATCTAGCGTTGCCTGCATTAGTTCCCAACGTTAGAATATTTTTTATTATTTAATCATTTATCTTCATTTTATTTTTAATTATAGTTTCACAGATTGCAGCCAATACTTAGCGTGTTTGATTGTAGGATCACATATACGAGGCACTATTACCAGCTAATTTAGTTGCTGGGGATGAAAGCAGACGTGTACGCTTCGACCCTGAGACTACAACGAGCTACTTTTCGTTAACAGAGCCGTACATAGCCTAATACGTGATCTTTGTGTTTGGCCAATACAGCACAGTTTGATCAATTCATACAGACAACGTAAAGCCGCATGGCGTGGCATATATTCTACGGTAACGTACCACGTGGCTCATGGTGCGGGTTCCTGTAGTCATGTCCTAATTCATGAACTACGGGCAATGTATGAGTGTCCAAGTAAGTGGTCCTGATATTTGGGATACCAGTTACTCTAGAATAAGGTTGGGAATCTCGGACATATTCAGAGTTGTGACCACCTTTGTGCTCAGACGGCAAAGACTACCAAATCCACCGGTTAGTCCCTCAACCGTTAGGGGAAAAACCCAATAGGGCCCTGGGCAAATAAGGCTACCAAACTGCTTCCCGGGTACTTCAATATGATGCTGGCAACAATCAGAGCAAAATGCATCGGACCTTTGGAGATGACGTAGTACCACTTCTAATTGACAGACCAGGGACTCCTCAGGTACGACTTCGCAAACGATCTGGAATGAGATGGGGAGCTATTAATATCGATGGATATTACACTTGTAAGAAGGTAGAGCTGGAAGAGGCTTCACGTAAGATGGGGTTAGATGTTTTAGCTGTTAGTGACCTTAGGGTAAGGACAGAGAAAAAGAACGAAGTAGGAGAATACAATGTCTACCTGTCAGGAGTCAAAGCAGGAAGAGCCCAGTGGGGTGTAGGGTTTTACATCACGAAAACAATCCAACCCGGCATAATTGCAATAAGGTATGTAAATGAACGACTGATGTGAATAGATTTGGCCATCCCAACAATAAAATTAGGATTGTGTCAGTGTATTCGCCCTGTGAAGGGACAGATCAAGATGAGATAGACAGATTTTAAAACGCACTCACTGATGTAGTTGTTAGAGTGAACGACAAAAACAGTATTTTGCTCATTGGTGACTTCAATGCCAGGATAGGAAATAGAAGAGAAGGGTATGAAAAGGTTATTGGTAAGTTTGGAGAAAATATGGAGGCCAACAGGAATGGAAAACAGCTCTTGCGTTTCTGTGCCAGCATGTGCTTAGTTATCGCAAAGTCCTTTTTTAAGCATAAGGATATTCATCGATATATTTGAGAAGACAGAGGAACCAGATCTGTCATTGACTACATAATAACAGATCGAGAATTCAGGAAGGCAGTCAAGGACACACGTGTTTTCAAAGGAGTCTTTGATGATACTGATCATTGTTTAATCTGCAGTGAATTTATTTGTGTGAGGCCAAATTTGTAGAAAGTCAGGTCCATATCTAGAAGGATAAGACTGGAGAAGCTTCAGACCAAGGACATTAGGCACAAATACATAACAATGATCTCGGAAAGGTACCAGTTAGTTGAATGTAACGATTTACAGTCACTGGAAGAGGAATGGTCAAGGTACAGGGATAGACTACTGGAAGCAGCTAGAGAATGTCTTGGAACAGTAGTGTGTAAAGGCACGAAGAAGCAGACAGCTTGGTGGAATATGACACAGTCAAGGCAGCCCGTAAAAAAAAAAGAAGGCATTTCCAAAATGGCTCCATACTAGAAATCAGGCAGACAGAGAAAGTTATGTAATTCTTCATGCTTTCCCGGCGAGATCTTGACATTTTGGATAAACGGGATTACTGCCGGATGTATGGGTCGTTCTGGCACAATATTTCGGCCGCGTAACTCGCTGCCTTCTTCAGGTGCTACCTGAGACTGCCGTTTTTGGAGGACCTGGTCCAGTATTTATGCCCAGCAGACGCTAGGCGCTCTGTCTGCGATCCGCGCCCAGCTGGCGCTGCTTGTAGGGTGTTGTCTCTTCCCTGGCGTTCCGTCGGACGTCCGCGCCCCAATCGGCCGCCATCTGTGGCAGCGGCAACTCTCTGAGGCCCCTCCCACGTTGGCTGCTCCCTCTGCGGTCCGCCCCCGTCTGGCGCTGCTCCTGACGTGTTGTGGCTTCCCTTGTGCTCCGACGGACGTCCGCGTCCATCTTGTCCACCATCTGTGGTCGGTGCAGCTGTCTGAGGCCCTTCTGGCGTCAGGCGCTCTGATCTTGGTCCGTGCCCACCTCGCGCCTCTCCTGAGATGTTGTGGCTGCGCAGATGCTTCAACAGATGTCCACGCCCGCCTTGGCCGACATCTGCTGCTATAACAGCTGTTTGAGACCCGTCCGGTGTCAGGCGCTCCATTCTCGGTCCGCGCCTGCCTAGCGCCACTTCTGAGTTGTTTCTACTTCTTGTGGAGTTATTTGGTCCCTTCCGCTGGGCCTTGACAAGTTCCAGAGCCGGACTCCACGCTGTACTTAGCTGGTAACCGCTATCTCGGTTTATTAGGTTGTCAGTGACCTTTATTTCGATGGCCTCCTTTATGATGCTGTCCCAGAATCTTGGGGTCTGTGTCACAATTTTGGTTTTGTCATAGTCCATTGTGTGGCCATACTCTAGACAGTGCTCTGCTATGGCTGACTTGGTTGCCTGTCCGAGTCTGGTGCACCTCTGGTGTTCTTTGCACCTTATATTCACCGTCCTGATTGTCTGGCCGATGTATGACATCCCGCACTGGCACGGGATGCTGTAAATGCCTGGTTTACGTAGCCCCAGGTCATCTTTCACACTTCCCAGCATTGTCACAATTTTGGCAGGTGGGCAGAATATGCTCTTAATATCATACTTCATAAGAATTCTGCTGATCTTCGCAGAAATAGGACCAGCATATGGTAGGTATGCCACCTTCTTTGCCTCCTCCGGCTCCTCCTCAGTATCCTGTGGTTGGCTGGTTG
The DNA here is from genome assembly GCA_026315105.1 of Locusta migratoria. Classification (NCBI taxonomy): domain Eukaryota; kingdom Metazoa; phylum Arthropoda; class Insecta; order Orthoptera; family Acrididae; genus Locusta; species Locusta migratoria. Next base: position 834,067,503 of record CM048744.1, read on the forward strand.
TATGAAGTGCCCTCTGACATCCAGAGGGCACTTCATACAACCAGCCAACCACAGGATACAGAGGAGGAGCCGGAGGAGGCAAAGAAGGTGGCATACCTACCATATGCTGGTCCTATTTCTGCGAAGATCAGCAGTATTCTTATGAAGTATGATATTAAGAGCATATTCTGCCCACCTGCCAAAATTGTGACAATGCTGGGAAGTGTGAATGATGACCTGGGGCTACGTAAACCAGGCATTTACAGCATCCCATGCCAGTGCGGGATGTCATACATCGGCCAGACAATCAGGACGGTGAATATAAGGTGCAAAGAACACCAGAGGTGCACCAGACTCGGACAGGCAACCAAGTCAGCCATAGCAGAGCACTGTCTAGAGTATGGCCACACAATGGACTATGACAAAACCAAAATTGTGACACAGACCCCAAGATTCTGGGACAGCATCATAAAGGAGGCCATCGAAATAAAGGTCACTGACAACCTAATAAACCGAGATAGCGGTTACCAGCTAAGTACAGCGTGGAGTCCGGCTCTGGAACTTGTCAAGGCCCAGCGGAAGGGACCAAATAACTCCACAAGAAGTAGAAACAACTCAGAAGTGGCGCTAGGCAGGCGCGGACCGAGAATGGAGCGCCTGACACCGGACGGGCCTCAAACAGCTGCCATAGCAGCAGATGTCGGCCAAGACGGGCGCGGACGTCCGTTGGAGCGTCTGTGCAGCCACAACACCTCAGGAGAGGCGCGAGGCGGGTACGGACCAAGATCAGAGCGTCTGACGCCAGAAGGGCCTCAGACAGCTGCCCTGACCACAGATGGTGGACGAGCTGGGCGCGGACGTCCGTCGGAACAGCAGGGAGGTTTCAACACCTCAGAGGAAGCGCCATGCGGGCGCGGACCGCGAATGGAGCGCCCAATGCAGGAGGGGCCTCAAACAGCTGTTATAGCAGCAGATGTCGGCCAAGGCGGGCGTGGACATCTGTTGAAGCATCTGCGCAGCCACAACATCTCAGGAGAGGCGCGAGGTGGGCACGGACCAAGATCAGAGCGCCTGACGCCAGAAGGGCCTCAGACAGCTGCACCGACCACAGATGGTGGACAAGATGGACGCGGACGTCCGTCGGAGCACAAGGGAAGCCACAACACGTCAGGAGCAGCGCCAGACGGGCGCGGACCGCAGAGGGAGCAGCCAAAGTGGGAGGGGCCTCAGAGAGTTGCCGCTGCCACAGATGGCGGCCGATTGGGGCGCGGACGTCCGACGGAACGCCAGGGAAGAGACAACACCCTACAAGCAGCGCCAGCTGGGCGCAGACCGCAGACAGAGCGCCTAGCGTCTGCTGGGCATAAATACTGGACCAGGTCCTCCAAAAACGGCAGTCTCAGGTAGCACCTGAAGAAGGCAGCGAGTTACGCGGCCGAAATATTGTGCCAGAACGACGCATACATCCGGCAGTAATCCCATTTATCCAAAATGTCAGAGAAAGTTATGTTGAAGAACGAAAAAAAGCCAAATGGATAACTACAGAATCCAAGCAGAAATCATGGGAAGACTTTGGAAATAAGATGGAAACTATGGGTCAAGCTGCGGGAAAACCATTCTGGAGCGTAATTAGCAGTTTTCGAAAAGGAGGGAAGAAGGAATTAACAAGTGTTTGGGACAGATCAGTAAAGCTGCTAGTGAATCCTGTATATGTTTTGGGCAGATAAGGGAAATATTTTGAAGAATTGCTCAATGTAGATGAAACGATCAATAATCATTCATAATTGATAATTGAAAAGCGTGGGAGTCGGGGCAGATTCCGTCTAACTGCACGAAAGAGGTAATCACGCCAGTTCTCAAACATGGAAACGGAAAAGATTGTAACAACCATCGAGGTATCTCTTTAATTGTGGGGAAAACATTTCCAGCTATTGTTGAAAGGAGACTTCGAGTATTAGTTGCAGACAAGTTACATGAAAATGAGTGTGGGTTCAGGGCTCTTAGAGGCTGTCAGGATCAGATCTTTAGCTTACTGCAGATAATGGAGAACTGCTATGAGTGGAACAGGGAATTGTATCTATGTTTTATAGATCTAGAAAAGACTTATGGCCGTGTTCCTAGGAGGGAGGTTTTGGCAGTTCTATAAGATTATGGAATAGGAGCAAACTTCTGCAGGCTATTAAAAGTCTTTACGTGGACTGTCAGGCAGCAGTTAGAGTAGACGGCAAATTAATTTCATGGTTCAGGGTAGTTTCAGTGGTAAGAGAAGGCTGTAACCTGTCACCACTGTTGTTCATACTATTCATGGATCATATGTTGAAAACAGTAGACTGGCAGGGAGGGATTAAATTAGGTGAAAACAAAATACGTAGTCTCGCATATGCAGATGATTTAGTTGTGATGGCAGATTGGATTGAAAGGTTGCAATCTAATATTTCAGAGATGTCGATCAACATCTACAAAACGAAAGTAATGTCTGTGGGAAAGAGATTGAGTGTCCAAAAAGAGGAACAAAGTTAGAACAGGTAGACAGTTTCAAGTACTAGGATGTATTTTCTCACAGGATGGCAACATAGTGAAAGAACTTGAATTAAGGTGTAGCAAAGCAAATGCAGTGAGTGCTCAGCTAAGATCTACTCTCTTCTGCAAGAAGGAAGTAAGTACCAAGACTAAGTCAGCAGTGTATTGCTCTATCTTTCGACAAAGTTTGTTGTATGGGAGTGAAAGGTATGTGGATACAGATTACCTCATTCATAATGTTGAAGTTACAGATATGAAAGTAGCAAGAATGATTGCAGGTACTAATAGATGGGAACAATAACGGGAGGGTGTCCATAATGAGGAAATCAAAGAAAAATTGGGAATGAACACTATAGATGAAGCAGTTAGAGTGAACAGGCTGAGATGGTGGGCTCATGTTACACGGATGAAAGAAGCAAGGTTGCCGGCCGCGGTGGCCGAGGGGACTGTCGGGCGCCATGGCTCAGCGCGCCCGGTCAGGGGGCTAAACGCCCTCTGTAATAAAAAAGCTGAGTCAAAGATTCAACAAACACTCAAGAATGAACCGAATCAACGACCGCAAAGCATAGATCTATCTGAGAGAGAGAGAGGAGAAAAAAAAGGGGGGACTGAGGTGCTTCAGTCACGGTCTGCACGGCCACTACGGTCGGGGGTTCAAATCCCCCCCCCCTCGGGCATGGATATTTGTGCCGTCCTTAGTTGTAGGTAGTTCATAAGTAGTTTGTAAGTTTAGGGACTGATGACCCCGTAGTTAAGTCCCATAAGCTTAACAAACATTTGAACATTTAGAAGCAAGGTTGCCTAAGAGAGTCATGGGCTCGGCAGCGGATGCTAAGAGAAGGCGATAAAGACCAAGGAGAAACTACTCAGATTCGGTTAAGAAAAGGAGTAACAACGGACGAGACATCAATGTTAGCAATGAATAGGGGGAGGAATTTTAGTAGGGATAGCACGTTCCAGACTGAACGCTGAAAGGCATTGTTAGTCTCTAATAATGACGATATTCATACACGTAACGACGGATAATGCAAAATTGTTAATTTTTGCGAACGATAGATGTATGTGTAATGCTGTACAGCTGGCGAGTATAGTAAACAGTAACCAGTGCGTAGAGCCTTCTGGATGTCATTCCGTGCACTCATTTGGGCAGTCAATATGATTGGCAGAGAGGCGCGTGAACAACAAACAGAGGCTGACATAGCACGTGTAGTTGGGCTCAGAAAGGCCCTTTCGAGTAATCGGCGAATCGCCTGACATTTGAGTACGAATTTGGCATGTCTGCGTGAACCAACCACGGCTGAGCAGAGCGTCAAGTGGGAAGCGGCAATCCTAAATCACAGACGACACAACGTGAGGACTGCACAGTCGCCAGAGAGGTACTCGGAGCCACTAATTCGTCGTTATTGGGAATGCGGACTGTAGGTGCTGCGTCAGTGAAAACAAGGACCATAAACAGACGGCTCCCAGAGAAAAGGCGGAGATGGCAACGGCTCTTGCGCCAACTACCAAGAAGACCCGCTGCAATGGTGTTGGAGACAGACAGAACGGTAAGAGGATATGTAAAGAAGGTGGGGAAGGTAGATGTGATCAAGAGGGGGTGGAGGACATGAACAAAGAAAAGGAGAGGAGACAAGGAAGAGACTGGGAGAGAATGGAGAGGAGACGGACATATAGAAGTAGGAGGACGAGGTGGGCAAGATACAAAGAGAAAGAGAGAGAAGGAGTTAGATATCGAGAGGTGGCGACGAAACGGATTTATGCAGTATATATTTTTTTCTGAATGTATTGATTAAAACAAAAGATTTTTAATGATAGCGTACCACATATTACTTTTTACTCTATTCGTATAAATTTATCATTTTAACACTGGTATTAAATGCATCGTACTTTTCGGGTCGTTAACATACCATCAACGATTTCCCAACATTGAAAATCCTTACTGGAAGTATGGATTGCCTTATGAGGCGTTTTATCTTTTTTCACAGGTGGTGAGCCTGCCGCATCTCCGGAACCGCCCATGGCGCTCACGTCTGTCAAGTCGGAAGGCATCGCCAACGCTGTCTTCACCCTCAGCGAGGACAACCCGCCTCCTTACAACAGCACCCACCAGGTACGTCACGGCAATCTTTCATTTTCTTTCTTTCCCTTTGGCCATGTTCCCGCACATGCATGGTATGCCTGTTAATTCGGATTTGCCCTTTCTGTCGCCACCCCATGCCCACTGAGAGGAAATGTGTACCCCAAATATCTGCGAACAGTGTTATACGTGTGAAAGTGCAAAGCGTTACGAAATGTTTGCAAATCTTTAACTGAGGCAGGACTTGGGGAGCAGCCCAGTATTCACCTAGGGGAATGTGGAAAACTTCCTGAAAACCACATCCAGGCTGGCCGACACTCCAACCCCCTTCGTTAATCCGCCGGGCAGATTCGAACCGGGGCCGGAACGCCTCCAAATCAAATGTTCAAATGTCTGTAAATTTATAGGACCAAACTGCGTGGCCATCAGTCCGCAGCTTACTAACTACTTAAACCTAGGTAAACTAACCTAAGGACAAACACACACCCATGCCCCAAGGAGGACTCGAACCTCCACGGCGAGCAACCGCGCGCTCCGCAGCGAGACGTTTTAGACCGCTCGGCTACTCCACCGCGGCGGAACGCCTCTCCGTCTCGGAAAGCGGTGCGTTAGACCACACGGCTAATCGAGCGGCTATGGCAATCCTCCATATCTCTGACATCAATACTACCATACTACTGTTTAGAACCGGCCGAAATGTCTCACTTGAGCTCGCCAGTATTCTGCTCTGTCCATTCCTATATCTTGTTACAAGCTTTCATTGTTATCGGCCAATAGGGTACCTGATCAAACACTTACGCACACCTGTTTGAAGATTCTAATTTGTAATGTGACCACTCTTCCCATTTATGACAAATTCTGATGAGGTCGCTTTAAACGATGTATCTGAAGGTCTGTGTAGAATGGCATCGCATACTTTCCCATAACCGGTACTAGGGAAAGTTATGTTGGCCCTGGAGTCGAGAATGACACTCCCAATGATGATCTATTTGATTTATGTGAGGACTCTGGATCGTTCAATGTCTTACATATGCTCCCGTAAGACAGGGTGCATTGTCGTACTGGCACAATCATCATCTCTAAACTTTTTCTCTATTCAGTACACGATACTCTAAACGCGTTTATATCTTTCCCCATTTACCTATTTTTTAAAGACAATTTTGAGACCACATCATAACAACGAAAAACTCCCCCATGCCATAACAACCACTTCTCCAGACCTCACTGTCATCAATATACTTGTTTTCCGTAAGATAAACTCGTCGGATTTCCATACGAAATAGCATGATTCACACTACAAATCCTCGATTCCAACGTTCACTGCCCAATGGCTTCACTCTTTGGCACACCTCGAGCGTCGCCTAGCACTGAATGGTGACATACAGTGCATGACAAAGGGATCCGCGCGGGAATGGCCGTGCGGTCTAAGGCGCTATGCCAAGTACTGCCTGATTGCTCCCCATAAGAGGTTCGAGTCCTCCCTCGGGCAGGGGAGTGTGTGTTGTTCTTATCGTAAGTTACCTTAAGTAGTTTGTAAGGCTAGGGATCGATGACCTTAGCACTGGGTTTCTTAACTTAAGTAGTTTGTAAGGCTAGGGGTCGATGACCTCATTACTGGGTCCCTTAGCTTAAGTAGTTTGTAAGGCTAGGGATCGATGACCTCAATACTGGGTCCCTTAACTTTACAAACATTTTTTGAAAAAAAAAAAATGGTCCTCCAATATTGTCCCATTACAGTATACAAGCATACCACTGAAGTGTAAGTAAATTATTAGATTTACAAGGTTCTTTAATCTGTACCATGCCCACCTTGCATTTGTGATGCCACTATTCTGTTGTTAGTACCAGTCAACTGCCGAGAACGAAACAGTGAATCAAAAAGTTAATGTACATTACGAAGCATCCACATTGCCTCACAGATTCATTATACAGTCTATCCACCGAATGAAAATAATTCACAGCGGCCAAATCGTTGGACTGCATGAAGCGGAGTGTTCGAATCTTGCAATATTACGGCTTGTGGCCATTCACATGTCAATGTGGCCCATTGTTGGAATCAGTGAGCATCTGAGTACAACCAGTCACGTCGTGCAGGTTTGGGTCGAGCAAGAATCATCACCCCAAGCCTAGCAATGCGTGATAGCATGACCTCAGCGCCTCCCATCCGCGAAAATGTACTGGAGACCCTACAACATCCTGTGAGTGCTCACACAGTGTCTCAAGGACTCGTGACTGCCGGATAGAGGCCTACCTTACGTGATGTGAGGTCCTACCGCCACAACAGTCGGTTGCCACTGACACCAGAACACAAACGCCGGATTTTGGAGTGGTGCCCTGAGACATGGACAGAGGACCATGGCGTCACATGGTGTTCAGTGATTAGTCTCACTTTTCCATAATATCCGATAATGATCCCATTCGAGTTTGGCAGCAGCAACGGCAGAACACCCATACTGCCAATACTGTGGAAGAACACACAGGAGTAACCCCTGGAATCATGGTGTGGGCAGCCATAGGATACACATGCAGGTCACCTCTGGCATTTACTGACAGCACAGCAATACGTCAGACATTCAGCACCAGCACGTGCTGCCTATGATGGCACGGTACCCTGAGACAATGTTCCAACGAGGCAACCCACGAGCACACACAGCACGTGTATCTGTCTGCTGCCTACAGACTTCTGAGGTCCTCCCAATGCCAGCAACCTCTCCAGACCTCTCCATCTTCACGTTTGTGATAACATTGGAAGGGGACTCCGTCCAACCCACTTACAGGCGTGCATTATGGCTAAGGGGGTGGGACACCCTACTGACCTGGTGCTGACGTTCCACCTGTAACTGCCAACGGCGTTTGCTCTGTTTGTTGGGAAGGGTTCGTGGCTGATGAGAACCTGTTGGATCATCCTAACCCATTCTTTTAAAATCCCCACACGCAGTCATTGTTCCAACTGGATTGCTGACGGCACTTCGAGAAACACAGGTGCTTCCTTCCACAGATTTCATTAGTTTTCATACAACCAGACCTCTACAACGACCACCTACAGGCGAATGGAAAAACTGCTAGAATGCGACCTCGGGGAAGATCAGTATTGATTTAAGAGAAATGTGTGATTACTTGAGGCAATATTTACATTACCAATTATCTTAGATAATACTCTAAGGAAAGGCAAATCTACGTTTTTAACATTTCTAGATCTGGATAAAGCTTTTTACTGTGTTAACCGTAATGCACTCTTTCAAATTCTGAAGGTAGAAGGGTAAAACATAGGGAACAAAAGCTATACACAACGTATGCATACCACCAGTAAGCGGTTAAAAGACTCGAAGAATAGGAAAGGTATGCAATGGTTGCAACAGGATTGTTGTCTTTCGCCAATGATATTCAATGTGTACATTGAATAAACCTTGAAGGAAAGCGAGGAGCCGGCCGCGGTGGCCGAGGGGACTAAGGCGCTCCAGTCACGGTCTGCACGGCCACTACGGTCAGGGGTTCGAATCCCCCCCTCGGGCATGGATATTTGTGCCGTCCTAGTTCGTAAGTAGTTCATAAGTAGTTTGTAAGTTTAGGGTCTGATGACCCCGTAGTTAAGTCCCATAGACTATACAAACATTTGAACATTTTGAAAGCAAGGACATTTGGAGACGGTATCATAGCTTAGGGAGAAGAAATAAAATATTTGCAGTTAGCCGATGAACTTCTACGTCAGAAACAGCAAGGGTCTGGAAGAGTAGTTGAGCGGAATGGGCAGCATCCTGAAAGGAGGGTATAAGATGAACATTAACTGCAGCAAAACAAAGATTATAGAATGTACTGTTAGAAAATCAGACGATGTTGAAGCAATTAGACTGGGTAACGAAACGATACAAGCTGCAGGTGAGATTTGTTATTTGGGTAGGAAAATAATTTCTGACGGCCGAAGTATAGAATGGCTATGAAATGAAAAGCGTTTCTGAGGAAGGTATTAATTTAAATGTTAGCGAGTCCTTTACGAAAGCATTTGTCTGTAATGTAGCATTGTTCGGGAGTGTAACGTGAACGATAAGCAGTTCAGACAGAAAAATTATCGAAGCATTTCAAATGTGGTACTACAGATGAATGATGAAGACTGGGTGGGTAGATCGTGTAAGTAATGAGGAAGTACTAAACAGAAATTTCTGGCATATCTTGACTAAGATAAGGGATTGATTTGTGGAACACATTTTGAGACACCAAAGACTTGTCAGTTGGAGTGAAGCGTGTGAGATAAAAATCGCAGAGCGAAACCAAGAGACCAAAATAGTAATTAAATTCAAAAAGCTGTACATTGCTGTTCTTATTCAGAGATGAAGGGGCTTGACAGTGTTCGAACTGCAGACCGGAATAACTTATTCACGTCAGAGTCACATCGGCAACAGTCGACGTGGGCAGCTGTAGAATGGTTAGACTGTTTGTCATTTATTTATTATTCAGGTAACTTGAGGCCTTGTGACCAGCTGACTCTGCTGTCACTGCCCCTATAGTGACAACACGAGACTCCCGACTTTTTTTTTCTTTTTTTACAGCATCGGCTCCGCCTCTCCAGACATCTAGTGGCGAACGTGGTGTTCGGATACTGGGATGAAATTTACTTCAGTGCCGAACGAGTGTTTTGAGACTTCCCTCCAAAAAATTATTTGGTAGACCCACTAGACCATTCTAAAATTGTTGCAACATTTGGGTGAAAAGAATCGCAACTCTTCAATTGGCTGGACCTGATTTAACATTCTATGCTCCTGTAACAAGAAGAGACGTAGGGATCACGAATTTGTTGTAAACGTAGTATACATTTGATGGACCACAGAAACAACATTATATGCAAGTAATAAAGTGTGCTACTCCTGCAATTCCGAGAAAATCGCGAGAGATGTTTTACGCACATTTATATAGCTTGTCTATCTATGTGTAGGTTAGCTGTCGAGCTTTGTCAGAAGAACGTAGATGGACATTTCAGAAATAGCTTCCTAATCAATTAATAGAAATAAATAATCCCAGAGACGGATTTACGTCTCAAATATGTCAAAGACATTATTGATAGATCTGAAGCATTGAATTAAAATTTGTGGTGCGGCCGGGAATCGTACATAGACTATTCCAAGGCGCCTTAATCGTTAGTGGTGTGGTAGTCTAACAGTTAAGACGTCTGCCTAGTAAGCATGGAGGTCCGGGTTCGATTCCAGGCCGCACCACAAATTTTAATTCAATGCTTCAGATCTATCAATAAAGCTTCCTAATCGTCCACTCTACGTAATATGCTACTCTCACGCGGCAGAGAATGCTGTTCCACGTGGTCGTCATGAAGATACGCACGGCCAACTGCTATGGAACCATCTGTGTAAATGGCTTCTGCTGCACAGAACGAATCGAGGAGTTGCAGGAACTGGCGACGGAGACGTATTGGGGAATCTGAGTCCTTCGATACACGGGACAGATCCAGATAGAGCCACAAATGAGGAATGGACCAAGGAGGGGTTTGAAAGGAATATTGGAAAGTGGTAGGGACAGGATAGGATGCGAGAGACGAATACGTACCCCAAAACTTATATTATTGGTGGACATACTCTTCTGGAGATATGACGTCATAAGGAATGAGCTGAGTAAAAACGAAACTGAAACGGGCTTAGAGTGGGGCAGGAGGCGGTAAACAGAGGGCGTAGGAGTTGGACTGACATACGAATGGAATAAATACATACCCGGACAATGACGCTAGAAAATAGTGTAATAAAAGTTGTTGTGAATTGTTTATACCGTTGAACGGTTGGAGGTTATGTGGTGATACAGGAGGATAGAAGAGTGGAAGGAGGAAGAGGAGGAGATGGAGGTGGAGGAGCAGAAGGATATGGGCGTAGATAGAGGGGATGAAGAAGAGAGCTGGAGGAGACTGGCAACTGGTAATCGACACTAAATAATGAAAAGTGCACATGAGTACTAAAAGGAATGTGTAAATGCGTTTACAAGATAAATCAATGAAGTCTGGAGGACGTAAATCCAATTAAATACCTACTAATTACTGGTACTGCAGATTTAAATTCCCAAGAACACAAATAAAACGATGTGGGGAAAGCTAACTATTGAAAGCCTAAACTACGCTTGTCTGTCCATTTTTGGAGTACTGCTGCGCGTTGTGGGATCCTTACCAGGTTGGATTGACGCCGAAACAGCACAAAGGACAGCTCGTTTTGTACTGTCATATTGCTGGGGAGAGAGTGTCACAAAAATGATACAGTGTTCATAAATGAATGTTTGTCTGTATGTCCTCTATGTGTTTAAACACCATTCATTCGATTGCAATGAAACTTTGGTGAACTGTTCAGCGTACGCCCACGAACGTTCCTGACCAAAAAACAAAAGAGCACGACACATAGCTCAGGAGGTATGACGTCATAAATAATGAGAGGTCACCGCGTGAGAATGGAAAGCGGCAGTAGTTAGGGACCTACAACAAAGTTTGTATGTAATTTCGGACGTTTATGAATCATTTGTAACTGGACGTTACATTGATCAGCAGATAAGACGTCAAAATATTATAAATGCGAAAGAAGCTCTCTCTCCCTGTCACGCTTTCACGGCTATACCGGTTAACCGATATTAATGAAAGTGGATACGGAGGTACTTGAACGCTGGAAAGAACATACGTTACTTTAGAAAGTGTGTAATTCAGTATATTTGTTGATTTTAAGTATAATTTGAATTACGGAACATCTGAGCATCAAGGTTTCTGTTATAGCTTCTGCTACGCTTGAAGACTCCTTCCACATCTACATGGGATACTCTGCAAATCACATTTAAGTGCATGGCAGAGGGTTCATCGAACCAACGTTATACTGTTTATCTCCCATTCCATTCTCGAACAGCGCGCGGGAAGAAAGAACACCTGAATCTCTCCGTTGGAGCTCTGATTTCTCGTATTTTATTCTGATGATCATTTCTACCTATGTAAGTGGTAGTCAACAATATATTTTCGCATTCGGAGGAGAATACTGGCGATTGTAGTTTCGTAAGTAGCCCACGCCGCAGCGATAAGCTATACATCATTGGACGTTTATCACTTTTAAAAATACTTTTAATGATTGACATGTTGTATGTAATACGATTCAAACTAATGAATACAAGGCTTACACAGGACGTAAACGTCTCCAAACCGCCGAACCGATTTCAATAACATTTGAATCTTGCATAATTAATACGTTATACAACGAATAGTTGTCAGAGTTTCTTTTCGTATTTAATAATGTGTTTATTTCCATCTCGATAAAGAAAGACAGTATTTACCGCCTTTCTATGCACGATTTATATTAAAACCGGCAAACTGGAAACTTTTCGCCGGCCGCGGTGGCCGAGGAGACTGAGGCGCTTCAGTCACGGTCTGCACGGCCACTACGGTCGGGGGTTCGACTCCCCGCTCGGGCATGGATATTTGTGCCGTCTTTAGTATAAGGTAGTTCATAAGTAGTTTGTGAGTTTAGGGACTGATGATCCCGTAGTTAAGTCCCATAAGCTTTACAAACATTTGAACATTTTTTTTCTTTCTTTCTTTCATTGTCTTTGACACGTATGCGAGCACATCAACGCGAGTGAAGCCGCGAGTAAAATCAACCGTTTTGTTCCAATGTTGATGACATTTTGGACACATGACCTTCAAACCAAGAGGAAGGTCGCCGTCGGTGCAACGATCACGTACAACACACAGCCCTGGAGATAATGACGCGTATGTTGCGTGGCATAGGATACTTGACGTATGGACCGCGACAAAATCCACAGTTTTATTCTGATCTTGATGAAATTTTGCAGACCAATCCTTCGAAAAGGTCACTGTTTATCGGAAATTTCGTCTAGACATGATCATGACGCCGGCCGCGGTGGCCGAGGGGACTGAGGCGCACCAGTCACGGTCTGCACGGCCACTCTGGTCGGGGGTTCGAATCCCCCCTCTGGCATGGATATTTGTGCCGTCATTAGTCTTATGTAGTTCGTAAGTAGTTTGTAAGCTTAGGGACTGATGACCCTGTAGTTAAGTCCTATAAGTTCTACAAACATTTGAACATTTTTGATGATCATTACTCTTTAGAATAGTTAGTCTTAAGTTAGAATAAGAACACCAACACCATCAAAGGTGTGGGGAGGGGTGGGCAAGTTTGAAGCCCTTACTCTTACGGGAATTAGTTTCATAACTACGAGTTTGAGTACTGTGGGCAGGGCGAAGCTGGGAATTTGTATCTGACGGGAGGCGTGCTTAGGTAGTCCTTGCAGGTGCGGTGATCACTGTGTCCCCAGTGGTGTAGGGGTCAGCACAACTGCCTAGATAGCAGGAGACCCGGGTTCGAATCCCGGCTGGGTACACATTTTCAGCTTTGCCCAATCGCAGCTGATGTCATATATTCTGTGAATATTAAACCATCAAAGGAGCTGCAGTGCAAACAGGCTAGCCCAGAGCCAGGATCACGCCCACCGGATTTTGTTCGGGGGAGGGGGCGCATCGGCCACCCGTAGGTTTATATTTTACTGGCAATGCACGGGGGGGGGGGGGGGGGGGGTACCCAGAAACATACACATGGGAAACTTAGCTAGTAGTGATTTCCTCAAACTCAACGAAACATAGACACCCTGCAGTGACACAACACAACAACATGGAAAACAAACACAACACAAAACAAATAGAAAAGAGATTGTAGTTAAAAACAAAAACGAACAAAAGCACTGTAATGAAGAAGGATATTAGGACCTATTTTATTAATTGGTAATAGGTCATTGTATAATAAAGAATGAAGAAATTAAATAATAATTTCGTTTAGTGCTTGGCAGAGGGTCTACTTTACAAATGTACTTCGACAAAATCCAAAGTGTTGCTCCAATGTTGATAAAATTTGGCACACTTTCACTTAAATGAAATGGAAGGTCACTGTATACATAAAATTTCGTATGCTGCTTGTCGAAGCGTACATTTACGGACTTGGCCCCAATCTTCACTTTCATTCCGCTCTTGATGGAATTCTGTGCAGTTAACCTTGAGGAGTGCGCCTCGGTTGCACAGTGGTAGAGTGCCAGACTACAAATCCAAAGGTCGCGGGTTCGATCCACTTCTTTCCCCTCTGGCGGTACTGCTCATGTGAAAAATACCGAGTAGCACCGTGGTTCGGACCCACGTTAAACTGTAGGTCCCCCTATAACTGGCTGTGTAAGTCAGTTCGAAGGTCGGAGGAAGGCAACGGTATACCACCTCCAAACACGACCATGCCTACTAAAGCACTGTGGTGTTTTAACCAATCTTCGGATTGTTGACTGCTTTACCTTTTAACCTTGAGGAAGCTACCGGGAGAGGATACACGGCAATAAATTTTACCGCCACGAAAGTTGACAGACTCAATAGGTGGTGGTTCTTCATAGAGAGGCGGAGGAAGAGAAGGCACAGGAGGTGCACGTGGACACCCCTTAACACCAGTAGTGCCAATGTATTTCAAGTTACACAGAGCACCAAGCGAGGGCAAATTTTGCCGGTACTACAATAAGCTGTCGGTACTGTAAAATGCATTTATTTATTTATTTATTTATTTTGTCTTTGCCATCAGCTGTTGTCTGTCAAACGTATGTACTTTGCGTTATTCTTATTGCAGTATTGCCAGTTTGGATTACCTGCAGATATAGGACCGAAAGAGATACTTTCGCAGTCTTATGAAATTGTGTTTATATATTTCAGTAGTTATTAGGTCTGTTAGGCTTGTAAATAACTGGGATATACCGAAATTAGAGGTGATGGACACTGATTTTAGAATAACATTTTTTCTTCGTTCACGGTGGTTATAGGGAAGACACTAAGAATTATGGTCACATGGAGTACCAATGCAGGACAAAATGGGTCCTTGGGCATAAAAAATTCTATATTTTATGCACAGTTTTTAAATTTGTAACCACAGAAATGTACAATCGATGTAGTTCCACTTTATTTTGGAATTGGGACTGTGGCTGGTCTATTGCAATTCCAAACAACTAATGTATTTACCAACGGCCGTAAAGCTTGTTGTTTTATTGAGCTGCCGGTTTCGGTATTATAATAATACCATCTTCAGGTTCTATACAAATAAAGTTACAAATCAGTAATAAGCTATAATGGTTGGTGTAATAAAAGAGGTATTAAAATAAAATAACATTTATAAATAATTTAACAATCAAAGTATCTGAAATATATTGCTTCTAAAAGCAATGGTGTTGATTGTACGTAACAAATCGCAGTTGATGTCATATATTCTGTGAATATTAAATAATAACAGCTGCAGGATCAGAAGTGACGTCTGTTCTTTCGGAACAGACGCAACATGTATATATGTAATTATGATTGTCACTAACCTGAACGAATATTTGATTTACCGTTCAGTATCACTAAGCGTTTTCATATTTTTATAGAATGCAATCATTCATTAATTGAGGATATCACATGTTCTAAAGCATACATGAACAAAGATATATACTACGTTGCCCCACTTGGAGACCTTCTACATCTATATATATATATATATATTTCGAGTTTTTCCCTATAACTTTACATCTATGGCCACTGCAACATATTAGTCGACAGATATGCTTTTATGTATACATCAAACTGTTTGATGACAACTATAAATCCATCTAATTGTTATATAACATAATTTAATGACGCTGATGTTCTCCATATGTGCCCATTTCTTAGATTGTTGATTTTGAGTGACACTTTATCCTGTATTACATGGTTTTTGGTCTTCGTCCACATATACTTTATTTGATGAAGGTATCCTGTGTAGATATGGCTTTCTATATTGAAAAAGCCGACCACTGTACGTAACAAGAGCCTTGTTTTATCATTAAAATTAGCAAATGGCCGTGTGAACTACTGGTTACTCTCTGCTATAAAGCCTTGTTCCCTGGCCCAAACTGAGAACTGATTTGTTTCAAGTTACTTCAATAACAGGAAGTTCATACTACAGTGGTAAATACACATAGCAGCTCACATGTTATTACACACAGACATTAATAAGCAAGCCACCACAATTAAAGTTATCTTAGAAAGGTGGCTAAGAAAACATTTATGGCGCAACAGAATTTAATCGTAAATAAATTGCATCTGATATTGTTCTCAGCTCTTGTGAAAAACAATATTAAATAAAAGAGGGAAGGTGCTCTAAAACTACAATTTATAGACAACTTACGGATTATGCTGAACTTAAACTTGTTTATTCAGATAGAAAACAAGCAAAATGGGGAACCAATTTCGTTAATACAATGAAACTGCATCTCTTACATGGATTAATGCGGACGGTGCCCAGCCTAAATTATACATGATTTATCGCTACTGGGGGGGGGGAGGGGAAGGATTCACAAACAACATTCATTCTCTCTCACACACGCGATGCCACAGCGAAACTCGCCAAAATCAGCGCGCTAAAACGAGGCGGAAGCAGGCGCCGCAATCGTCGGCAAAATTCAGCAATCGGAGGTAACACAAAACACTCTGAAGCTGGCTCTGGTCTGTCGTGACCGTTTTGAGATGGTGCGCGTGTATAGCCAAGTTAAATTACATCTGCATTGGACCGCGAGCAAACACGCTAAGGCGACTCACGGCTATGTTACATGAACTTACTCCACTGAAGTTGAAGTGTTGAAAGTCGGATTCATTATACTAAATCACGGTGGATTCTTAAATTGCAGTCTGTTAGAAATCGATCTTTGTACTGGTTTTATATGAGAAGTGGCGTGAAGTCAGGTGACTAGCTGCAAACCCCAGAAGTCGGAACTCGGACCCACATGGTTCCAAAAACCGTTAAACTGAATAAATTCAGTTTCCGAAAAATAAAGAAAATTAACTGCAGCATGCAACCCGGAGAAATGCTTAGAATTATATAAGGAAGCGAATGAAATACAGCTACACGCGATAGGGGGCGATTACGAGACGGATGAGGTCATGACTCAGGAAAACCACAAAAATGAAATAATTACGAAGCCCGAAAAATAAAATTGAGAATTACAGCATGCAACCCATATAAATGTTTAGAATTACATGAAGAAGCTATTGAAGGATGTTGTACAAGGCTCAGAGAGAATTACTGACAAAGAAAGAGAGCGTACTACAAGTCGGAGAAGAAATGGCGAAATTAAAATAGGCGGGGAGAGAAGATCGCGTAATATTAGTGGAAATCAGAAGGATACCCGCATAGTTACTTGCCTGATGGGCATGGAACAAATAAAGAGTGGAAGCTGAAGGCTTTGTTCTATGAACCAACCATGTGGCACACTATCACTCATGAAAGGAAACGATGAGAAGATTTTTACATGCACTGTACAAAAAATGAACATATCACCTATTACAAATCGGGAACCACAAAGCTAGAAAGTATTTACACAGAGTTCGTGCACCGCCACATGATCACAAAAGGTTTTAACATACCAGGCTGTTATCAAACTGGAACTAGAATCACACACACCGCGTTTATCTATTGGAAATCACTGAATTGAAAAACGAGAACACATTTCCGCACACGATCAGAGAAAATATTCAAAAAAAAAAAATGATTCTAAGATAACGAATCTAAGTTAAACGTGCTAGTCAATGAAACGCTACCATCTCCAGAAACAAGGGCAGAACCAACCTTACCTCACCAGACGATCAGCCCAGAATGAATTGCCGAGCGGCCACCGATGAAGCGACCGGAAGTGGGAAAATCCAAGAAAAAGTGGTGGTGGGGACGGAGAGCGAGTACACTCGTGCTGGAGTAGGTCCACTAACTAGCTAGCAACCAAAGGGTGTGGAAACCTCTTTGGTCACCTCAGCTGCTATCGACTCTGAGCCAGAGAGAACGATGCAAAGTGAGCTATCACTCCCTACATTCAAACAGCCGTAGATTCTTGCAAACACTTAAAAGTACAACAACTGCACATTCACACAAGGATAGTGGCGTAGCGGAAAAGCTGTACTTATGCCACATTAAATAATATAATAATAAAATATTAACATAACAAAATAAGAAAAACCTAGCAATATTAACTAATATTTTAACACCTGAAATAAAAATGCTATTCCTCAAACCTTGAAAAGAGTGGCGACATTAAATAAATTATAACTTTACGGAAATATACAAAAATACATGGAAGATGACAGACGCTCATCTTTCAATATTGTATAATGATATTTTATGATGAAGAGTACTTGTATTCTAGATTGCACAATATTGAGAGGAAAAAAAATATTTGTTGGATACAGTCAACATATTTTTTTATATTTCAGATACTTTGAATCTTACATTATTTATAAATGTCATTTTATTTTAATACCTTTTATGTTACATCAACCATTATAACTTATTATGTTACTTCAATGCTGATTGTTGAGTCACTGTACTTCTTGTTCTTTATATATTTTATATGAAATATGTAGAGTATGATGTTATAAATACAACATTGATTTGTAACTTTATTTATATAGAACCTTAAGATGGTATTATTATAATACCGAAACTGGTAGCTCAAAAAACAACAAACTCTATGGCTCTTGGTAAATAATTTAATTATTTAGATATAAAAATATAGAAATGTATGGTGTAGTAATTTATAAGGTGAGAGACAAATAGAAAAAGGCCTACACATAAAGAAGGATTTTTATTATGATTTTTTAATAAAAGAAAAACGTGAAGGCAATTTTTGCACATGCTTAATGCTTGGAGGGTTAAAATTACCATGTCATTTCCATAATCAACCATGGCGACTGTGTGCAAGTGGGTAAAGGCACAAGAAAGAAAAGAAAAGAAGAGGATGTGACATAAAGACGAGTTGAAGACAGAAAGGACGAGGACATGGACAGAGCGTGGTGTGAAGAGAGGGGAAGGATGAGGCAGACAGTATTAAATTCCTTGGGTTACAGCTTAATAATAAATTCAGTTGGTAGGAGCACACACAGAACTGCAGAAACGACTCAACAAATCTGTATTTTCAATACGAGTGTTAGCAGACATTGGAGACATAAAAATACTTTGCTTACTTTCATTCCATAATGTCATATGGTATAATATTTTGGAGTAAGTCTTCAAATCAGTCAAAAATCTTCAGGGTCAAAAAGCGTATTAGTTGTGGAGTAAACTCAGGGACGTCCTGCAGAAGCCTCTTCAAAGAACTGGGTATATTACCTACTGCCTCTCAGTATATTTATTCCTTAATGAAATTTGTCATACATAATATATCCCTTTTCCCAACAAACAGCTCAGTTCATATCTACAATACTAGGAACAAAGATGATCTACACAAGGAGTTCAAAACGCTTACTTTAGTTCAAAAAGGGGTCCACTAGTCAGGAACACACATTTTCAATAATTTACCAACAACCGTAAAAAATTTTGCTACAAATAATGATCATTTTAAGAGGAGCCTAAAAGACTTTCTAGTGGCCTACTCCTTCTACTGCACTGTGGAATTCTTAAACAGAACCAAATGATGCATGTATCTCTATTCATACGTTAGTAATATCATATTGTAAACTTGCAAAATAAATAAATAATTAAAAAATAAAATAAATACATAAATAAATTTATGTATCTGTATTTATATTACTAGTCCAAATATCTACGGGTGTACTGCCGGTCTATAGTTTCCAATGGGCACAATATTTCGGCGATCATACATGTCGCCATCATCAGGTGAACTGACGGACTGAGCTCCTGGAAACGCGCCGGCACGGAGATCCGCATGCTACGGCTGCTGGAAGGGAACTGGGTTCTAGCCCGGTAGTGGGCCATTTAAATACCCTCGGCCTGCGGAGCAACCCCTCCGCGGCTTGCGCCCCGCGCCGCGGTCGCGCAGTGGAACCGATTGCGACGGCGTCTGAGATGACGGCGGTGTGAGGGCTCTTAAGAGTAAATCTAGCAAACGTAACGAAGTGACGACCACGGCAGACAGAGCCCTCACATCGACGTCATCTCAGACGCCGGCGCAATCGATTCCACTGCGCGGCCGCGGCGCGGGGCGCGGACCGCGGAGGGGTCGCTCCGCGGACCGAGGGTATTTAAATCGCCCGCTACCAGGCTAGAACCCAGTTCCCTTCGAGCAGCCGTAGCGTGCGGATCTCCGTGCCGGTGCGTTTCCAGGAGCTCAGTCCGTCAGTTCACCTGATGGCGACATGTTTAATCGCCGAAATATTGTGCCCGTTGAACACTATAGACCGGCAGTACACCCGTGGATATTTTGATTATCAAATACGCCGGGAGAAACTGAAGAATCATACATTATTAGTGTTATCTATTATTCAGCTTGTAAATTTTGTTTTTTGACATGTTCCACATCCACAAGGATCTCCTCAACATGGATCTATGGAATGAAACACTAATCTAAGCCAGACAGAGCGAGGGGAGAGCGGGAGTGTGGAGTAAACAAATAACCAGCTTTTCAGGTAGTAAATAAATCGTACAGCTACCGTCACAAGAAAGATTTTGTTGTGTTGCAGGAGCAGGAGGCGGCGCCGCCGGAGAAGGAGAAGCCGTCAGGTGGCGGCGAGGGCCAGGCAAAGGGCCAGAGCCAGGGAAAGGGCAAGGGCGCCGCGGAGAGCGGGCCCTTCAGCCGCAGGGCGCTGTTGCGGCGGCCCGTGCTCATACCACTGGCGCTGTCGCTGGCACTGCTCGTCTTCCAGCAGCTGAGTGGTGAGTGTCCTGTGGCTCGGCTGCCAGCACTCGTCCAGCCGTGTTGTTTCCTTCGAAATTTGCCGTCTGCCATATTGCAGCAGGATAATGCTCGACAACACAACATTAAAGTCTAATTCGTAACCCATCAGACTGCATTTATCCCGATCTCTCGCTTGTCTTAAACATCTAGTTGATGACTGCAGTAAGAGTGGTCCTGGATACACTACCCGCTGCTACACCAGGTAAACTTCGGCAATATGTATAAGCAGCATAGAGTACCATAAACGAACACCATATCAAGAGCCTGTTTGACTCAATGCCAAGATATAATGACGTTTAAATAAAGAAAGTTCCAAATTTGCTCCTAAGTTTAGATTTGTTTTTATTTCTTCATTACAGACTGTTTCGGTGCATTATAGCCATTTTCAAGTGTCCTGCAGAATAAGTAATAAATTTCACATAGAATCTGGTATTTCAATTCTAAATCGTATGACAGAGGTTTTACTGATGGAATGACGTGCATATATCATCGTATTGGACTGTCTGATGTTTGTCAGTTACCTTATAGTAATAAAAAAAGCGGGTATTGAATTTCGTTTGACGGTTTTGACAGTTCCGGTGATATATGTTTACAGATTATCATTTGATTGTGACAAAGATGATGTTTATATCGCTATCTGTTGTAGTTGCGATCTACAGTTGTTGCATTACATTTAAGTGCCCCGATTTTGTAATTTATATAGATATAGACGTCGTAAAATCGGTGAAATATAGATGTTATTGCTGTTATATAATTCTATGTATAATCTTTTATCTTAGTTCTACATTTTAGTGTTATATACCGCTATTTTAGGTTGATGATATAGTAGCGTTATTATTTAAGTTGCTGTTTTATTTAATGACTTAGAGATTTTCATAAGGGTGATCTTTGGTTGAGTGATGGAGCAATGGCTTCGTAATTTAAACCTTATTTTTTCATGAAAATTTCAATATAGTTTTTAATGTAGTGTTGGTGTTTAAGCACTGATAGCTCATTCAGAATTTCTTGTGCTTGGTTTTCCATATGTACATAAATTTCATGTTCTTCAAGAATGGTGATAATAGGACCTTTTGGGTTCTTATGTAGTATTTCTAATGCACTCCGAATTTCGCTTACAGTGTGATGGTGATTTTTTAGGTAGAGGAAGAATCTCCAACAAAATCAATGTACTGTTTTAAAGCCACCAACATACAATTAGCATTCCGTACCACCAACAACCTTAAGTTGAAACTCCAATCAAATAACACAAATTCATCAATGTAGGTTAACTCAGATAAGATCACATGCCAAGATTGAGACCGTTTTTACATAGGCCAAACAGGAAGAAATTTTAACATAAGATTTAAAGAACACATAAGAAATAGTGAAAAAAAAGTCATCTTTTTCCTACACCTAAAAAATCACCGTCACCATGTAAGCAAAATTGGGACTGCATTACAAGTACCACATAAAATCCCAAAAGTCCTATTATCTCCATTCTTGAAGAACTTGAAATTTATGTACATATGTATTACCAAACACTACCAACACTACATTAAAAACTTTTATTGGCGACTGCTCTCGGCCCCTTCCTCACTTCACGTGGGACGGTATTATCAACAATGTTATTGTTGTACAACGTGCTATCTCCCAAATAAATTTGGCTGTGGTATCTCCGGTGATGCGTTTCGGTTGGCCAGTTGTGCATGTTTCACGACAGTGCCGGTGGTGATGAGGACGTTTCTGGGGTTGCAGGCATCGACTCGGTGATATTCTACACGGTGATGATCTTCGAGAGCGCAGGCAGCTCCCTGGACGACCACGTGGCGACCATCATCGTGGGCGCGGTGCAGCTGGTGGCCAACGTGGCAGCGCTGCTGGTGGTGGACCGCGCGGGCCGCCGGCCGCTGCTGCTGGCCTCCGGGGCGCTCATGGCCGTCTCCATGGCCGCGCTCGGCGCCTACTTCAACCTGCAGGTACTGAGCCACTGAGCCAGGCAGTCACACGATGCTATCTGACCCTCCACCCTGTGCCACACAGGCTATGTGGCGAACAAGTTGTGGAAGACTCCATAGTCACGTGAGAAGCTGGAAACTATCATGTGTGGATGATTGTGGAAGAGATGGATACCGGCGTGCGGGAGTAGCCGAGCGGTCTGGAGCGCCTCGTTATGGATGGCATGGTCATCCGCGTCGGAGGTTCGAATCCTCCCTCGGTCAGCAATGTGTGTGTTGTCCTTAGGTTAGTTTAACTTACAAAGAAAGTACATGAGCTCGAACAAACCTATCTGTATGAAAGTTTGGTTACAGGATCTCTACATACACCTCAATGTGCTGGTGGGTGTCGTTTTTCTGAAAAGCTCTGCAACCATGCTCTAGATAGCACTGTAGATTTAATTGTAGACGCCATACGTAATGCAGATATCTTAACTATAACTAATGTAATAATCATCGTACATGTTCTCTAGCGTATTGTCATCAAAAGCCGTGATGATAGTTGCAACTTTAACCTTCTTCCCGAAAGTCTGTTGGTATTCTCTGCCACTGCTTCCATCGCCTCCTCCCGCACTTACCGTCGCATTACCGCTTGCAATGAGTTGTTCGTCATTATCATCCCTATTATCATTATTATGAGTTTGTAACAACAGTATCTAACTTATGCTCATATTTATGTACCATAACAGATATGAGAAAGCATTCAAATGATTCATCTTCTACACTAATACCATCTTCACGAAGAAGGGTTCTTCGTAACTTCATCTCAACCAATCGCAATGCATTTGCAGGATTGATTGCCAATCGCCGCCCCATCTAATGCTTCACCACACAAATAACGTCATAAAAAGCGACTTCGGAGGCACCTTGCACCGTCCCTACTGGTGACTGACAGGTCAAAGTGCAATGCGGCATGGCACACGCAGAGGCCTCTAACGGACGACTGCAGAGTTTTGCAGATGCGGGAGTATCACTGGTGCAATAAGGGACCTTTACATTGTCTCTCATGTGTGTATATGTGTTTGTTCGAGTCCAAGTACTTTCCTTGTTAGTTTACGTAGTTTTGTAAGACTAGGGACTGCTGACTAACGTAGTTTGGTTGTAAAGTTTATGGGACTTAACTATGGGGTCATCAGTCCTTAAACTTACAAACTACTTATGAACTAGCTTATACTAAAGAAGGCACAAACATCCATGCCTAAGGGGACATTCAAACCCCTGACGGGGAACGGCCTCTAGCATCATAGCATAGCAAGCCAAAGTGCTCCGCCGCGGCAACGTAGTTTGGTCCCATAGGATTACAAACATTTGAACATTTAAATGGATACCCAGCAGTGTCCACCTCCCTAGCTCATTGTTCCCCATGCGAAAACTAATATAATCGTCTCGCTATCATCATGTAGTTGAACGCAGTGACCCTTATCCACTTGTCTTTCCCCACATACGACAAATTAGCATTGGAACCGGATGCAGTTGCCGAGTTCTTGTTTTTAATCGGCAAGTTGTTGGTTGAGTTCGCCTCTGGTCGTCGAATTTTACTCACCGAGGGAGGTGGCGCAGTGGTGAGACACTGGACTGGCATTCGAGAGAATGATGGTTCAAATCCACCTCCAGTCACCCAGATTTAGCTTTTCCTGATTTCGCTAAATCACTTCAGGCAAATGCCAGGATGGTTCCTTTCAAAGGGCATGGCCGATTTCCTCCCACATCCTTATTCAAAAATCAGAATGTTAGCGCCGTCTCTGATGACCACACGGTCGACGAGACGTTAAATCCTAAGTTTCCTTCAATTTAACCCCCCCCCTTGTGGTGTCCAATCAGTGAAGCCATGTTTTATTTACTTCTCTCCTCTTCAACATAGTTTATTATATATACCTAAAACTAAACTTCGCCTATACACGCCGCGAGGGTCCAAGGAGTACCGACCGGCCGCCATGTCATCCACTGCCTGCAGGCGTCACTGGATGCTGTATGGAGGGGGGCGTGGCCAGCACCCCGCACTTCCGGCCGTTGCGTCGGTTTTCCTGATCGGAGCCGCTAGTTCTCCATCAAGTAGCTCCTCAGTTTTGTCTCACAAGGGCTGAGTGCACCACAGTTGCCAACAGCTCTCGGCAGACCCGAACGGGAACCCATCCAAGTGCTAGCCAAGTCCAACTTCGGTGATCTGACGCGAATCGGTGTATCCACTGTGGCACGGCTGTTGGCATGTATAATAGACACTTTAAACAAATATGTAAAACAAACAGGAGTTGACAAAATAACTATTACATAAAACTACATTGGGTTGTGAGCTACATTAACAAGAGTAAAACAAAGGTAATGGAATGCAAAGTCAGAAAATCAGGCGATGCTGAAGGAATTAGTTTAGGTAATGAGACAATAAAAGTAGGTATTTTGTTATTTGGGTAGCAAGGTAACTTCTGATGGCTGAAGTAAAGAAGATATAAAATGTAGAATGCCTATGGGAAGAAAAGCGTTTCTGAAGAAGCGAAATTTGCTGACATCCAATATTAATTTGAATGTTAGGAAGCCCTTTCTGAAAGCATTTGTCTGGAGTGTAGCATTGTATGGGAGTGAAACATGGACGATAAGGAGTTCAGATAAAAAGATGATAGAGGCTTTTGAAATGTGGTGCTACAGACGAATGATGAAAATTAGAGGTGTGGATCACATAACTAATGAGGTGCTTAACCAAATCTGGGCGAAAAGGAGTTTCTGGCATACCCTGACTAAGAGAATGGATAGATTGGTTGGACACATTCTGAAACATCAAAGAATTGTCAACTTAGCATTATAAGGAAACGCGTGGGGTAAAAATCGTAGAGGGAGACCGAGGGATGAATATAGTAAGCAGATTCAAAAGGATGTAGGTTGCCGAACGTATTCTCAGATTAAGAGACTTACACAGGACAGGGTAGCATTGTGAGCTGCATCAAACAGACCGGCGGACTGAAGACCACAACAGTTATTTTCAGTTTCGATCCACTATACATATAAATAACTAAATAAAGAAAAATAAATAATTATTTTTGAGAACATTATGGAAAACAGCGATCTTATTTTCGATTATTAATTCAAATACCGAAGAGGTCTAGATCGCAATTCTTTTGTTTCACTGGTAACCAGTTTCGGTCACTTACATCACCATCATCAGATCACAGCTGGAATGATGCATATTATATTATTAGAGGGCTAAATTATTTCCAATTTGAGTATTTAAAATAAGAATAAAGTATATCTGTTATGTTGCCCACTGGTTGTTTACAGCTGGAGCTGCCTAAAGGTTTAATGTTGACTGCTGTTGATGTAGGTGCAGTTATTGTTTAAATACTGTAAGCTCCACCCTCTAATTTAAATGTTGACCAATCAGGTATAAGTTCTAATGGAAGTTATACAACAATGGATTTCAATATGCAACAAACGAAATCATTATATAGAACCGTTAATCCAGGTAGAAAAATGTAAACGGATTTAAAAGTACAATATATATGGTCATATAAAAGACGTGTAGCATATGGAAACATAGAAAATCAAGTTTTGGTTTAGTTATGATTTGAAAAACAGAAATCGGAGGTACTATTTTACCATTGTCAGATTATAAATTAAAATATTATTGTCGTTATGCCAGAACTAATATAAACAACAATTTTTCTGCTATATATGAATGTATTACATCTGTAATAAAATAGTTTTTGATGAAGTGTTGGGTTCTTTCCGCCCTTGCCTTAAAAGTAAGAGCGAGATAAAATAAAATATATGGTACAGTTATAAGATACAACAGTAATTACAATAATTACGTTGAAATATACGACAATGAGAGCTTAAATCATTAATTAAAATGACCTTGTGCCTTAAACAGAAAAATAAAATTGGTGGATGGGACAAAAGAGTAACCATTCTACAGGAGATCATCGAATAGTTCAAAGAAATATCTATTATTGTAATACTTTAATCAAAATATCCATGGGTGTACTGCCGGTCTATAGTGTCCAATGAGCACAATATTTCGGCGATCAAACATGTCGCCATCATCAGGTGAACTGACGGACTGAGCTCCTGGAAACGCGCCAGCACGGAGATCCGCACACTACTGTGGTTCGAAGGGAACTGTGTTCTAGCCCGGTAGCGGGTGATTTAAATACCCTCGGCCCGTGGATTGACCCCTCCGTGGTCCGCGCCCCGCGCCTCATTCGCAATTGCGCCGGCGTCTGAGATGACGTTGGTGTGAGGTCACTGTCTGCCGTAGTCGTCACTACGTTACGTTTGCTAGATTTACTCTTAATTAACCCAATCGCCGGTTCCCAAGCTTTGCTAAGATTATAGCCACAGTTACGGTTTATGAGGTCGTCACTTGTGCGAATTTCAATAGCCTCTCTAACGACGCAGTCCCAGCATCTCGACGTCTGTACCAGAATCCTAGAGCGTTCATACTCCATTGCGTGATTCTCCGACAAGTGACGACCTCATAAACCGTGACTGTGGCTATAATCTTAGCAAAGCTTGGAAACCAGCGGTTCCACTGCGCCACCGCAGCGCGGGGCGTGCACCACAGAGGGGTCGCTCCACGGGCCGAGGGTATTTAAATCGCCCGTTACCGGGCTAGAACCCAGTTCCCTTCGAGCCACAGTAGTGTGCGGATCTCCGTGCCGGCGCGTTTCCAGGAGCTCAGTCCGTCAGTTCACCTGATGATGGCGACATGTATGATCGCCGAAATACTGTTTTGCCGCCGCCCCGGGCCTCCAACAGCCTTACTCTGCCACTGCTTGAGACCATTGAGTAACTGCCATCTGCTCGTTCTTCCAGCTAGATGCACTTTAAACTTCCGTTTGCCTAGCATGTTGCTTAAAAAGGTCTAAACGTCAACAATGGCTGCATGTGTGGTATGTTGACCACATTCCCCTCCATAATAAACGATTATAGTAGCACCAGCTGGTTATTCGATATCCTCACCCTTTGTTAGTGGTGTCCGAGCTGAAGGGTGGCTGCGGCTGTTGCAGGAGCAGCACCGCGAGGCGGGCCTGGAGCTGCTGCCCCTGGCCAGCCTGGTGGTGTTCATGCTGGGCTACTCGCTGGGCTACTGCACGCTGCCCTTCCTGCTGATGGGCGAGCTGCTGCCCGAGCGCCAGCGCGGACCGCTCAGCTCCCTCGCCGGCTCCTTCAACCTCGCCTTCATGTTCGTCGTCATCAAGACCTTCCACAACTTCCAGCACCTGCTCGGCAACGACGGCACCTTCTGGCTGTACGCCGCCATGTGCCTCGCCAGTTGCGCGTTCGTGTGGCTGCTGGTGCCCGAGACGCGCGGCAAGTCGCTCTCGGAGATCGAGCAGTTCTTCGAGGACAGCCACCGGGCGCGCAAGCAGAAGCGCGCCGCGGCCGCCAGGCAAGTCGTGGTCGCTGGCGACGTCGACGGGGCGCCGCAGAAGACTGACCAGTCACCGGGAAGCAGCTAACGCTAGAGCGTCGCTGCCACGCGATCGAGGTTGAGATTCCTGCACGACAGACTCTCCACTACAGTGAGACACCATGAAATTATCTTCATTACTTAGGACTGAAGATTTCCAATCCTTTCTCAATTACCTTTGTATAGAGCAAGCACATCAAGTTAGAGAGCTGCTCAGTCTCCTAAGGTGGGTTCAGACATGCAGATCAAGTAACACCACAGTTAGTGACACACTGCAGCGCCTCTATTAGATACCAGTGACACAGGATGCCATGTATTCTGCACAGTGAGACATCTTGCAGTATAGTGTCAGTTGACAAGATAGTTGCTTTTAAGCTGTGAAAAACAAACCGGAATAAAAGCAATATCGAACTTACATACTGGAGACCAAATTAGATTTCACATGGGTGTTAGATAGGGACAACCAACACATTTATGAAACACATTCCACCATGGGCAGGTACAGCAACAGAATTTTCAATTGAAGGAATTGAAATACGACTGTGTTGAAATTCTTTAAATTTCTTTAACTATAATGCATTTCACACTCATGGTGCATCTCCAGATTGACATTTAAGAAGAGGAAAAAAATTCTAAGACAAAAATGTTGTTTTCTATGGTAAACCAACTATCAGGTGGCATGTAAATATCAACTGATATGATATTACTATATTAATGTACTCCTTAGTGTGGATAATTATAATACCTTCTATTTTTAGTTTCATAACTAAACATCAACTGTGAGGACTATTTTCTGGATAAAATCGGCAATTTGCACAACTATTGCCTCCTAAATGCCAAGGTTTATATGACTGTCATTTTTGTTACACAACAAGTTGGCTTATTTTCCAAAGGTACTTCTTGAATGTGGCATACATCAACTGTTTGCACAATGACACACACAAATACACACACACACTCTCTCTCTCTGCTTCACCAAATTTAATTTTATCTGGTAGCCACTTTATTGACTTTTTTGCTGTTAAAAAAAAAGAAACCTGCATAAATTGAATGAATGTTAGCGCAAATAATTTCATGATAACTACGATTAATACAGGTTTTTTCAAAACACAGCCACCAGGGAGCAGTGGAATGATGGCACCCAGAGGCAGGCAAGTGGCATCACAAAGTACAAATTAGTTCAACTTTTTGTAACACTGTTACAGTTTCGTCATCTGAGTTACATCACAGGAAACTGGGTCTTCAAACATGTATCTGCAAAGCTTCTGCTTTTTTCCATTAACTGTGTTTCAACTTTAGTTGTACGAGTAAATTTTGGTTCAAATGGCCTGTCACTCACATCCACCAACCACAGGCAACCAATGAAATTTAGTCTCCTTCTGGGCACCTTGTCCTCAGTATCACTGGACAGTGTAACCTGCTCTCCCGCAAACTGTGCCGTGGTAACATTTCAGTTCACTACTGTCCATACCTTCACTTTATGAGATTTTGCATGGCAGGTCAGTGAGCTACTCTGCCACAACATCTCCATGCTTTCGGAAATTTGGCGCTCTCTAGGTTAATCAGTCTCCTGTCATGGAAAGCACTATACTATCACACTACTGCTTATTTCATCGACGTTTCCTGATTTTGGCGTCAACTTCAGGAAGCCGTGAAACGTTATTAGAAGTGATGAAAAGAGGCCATAGGGCAGTAAATGCCCAATCAAGGTTTAACGCAAACGCTTTGGTTATTTATCAAAGATTCGCATTCCAAGTTCAATTAATAATCAAGCATTCCACACATAATTAAGAGATGATTATCATTATTTCTTGTAGAATCCATGATATCCTTCCTAAACCTCTCTCTGGTATAGGTAGAGTGCTAGTTGGTATAAATTTGTGAAATAAGAACATCCACACTTATGGAGCCTCTTCACTAATCCTTTATTTCAATGGAAAATCTTTTGAATCCTTTCATAGCTTACCCTAATTGTTTTAATTTATCAATTTTTTTCTCTCTGCATAGTTTCTTTGTTATTACCTCTTTTTTCGTTACATAATCACACCTGCCAAGTACTACTGTCGTTTCTTGGTGTCACAGTACAGCGACAGTGTTGTATATTTCTACATTTCCAGTGTTTTCTACAGTTCTCCTTTTTTTCAGTCAAGTGTCTGTGGATAGATTCCCTTCTAACTTTCACCAATTTGTTCATTCTTTAACCACTGCTTCAACTTACACACTTGTCGCCCATGCTACCATATTTATAGTTATTCTTTTACTTGCCAGCTGCTGCCGTATTAATTTATCCCTGATGTCGTAAAACCAATATCTCCAAGACCGAAAGAAATTTTATTACCCATCATATACCATACCATCAGTTGTCTTCTACAAGTGTTATGTGCAAACTGGAAAAATGTCACTCGATCCATTCTATATGGAGAGACAAAAAGACTCTGTGCCATACACAGTGAACTCTCGATCTCTGACGTACAGTTCATGTTCTAGCCACTTTCATCCTTGACAGCTTCCAACAATGGAGCCATTCCATGAAATGCCATTCTTTCTGATTCTCTCTAGAAAAGTGTGTGTACTTTCAATATTATTTCTCTCACTTTATTACATAATACTATCTGTGTTTGCGTTTTGTCCCACAATTTATGTACTACAAAACTACAAACCTCACCATATGTACAATAATATAAAAACTAAACTTGAAATTCCCAATTTTGCCTTATCTGCCAATTTGTTTTCAATTACTGTTCCCTTCCCTGCCCCATTAGCTACTCCTCTGTGTCCCAACACAGCCCTATAATCCCAACTCTCAACACCATATTTTCATGTGTCAAGTTTTTTCACAAATTTCTATTTGCACATATTCTAACCATGACATCTTCCTTTTGTACTAAAGCATTTCGTTTGCAAATGCTCACACCTTCAAATTTTGTAATGTCTATTTCAATTTTCCTTATCAGGTTGTGTGCCTCATAGTCATTTCAAGGATCTTCAATCTCAGTACCACCATCTTTCTTCAACAGTAATTTATTGATTTATTTGCTCATGTTGCAGCTATCGTTTGTAACCTTTCAGAACAATCTATTCCACTTTCTCAAATTTACGTTTTTAACATGGTGTTCTTAATTTTTCAGTGGGTTTGAATTTGCTAGCTGCTAATTCTGTCTTGAAAAGCCTGCACATCTAATTTGTTCCACTGCATCTTATATCATCTCCTTGCCTTCAATAAAGTCATTTGCACCAAAACATTGAACTACACAGAAGAATAACTAAAATACTTGCAGGTTCATATTATATTATGGAATCACATGTAAGCTAACTCTATCAAACTCTTAGATATTTTCGATCATGAAATTTCTTCCCTTGGCACACCGCTTATTTTCATTAATATGGTAATTTGTTCTTGTTTCACCATTTTAATGCATAACAGATTTCTCTCTTAGTCTGTATTAACCTAAACATGAATCATTAAATTATGCATATATAACTGAACTTCGAAATCTATAGACATTCCACACTAACTTATCCATTTTGAATTTCTATCAAAAACAATTATACCAGGACTTAAAAAATATTTTAGGGCATAGTGAACTAAGCGAAACTATTTCATAACAAGATAAACAACATCTTCTATTTTTAATATAATACGATTTTACAAATTCGGTGACAGGTCAATTTTCTGCAACAATCCATGTTACAATAGTTTGTAGGTGCATTGGAAATTTGGTAGATTGGCATATTGAACATTGCATACTTGATACTATTTTTTGCAATACTGCTTACTGAGAGTTATAAATGACAGACAATAAGGTAGCTGAATATTGAGGGATTTCTAGGGTAAAAAGTAGTAAGTTTAAATTATTGCTGAGCATCAGAATACGTCACTGGAGATCCAATAAACAATTTGAGGAAAACTCTCTGAGCTTATAAATATCTACAACTTTCACTTATTACTACAAATAGACACAATTCTTATACAATTCATGGTGGTTCATGTGGTTCGTTATGGCCTGTTAATTTTATTGGACATGCATTTCTTATATGTTTTGTAGTGCTTAGCCTTATGTAAACCCTTCAGTTTTATTTATTTTCTTTTTTCACACAATTTTTCGTATTTGTACATTTTACTAATTAATTCACTGAGTTGAAGTTTATTTACAAAAGTAATGTTTCACTCTAATTAGTAATGTATGGTTCATGAAGTATGACAAAAGAAAGGAAGACAAAGGACCCCATTTCTATGGGATCCTGCATACAAGCTAAGACTAAGCAATCAAGAGTATGGTGTAAACGAAGCTCTACTGCATACAGTGTACCTGATAATTGTTGTTGAGTGCCTGCATGGTCAATAAAGAAATATTTTATTACTGTTATATGCTTTTCTTTTTCTTATGATATGTGATACATGGTGACAGTACAGTTGATGACATCGGCAGTATCAGTTCTCTGAACTTGAATGGTTGCTTGAAGTGACTTGTGTGGATATTCTGGCAAATATATGTAAAAGATGAACTCATGACTTAATGCTACTATTATGAACCGGGAACAAACGAAACTGTACGTTGTGTAAATGACTATGAGGGAATTTATTTTCGAATGTGTCCAAAATCTATAAATTGACCACAAAGGCTGCAGCTGGTGACAGATGATGTTCCCAGAGTGTTCCGAATCAGATTCCACTACTTGAGTAGCTAAATTAACCCCCCTCCCCCAGTTGGGGAGTCTGCACATTTTATTTGTTAGCTGGTAATTCTATGCTGAACAGCTTGAAAACTTAATTTGATGTAGTGAATCTTCTATACTTTCCTTGCCTTCAACAATGCCATTCACTGTCACTGCAGTGTGACGTTAATCAAACACTAAACTGAAAAATATTACAAAAATACACTCAATATTTTTATCCTGTTTACACATTAATTAATGAACACACAAATTACATTATCAATTTTTTGTCTTTACTCAGTACATTATGATATCCACATGCATGCATCACGGATGTATGTGACAAGTAATACACGTAGGAGTATAGTATCTTGTCTGTGTTGTGAGGAACGGGATGTGTCTACAGGGTGCTACAAAAAGGTACGGCCAAACTTTCAGGAAACATTCCTCACACACAAAGAAAGAAAATATGTTATGTGGACATGTGTCCAGAAAAGCTTAATTTCTGTGTTAGAGCTCATTTTATTATTTCTCTTTAAATGTAAATTGAAATAATTCGTGCAGACAATTCTCAAAATACCCAATTGTTTCGTTAGTATGTACTGTACTTCCTCGAATCATGTCATCAACACAGATTTTCTGTGAACGTTTGGGCATGAATTGTTGGTGATGTCTTGATTGGGCCTCATGTTCTTCCACCTACGCTCACTGGAGCACGTTATCATGATTTCATACGGAATACTCTACCTGTGCTGCTAGTATGACATAACATGTGGTTCATGCATGATGGAGCTCCTGCA
Source organism: Locusta migratoria (assembly GCA_026315105.1). Lineage (NCBI taxonomy): Eukaryota > Metazoa > Arthropoda > Insecta > Orthoptera > Acrididae > Locusta > Locusta migratoria. Next base: position 834,100,596 of record CM048744.1, read on the forward strand.
CATTTCAGTCGACATGTTCGTACGCTTCTCAACAACAGATTCGGTGACCGATGGATTGGTAGAGGCGGACCAATTCCATGGCCTCTCCTGACCTCAACCCTCTTGATTTTCATTTATGCTGACATTTGAAAGCTCTTGTCTACGCAACTCCGGTACCAAATGAAGAAACCCTTCGTGCTGTGATACAATACGCCATTCTCCAGGGCTGCATCAGAGTATCAGGGATTCCATGCGATGGGGGGTGGATGCATGTATCCTCACTAACGGAGGACATTTTGAACATTTCCTGTAACAAAGTGTTTGAAGTCATGCTGGTACATTCTGTTGCTGTGTGTTTCCATTCCATGATTAATGTGATTTGAAGAGAAGTAATAAAATAAGCTCTAACGTGGAGATTAAGCATTTCCGCACATATGTCCATATAACATATTTTCTTTCTTTGTGTGTGAGGAATTTTTCCTGAAAGTTTGGCCGTACCTTTTGTAACACCCTGTATATTGTAGCCTTTCCACAGGATAGACTTGCGTAAAGTACTGGACCTCACCAGTCATCAGACTGAAGACCACAACAATAAACTCAACAACAACAAAATCTAGTAAGTTGGCACAGAGGTAGCACAGGGGACTTGCATTCTGGAGGATGTCAGTTCAAACTCACTTCTGATTTAAATTTTCTGCGATTTCCCTAAATCACTCCAGGATGTGAAATGTTGCACCGGTGCTGAATATTTAAGTTATGCACTCAAAACGACTTTTCACTGCATATCCTCAGAAATTTGTCCATACATAACCCAAAATTAAGTGGATAGTCTAACAGGTTCTCTACACAGATCACTACTTTCTTGAGAAGACAAACAAATTTATTTGAACCACAGTCAAAAACACAAAAGTCACTGGCACTTACAATTATTTTATACTGTGTATACTCATACCATACATCCTACATAGTCTCTAGGTTTCACTGCTTGTGCTACTACCACCAGTACTACCAATACAGTACACATTTTCCTTCTGCCTTTGGCATCTGCCAACAGGGTTTTTATACCATTCAATAAGGCGGCTACATCACGTTTCGTCATGTCATGTGACATCACGTAATGTTCAAAAAGTTTCTATTGAGATTATTTTGGATTTTTAAATAGAAAATGTACTTAAAATTACAATGTAAATTATATTTTAGTGTTCAGTAAAGATTTTTTTATACAAATGAAATTGAAAGTAAGAGTTACAACTGCTATGCACTTTTCTTTTAAAGGTACAAACAAATATTTTAAATACCAAATTTTTAAATAACAGATATTTATGTAATAGCATTATTATTTGATTCTTTTTGCCTACTAATGGCTTTTATACAAAATAAGATTTTAGTAGCAAGTTACAATCATAATGTACAAATGCTGATAAGATCGTCTTCTATGTTTAAGATCTTTGGCACAGTTCTTGTGACAAATCAAAACAAACGTCAATCTCATATCTGCTTTTCCAGTGATTTCCGATTACAAAAATATACTTAACATTTATGTCCAGTTTAAGGTAAGTTTAACCCATACAGATAACTGTGATAGTTACAGTTCACGTAAAACACGTGAATATTTGCGCGATTTTCTTATGTTACTAATACTGAAAGTGCCTATGAATCGTAACAGACGGTTCCTTTCTGAATGTCTTCCATCTCAAACGACCATGATCTCAATGGGGCAATAAGCACTCTTCTTCCTTTCTTCCTTTTACCAACAACATTTTTAGACTTTTGTATCAAATTACACTCTATATGGCTGTCAAATGTAATCTTTATGTATGATACACAGAGTAGCGACAAATGTGTTTTATGCCCTCAGTTACCAAGAGTCACTGTGAATTACTTGGGCTTCAAGCCATGTCCTGACTGAGCTGTTCGGTAATTATGATCTGTCTGTAATCACTATTTACAACTAAAGGAGAACATACTGCAAAAGGCCATTTTTTTGTTCTCTTGTATCAATACTACTAAATTTGTTGTATATATAAACTGTAGAATTTGTAGTAATAATCATGGATGAACTAAAGCGATCACTAGAAAACCAAGAAGAAAAAATAAAGATCAGGCAGATAAAAAAGTGATTATGAAAGTACAGGATGGACCAGGTGCTGCAGATATAATAGAGACGAAAAGATTACTGTGGTACTGACACGAAAAAAGAATAAGAGGAGACCCATTCATATCAAATTACGGGATGTTTCCCACCAGAAAAAAGGAAATGTTGACGTCCAGCAAATATGTGGATAGGAGGAATACTTTCAATACATTTATAACCTGAGAAGGAGTGAGGCAGAGAGGCAAGGCAAGGCGTTTGGTTAACAGAAGCCAATAGCAGTGGCGGACTAAGGGCAAGGGGGGGGGGGGGTGAGCAGTATGGGCGGACCGCCCCGGACCTCTCGTCTTGGGAGCTTCCAAATACCTCGAAAGCACGTGTCGTTTTTCTGGGGCCTCCAAATCCTCATAGCAATTTTTTTTTTTTTTTGAAAGACTAACCCGTACCTCTCGTCCTGAGGGGCCTCGAAATCTCAAAAGTTACTTCTTTATAGTAATACATGTATTTACAAGTGGACAGGGGGCCCATTCTGTTTTGCCACCACCCCGGACATCCGACAGTCTTAGTCCGCCACTGGTCAGTAGCAATCATCATACTAGATTAAGAAGTGGTCTCAGTGAAATAAATTTGGACAGGTAACTGGTTTCAACTTTACAACCATTATTAGTTCTTATAAAGTTAATAATGATAATGCCGTGTGCCTCTTTGCAAGTATTTCAATTGGACACCACTTCGGCAACTAAATATACATGTCCCTAAATCCCCTCCACAGGTCCAATCAACCTTTTTCATCTTATATTTTAAAATAAGAAGGTACTTTTACGGAAAATCAGCTCACTGTAGCGAGATCTATCACATTGCACATAAAAGTTTTGATGTTTGTCAACATTTATAATTCTCTACACTTTGGCAAGAACAGATTTACCTTCTCAAGTGTGTCATTTATCACTAATTACCATTTTACTCTAATAAAATTTACATGTGAAATTTAAATTCCTCAAGCAAATTATGTGAATCCCTTTTCTGCACTGTATATGCTTCAGTGCATTTCTTGTGTGTTTATCGTACAATGAAGAGCCATAGAAACTGGTACACCTGCCTAATGCCATGGCAGACTGCGGTGGCCGAGGGGACTGAGGTGCGTCAGTCACGGTCTGCATGGCCATTACGGTCGGGGGTTTGAATCCCCCCTCGGGAATGGATATTTGTGCCGTCCTTAGTGTTAGCTAGTTTGTAAGTAGTTTGTAAGTTTAGGGACTGATGACCCCATAGTTGTCCCATAAGTTACACAAACATTTGAACATTTTTCTAATGCCACGAGCACACAGAAGTTCTGCAACACGACATGGTATGAACTGGACAAACGTCTAAATTATTACTGGAGGGAATTCACACCATAAATTCTGGATGGCTGTTTGTAAATCCATAAGAGTACGAGGGGGTGAAGATCTCTTCTCAGCTGCATGTTGCAATGCATCCCAGATTTGCTCAATTCTGTCTAGGGAGTTTGCTGGACAGTGGAGGTTTTTAAGCTCAGAAGAGCTTTCCTGGAGCTACTCTGTAGCAATTCTGGATGTATGGAGTGCCGCATTGTCTGGCTGGAATTGCTCAACTCCGTCGGAAATCACAATGGACATGAAAGATTTCAGGTGACCATCCAAGATGCATTGTACGTGTTACCTGTAAACAGTCATATCAGGGGTATCACTCCAACTGTAAACGCCTGATACCATTACAGAGCCTCTTCCAGCTTGAACAGTCCCCTGCTCACTTACAGGGTGCATGAGTTCATGAAGTTGTTTCATGAACACATCGGAGACTGTAGAGACCAAGCAATATGTTTCCAGCCCCGAACAGCCCAAAGTCAGTGTAGATGGCTTCACGCGAGGTGTAAAGCTTTGTGCTGCACTGTCAGTAAGGGTACATGTGTGTGCCTTTGACTACTAAAGGACATATCGATGATGTTTCATTAATTGGTTCGGATGCTGACAATTGTTGATGGCCCAGTATTGAAATCCGAAGCAATTTACAGAAGGGTTGGACTTCTGTCATGTTCAACGTTTCTCTTCAGTTGTAGTTGGTCCCGTTCATGCGGGATCTTTCCCGGCTGCAGTGAGTGTTTACATAACACTGCATTTGCATAGGAACACCTGTCTGTGCCAGTTTCTTTGGCTCATCAATGTAGATCATTGGGAATATAAGAAACATTACTGAATAAATGAAGCAGTGGTGCAAAGTTAATGATAGTGCATTCTGAATTATGTAGTACTGTATTGTTATTTTTGATCCTATTTGTGTTTTTGGTGTTCTTTCTAAGGCAATTAGTGGTTGATTACGTTCTTATGAGTATGTTTTCCATCATGTACTAATCGACATTATGGGGAAATTTTTCTAATGAAAGCCAAAAATTGCGAATCATTGCATCACATTTGGTAAGTGTAATATTTAATATTTCGTTTATATGATGGGTGGTGTAGTACACTCATTGGCTACTGTCGTTATTCATCTGAGGAAGTTATTGCGTTCTTGAAACATTAAAGGGGGCTACAGGTTTCATATGCTTTATTTTGTGAAATTCCATTACAAAAGCATTTCTGTAGCTATTTGCAAATGTTACAACTGAAACCAAAGAAATTTATTTCTGGAATATTGTCCTCCTCTAAGAACGCAGTCACAGCAAAAATAAATCAAAGATTGGGGCCACATGAACGCAGTCCCGACTACCGAATATTGTGCGCCCCTTAGTATCACTAAGTATATCTTACTGACGCAGAGGTTTGCACCCTCAAAACCAGCCAGTAGAAGGAAATGTTTAAATATTAACAATTAATGTGTTAATAAGATAAGAAAACAAATGGTGTTCATAAGGGAGTACCTCATAAGGACAGTTAGCCACCCGTTCCTGATTTTACATGTACATCCGTGAAGTGTCTTGCAAGCATACAATTAGGCTGCGAAGAAGAAGAAGTAATTGTCAGGGTAGGGGGCACTACCATCATAGCATGTTATAAGGTGAGAATCTGACCAGTATGCTAATCGTGTCTCGATAGCCTAAACATTTAGGTTCTAGGCACTGATTTAAACAGTGCATACTACAAGGTACGCCAGCATTTTCCATTCTCTGTTGTAGTATGAATGGGTTTTTCAGTCTCTATTAGTAACACCGTCTGGCGCCCGTATGGAAGCTCCGAGTCTCTGATTCAGGTTAGCGGATGTATGGCGAGACCAGTGCCCATACGCCGTTCCATAAGACAAGGTTGCCACCTCTCTACACTACTCTACACCATAGCCCTGGAGACACTCATCGGCAGCGTGTCGAATCTGCTTTCTGATCTCACTGTATGAAAACATATTTTCGTCATTGTGTGGATGTAGGAGATGTATTCCAAACCGGGGATGAGACAACCACGGTCTCGAGTTGGTTACAACGTATGAAAGGCAGCGAACAGTGTCACCAAAGTTGTCAAAATCCGTGGCAATGCCTATTGGATTCGACCTCGTACACAACGACATGGTGCTCCTGTTTGTACAGAGCTTACCATATTTTGGCATCACATTTTCCTCAACCCTGCGCAGCTCCGCCGCTAATAATTTTCGGTGCTCACTCCAAGTCATCTGCATGACAGTACGGCAAAATATCCTTCGACGGCTGGATCCTTTACAGTGAGTAGAATACATCAATCAACAAGTAGCATCAAAGGCGGTCCATGTAACGCAAGTGTTTCTATTGCCAACTACCATTGACGTCACATCCAGACAGCTTTGCGATACTTTGTTATTACCAGTACACTCCGATACGAAACGCTCTCGCTCCTCCCTCCTTAAATAGGGGAGTGGATAGTACCATCCTCACCAACGTATGACCCCGAGCGGCGGAGTTGTTCATGGGCAGAATGTATGGTGCAGAACATCTCGCTCTCGAGCGTCTTGTCTCATATTCACGTCTATAACCCCACTGGTGTCATCATGCCCAACATTGCGACATCTGCAGCTTCATTGTAGTATTTAACTACGCCCTCATCCACTTCACGAGTACACTCCCTCCAAGGAACAAGATTTCACGTAACACTACTGATTTGCATACCCTACAACAACGTCGAATGTCAACATCCTTTGGTGCGGTGGGGCACAGTTTGGAGGCATATTCGCCTGACTTTCTTTCCCAACGACTGGGCCACATGATAACCACGCCACATGCGGAAAAGTTGCCACAAATCAACGTCTTCAAGCAATCGGACTGCCAGACTATCCCCTTTGCACAACCTACCAACTCGTGGACGCCGACGCTCACCACATGGCTTATGAGACCATCAGTGACGTATGCAAACTGGACCACCGAATGTTCACGTGCTACCTCCATGTAGTACCGAATTCGGTCGACACGAGAACTTTTATCGACCTTGAGGACACCCACTACCCTGCAACCGAATCTCACGCTACCGCATTGGGAAAAGCATTGACGATTTCATACTTTAATACTGTTGGTGATAAATCACGCCTTGACTTCTGACAGTACTTACAAACCGACCATGCTGCAATAAACTTCGCTAATTGACTCCGAGCTGTCTCCACAACACCCCCACTCAGTTAGACAGTACCACCCTCTGCTAAAGAATAGCCACGGAGGATTAGCCATGCGCACTGGGGTGCCGTGCTGCAGTGTGTGTGCCCGGCCGCCGTCAGGGGTTCGAGTCCCCCCCCCCCTCGGGCATGGGTGTTTGGGTGTTTGTGTTGTCCTTAGGTTAGTTTATCTTAAGCTACGGACTAACCCAACCGTTGAGTCCTATAGATTTACAAACAAACAATAAAGAATACATTAATAACTATATCACATGGAGAGTTATTTGAATTTATAAGAAAGTTAAGCCATTTACTACCTCAAAAATTATTATCTCAAAAAAGAAATTCTGATTGCCAGTTTAAAAAAAAATGCTGAACCATAATGTCAGTTATTCGAAATCGTTATTGGACTGTTACATTTAACAAAATGCGAAGAGTTGCTTAATATTTTGTAAGTACAAGTCCTTAAGGCGAGTATTTAGTAATTTTTCAAACAAATAATTTTTATAATTGGATCCGGATATACTTGCAGAAAGTATCTAGTTTGGGACTGTTAAGTTGGAGAAAATCTGGTATTTAGAGGTTTGGAGCGAATTTTTCTATACATTTGAAAATCCAACAAAGCTACTGATACATATGTAAAGGCAATCGATACAGCTTTTTAAACCCTTCAGCTTTCTCATTTTAAACTTTTAATTTGGAGCTATAATTTTTATTGAATTAAGGAAAACAGTTTATTTCTCCACATTTGAAATATTCTGGGCTTGTTCGCAATCTTGGATCTTGGATCAGGAACACATATTTTCAATAATTTACCAGTAACCGTAAAAAATTTAGCTACAAATAAAGATCAGATTAACAGAAGCCTAAAAGACTTACTAGTGGCCATCTCCTTCTACTCCACTGACGAATTCCTAAATAGAACCAAATGATGCATGTATTTGTATTATTACTAGTAGTATTATTATATTTACAGCTTAGTATTATTATGAAATTGTAAACAAAAGAAAAAATCACATGTACCACATCCACGAGGATCTCCTCAACATGGATCTATGGAATGAACCACCTAATCTAATCTAATCTAGTCTCATGAAATAGGAACTCTATTTAAATTTGAATTTCGTACATGTTCTTTTTTTAGGTAATAATTTTTGCAAATTTAATATTAGGGTATCACAGAACACTTGGACTATAATGCAACAATGAAGATTTTGTTTTACTGCTCGTTTCCTTTGTTGGTACACGGCGCCTGAATTACAGCATTCAGTTGTTGGGCAGCGCTATCTGTGCACACAGCTGCAACCGTCGTCTGACTGCTTGAAAAGAGCCATTTGTGAGAATACAAACTTGGTGAATTCTGTTGGGGATCTGTGAACAAAATATTTTTTTCAGTGTATAGACTTCATATTTTTAATCTAGTATATCATTTATACAGTTGCTGATTAGTAACAGTATCTTGTGCATAGCTTTAAGGTATGCTTCCAAAGTGTGTTAATAAAAGTTTTATTTTGTCTCTAAATAATTAAACACATTACTTTTTAATTAAATAATCTAACAGATTATAGGCCCAGTAATGCCCTGACATATAAAGAGCAGTAAGAAATTCTATGGTGAGGTGTTTATTGCGCAGAAGTGCGTAAAGTTTGTATAAAGATGCACTGTGACGAAAAATAAAGTACCTGTAAATATGGCTACAGCACGAATACCGCAAATAGAGCGGCTTTTAGGTCGCGAGAATTATGCGATGCAGAAATTCGCCATTGATGCATATCTACACTTAGATGACCTGTGGGGCGTCATTGATGGTACATTGTAACCTACAGAATCAAGTTTTTCAGATAAGGATTGGAAGGCAAAGTCAAAACTAACCATTTTGATTCATCCAGTAAATTATGTTCACAAAGAAAAAGCTACACCAGGAAAGGAAGTATGGAACGAATTGAAAAACTCATTTGAAGATGGAGATTTAACCAGAAAAGTAGGATTACTTCATGATCTGATAACTACAAGACTCGACAAGTCCAAAAGCATAGACGAATATGTAAATAAAAGAATTTTTCTTTCAAATCGTCTGCGAAGTATTGGTTTCGAAATTGCAGACAAATGGATCAGAACTTTGTTGTTATCTGGACTACCTGAGAAGTATTCATCTATGATTATCGGCCTGGAAATTTCGGGAATATCCATTACAACAGACAGTGTGAAGGTAAAGATTCTACAAGGCGTGAAAATTGAGCAAGATTCTTATGCGCCAGAGAAGGAGACAGCGTCTGCTTTATACTGGTTACAGGATGACACCCTAAATATGGTACATTTCCCAAACTTTATACTGGGTAGTCACTTCTGTAGGAAAACACATAGTTTTGGTGGCAGCTGTATTTACATAAAAAGTGGTATTTCATTTGTACCAATACTGTTCCCAGAAGATGTTCCAAGAGAAAAATCTCTGGAAATATCAGGACTTGAGTTAGTGCATGTAAATATAGCTATAATTTGTTCGTGTTGAACTGGAGATAGTGACATGAACACTTTGCTTGAAAACTTAGAATGTGTACTTCACAAACTGTCAAAAAAGGATAGACGTATAATTATATGTGGAGATTTTAATATTGACTTTTCTTTAGGCCTTGAAACTAAGCCAAAAACTGACATACTGAACCTCCTCCTAACGTTTAATATGACACGCACAATACAGACACCAACACGCGTGACAAAAACTTCAGCCACAACAGTAGATCAAATATTTGCTAGTGTACCCATGGAACCTTGTGCACAGGCTTTGGAGATCACACAGCACAAGAAATAACAATAAAAAGGGATCTCCCTCTACACTGTAAAACCTCATTACTAACCATGACAAGGAGCTTTAATGTACAAAACACAAAAACTTCCACTCAGTACTTAACAAATGAGACATGGGAAGGAGTTTGTAGCTGCAGGGACACAAATGAAAAGTTTGAAAAATTCTTAAATATCTATCAGCACTATTTTGAATTATGCTTCCTACTCAAGGAAAGAAAAATCAAGAAAAGCAACGTAAAAAGTAGTCGGATCACACCAGGCATACTTTCATCACTTAGGGAGAAAAGAGTCCTTCATAAAATATCTAAGTAAACTAAAACCACTCCAGAATTTGATACTTATTTTAAATGATATAAACAGATTTTAAAAATAATTATTAGAAAAGCAAAGAAACTAACAAATTCCAGCCACATAGAAAAAGCCACAAATAAAATGCAAGCTATGTGGACTATTTTTAAGAGAGAAACAGGCAAAACACAGGACACACACAGTAACATTAATCTGGTTGAAAATGGAGAGAAAATTACTGACCCACACAGATAGCTGATTTATTTAATGTCTACTTCACAGAAATAGCAAGCAATCTAATAGATAAACAACAAAACCCAGCTTCTGAAAACAGAAACCAACAAAAAAACTATTCATCAGGAAAAACAATTTTCCTATACCCAACAGATGAAAAGGAAGTACTGAATATTATAAGAGAATTAAAACCAAAATTTTCATCAGGCATTGATAATATTCCCAATTACCTATTGAAAAAATGTGCTAAAGTAGTAACAAAGCCCCTAACTCATCTTTGCAACTCCTCATTGTCAAATGGTGTTTTTCCTGAAAAACTAAAATTGGCTAAAGTAAAACCTCTGTTCAAAACGGGAGACAAAAGAAATGAAAAAAGCTACCTACCAATATCCTTGCTGCCTGGGTTCTCTAAAATATTAGAAAAAGGTTTTTTTTTACAGAAGACTCATTAGTTGCATAGAGGAAAATAATTTTTTATCAAATACTCAACATGGTTTTAGAAAACAAAAGTCCACAGAAACAGCCATTTTGGATTTTGTAATTGAAGCTTTATCTACAATAGACCAGAAATAATTTGTATCAGCATTATTTTTAGACCTCACAAAGGCTTTTGATATGATAGACCACAACTTACTACTAAAAAATTAGAATATGTAGGCATCAGGGGTTTGTCACATAAATGGGTAACATCGTACCTTAAAAAGAAGCACAAATACTAGAAATTGAACATCAGGAAGGAAACAATATTCATACCTACCAATCTGGAAAAGAACACATTAAATGCGGTGTGCCAGAAGGTTCTATCTTGTGACCAGTACTGTTACTGATCTTTATTAATGACCTAGAGACATCCAGCAGCTCCCTGAAATATATAAACTTTGCAGACGATACAAATATACTAATAAAAGGTAAAATGGCTGCAGAACTGCAACATGAAATACAGAATTTCACTTCACTCATTGAAGAATGGTTCACCACTAATAATCTTGTTATTAATATAGAGGAAACAGTCACAGTGCACCTTTATACCATACAAAATAAACATCCTCTAACCCCCCTATAAAACTTTTTAATAAAAAATTAGAAACAGTAAACTCAACCAAATTTCTAGGCATATCAATTCCAGATAATATGAAATGGGATACACACATAAAATACAATAGCAAGAAGTTAAACACAATAGGCTATGGTGTGAGGATACTTGCTAGGTGTACGACAAAAGAAACATTAAAAAATGTGTATTATGCCCAAGCAGACTCACTGCTGTAATATGGGTTTATTTGGGGGGGGGGGGGACTCACCAGAACGCAGATACTGTTTTGCAGCACAAAAGAACATCATTCGGTCAACTGAAAATGCAACACCTATGAAATCTTACAAACCGCTTTTTAAAGCGCTGCAAATACTACAATTGCCATGACTGTACATCCTTGAGATAGTTACTTATATTAAGAAGATTTCAGTAGCACAAAACAATTTAGTATATACGAACAAATCAATTCACACACATGACACAAGGCAAACACTTGACCTTCATAGTGAGCACCTACAAACAACTCTCTGACAAAATGGACCTCTTCAAATGGGGAAAAATTATACAACAAACTTCCTCACCATATCAAAAGAATCAAAGAATACCAGAAGTTCAAATTGGCTATTAAAAATTATTTACAAGATAAATGTTATTACACCGTCAGTTAATATCTCTCAACTTAAACTTAATTCCAAGTTTTCTCACATATAACTACTGTAACTATTGTCACCTATTGTGTGATGTTGATTGTATTATTATTTAGACATGCTAAAAACTAATTAATAAATGTAATACAGTAGTGACTCATTTTTGTTGTGATGTGCCATATATATGTATGAGTATATAGAAATCTGTATACTTATGTAAAAAAACTTGTAAGCAATATCCTATATCAATAATTTGTAGAAGTGGATGCTTAAATAAATACTCCAAACACAAGAAGCAGAAGCCAATAAAATGTTTCAGATGCCAGAAGACTGGACATTTTGCATCATGAAAGATTAAGTAAAAAAGAAAAGAAGTATACTAATTCTAGTAGCCTAACAGGAAACCTACTCAGAAAGGTAAGGCACTTTCTGCTTTTTATTCCTTTAGTGAAGCAAGTGATGAACATGAATAATGGTTTCTAGATTCAGGAGCATCTGTGTACATTATTAAAGATTCATCAGTTTTGTATGATGTTCTTACAAAGACTGATGTAATTTCTACAGTTACTGGGTAATAATAATAGTAATAATAATAATACTTTATTCAACATCGAATGGTACATTGCACATGGACAAACAAACTGTAATGATTACAGTTATTTGTACAATAAACAATATGTCATTCATTTACAAACAATATATTACAATAAGATGTTTACTGATTAATATTTACACAATTTTACGAAGCATTTGTTATCGTTCACATAAGTATGTGTAAGGGTGTTTTAGTTAAAATTTCTTAAGCTGAAACTTCAGTTTCAGGAAGAGCCATAAATGCACTGGGCAGTGCATTTATTAATTATTTTATTCCTGCATACTGTGGCCCCTTTTTATAGACTGCTATTCTGTGGCTGCTGATATAAAAATTTTCTTTATTTCTAGTATGGTATTTGTGGATATCCACATAAATGTTTGGATGCAGTCTTTGCACTAGCAATATGGTTTTCAGAATGTACATGTTTACAACAGTTAACACCCCTGTTTCTGAAAAAATTTGCGAGACGATTCCCTATATTTTGTTCCACAGACTATTCTCACAGCCTTTTTTTGAAGATTGAATATTTTTTCTAGATTAGCTTTGGTTGTTGCCTCCCAAATTTCAATACCATACTTCAAGTGAGATGCAAAAAGAGCATGGTAGGCAGACTTTAGGACTATAGTGCCTTTATAGAATCTGCTAATAGTATTGATTGCAAATATATTTTTAGACAATTTTGTTGCTAGGGCGTCAACTTGTGTGTCCCATTACAGATTGTTTTGGATTGTCAAACCAAGGAATTTGACTCTAGACTCTTTTTTTACGAGTTCATTGACAATGTATAAGTTAATTTCATTATTCAAACTGCTTTTTTTAAACTCAGTAAAACATGTTTTACTGCTGATTACCTTTAGGTCGTTTTCATTAAAGAACTGATCAATTTCTTTTGTCACATTATTATACTCAACCTCTAGTTCATTCTGTGATTTTGTTTGACACGCGATGGATGTATCATCGACATACAGAACTATTTTGAAATTCAGAGTACAGTATTCAATATCATTTACATAAATCACAAACAGAAGGGGGCCCAACACTGAGCCCTGGGGCACGCCATATTTTGTGTAAGTTATCTCCAATTTGTAGACACCACTTTCTGTTTTGCGCTGAACACACTGTTTTCTATTACTCATGTAACACTTTATTAGGTCATAAGCAGTGCCTCTGATGCCAGTGTTACATAGCTTATCTAATAGGATGTCAACATGCACACAATCAAAGGCTTTTTCAAGGTCTAGGTGTACATCAGCAACCTGTTCATTCCAGAATGAAATTTTCACTCTGCAACGGAGTGTGCGCTGATATGAAACTTCCTGGCAGATTAAAATTGTGTGCCGGCACCGTGACTCGAACCTGGGACCTTTGCCTTTCACGGGCAAGCGCACTACCGACTGTGCTATCCTGACACGACTCACGATGCCGCCCCATAACTCTACTTCCGCCAGTACCTCGCCTCCTACTTTCCAAACTTCACAGAAGCTCTCCTGCAAACCATGCAAGACTCCTGGAAGAAAGGATATGGTGGAGACATGGCATAGCCACAGCCTAAGGGATGTTTCCAGAATGAAATTTTCACTCTGCAGCGGAGTGTGCGCTGATATGAAACTTCCTGAGAGATTAAAATTGTGTGCCAGCACCAGGACTCGAACCTGGGACCTTTGCCTTTCACAGGCAAGCGCACCACCGACTGTGCTATCCCGATGTGTCAGGATAGCACAGTCAATAGTGCGCTTGCCCGTGAAAGGCAAAGGTCCCAGGTTCAAGTCTCGGTGCTGGCACACAATTTTAATCTGCCAGGAAGTAACATGTTCCTTGCTTTGGATACCCCCTAACACCTTGTCAATTAGTCGAGCAGCTCCAGTGCTGATTGATTTGCGTTTTAAGAATCCATGTTGATTTTCAAACATCAGGTTGTGTTTGTTAAGAAAGTTTATAATCCTATTATGTAGAACGTTCTTAACTATTTTGGAAAAGACATGAAGGATCAAGATTGGTCTGTAGTTTTCAATTTTGTTTTTGTCGCCTTTTTTAAAAGATGGCTGTTATCTGGACTATTTTTAGTCTGTCTCGAAAGGTGCCTGATTCTGTTATATTATTGACTGCTACAGACAGAGGTACAGAGACATTTTGGCGACAGGCTTATAAAACATTAACATTTAGGCCATAATACCCTGCTGAACTGGAGGGTTTAGGGATCTAATGATGATCATTATTTCTTCACAGTTTGTGGGGGCTAAATATAAACTATGGTCACATGCATTACCTTTAAAACTATACTGCATGTTTTTATGTTTGTCATTCATGGCTTCCCCTACTGAAGAAAAATACTCATTGAAAACGTTTGCAATTTCCAGTTGGTCTTTTAAGAGCATGCCATTGTGGTTAATAATGAAGTCCATATAGGATTTGTCATTGCATGTTCTAAAACTGTTTATGAATGCCCAGATGCCAGCAGTAACATTGTGAGAGTTTTTAAGCTTATTTGCAACATAGTTGTTCCTGGTCTGAGTAAGTAGTCCTTATAGTGTGCTTGATATATTCTGAAGGTTTATTTTAGCTTGAGATTCTCTCTATCATTCAGCATTGCACTGTGGAGTAGTTTTAATTTTTCCCTATCTTCAATGACATTACTATTTACCCAATTGATTATGTTTATGTTTTTTGTTTATTTCATTTTGTGCTTACAACTGGGTATGTAGTATCAAAACAGTAATAGCAATGAGCAGCAAAGCTATCATACGAAAAGTTATTATTTTCAAACCATTTTATATGTGCTAACTTGCAGTTTAGTCTGTTTATTTTGTCATTATAATTATTCTTTTAATTACAAATTGTTGCTTTTTGGTGACAGTGCGAACCTCATAGAGCTCCAATTTAAACTGTACTGCATGGTAATCAGAGATGGCTAATTTTAAAACAGATGCATTGTGGGACAGGTGGGTCATGTTTGTTATTATATTATCAGGACATGTTTTACTGTTGCCAATTTCTCTAGTGGGTTCTTGAACGAGTGGGATCAGATTGAATTCATCACACAAGAGATGTAACTTTTTGGTGCTGACATCATTTGTTAATAAATCTATATTTATAACCCCCATAACTATAATATCTACATAACCATTTGACCCAGAAATTGTTGTATCTATATAAACAAGAAAGTCAGTCAGATTTTCAAGGAAGGCATCTGTTTTAAACACCAATAACTGCTATGTTGTCTCTACCCCATTTCAGATTTATTGCAGCAAATTCTGAGACTCCTTCCAAGCAGAAAGCACTCACATCAATAACATTAAAATTATTTTCATTTACAGTGAAAAGTGCAACACCTCCCCCAGAGTTGTCTATTCTACTGAAGGCTATGCCAAATTTCATACAATGTGGTTGAATAATGCTAATCAGAGCTTCATTGTACCAATGTTCAGTTACAACTGATATATCAGGTTTATAAATCCATGAAATTACATCTAGATCACTATGCTTGCTTTTAAGACTACCAAAATTCTTGTGTATGATTTTTAGGCTGAGTTTTACCTGTTGGATCATAGAGTGTTATTTAGGCCTAGCAATGTGGCCAGCAGGCCTTACACGTTTCCCTAGCTTGCCAGCAGTGGTTGTTGGTGTGGCAGATTTTGTTGAGATGGACTGTGCAACCCCATGGCAATACACTTCTTTTCATCGCTTTGTGAAAAGAGTCGCCTGATTTCCTCAATAATTAATCTACTGATAATCTTTTACCTCTTTTGTTCCTATGCAGACCATGAGATGTATGCAGGTCCATTCCTAGATTGCTGACATTTACAAGAGACCAACTCTGGAATTTACTAAATAAAGTTTTAATCCTATCATTTGTTTTATGAACTTCCCAGTTCACAACAGACTGTTCCATAAGATCATGCCTCCTTAGAATGTTAACAACAATTGTTTTTGTGTCATTTTCATATGTCTGATTGCGTCATTTGCTTGATTTCTTGCTACATCAATTGTACCAACCATGATAACGACACAGTTATTGGATGGGAAGGATTCACAATCTTTCACGCATGGCTTCACCACAGCAGAAAGAGGGGCTCTAGGCTGGATATGACCCACAATTGCAAAGTTGTCTTGCATATTTGCGATATTTAGCGCTATTTCATGTCCATGGCTGTCTCCATATAGTAGAATCTAGCCCTTCTTGGGTTTCTGATTCTTGTCGTTCTATTGTTCTCTATGGACGAATTCTTGCATATACTTTCAGAGATTCCATTGACTTGGTGGTTTGTTTACGTTCACTTACACAGTTTGCACACGAGTTTGGGACTTGGTGTTTTCTAAACTTGTCTGGTACACCTAGAGTACCTAGTGCACAATTACTCAGTCCTCTCCCACGAAGTATGTGTACATTTAGATGCTACATCTCTAATGGGCAGTCAGTTCAAACATCAAGATTTAAAGTACCTGCTTTACCAGAAATGGTCAGACTCCTTACACATATATACCGATGGCTCCAAATTGAAAGGAGGAAACGCAACATGTCCTTCCTCTGACCATAAATAAATGTCTCGAAAATGTACCAACTGCCGAAGGAAACTTCAATATTCTCTGCAGAAACTGTAACTATCCTGGAAGCCTTAAAATATGTCCGCTCTACTCAGGCCTCCAAAGTACTTGTTTTCTCTGATTTTTTGTCGGTTTTACAATCTCTGAAGCATAAGAGCAAATCAAAATCTAATAACCTGATATTGGAAATCATTTGGTTATGCCTTCATTGTGAAATCCAAGGGAAGACGATAGAATTCTTGTGGGTCAAATCTCACTGCGGCATTGCTTACAATGAAGTGGTCGATAATCTTGCTAAAGAAGGCACAAAATCCGGAATTTTCATCGACCTTAAACCTTCTCCTTCTGAATTATATCGCCTGGCCATGCAGAATGCTTTTCAAGAATGGCAAGAAGAGTGGAATGTATCTCAGTGTATCTCAGTCCTTCAGGGGACAAGATTATGCCTATGTTCTGCCATTAACGAAGACCTTGGTTTCATGACGTTCGCTTACCGCAATGGCTGATAACTACTATATGCCCACTTACTGTGATGGCTGATAACTACTCTTTGCCATGTGTGATTCAACCGTGGAAGTTTTTCGACACACCTCCATCGTATTGGAATCACTCCAACACCATTCTGTGACTGTACAAACACTACAGAAGGTGATCAATCATATACTCTTGAACTGCTCAAAATGGGAGACGTTTTTGCATCAACTACACCGTTTGCAAGTAGAGCCACCAGTCTACTCTCTTCGAGTAATCCGGATTTTACTAGACAGCTTTTTAAATTCTTAAGAGCTGCCAAGATATGTGTGTAGTGATAAAATTGTACTGTTATCCATCATTTTATGATATTACAATTTACCATAATCGAATAAATATTTCGAACGGGCACTGAGCAATTTTATGTCTAAGGTTTCTATTCGCTTCATTCCCTGCCATCTGGTGGAACAAGAACAATGGTTTGTATAAAACTACCTTGTAACATTTTCACGTTGAATAATGGACACTTTTGTTAAATTAATTATATGTATTCCTTTTATGTTTGTGACTACACAATTTTTCATTCACCATCATCATCATCATCATTAGAAACTGATTATGCCTTTCAGCGTTCAGTCTGGAACATAGTACCTCTAATAAAACTCCTCCATGATCCCCTATTCAATGCTAACATTGATGCCTCGTCTGATGTTATGCATTTTACTTCAAAATCCTTCTGCACCGAATCTAAGTACTTTCTTCTTGCTCTACCTCGACTCCTCTTACCCTCCGCTGCCGAGCTCATGAGTCTCTTAGGTAACCTTGCTTCTCCCATGCGTGTAACATGACCCCACCATCTCAATCTGTTCGCTCTAACTGCTTCATCTATGTTGTTCATTCCAATTTTTTTTTGCCGGCCACGGTGGCCGAGGGGACTAAGGCGCACGGCCACTACGGTCGGGGGTTCGAATCCCTCCTCGGGCATGGATATTTGTGCCGTCCTAGTTCGTAAGTAGTTCGTAAGTTTAGGGACTGATGACCCTGTAGTTAAGTCCCATAGACTACACAAACATTTGAACATTTTTTCCAATTTTTCTTTGCTTTCTTCATTATGTACACCCTCCTGCCATTGTTCCCATCTATTAGTACCTGCAATCATTCTTGCTACTTTCATATCTGTAACCTCTTCCTTATGAATAAGGTAACCTGTATCCACCCAACTTTCACTCCCATACAACAAAGTTGGTCGAAAGATAGAGTGGTGCACCGCTAACTTAGTCTTGGTACTTACTTCCTTCTTGCAGAAGAGAGTAGATCTTAGCTGAGCACTCACTGCATTAGCTTTGCTGCACCTCGATTCCAGTTCTTTCACTATGTTGCCATCCTGTGAGAAAATACATCCCAGGTACTTGAAACTGTCCACCTGTTCTAACTTTGTTCCTCCTGTTTGGCACTCAATCTGTTTAAATCTCTTTCCCACAGACATTACTTTCGTTTTGGAGATGCTGATCTTCATATCATAATCCTTGCGCCTCTGATCGAGCTCTGAAATATTAGTTTGTAACCTTTCAATCGAATCGGCCATTACAACTAAGTCATCCGCATATGTGAGACTGCTTATTTTGTTTTCTCCTATTTTAATCCCGTCCTGCCAGTCTACCGTTTTCAACATATGATCCATGAATAGTATGAACAACAGTGGTGAATGGTTACAGCCTTGTCTTACCCCTGAAACTACCCAGAAACCATGAGCTTAATTTGCCATCTACACTAACTGCTGCCTGACAGTCTACATAAAGCCCTTTAATTGCCTGCAGAAGTTTTCCTCCTATACCATAATCTTGTAGAACTGACAGTAGCTTCCTCCTAGGAACACGGTCATAAGCCTTTTCTATATCTACAAAACATAGATACAATTCCCTGTTCCACTCATAGCACTTTTCCATTACCTGCCATAAGCTAAAGATCTGGTCCTGACAGTCTCTAAGAGGTCCAAACCCACACTGATTTTATCTGACTTGTCCTCAATTAATACTTGCACTCTCCTTTCAACAATACCTGAGAATATTTTGCCTACAACGCTAATTAAAGAGATACCTCGATAGTTGTTACAATCTTTCATGTTTCCATGTTTGAAAATTGGCGTGATTACCGCTTTCGTCCAGTCAGACAGAACCTGTCCCGATTCTCATGCCTTCTCAATTATCCTGTGTAACCATTTGAGACCTGATATTCCACTGTATTTGACGAGTTCCGGCTTAATTTCATCCACCCCGGCCGCTTTATTGCATTGTAATCTACTGACCATTTTCTCCACTTCCTCAAATGAGATCCTGTTTCCATCGTCGTTCCTATCCATTCTACCTGAAAATCTGACACATCATTGAACGTTTCACCTACATTGAGCAATTCTTCAAAATATTCCCTCCATCTGCTCAAGGCATCCACAGGTTTGCCTAACAGCTTTCCTGACCTGTCCAAAACACTTGTTAATTCCTTCTTCCCTCCCTTTCGAAGATTGCTAATTATGCTCCAAAATGGTTTTCCCGCGGCTTGACCCAGGGATTCCAGCTTATTTCCAAAGCCTTCCCATGATTTCTGCTTGGAGTCTGCAATTATCCATTTAGCATTGTTTCTTTCTTCAACATAATTTTCTCTGTCTGCCTGATTTCTAGTATGGAGCCAGTTTTGAAATGCCTTCTTTTTCTTTTTACAGGCTGCCTTGACTGTGTCATTCCACCAGGCCGTCTGATTCTTCCTACCTTTACACACTACTGTTCCAAGACATTCTCAAGCTGCTTCCAGTAATGAGTCCCTGTACCTTGACCATTCCTCTTCCAGTGACTGTAGATCATTACATTCAACTAACTGGTACCTTTCCGAGATCATTGCTATGTATTTTTGCCTAATTTCCTTGTCTTGGAGCTTCTCCACTCTTATCCTTCTACACATGGACTTGATTTTCTGCTCTTTTGGCCTCACAACACCAATTTCACTGCAGATTAAATAACCCCCTGAAAACACGTGTGTCCTTGACTGTCTTCCTGAATTCCTGGCCTGTTATTATATAGTCAATGACAGATCTGGTTCCCCTTCCTTCCCAAGTATAGCGATGAATGTCCTTATGCTTAAAGAAGGAGTTTGTGATAACTAAGCCCATCCTCCTCTCCAGGGGACACCACCTTGACGAATCACTGTCTGTGCGGGTGGAGAGGCTTGAACATCCGTGGGAAGCTGAGGGCTATACCGAAGGTAGAGAACCTACTGCCGGAAAGACCTAAGCTGATGGATGAGACTATCTTCCTTATCCTCTTCCAGTCCTTTCCCATTTCCCTTCCCAACCCAAGGTGTGTTGCGATCCGTTCCAAGGGGTGCGTGGCACATAGGTGAATGTGTCTCAAATGGAGCCTCAGGGATACCGGGCGACCTCCCTGAGTAAGTAGCCTTGCACCGCGCGGGGTTATCATAGTGTGGACCATATAAATCCCCAAATCTCGTAGGACTAAGATGAACACGGAGAAAAAAATTATTTCAAAAGAATCTGAGGGGCAATCTGAGACCTCAGATACTCAGACATCGGGATCAGGACCGATGGAGTGCACTCCTACTTCTCAATCATGGTCTAGAGCTGAGCAAGAAGTTGGAACTGTAACAGAGAAGTTGGACCAGATTAGGATTAAGGCCTTGTTTGGGGCTCAGAGGAGGAAACTTCTCAAGTAACAGAAGCAAAAGGAAGGAAAAGAATGGCTTCCTAAACATAAGTGGAGGGAATCAAAAGGGCTTGAGCCCAAGACCCCCAAAAAGAAACTGCCTCAGGTCGAAGGGGATACACAGACACCCTCCACGTCATAGACAGGTGGCAAGAGGGTTAGGGAGGAATCTAAGACTCCCTCCTCTCTGGACAAGCGTGATCCTAAAAGGCTGAGGCATGAAATAGGGAAACAGACCTATAATACTGCAGTCTCGGTCTTTAGAATGGCGGTTGTCCAAGAAGGATACCACTGGTGAGCATCACCTCGCAGCAGGAGGAGCTCGTGTAGATGGCCCTCTTTGAAGAAATTGGGAGGGGTGGATGCTGTCCAGGACCCAAATTCAGCAGGGTCTAACTAGATAGCGGTGCCCTCATTTTTGTCTGCGAGGGAGAGCACTCAGCAGAATGGCTTAAGTACAAGGTGCCCATGATATCCCCATGGGAGGATGCAAAGCTGCTGGTCAAGACAGCAGCCGAACTCCTGAAGACCGCAAAGGTATCAATAGGGTACCAAAGATCCTTAAGGATGTCTCTTAAAAGACTCTGTTCAAGAAAATAAGGGTCCAGAACCCAAAAGTCTCAACAGAGGATTGGAGGGTAATTAACCAAAAGGTCGTTCCGGAAGGACAAACCCTGGTGGTGGAGGTTGGAGAGAAGTCCCTGAAGGCATTGCGAGAACAAGGCCTGAAACTGATTTCAGGGTTCTCGCAGGTCGCCGTCAGAGTAATCAAAGACCTTAAAGGCAATAATGGCAGCAAGATGGGGACTGGAAGTGCTGCAGATAAACCTGCAGCACAGTAAAGGGGCAACTGCTGTCCTGAGCCGTCGCCTGGGGAGACGGGAGGTGGACGTGGCCCTGATAACAAGAACCCTATTTATACAAAGGGGGTGTATTGGGCCTCAGTGGTACTGGATGTAAGCTGTTTTATGCTATAAATCTAAAAAACTCCAGAACATGCATTTATGTTAGAAATGGAATCCCTTTCATACCAATGAAGGATTTTTGTTCCAGGGACCTGGTGACCATCAGGATGCAGCAACGTGAGGAAGGTATCACGAGGGAAATTGTTTTGGCCTCAGCATACCTTCCTTACAAAGACAGCTCTCCTCCTTCTTTGGAAGTGAGGACACTGACGGAAGCTTGCCTTCGGCAAGGTGACGAACTGTTGGTGGGATGTGATGCCAATGCCCACAATCTATCGTGGGGCATCAAGGACACCAACAGTAGAGGTGAGCACCTTCTTAAATTTCTCCTATCTTGGAGATCCTGAATACGGATGATGGGCCTACATTCAGGAATAGTAGAAGGGAAGAAGTAATTGACATAACTTTTGGTTCCATGATGATGGGCAGTTACGTCAAACAGTTGCATGTGGTCCTGGAGCCATCCTCATCAGATCACATGTATATTAAATTCAAAGTTGAAATGGGAACCAGAAAGACCATGGCCTATAGGAATCCCAGGAAAATGGACTGGGAGACATATAGGAAGTACCTTGACTTCAGCCTATCGGAAATTAAAACTTCGATAAGGAATCCAGCTGAGTTTGAGGAAGTAGCAGAGGCCATAACCTCTGCTATAGTGACCTCATACCAGGACAACTGCTAAATCACCAAGAAGTGCACAAATAGGAGTGTGCCTTGGTGGAATAATAACCTGGAAATGCAAAGGAAACAGGTACGAAGACTGTTTAACCTTGCGAGGCGCAAAGGACAATGGTCAAAGTATCGTGAGGCCCTTGTCAATTACAACCTTGCCATCAGACAGGCAAAGGAGGCATCCTGGAAGGTATTCTGTGAGGAAGTGGAGGGCACGGCTGCTCAAGCGAGACTTCATAAAATCCTCACTAGGGTACCAACTAATCCAGGAGGAACACTGAGGAAGGAGGATGGGGAGTATACAAAGACAGCACA
Organism: Locusta migratoria; assembly: GCA_026315105.1. NCBI lineage: Eukaryota > Metazoa > Arthropoda > Insecta > Orthoptera > Acrididae > Locusta > Locusta migratoria. The sequence goes on from CM048744.1 coordinate 834,123,507, forward strand.
TGAAATGCTGGAACTGCTCCTCAAGACTCACTTTCCTCAACATACTCTGCAGGGTTAACTCATACCAGAATGCGATTCCTGAGAGACAACGGTTCTCAGGTATTTGTAAAGAGGACTGGGATTTGGCAGCCCCAATGGAATCTTTGCAGCTCTCCTGCAACAAGCGGGAGAAAATCTTATTAGATTCCTATGCAAGTTATTCAGGGTTAGCCTAGCAGCAGGAATCATTCCCAATGCCTGGAGGGCAGTGAAGGTTGTCTTCATTCCAAAACCAGGGAGAATTGATCATACCAAGGCCAAGGATATGAGACCAATCAGCCTGTTCTCCTCCATTCTTAAGACATTGGAAAAGCTGGTTAATGTGCATGTTGGAGAAAGGAGGTTAAGTAGGGCTCCTCTACATTCAAACTAAAAAGCATATCAGTCAGGTAAATCATGTGAAACAGCTCTCCACCAACTCGTTGAGAAGGTGGAGAAAGCACTACACTTTCAGGAAATAGCCCTCTGTACCTTCCTGGACATCGAGGGGTCTTTTAGCAACACGACCTTCGATTCCATGGTTAGGGCAGCAGAGGTGCATGACCTAGGGACCACTATATGTTGGTGAACTAGGGCCATGCTCAGTGGAACAAAGGTAGAAGTTACCATGATGAATGAAAAAGTGGTAATCAACACCACTAGGGGTTGCCCGCAAGGAGGAGTTCTTTCCCTTTTATTGTGGAATCTAGTGGTGAATGATCTCATTGGAGAATTAAACTCTAGGCAGTACTTTTGCCAAGGATATGCAGATGATCTTGTCATAGTAATACTTGACAAATTTGCTGACACGGTCAAGAATATGGCACAAGGTGCGTTGGAGATTGTGCAACACTGGTGCAGAAAACAGGATCTGGGGGTTAATCCTAACACGACTGTTGTTGTACCATTCACAAAGAAGCATATCCAACATTCAAGTTGGAATCTAAAGCTTTTCAATGAAGCGCTACCTGTGAAGGGGACAGTGAAATATCTAGATGTTACCATAGATGAGAAACTGACATGGACCCCTCACATCAGGAATATTTGCTCCAAGGCAAAAGGTACTCTTGTGAGTACCAGGAGAGCTTGTGGCAAAAATTGGGGCCTGAGCCCCAAGGGTAAGCACTGGATATACACCACAGTGATTAGACCCAGGATCACCTATGGGGCAGTCGTGTGGGTGGAAGAAGGTAGAACAGCTGGTTGCTGCTAAGGAGCTTGGTAAGGTGCAGAGATTAGCCTGCTTACCCATAACAGGCGGAATTAGCAGCACATCAACTGCTGGGATGGAAACCATGCTGGATATGCCCCCATTACATCTTTGGGTCAAGATGGAGGCTGCGGCTGGTGCATACAGACTCAAAACTGGCAAAAACTGGAACTCTTTGGGATATCCAGAATCACACACTAAAATAGTGAGTGAGGTAAATATAGGAAAGGTTGGGGAAATGCCAGCCGACTATATTATAACTCCATACTGCTTCAACAAGCCTTTCAATATAACAATTGGAAGTAGGGAGCAGTGGAAGATAATAGTTCGACACCGTATAAGGGATATTGTCTACTTCACTGAAGGGTCAAAATCAGACCAAGGCGTTGGGGCCGGGGTATATGGGATGCAACCAAGACTGGAGGGCGTCATCTCTCTAGGGAAACTGGCCTCAGTATTCCATGCCGAAATCACTGCCATCAAGGTGTGTGTGGAGGAGAATTTGCGTAGGTGCCACAAAGATCGTAGCATCTATATCTATTCAGACAGCCAGGCAGCCCTGAGATCACTGGCGGCTCCTGCAAGAAGGTCTAAAATTGTTGCAGAATGTCACAGGGTTCTGGTGGAGCTAGGGGAAAGCAATAGAGTAAACCTATTGTGGGTCCCTGGCCACTAGGGGATCAGTGGCAACGAACATGCCGATAGATTAGCCGGAATGGAGGCAGAGACTCCATTTATTGGACCGGAACCTGTCCTGACCATCACCAAGGCAATGATCAAATTGGAGCTACGTAACTGGCTCAGAATACAGCATGTAGAATATTGGACCAAAGTCTATCAAAAAAACATGGCAAGGGAATGATGCCAAAGCCATGTTTTAAAAGAAGCTCTGCAATCCTGGGCCTGAACAGGAGAGAGATTAGACTCATGGTTGGATTGCTGACAGGCCATGGGAATTTCAAAAAACTCCTACATACAATGGGAATAACAGAAGAGGGCCCTAAATGTAGGATCTGTGATGACGGTGATGAAACTGCATCACATCTAATCTTCGAATGCATTGCACTGGAGAATAAAAGGCACAGAACATTTGGGACAACCAGACCCAAAGAAACTGTGTCTAATAAGAACTGGTAAAGGGACTCCTTGCACTGTTCAAGGGTTTTGGTTGGCCTTACTAGATATACAGGGAGCGATACCGCACAATAAATTTAGTTTCAGTGTGGGCAGTGGCGGGTTGGACCAAGACTGTTTTGGCTTTCCTGAGAAAATCAAATCAAATCAAATCAAGCCCATACTGGAACAGAAATCCCAGAGCTGTTTTTCGTTCCTGTTGGCCTCCATATCCTCTCCAAACTTACCCATAACCTTCTGTTCGATTTCCTATTCTGGCGTTGAAATCACCCATGAGTAAAACACTATCCTTAACCTTCACGCTAACAACTACATCACTAAGTGCGTTGTAGAATCTGTCCATCTCATCTTGATCTGTCCCTTCACAGGGTGAATATACTGCCACAATCCTAATTTTCTTGCTGGAGATGGCCATATCTACACACATCAGTAGTTCATTTACATACCTTATTGCAATTATGCTGGGTTCGATTGCTTTCCGGATGTAAAACCCTACACCCCACTATGATCTTCCAACTTTGACTCCTGACAGGTACACCTTGTATTCTCCAACTTCGTCCTCTTTCTCTCCCCTTACTCTAACATCACTAACAGCTAAGACATCTAACCCCATCTTACTTGAAGCCTCCGCCAGTTCTACCTTCTTCCCAGTGTAATCCCCATTGATATTAATAGATCCCCATCTCATTCCAGATCGTTTGCCAAGTCGTATCAGAGGAGTCCCTGGTCTGTCAATTAGAGGTGGGACTCCATCACCTCAAAAGGTCCGAGGCATTTAGCTCTGATTGTTGCCAGCATGACATTGCAGTACCTGGGAAGCAGGTTGCTAGCCTTACTTGCCCAGGGCCCCACTGGGTTTTAGCCATAACGGTTGAGGGACTAACCAGTGGATTTGGTGGTCTTTGCCGTCTGAGCAAAAAGGTGGCCACGACTCAGAATATGTCCAAGATGCCCAATCTTATGCCAAAGTAACTGGTATCCCAACTGTCAGGACCACTTACTTGGACACTCATACGTTGCGCATGGTTCATGAACTACGATATGACTACAGGAACCCACACCATGAACCACTTTTTTTCATTCACTAATATATTTTATTGTACATACATAGTTCTTCTATCAAAATGACAAACGGTTTTAAAATAATTTACTTTTAAGTGTAATGATGATCAAAATGCAATTACGGTTAATTATGTTACTCCATTACAAGAATGTTGTAAGAAGCTTGTCAGCTGCCCACGGCCAAATAAAATAAAAATTCTAAACTTGTCACTGGCAGTTTTTTTGTTGCTTGAAGGATTACATTTAGTTTGCACAGAGTGAAAGACTTCCTGTTCCACTATTTCATCGAGAATTTGAAACCTGTTTTGAGTACTGACGGCAGGAAGGATTTCTTTGGTTTTTAAGTTAGGCCTAGAGTCGTTCAAGAGGCGCTGCTGAAACTGAGGTGTCACACTAAATATGCACCCTCGAAAATTAGGCCTTAAAAGCAGTGAGTAAACAAAACCGCCTTTTCACTGTTACTAAAACAGTAGGTAAATAAAAGAAAAACTTTTATTGGTGGTATTTAAGAGCACGCCAATAAAAGTATTTAATCGGTTAACATGTTAAATTACATTTTATTGCTAGCTAAATCCCTTATCTTTACCTCGGAAATTATGCCTAACAGCAGTATGTAAACAAGACAGACTTTCGCTATTACTAAGACAATAGGCAAATAAAAGAAAAACTTTTATTGATGGGCTACAAGAGAAGGCCAATGAATGTATTTAATTAGTTAATTAAATACATAATACAGCAATTTATTACTAGCTAAATTCCTTATCTTTTTTCGAGTGCTCTTCAAACCTTAGAGTGTAGATTATACTCTAAGGCCGGTATTACACTATCAAATTATTTGTCAAAGAATTGGACAAAGAAAAATTGGACGTTGTGTAATAGGAACGTCGTCCAATATTTCATCCAATCTAAGGCCTCGGCCTAGATTTGATCAAAGAAATCGCTCGTCTTCTGTTTCCTGCAGTGAGAAAGGTGACCGCTTGGAGCGCTAGTAGTATACAGCTTCCTTTATTTTATTTTGAGGTTAAATATGTGACATTACTTGGACATAACGTTCGTATTCGTAAACATGGCTAGTAGTGGAATGTTTGTGTAGTGTTTTCTAGCAACAACAAAATTTAAAAAATCAGATGGAGCGTTGTATAACATGTGACAAGACCAATTCACACTGTCCGTCATGTCAATTCGCGCAGCCCAATACCCTGCAGCGAAAGTGAGGTTCAGTTACAATCTGCGATGTAAAAAAGTCATTATATATTATCAGAATTGAAGAAGTAATACCCCTAAATCTTATTTATGGCCGAAACAGATTTTAGAATGTATGATTTTGGTAACTTGGTGTGCTTAAGTGCTGGGAAGTGAAACAACTTTCAAAACATCGACATCTGTTTGCAAGCGAATCTATGTACATATAAAAACGTCAGCCAATTTTTGTAAGGAAATAAATAGAGCCTATTTACTTTATGAGCAATGTTTCCCCCCTTACATTGTTAATAACCTCATAAACAATTTAGATTATCATCTTTGTCAGTGCTCACATTTTCCATTTAAAACGTTATTTAACGAAACTTGCTTTATCAACTTAACAATCCTATTCGTATACACTGTTTGAGTCAGCCTTTTTGTTACTCTATTGCTAACTGTGAAGGATGAAGAGCGACAAAATAATTAACAGTGTATGGCCTGGCTATTCTGCCGACGGCATAAAAAAAGAAAATCCTCCCGGACCCGGAACAAATTTTATTTATCTCGTTCTGACACCCACGGTTTCATCCAAGTATGTTTCCTTTTCTTTTTTCCCTCCTTCTCTTCTAAATGCAGACACAACACAACTGTAGTATAAACAACAGCTGAGCATTACACCGCCATTTTGAAGCAAATTTGACAAAATATTGGATGATAGTGTAATACCCCATTTTGCGATTCATCCAATGTCTTTGTCAAAAAATATGACCAATATTTCATTCAGAATGAAACTTTCACTCTGCAGCGGAGTGTGCGCTGATATGAAACTTCCTGGCAGATTAAAATTGTGTGCCGGAACCGGGACTCGAACCTGGGACCTTTGCCTTTCGCGGACAAGCGCTCTACCACTGAGCTATCCCGAAACGACTCACGATGCCGCCTCACAACTTTACTTCCGCCAGTACCTCGCCTCCTACTTTCCAAACTTCACAGAAGTTCTCCTGCGAAACTTGCAAGACTAGCACTCCTGGAAGAAAGGATATGGTGGAGACATGGCTTAGCCACAGGCTAGGGGATGTTTCCAGAATGAAACTTTCACTCTGCAGCGGAGTGTGGGCTGATATGAAACTTCCTGGCAGATTAAAATTGTGTGCCGGAACCGGGACTCGAACCTGGGACCTTTGCCTTTCGCGGGCAAGCGCTCTACCACTGAGCTACCCCGACACGACTCACGATGCCGCCTCACAACTTTACTTCCGCCAGTACCTCGCCTCCTACTTTCCAAACTTCACAGAAGTTCTCCTGCGAAACTTGCAAGACTAGCACTCCTGGAAGAAAGGATGTGGTGGAGACGTGTTGTCAAGCTTTCTCGAGAAGAATGTTTTGACGAAACAGCCGTCTGCTAACATCGAAGTTAACCTATTTTCGTCACGTGAATTACATGTTACAGTAGACGATTGCACTGTTTATATGCAAATCTATCTTAATCTTCTTTATTTTTGTTATACTTCATTTTAGGGGTAAATCTCAAATGTTTCATGACGACTTATATTATTGTCAATTGAGTGTCCCCCTAAAATCGAGGTCGGATGTCTGAAACCAAAAAATGGTTTATGTTACGTAACATTGTAACACAAAAGACTGAAGCAAACTGTTTATTTGAATAAGATTGTAATTTGATTACACATTTTTCATTAAATAACATTTTAAGTGAAAAAGTCACTTCTAATGAAAGGCGGTATTAAAAATGTCAGGGGAAAATCGTAATAGATAAAGTAAACAGGCGCTATTTATGCTCTTATAAGTATTGTTTGATGTTTTCATATGTTTATTTTTTCGCTTGAAAATAGATGTCAATGTTTCGAAATGTTGTTTCAGTTCCCAGTAAGTTGGCCAAAAACATACACTGTAAAGTTTTCTTTGGCTGTCAATAACATTTAGCATTGTTGTTCCCTCAATTTTAGTATTAAACTATGACTTTCTACATAACAGATCGCCACTCGTAGCCTCATTTTCAACGTCATCTATTGAGATGGGAGAATTGATGTGACCGACATTGATGGACAGTGTGTATACAACTTGACCTGACGGTGCCGTGATGTGACGTTTACGTGACGACAGTGTGAATTGGCCTTTCAACCGCAAATTTAAAGGAGCTATCTGTGCCCATTCAACTACCAAATGTACTCAAGTAATACCTGTAATCATCCTCAGTCTGAGAAGCTCCATCACACAGAACAGAAATGCTACAATTGCAGAAATGGTTTAGTGCTCACCCATCATAATACCAGGTGATTTTTTCAAGAGTATGGAACAAAAATGGATCCAGACTTACCTCAATTTGTTCCACAATTGAAACAGTACATGAATCGCCTGAAGCCTGTACAATACCCCCACAAAGCAAAAGAAAGACCATTCATTCACATGGATATCAATAATTCAATTTGTGAGAGTTGACAGAGTCAAAAGGCGTTAGAACCGCCATATGAAGGTTCATACGAAGTAATGGAAAGGCCCCCAAAATTTTCTGGTGTTAAAATAAAGAGATCAGGTGAAGAATATCTCCATTGATCGATTAAAACCTGCGTACCTCTTGAATCATAATGAGAAGCAGCCTGAAGACATGTCAGTTGAGCTGTCAACCCAGGACACAACTGGCAGTGGTAAACCAAGAAAAACAAGATCTGATCGTGAAATTCGATTTCCTGCGAGAATAGTTGAAGAACTGCAGTGTTAAGTGACTGTATGGTTGAGAAGGGGGTGATATGGGAACATGACAAACTAGTGTATGTATCTGCTCTATAGGCTATTAATCTAATTGTGTATTATCCGTTATTGTCTTTGACCATTAACAAAAACTGTTCTCATGCCATTGTAACTATGCTTCCATGGCGCATGGTGTGCAAGATAAAAGTAAATAAAAATATGGAAATGTAAGTCTTAAATTTAGTACTGAATAGACAGTATACTACAACTATTTCATCTGATTTAAGAGGTTTTAGCCTCTTAATTTGTTTTCAGATTTGCTGTCATTTGAGTGGCAACTTTTCCACAATGAATGAAATAGTTATTGCGGTCTTTTGCTTTTAAGGATACAGCGCCAGATTCAGATTCTACTATTTTCCATATTGCTTTGCACTTGTCGGAGGACTCATAAATGTAATTATTAAACATCTGACCTAATTAAAAGTAATAGCTCCAAAGTAGGATAAAGGGTGGTCTTCAGTATTCAAGGTTAAAAATAACTTTGGCACAGAAAGGGGGGTATTATGCTACCACAAAAGTCTTTGGTCACTTACCAAATAGCATTAAAATTCTGACAAGGAGCCAACTAGTACTTAAAAAGAAATTTTAAAAAATTCTGAGTGGCAACTCCTTCTACAAATCAGATGAATTTTTAGAGAAAACTTTGTAATTTCGCAAAAAAATTTAAAATATTTGTCATGTATAGAACCCATTTATTTATTGTATTTTTTGCATGGAGCCACCAACTGGTGACTTTTGCAAACGTCATAATATTTTTAAAGTCAGAAAATTATAGAAAAGAATGGGCGTGAATGGTGACAGGTAGATGATGCAAATATCAGTATTCTCAATAGGCTAATACAACAGAAATTGTGTTTCTTAATCATTATTATGTAGATTAAGAAGTTACACAAAAATAAATAATTATTACATATATTCAGTTTGTTACATGTTAATATTCATTTAAGGGGTATTGGCACTTTTCAGTCAGGAATGATAATAGTTTTATTTTGAATGTATTTCCTTTGTCGCTCCTTATAGAGCTTGGCAGTTTGTTATACCTTATCAAGCCATTTATATATGGGCTATGGTCTGTCGTTTTTAGTTTGGTTTGTTGTCTGTTATAGTAGTCCTTATTTCTTGTATTATGAATATGAATATCTGAGCATTTGTTCGTTTTATTTTGCTGTGCTACAAAAATGTAATTAATTTATAAAGATATAACGAGTAGACAGTAAGGTATTTATGTTGTAGAAATATTTCTCTGCATGAGTCTCTATATCCAATTCCATGGATAATTCTTACTGCTCTTTTCTGCAAGGTTAATATTCTGTCCATGGGTATACCTGCAGCTCAGCCCCATTTTTTTATTCCATAATTCATGTGAGGAAATATTGGCCAATAATAAATTGTTCTTAATATCTGATTTGAAGCTAGTTTTGACAATTGGCTAATTGGATATAGTGCACTACTGATTTTATTACATATATAATTCATGTCGTTAACCCAGTGAAGATTTGTGTCTAGGTAGATACCTGGAAATCTACAGTCTTCTGTGTCTACTGCTTCAATTCCATCTATATTACAGATAGCGACTTGGTATGATTGTGCGAGTTTAAATAGCATTAACTGTGAGTTGACCTTCAGACCTTGATCCTGAAAGTAATTTGTTATTTGGCCTAGTCCTTCCATTGCAACAAATATTAATTTATCAGTTGCTTGCTAACAAATAACAGTGAGGTATCATCTGGATATGTCAGTAAATGGGATTTGCGAGGAGGCTCTATGTCATTTATATACACTAGAAAAAGAAAAGTGCCTATAAAGGAGCCCTAGGGTACACCTTGTGTGACTGTTTCGTATCTTTATTGGTTATTTACGTCATAATCATTCATTTTGTACGTCAGTTTTGTACACTGTTTACGATTGTCGGGGTATATTGTCAGCATTTGAATAGATGTCACATTTAGGTTCACTTAATAGTAACTCATGGTTTACTGAATCCAATATACCTGCTGTTTGCATTCATTGATCAAGGTCATTACCTCCTTTTACCTCCATGGTCATTACACACATCATGGATAAACTCCGTAATTGCCGTTACAGTGCTGCGATACGTTCACATCATTGCAAAATGTCGTATTTATGATCTATAGAACAGGTCTTAATCTAATCTGTTTTAGCTCTAAAATGTAGAGAAATAAGTATTTTACCTTTTTAAAATATATTGAAATGCAAGTTAAATAACAGATGTTTCCTGTTATTGAGTTTTTTAATGTAATTCTATGCCAAATTGCATTATGATCCATGTGTGTGATATTTGTCTACACGCAACACAAATCGATATATTTAATTAGTTTCACTGTGGTTTTACCTCAGACATGTTTCATCTGTACACTGTTAGTGTGTGGTATCTTTGTTGTCATTGTCGAACTGCTTTGGTTTTGTTTACAATTTTTGTTTGTGGTTTTCTGTAAGTATTTGAATTGTTTTTTAATATTGTCATGACGTGAACATTGGTTATGTCCATTGTACAGCCTGTAAAGATTATAAACAGTTGAAAGTTATGTGCTTTGAAACTTATGGTTTTGTATTATATCGGAATACCTAAAATAAGAGAAATACATGAATCGTGTGATAATCCTACATTTGCCTTGTACATTTATTTTGAGTCGAAAGAGACTTGATATATTTGTAGATATACGGAGTGGTATCTACAATGCGAAACCTTGTTATTTGACTGAAATTGTCCGTTGTTTTTGTCATCCACAGCTTCATACGATGAAAACTATAATGATATCAGACAATGGGCATACAAACATACGTAGGATGAATTGTACAGTTTTTCCCAATTGTGGAAGAAGTCCGTACCCTCGAACGAAGCACATGGCAAGGGTCAATTGAAGACCGGGATACCACCCGTCTTCTTTTACGAATGACGTCATATTTTAATCACAGTCAAGTTTATATAATTTATTTGGGAATACAAATTGCTACCAGATGTGATTCGGTGAAGTACATCGACAACCAGTCACTACTTGGGTGGAACAGTTTGCTATAAGTAACATAAATTGCCCACATTTATTTAGTAATAACTTCCATTTATATGACGACATTGGTCAAAGACGAACGATGGTAACCACGTCTTTAATTATTCCCTACATTCGTAATTTTACACACCATTAAAAACTTGGGGAAGATCAGTTTGGATTTAGGAGAAATGTAGGAACACGGGAGTCAATACTCACATTGTGACTTATCTTAGAAGATAGTCTAAGGAAAGGGAAACGTACGTTTTTAGCGTTTGTCAATTTGGAGAAAGCTTTTGACAATGTCAACTGGAATACACTCTTCCAAGTTCTGAAGGTAGCAGGGGTAAAATACAGGGAGCGAAAAGTTAGATTCAACCTATACAAAAAACCAGACAGCGGTTATTAGAGATGAAGGGTAAGGAAGGGACACAGAGGTTGGGAAGGGAGTAAGAGAGGGTTGTAGCCTTTCCCCAATGTTGTTCAATCTGTACATTAGGCAGGCAGTGAAGGAATGGAAGGAGAAATTTGGAGAGGGCATTGAAGTGCACAGAGAAGAAATAAAAATTTTGCAGTTTGCCGAAGACATAGTAATTCTGCCAGAGACCGCAAAAGATCTGGAAGAGCAATTGAATGGGATGGACAGTGTCTTGAAAGGAAGATATATGTTGAACATTAACAAGAGTAAAACGAAGGTAATGGAATGCAATGTCAGAAAATCAGTCTATGTTTAAGGAATTAGATTAGGTAATGAGACAATAAAAGTAGTAGACAAATTTTGTTATTTGGGTAGCAAGATAAGTTCTGATGGCCGAAGTAAAGAAGATATAAAATGCAGAATGGCTATGAGAAGAAAAGCGTTTCTAAAGAAGCGAAACTTGTTAACATCCAATATTAATTTAAATGTTAGGAAGTTCTTTCTGAAAGCATTTGTCTGGAGTGGAGCATTGTGCGGGAGTGAAACGTGGATGATAAGGAGTTCAGATAAAAAGATGATAGAAATGTGGTGCTACAGACCAATGATGAAAATTAGATGGGTAGATCACATAACTAATGAGGAGGTGCTTAATTGAATCGGGGAGAAAAGGAATTTCTAGCATATCCTGACTAAGAGAATGGATAGATTGGTTGGACACATTCTGAGACATCAAGGAATTGTCAACTTTACATTAGAAGGAAGCTTGTGGGATAAAAATCTTAGAGGGAGACTGAGGGATGAATATAGTAAGCAGATTCAAGAGGATGTAGGTTGCCGAACGTTATTCTCAGATGAAGAGACTTGCACAGGACAGGGTAGCGTGGAGAGCTGCATCAAACCAGTCTGCGGACTGAAGACCACAACAACAATAATTATAATCCTGTATGTATTACAGCGTCTTCTTGTAAAATAGTAACACAGACTAACATTTGGTATGATATTCATAGAATATATGACTTCAACTGCTATTGGGCAAAGCTGGAAATGTGTATCCAGCCGGGATTCGAACCCGGGTCTCCTGCTTTCTAGGCAGTTGCGCTGACCCCTACACTACTGGGGACACAGTGAACACCGCACCTGCAAGGACTACCCATGCACGCCTCCCGTCAGATACAAATTCCCAGCTTCGCCCTGCCCGTAGTACTCAAACTCGTAGTTTAACTAATTCCCGTAAGAGTAAGGGTACACATTTTCAGCTTTGCCCAATAGCAGTTGTAGTCATATATTCTATGAATATTAAATAATAACAGCTGCAGGATCAGAATGTGACGTCTGTTCTTTCCGAACAGACGCCACATGTATATATATTTGGTATGAGTTTAGTGATTTTACTCTGGGCAATGACTCTTAATGCAGTTGTCTATCAGGTTCTGTGGGACTCTGTGTTCCAAAGCTACTTGATTGTGGAACAAGTGTTGTGCATACCGTAGTTCACAGAATGGTAGTTAAGAAAATATATGTACAGTAAAAGTGCAGTTTATGAATCCGGGAGTGGTGCTATATCTGTAGACATTGGCAGCAGCACGATGAATGACGTGAGTGAAAGCGGCCAGTCAGAAGCCGCATTCTGGTGGCCACTAAAATTCCTCATTTCATGTGCAGTGCATTTGGCGTCAGTTTTAAAATGTTTCTCTGGCACTTGTGTGCAGCATTTTTGCTTGTGATTCTTGCTATTTTCAGTAATACTTTTTCTTTAACTTCTGTAAGATTTTCAATTTAATTTTTAGTTTTCGTAATATGCCTATAACTAACATTATTTCCAGTTTTGAGCAAGTAATACAGAAGTGACATATAGGGTTCTGTCAAGACCTAGCCTCTTTTTCGTCAGTTTGATGTGACAGTAGAAGTCTTTAGAAGGAAAGCTAAGGTTTTTAACTTTTGCATTCAAGAAATTGTTCATGCAGGAGTGTATGAACATACAATTGTTTGACCATTGCGCATACTCCTGTGTAGATGATGTCATAATAGGCATCCTAGGCATAGAGAAAACAACAGAAACATTGAAAGTAAAGTTACCAGGTATAGATGGAATAACATTTCAATTTTACAACGAGTAGCCTACTCTGTGGCATTGTGAATCTCTTTCCCAACCAGTCCAAAGTGACAAATACAGGTGACTCCTGTAGAGTAAAGTAGAGTAGAGTAAAAGAGGGAGCCACAAAATTACATAGCATTATCCTTAATGTTGGTTTGCTACAGAGTTCTTGAATACATTCTCCATTCAAGTATAATAAATTTCCTTTATGTGGTGAAGCTTCTGCCCACCAGTCAGCATGGTCTAAGAAAGCAATGTTTCCTCAGTTTGCTCTTTTCTTCCATGATATCCTGTGAACTGTGAATGAACAGCAACAGGCAAATTCCATTCTCCTAGATTTCTCAAAAATGTTTGATGTATTTCTGCTGCCTTCCCATCCCTCAATCATTAATTATTAATGAAGGTATAAGCATATGGATTAGGGGAGTGGCTCAAAGTAGTCTCAAGTAATAGGACCCATTATAATTGCATAGGCTTCTGCGGCCAGAGTCAGATAACATAAAAGTTTTCTGTCATAGGACCCATTATGTTCTCCTCAATGGTTAGTGTTCATCTGAGGAAAGGGGAATAGGACACACAGGAGTGCCTCGTGTAAGTGTAACAGGAGCGCTATTTTCTCTATGTACACAAATTATCTGACAGATGGTATGGACAGTTATCTATGGCTATTTGTTTTTGTTGCTACGGTCTACAGGAAGGTGGTGTTATTGAGTGGCTGTTCTAGAGAAAATTTCTAGTTGAGATGAGTAGCAACTAGCCCTAAATGCAGACGAGTAGGACAAACAGTCCCATAATGTTAAGTACAACATTAGTAGTGTGTTTCTTAACACAGTCACTTCTTAACACAGTCACATTGATTAAATATCATATATAAGAAATTTTTGAAAAAATGAAGATAGTGACTGACCAGTACTTAGCTCAATATTGCCGATATAAACAAAAATACACTTATCTAGCTTTTGAAATCAATCCTTTTTAAGGAAAGAAGAGAAAGAGAGTAGAAGGAAAGTGGATTGTTTTACTCACAAACTAGGCCATGAGCTGTAGGTTGTTGCGTGGAAGTCAAAGGTATTGCATTGAGATCAAAGATACAGTACAATAATATCTACATATATACTTTGCAATCCACCCAAAGGTGTGGGGCGGAGGGTACTCATACCACTACTAGTTACTTGTTTTCCTGTTCCACTCCCATATAGAATGAGTAAAAAACGAATACTTGTATGCATCCGTACGAGCCCTAATCTCTTTCATATTATCTTTGTGGTCCTTATGCAAAATGTATGTTTTCGGCGGTAGAATCGCTCTTCAGTTTGTCTCAAATTCTAGCCCTCTAAATTTGTTCAACAGTCCTCAAAAAGAAAGTCATCTTCCCTCCAGTGACTCCCATTTAAGTTCCCGGTGCATTTCAGTAACACTCGTGCATTGATCAAATCTACCAGTTACAAACCTAGTTGCCCGCCTCTCAACTGTCTCTATGTCCTTTAAACTGATCTGGTGGGGATCCCAAAAACTTGAACAATGTTCAAGATAGGGTCATACAAGCATTTTATATGTGGTCTCCTTTACAGATGAATCACACCTTCCAAAATTCTCCCAATAAACCAAAGTTGACCATTTGCCTTCCCCACGACTCTCTTATATGCTCGTTCCATTTCATATTGCTGTGCAGCGTTACGCCTAGGAATTTAATTGACGCAACTCTGTCAAGCAGCTCACTACTAATGATGTATTCAAACAATGTGGGATTATTTCTCCTACTCATGGGTATTATCTTACATTTAGCACTAGTTGCCATTCCTCACACCACCTAGAAATTTGGTCCAAGTCATCCTGCATCCTACTACAGTTATTCAATGACACCCTTGTGTATACCACAGCATCATCAGTAAACAGCCGCAGAATGCAACTCTCTCTGTCTGACAGATCATGTATATAGGTAGAAAATAATAGTGGTTCTATCACACTCGCCACTGAGGATAATGTACTGGGTTCTGTTACATAACCCAGACAGGGCTGACATCCTTCCAGAAGGACGAGAACGGCAACTTACTTTTCCATTCTTGCATTTAAGAATTCATGCACAGTGTTATATTTTATTTCTGTTAGTAGCGTGCTCCAATTGCAGATCAATTTTAGCTTCATTGTTGATTGGTAGGTGGTTGGATATGGCTTTGAAGTTGAGATTCATACAGAATATATTGAAGACTTCCTTGTAGTTGGGCTTGTTTTTCTCTAACATTATTTAATTTTTTGTGACATTTATATGTATATATTTCATTTTAAATGATATTTTAATAATAATGATTCACCAGATTAAACAACTAAAACATTCATTTTGACACCCTTTTAGAAAGAAGGGCAGTATGGCAAAACTTATAAATAGCATTCTGCTCTATCTGGATTAAGTAATCTTCGAGCCACTCACATATTTGGGTACCTATTCCATAAGCTTGTACCTTCATTAGCAGTCTGTAGTGCAGTACTGTGTCAAAAACCTTTCGAAAATCAAGAAATATCCAGTCTGCCAGTTGCCCTTCATCCATCGTGTACAAGATGTCCAGAGAGAAAAGGGCAAGCTGGGTTTTGCACAATCTATGTTTCCTAAATCCGTGCTGATGCATGGACAGAAGCTTTTCTGTCTCAAGGAAATGTACTATATTAAAACTGAGAATATATTTAAGAATTCTACAGCAAACTGGTGTTAATGATACAGGTCTGTAATTTCGTGGGTCCGTTCTTTTGCGTTTGTTATACACGAGAGTTACCTGTGCCTTTTTCCAGTTGCTTGGTACTTTGCCCTGGATCAAAGATTTGCGATAAATGCAAGCTAATTAAGGGGCCAATGCCACTGAGTCCTCTTTGTAAAGCCGGACTGGTACGCCATCTCGACCTGGCAACTTGTTTATTTTGAGCCTTGTCGGCTGCATCTCTACACCAGCTATGCCTATTACTATGTCCCCCATTTGGAAGTTAGTGCGACCATCAAATGAAGGTATCTTTGCATGGTCCTCCTCCTTAAATGATAAATTTAAAACTTCGGCCGTCATTTTGCTGTCTTCTATCACCACCCCAGAATGATAAATGAGTGACTGGATAGAGACCTTTGATTTGCTTACCAATTTTACATACGACCAGAATTTTTTGGGTTTCTTGGGTAGATCTTTTGCTAGGTATGATGGTGGTCGTATTGTATGCTTCGGGAATTGCTCTTTTTATAGACCAACAAATCTCTACTAACTTTTGTCTGATTTGATTTGTTTTACCTTTTTCAAACCGATAATGCAGCTACCTTTGCTTTCTCAGCATTTTTCGAATATTACTATTATACTATGGTGGATCTTTTCCATCCTTGATCCACTTTATCAGCACATATTTCTCCAGCACTTAATCTACAGTGAATTTAAATTTGGCCCATAATTCCTCTATATCCATCGTACCAGAAATAAACAATGTCCATTCATTCCTTTAGTGTGTCACTAACAATTGCTTATCTGCTCTTTCTAGCACAAACACTCTCCTTGACCAATTTATTAACTTTAAATATTGTTGAAACGAGATAGAATGGCTGGCCAGTACTTACCATTGTGCTGTACCGGCGATAGTAACACAAAATGAAAAAACAGAAAAAAGGGGAAAAAGGGACAAGCTTTCGGAACAGAGTTACTTCGTCAGGTGGGAGAGAAGGGAAGAATAAAGGATGGGAACAGAAGGGAAAGGTGGTTCACGACCTAAGTCATGAAGGTGGTGTTCCCGAAACACCACCTTCATGACCTAGGTCGTGAACCACCTTTCCCTTCTGTTCCCATCCTTTATTCTTCCCTTCTCTCCCACCTGACGAAGGAACTCTGTTCCGAAAGCTTGTCCCTTTTTTCTGTTTTTTCATTTTGTGTTACTATCGCCGGTACAGCACAATGGTAAGTACTGGCCAGCCATTCTATCTCGTTTCAACAATATTTATCATCTCTGAGGAGAATTTTCATCATTAATCCAATTTATTAACTTTGTTGGCCATTGTCGCTAGGTCGACATCATGATCACTAACCCCTATCTTTACAGTGACATCATTGACTAGGTCTGGCCTGTTTGTAGCTATAATGTCCAAAATATTTCCATTGAGTGTGGACTGATGATTTTGCTGCTCAAAGCAGTGTTTGGAAAATGTACTGAACAACAGGTCACAAGACCACTTGTCAGTACCCCTGTAGTGAAAGCGACACATCCCAGTCTATACTTAGCAGGTTGAAATCGCCCACAACTAATAAAGCATGATCTGGATGCCTACACGCTACTAATCATAAACTTTCTTTGAATGACTAGCACTGTGACAGTGGAACTGGGTGGCTGGTAAAAATACCCAACTATTAACTTGATTTTACCTACTATACCTGTTAAATGTGTCCAGATAACTTCACAGTTGCTCTCAACTTTGAACTTAGCAGAAGGAATACTTTTGTGGACCACAATTAACACACACCCCCTCCCGATCGTACCTAATTTACTTTTGTGATATACATCCCATTCTTCACTAAAGCTCCAACGTCTGGATTCATCTCTCAGTTTTGAGGATTATTCAAGTTTGGAGACTTTCCTGCAAACAGTAAATTCGGAAACTTTATTTCTAATACTTTGAAAATTTACTGCTAATAAGTACTGTGCCTTGCCAGCTGCAAACCAAAGAGTGTAGATCAAGA